>CM040121.1:313460400-314152866 GCA_022559845.1 Amorphophallus konjac
ACCTTGATAGCGGCTGTTCAAGACACATGACTGGAGACAAATCAAAATTTTATCTCTTGGAGGAAAAGGAAGGAGGACACGTCACATTTGGAGGGAACAACAAAGGAAAGATTATTGGAACAGGTAATGTAGGTAAGAATCTCTCCAACTCCATTGGAAATGTGTTGTTAGTTGAAGGTTTAAAGTACAACTTGCTCAGCATAAGTCAATTGTGTGATAAAGGTCACAAAGTATTGTTTGATTCTCATGAATATAAAATCCTTGAACCAAAATCTGAAAAGGTAAAATTTTCTGATAAGAGAGTCAACAATGTTTACATGATTGACTTAGATGATCCTGCTTATTTAAATCTTTGTCTTGCTGCACCAAAATCTGAACTTGCATGGTTATGGCATCGTAGACTAGGACATGCTAGCTACAATGTTCTACATAAATTGTTGAAGCATTCAATGGTGAAAGGTTTGCCTAAATTATCTTTTAAACAAGAAAACAAGTTGTGTGATGCATGTGCCCTTGGTAAACAAACTAGAAAATCCTTCAAGGCTAGATCCTCATATTTGTCTTCCAAACCACTCGAGCTAATTCATATGGACTTGTTTGGTCCAACCAGAACTGCTAGTTTAAGTGGTAGAAAATATGGATATGTCTTGGTGGATGATTTCTCTAGGTTCACATGGGTTTTCTTCCTCACACACAAAAATGATACTTTTAATGAGTTTCAGGCACTCTATTTGAAGATAAAGCAGGACGGTGAGTTTAAGATTTCCAAGATTCAATCTGATCATGGTGGTGAATTTGAGAATACTGATTTCTATAATCTTTGCAGGTCAGAAGGTATTTCACACCGATTCTCTTCACCAAGAACCCCCGAGCAAAATGGGATTGTTGAAAGAAGGAATCGAACACTCATAGAGATGGCGAGGACAATGCTTGCCGAACGGCAACTTCCAAGGAAATTTTGGGCCGAAGCGGTAAATACGGCGTGTTACATTATCAACCGGTCAATGGTAAGGTCTCACACCAAAAAGACTCCCTATGAGTTGCTTAAAGGTAAAATGCCCTCTCTGCATCATATGAAAGTTTTTGGATCAAAATGCTTCATTCACAATAATGACAAAAGAGATTTAGATAAATTCGAGCCCAAGAGCGATGAAGGTATATTTCTTGGATATTCTGATAGATCTAAGGCTTATAGAATTTATAACATTAAAAGTTAAACTGTGGAAGAATCACCCCATGTTTCCTTTGATGAATATCATGATTCTAACAATGATAACTCTTGCAGGAAAAATGATGAAGATGGGGAATTCCTAAGCATGAAGGACAAGAGTGATTCTCCACAAGAAGAAATAAAAGAAGACGGTGACCTAGCTGAATCAAGCAATGCAAGGGATCAAGCTCCAGGAGAAGGTAACGATTCTACAAACATTAGAACTCATAAGGATCATCCCCTGGAGAATGTCCTTGGCAGCTTGAATGACCCACCTAGAACAAGGTCACATTTTAAAATTGTGGAAGAATTAGATCAACTTGCTCTTGTCTCGCAGCATGAACCCAAAAATATTGATGATGCTTTAAAAGATGAAAACTGGATAAATTCCATGCAAGAAGAGTTAAACCAGTTTGAGAGAAACAAAGTTTGGCATCTTGTTCCTAGACCATCATCACAATCTGTCATAGGCACTAAATGGGTTTTTAGGAACAAATTAAGTGAGGAAGGCAAGATAATCAGAAACAAAGCTAGATTGGTGGCTCAAGGGTATAATCAAGAGTTTGGGGTCGACTTTGATGAATCTTACGCCCCAGTTGCTAGACTCGAAGCCATCAGAATTTTACTTGCCTTTGCATGCTCCCTTAGAATAAAGCTTTATCAAATGGATGTTAAAAGTGCTTTCTTGAATGGCTTGATCAAAGAAGAAGTCTATGTTGAGCAGCCCCCTGGCTTTGAGAACTCTAACAATACAGATTTTGTATACAAGCTAGACAGGGCGCTTTATGGACTTAAGCAAGCACCAAGAGCTTGGTATGAAAGGCTAAGCTCATTCCTCATTGAAAAAGGGTACACACGAGGTAAGGTAGATCAAACACTCTTCACCAAGAAGCAAGGTAAGAACATCTTGATTGTTCAAATTTATGTTGATGATATTGTGTTTGGTTCTACAAAATCTGAAATGTGTGAGGAATTTACTAACCTCATGACTAGCGAATTTGAGATGAGCCTAATGGGAGAACTTCAATTCTTTCTCGGTTTGCAGGTCAACCAAGGAGACGATGGGTGCTTCATAAGTTAAGCCAAATACATTAAAGAGCTATTGAAAAGATTTGACATGGCAAACAGCAAAATCATTGCAACTCCTATGAGCACCTCAACTTCACTAGATTCGAATGAAAATGGTAAATTGGTGGATGCAAAGGTCTATAGAGGTATGATTGGCTCTTTGCTTTACTTGACTGCAAGCTAGATCGTAAGAGTACTAGTGACTATTGCCAGTTTCTAGGCGGGTGTTTAGTTTCTTGGGCCTCCAAGAAACAACACTCAGTTGCCCTCTCAACCGCGGGGGCAGAATATGTTGCTGCGGGGAGCTGTGGCACCCAAGTGTTGTGGATTAAACACCAACTCCAAGACTACTTGGTGGATCTTGGTTGTGTCCCGATTCTGTGTGATAACACTAGTGCTATCAACCTTGCCAAAAATCCAGTCCAGCACTCTAGGACTAAGCATATTGAGATTAGGCATCACTTCATTAGAGATGAGGTCGGTAAGAAAAACTTTGAACTGCATTTTGTTGATACATTGAATCAGATTGCTGATATCTTTACCAAGCCCTTGTGTAATGACAGGTTTTCAACACTAAGAAGGGATCTTGGTCTTTGCCGACCTCAGGCCAATAAGAATTTGAATTGATAATCCTATTCAATTAGTTGTGTATTTTGCATTCATGCATTGTTTATATGTCAATATGTCTTTTTGCATATGGTGTCGCATTGCATGTAGTTGCATAATAATGAATTGAGTTCATGTTCATAATGCATTGTATGGTTTGTGTAGCATCATTCTCGCATGGCCATGGTATATCAAATGTTGATGTATGGAAGGGCAAGTTATGCTTGTCACGAAGCACTCAATATGCGTGAGGTTTCACCTCTGCCAAGTACCATGCGTCAATGTCGCATATAGGCCATATAGTAAGGGGGAGTTGTCCTTGTGCAGCATTCATGCATATATTTCATCTTCATTCTGTTGCATTTAATAAGTGTACAACCATGGGTTGGGTCATACATTTCATTTCTGGCACCTTCATGAGTGACTAGGCCAACCTCATTTGTCATTCACCTTGATTGCAAATATAACTCCTTCGCGCATCCATTGCATATCTTTAGGGGGAGTTTTGCTGATTCTCTTAACCTCTTGCAATCTACTTCTTGGCTTATAGTCTGGTTTGAGCTCCTGAGATTGTCGAATATATGGTGTAAGAGCTTTCTATTATATGCCCTCATGATTGTCCAATCAATGAAAATGGTTCAGATTTAATGATTTCCTTGCAGCTCTGACATATTCGTTTTGAAATCATCTATGTTCTATGGTTTTAATAGACCTTAACTAAAGATTACATATTATGCTTTGAATGACTATCCTGATATCTGAAAATCCAGACTTCATGATAATCTTGGTGATACTCTAGAGCTTAGTATTGTTTTTAAACATCTTGATGAGCTGGACTTCTTAAAAATCTATTTGCAGAGCAATGATATTGTTGCACGGAGAAATATGTCACGTCATCACATCAAGTGACGAATGATATGTCATGATGTGCCTCTATTATCTCTGTCTTACTTATATTTGGACTCTAGGCAGAGCACTAGCATAATTGCTGAGAAATATATCTTCTCATCATAGAAATGAGATCGGATATGTCATGACGCGACTCTGCTATCTCTGTTCATTCTGAAGCATTACAGTAAGTCTTGCCAAATACCTAGGGATATTGGCGTCTAAACAACGTGTATTCTTACGGCTAGGAGGCATGTACTAGACTTGACTGCTCGTAAAATATGAGTCATGTGCCTTCATATACTACAGATATTGAAAATCAAAATATGAAACCTCTTGCCTCAATCATACAATTCCATGCTCTAGTCATGATTGTTTAGCCTCAATACGAGTTCTTGTGTTATTCCCTTTCTAGTTATTGAATATGGATATATAAGACAAGGGACGGTTAAGCACTGCCATGATATACCTTTTTGGTTCATTTCTATTAAATCTTGGATGTAGCTGCTTTTCGAACTCTGTTGATGAATTCGGATTTCATTAGCTTTGAACCATACATGTTACTCACAATCTGCTTCATGTTTGCATATAATGGCTTGCTCTTCACTCCTTTCCGCTCTGGTCTCATAGATATTTCACTTTATTGCTCCTTTTTGCTGTTGGCAAAGGGGGAGAATTCTTGTTGTGAGTCCTTGTTGAGGTTGTGGACATGGGAGTCCTTGTTGAGGGGGAGAGCCTTCATCTGTTTCATCTGTCATCATCCAACCGTCACATTATGCATAGCATTCCTATTATGCATAGTATTCCCATATAGCATTCACATGCTTTGATCATCATCGTATTCCCATATAGCATTCACATCCTTTGATCATCCATGTATCCAAATCCGCATTCTATTTTACTATCATGGATCTTGAGCTGCGTAGGTGCCATCATGTCATACACTTTGCCATATTGGATATCTCTGTCATATAATGACTCACAGTGTTGCCATCATCAAAAAGGGGGAGAATGTTGTGCCCCTATGGTCATTTGAGTTCATATGGTCACTTGGGTCATTCGACATCATTCTATGGTCATATGAGTTCTGTGGTATTCTTGGTTTTGATAATGGCTAAACACTATTAGTCATTGATGTTTTTCACTTTCATGTGATTGACATATGTGATGTTTTTGTTCATGACAGGTGCGCCAATGAATGGACAAGGAATCAAGTGGAAATGGCGAACGTGAAAGCTCAATGTTGCGCCCTCGCACGCGGATCGACCTGCGCGGTCAGGTCGCGGGGATCGACCTGCGCGGTCAGGTCGCGGGGGTCAAGGGGGCAGCGCCCCTTGCGGGGGTTTCCGGGGGTGGAGCTCCCGGAACAAAATTTAGAAATGCTTATAGCATAATCTAAATTGATTTCAATCCCAAAATACATGAAATTGATGGGAACATGAATATCTTGACCTATGGACATGTTTCCTTGGGCTAACAGTTCAATTTTGCAGGTACAGGTCTTTCCGGTCGACCTACACGCTTTGGCCGGTCGACCTGATTTGCCAGAGCCTCAGAATGTCAACGTTTACAGATTTCGGTCGACCTATACACCTTGGCCGGTCGACCGATTTTCCCAGAACCGAAATGATGACGTTGTTACAGGTTTCGGTCGACCGCCCCCAGGCGTCCGGTCGACCGGTTTTGCCAGAGCCGAAAAGTTCTGGCTGCAGCAGGTTCCGGTCGACCGGCCCATGAATTCTGGTCGACCGCCAGTCCCGATGCAGCCTTGTTTGACTTCGAAATCAACCTCGTGGCTAGCCCCTTTCCATGGATTTGTTTAATCAAACCTTACCTAATCTTCCATGATTTGTGGATCTGGTCTAGGGGGCATCTATGGACCATTCAAGGGTTATAAAACTAACACATGAGGGGTTAGAAACCCTAATGCTTCAAGGGGCTTCTTGTGAGATCTAGGGTGGCTGCAAGAGAGCTTGGAGACGAGCTACTGTTCACGTGAACAGTAGTTCGTGAAGGTGATCTTCATCCAATCAAAGGGGAATCAAGCTCAAATCAAAGCCAGTAAACCTCAAGGAAGATTACATCAAATCAAGGCTATCAAAGTAATCCAAGGAAGCTGGTTTGATTCAAGTTCTTCAAAGGAAATCATCTTCATCCATTCAAGTTCTTTCCACCTCATTCAAGGTGATATTTCAAGCATTCAAACTCCTAGAAGCTAAAGAAGCAATCAAGGTTCAAGGTAGCTTCATCATCTCCTTCATTCATTCAAAGAAATTCAAAGAGAAGATCAAGAGAGAAGAATTGAAGGAAGAGGTACTGTTCACGTGAACAGTACTCCGTGAAGAACATTAATCCAATCAAGGGTGAATCAAGAAGATTGAGTTGAAGCCAAGAGGAGCCTTGTTGCTGATCAACATTCCATACAAGGGCCAATTCATTTTCACTCATAACTCAATCTCTTGTTTTAGTTCATTCACATTTGTTTCATTTTCATTATTGTTTAAACATTGAAAGTGTGATTCATCCCTACCGGTGGTTAGTAGGAAGGCAATTGGAGGTTGTTCCAATTTGCGGTTGACATCCCTACCAGGTGGTGAGTAGGAAGGCAATCGGTGGTTTCCGATTTGCGGTTCTGTGCGCTGCACAAGTGAAGCCTCACCGGGTTTTGGTGAGGGGTGGACGTAGGGCTGAGGATTCAGTCCGAACCACCTTAAAATTCTATCTAGTGTGGTTTGCCTGTGTGATTGATTCGTTCTAGATGCATGCTTAGGATCGAATTATTATATATCTTGCTTATCTTGCTAAGTGAATCATAGCGTACTTGGAAGCTAGTTTCTATTCCGCTGCAATTCATTTTAACTAGCTGTTTAAAGGGCCGCATTACGAAAAGTGGGGCTGATTTATTCATCTCTCCCCTCTAGATCCGCTGTCCACTACACAACACACACAAGTCAAGTAATTCATGTAATTTTTCAAGTAAACAAGTAACAAATAAACAAGTACGAATAGTGGAATGCCGTATCAAGTAAATCTATCATGCACTTCGGTGCAATGCCACACCGTTGGTCAATCAACTCCCATGGGCACAAGTACTTTCGGGCGCTCCCCCCAGGACCAGACCGGGCCCCATTAATGCCAGGCATTGAGTCATATGGATCCGAAGATCCCAAGTACGTTTAGACATCCACTTTAATGTATATGGCCAAGAATTTTTAAGAATATGCTGTTTGTAATAAGCACAGAGTTGACACAATTTTAGAAGTTGGAAGAAAAGTGGATAACAATTTAAGGCATAATGTTTAACGACATTAAGTCATGGAGTTCAAAAATGAACGGTAAGTAGGAAGAAATTTTAAGATAATAATGTTATTAGAATTATTTTTAACTATCTTATCTTAATTTTAGAATCGTAAAACATCAATTTTTAGCTATGGAACTATATGTGTTTTATGAATTTCAATCACGAGTTTAGATATTAGTATTTATTCATACATTAATTAACCTTATGATAAGAAAATAAAAGTGTATGTCAAAAATAACTCTAACTTGCTGAAAATAATCTTAACATGTTGAAAAAGATTTTTACATGCAAAAATAAAAGTTTTATTTTACAAAATAATTTTTTAACATGTCATAATAATCAAAACATGCTAATATTACCATTTATTACTTTTGGTGATTATATGGTGATTATATACATGTAACTAATGTAGATTTTCAAGTGATATAGTTCACGTTGGATAGTGGCTTAAGTTTTGTCCCATATTGGAAGTTACAAAAAACTTGCATGGCTTTATATGTTGGAGAACTCACCCTTGGGTCAGGACCCAAGGGGCATAGGATGTGGGGTCGAGTTGTGAGTTGATACAAAACCAGTAATATATATATATATATATATTTATTTATTTATTTGTGTCGTGCCGAGTCGCGGTCGCGGTCGCGGTTGGTTTTCATGTTTCTGTCTGTGAACGCGCTGTAGCACAGGGTCGCGTTCAGAACAGCATATATACATATTCAAAATATAATATTTGATTGACAGAAATCTTTCTGGAAAAAATTTTATAAACGCGCTATAGGTAGCGAGCGCGTTCCTCAAGAACGCGCTATATGTGGATGGCGCGTTCAGGAACAGAGGGGTATATTTAAGAATTTTGAAAACTAGGTTAAAGAGATGGGTTCTGGGTAAACCATGATAGATATACATTCCTGATATATATATACATACTCTAGGTATAATATATCCATTTTAGAAATACTAAAATTTGACCCTCGGTCATTGGATTTTTAAACTATGATCGCGCTATACATCCATAGCGCGTTCATGATGAACGCGCTATGTTCCTATAGCGCGATCTTGAATTTTGCACTATATTATTATACGATTATATTTGAAAGTTTGGTCAAAGGGGCAGGGTCTGTATGAACATGTTATGAACGCGCTATATTGGGCCAGCGCGTTAAGGACGCGCTACTGATGTATAGCGCCTTAAGATTCCGAAAACGGAACTGAAATATCAAGGGGTAAAATGATCATAACTTTCTCATTTCTCAATGGAATTTAACAAATGAGCTATCAATGGAAAGGGGACAGAAAAATGAACAAGATAGCATGCATTGATTTGAGTTTAGCCTGAGAGACACCTACCTTTTGACGGATCTAAGATTATCCCCAAATATATAAAGAAAACCCTTGATCTTCCAAATCCTCCTTCAAATCTCCACGAATCTTCGCAGCAGCATAAACTTAACTTTCAGGGATGGTTTAAGGGTCGAATGGGGTTCTATTTATAGCCAAAACTTGGCAAAATGGGTCAAAATTTCCTTACCTAAATCCACCAACCCCATGAACTCGTTTTAGAAGAAAAATACAATTTCTCCTCTTAATTTAGACCATCTTAAGTGTGAATTCAGTGTAAAAACGGCTGGTCCAAGGTGGCTGGTAGGTAAGGGTCCATTTTTGAGTCAAATCTTCTAGAAATGGGGTTATTACAATCCCTTAAATATCATATTAAACACATGTTACGAATTTAAGGTTAATTTAACCTTTATTGAATCCTTTAACCATTAATTCAGCCCATTATGAATTATCCAATGGGCCAATTGTAAACCTAATCCATTACATGGACTTTTATTGGGCTTACTATGATTTATCTAAGGTTTAAAGCATTTAATATCTATTTACTTCTAGTTGATTCAAGTAAATTCAATAAACTAGCTTATTTCATATAGTAAAAATGAAATTTGATTATTTCATGAAAATTTTAATTACATAATCAAATTGAAAATTTTATTTCTCATTTTTAAATTTTGGGTTCCTACACTGTGGGATTATGTATCCCATTTTTTGAAGGAAGCCCTTCGCATTCCTCGCTTGGACATCAGCGTTGCCACCATCGCCCTGATGCAAGGGACCCGAGATCCCATCCTCTGACGGTCGCTCGGAGTAGAGGCCCTGACGACCCTGATGGATCTACTCGCCCTGGCCCAAAAGCACGCCAGCTGCGAGGAAAACAACATGATGTTAGGCCAAATGACAGGGACTGGTCAACCCGACCACAAGAGACCCGCTGATTCCCCACGGGAAGGGCAGAGTAAACGCGAATGGCACGACCGAGAATGCCATGATCGCCCAGAAACAAGAGATAGGGGACAATATTGACACTACATGCCCCTGACGGCCCCGCCCGAATAGATCCTCATAGAGATTCGGGAGGAGCCCTACCTCCGCTGGCCTCTGAAGATGAAGTCCAACCCGAGGACCAGAAGTCGGAAGAGGTACTCCGCTTCTATCGTGACCACGATCACGATATAGCCGACTGCATCCAGCTAAAGGATGCGATCGAGGACCTCATTCGAAGAGGACTCCTTGATAAATTCATTGCCAAGGTTGTAGAGAAGCGATAATAGAAAGATCGGACTCCCCCCATTGACAACCGACCTAACGGAAAGGAGATCATGATGATTTCCAGAGGGTCGGCGTTGGGAGGAGACAGCTCCAGGAGACGTCATAGGTACGCGTCCAGTGTAACACCCGAGAAATTTCTAAGATTTTTAGGAATTAAATAAAATTATTAAGTATTTAAAAGGCTTAATGGGCTATTTAATGAATTATGGGTTAAGTAAATAAATTTGAAGGCCCTAAATTAACCAAATAAATAAAGCTGCTTAAATTAGGCCCAAAGACCAATTTCTAAGCCCTTTTGGCCCAAGCCCACTTCTAGAGATGTAATTAGGGCTATTTACGAATTTAAAATGGATAAATAGATTAATTAGGGGATAAATAGAAGATAAATAAGAAAATCTGAAAATTTTGAAAAATACGCTAGAACGCTGTCTATCGCGCGGCCGCGTCTTCCTGGTAGCGGTCCAGGGACGACCGCTACTATCTTCCGTGAACGGGGTTTGTATAAGCGTGGAAAAATGGGATGTTTAGCATTCCAGTCCCCATGGATCGATGCTATCCAATGATGAAATATGTCTAGGACTCTTGGAGATTGATTTTTACCCCAATTGGGACTCCTTAATCGATCTAATCTCTCAACCCTAGGCCAACTCTATAAATAGAACCCAGATTCGACCTGCGCGAACCTTACTTTTGGCTCGCGTGGTTCGAAGGTAAGACGTCGCCATCTCTGGTTGAGTCTTTAGAACTTTTTATTTTCTTTAGTATTGTCTAACTCCCCTCCAAATTTCATGATAGAAGGTCAAGCAACCAGAGAGCTAGAGCATCTAGAAGTAGCTGTTTCTCTGCAGAGCGCACAGGAACAAGTGTGTCTGTCCGGTGAAGATCCGAGGTTTGGGGACCTTAGCAGAGGTATTTCCAGGTTCATACTCTAGAGTTTATTATTCCCCTTCATGTCTTCTAACTTCCCTCCAAATCTCGTGAATTTAGATCAAGATGTTAAGGAGTTAGAAGGTCGGGAAGTTGTTGTTTCTACGCAGGACGCGCAGGAACCAGTACCGTCTTCTAGTCAGAAATTTGAACTCTAGGAGTAACCCCAGAGGTAGGTTATCTAGTGAACGGCTTAAACATCAAGTTAGGATTAAAAGCCTTCTGATCTTCCTTAATTTCATGTTTTCTACGTTGAGTATTTGATGTTTTCTCATGACTGCACAATCAGGTTTTTCATTGCATGATATTCCTGCACCTTAATTAAAAGAGAAGAATTCTTAGCTCAATTCATGTCTTTTCATGCATTTTCTTCAAGTCAGACATGTTACCATATCCTATCTCTCTGTTCCCTTTAGTTTCTATGCATGTATGGCCCTGGATAGCCCCTGCACATCAGAGTTTTGCTTATGTCTATAGAAGATAGAAGGTGGTCCATCAGAGGCCGCTACTGTCAAGAGGCGGTTGCAGACTGACCGCTATTTTTAAGAGGCGATTCTCGCCAGACCATTTTCTACTTTCTGTTAACCCCAAACAGAATGCAGATCAACCCTTATAAATATATGCTAAGCTTAGGTAATTAGGTTCTATTCCTATTTATGTCATTGTATTCATGATTTTGGTTATATTATACATCAATCATGGTAGATTTTGTACTCCTCATGTCTTTGGAACTTATTTTAATCTTATGTTAATTTCATGCCAAAATCATATAGTATTGTATTAAAGCTATTTTCATATGATTTATGGAACTTGTTACATTGATGTTTGATCGCTATTTTTACACGTACCATTCTCATCTCCAATCTTTCTTAAGTACATAGCACGTATCCCGGTACGTTGCTATTAGTTACACATGCACATGATGGGTACACTTCTTGGACTTGTGATCCTCTCCATCCGATATTCCTTTCGCCAGACTAGGTGATCATGTTTCAAGGCCTCCGTAAGTCTCCGCGAGCCTAGGATTCCCACTAGGATGCCGAGCTGGTTGTATCCTAAAAGCCCAATGGTTTAGAAATCACTTGTGTTACCGACATTTTTCTGTGAACGAACCTAAATGCGGCCATCAGGCGACCGCTACTTCATGATAGCGGTCCTGATGTGACCGCTTGTGGACGTCAAAAAAGAAGAGAAGAAAAGAATGTTCCTGCGGCACGGACATCTCGACATCTCAAGAGCAAGTCGAAGACGGGAAGGCTGAATAAACCATGTACCTCATCCAAGCAGGACGAATATATACCCGGTGCTCTGCCACTCAACAAAGAAGCCCCTCGGGCAGAAGAGACAACTCCGGCTCCCTGGTTGGCGGTGCCGAAGGCCGAATCAAAAGAAACTCGGGAACTCAAACACATGTTCGACCTACGTCGAAAATCACTCAAAGTCCTAAATCGGGGCTTGGAGGCTTCAAATCAAATGCTTCGGAGGCGGTGCGTTACAACTAAAGGCTCGCAGGAGTGCAAATGTTCATCTGAGTCGCCACGAAGCCGGGACAAGATCTCTTGATGCTTAAAACGGCACAGACTGGCCTTAAAACGGCGCGCTAATTCCATTTGGGTTTAAACCGGCGCGCCCCTGGCCGTGCCAGTTTAACCCCATTCTGTCCCATCTGCCAACCGATACTCTGTTCTCCTATCGGATTCGGGGCAGGTTCTAGGGGGCATAGCATTCAATGCTACCAAGCTCTGCCTCCACATCCGTTCGACAGCACATCGGCGAGGCACGCATCGACGGTGGAAGTAGCATAAGATATCCCGGTAAACCCACAAACGTCCTACCCTCGGACGAACGACAGGGTACAGCACCAATCACCAGATGCCAGCGTAACGTGTCAACCCTGCTCGTGTGGCAGACGAAGTAAGTGGCGAGAGTCTCTTCCGTTCGAACAAAGAAATGGCAACCCATTATATATATACTCTGCATGTTCGACAGAGCAAAAGAGAGAGAAGGCAGTCCCAAAGAGAGACACAGCAAGAGAGGCGAAGAAGAAACAAAGAGATTCTTGAAGAAGAAGGAGGCTCCGTCCCCACGCCTACAAGATGAAGAAAAAGGATAGAGAGTGTGAGAGAGGAAGGGTGAGTTCGGAAGGGGAGGAGCTTGTGCTCTGTTCCTCCCCCACCGATGTATTCTTTTTCTTTCTCTGATGTATCCTCCTGCTCTGGGGTAAACCCCCCCTTCTGTAATTTTGTCTCCCTTCCTTCGTGGATGAATAGAAAGAAAGGCTTTTGCGCTATACATATATTGTTCGTTTCTGTTAGCCTTTTCCTTCCCCCTCTCTTCATCTTCTGCTCATCTAGGGCCCTTTGAAGCCTGCCTCTCTGTGGCATGGTCTTCGAGGGAACCCATGTGAGGGATGAACATTCATAGCCTCCCAAGGTGAATATCTATCTCATCGGAGCTCTCATACAGGTACTACCCATGAACTGCTAGAATCCCTTGAAGGCTAGTCCTCGGGGCTTCTGCGTTCAACTGTGGGTCACCGGACTGCCGTTTGGCCACTCCGAATATTGGAGGTCATCTCGGAGTATTCCGTTTGACAATCCCCCATTCACCCCAGTAAATCTCAGTCCGGGGGAGATGTTGCCCAATTTTCGTCAGAACTGTGAACAACAAGAACGAACTGAGCTCCCTGAGAACGTGAACTGAACTTTGGAGTTCCTGAACCCCTTTGAACGAACCACCCGAACTTTGATCTTAACAGATGAACAAAACACTTTGAAACCTTCAAATCCACATATTTTTGCAAAGTGAACAAACAGCCTAACCATCTGCTAGCCTGCAAGCCTTTGAAAAGAACAAAACGACCTAATCCGGTGCGCACTTATCCGGCGCGCTACCCCCCCGCGCCGCTTTAGCCCCACACTCAAAAACCATTCTATCCCCATCGGTCCTAAACCGGGGCGGCCTGGGCGCGCCGGATTAACCTTCTATATGCGCTCCGGATTAACCTTCCTTGGGGCGCACCATTTTAGCCACTTCTTTCACCATGCGGCGTGCCGTTTTAGCCACTTCTTTCACCTTCGAGCACTGTTTTAGCCTTCTCTTTCACCTTCGCGCGCCGTATAGCCCCTGTTATAATCAAATTTTTGTTCTGGGGGCTCCGCCCCCGGAAACCCCCGCAAGGGGCGCTACCCCCTTGACCCCCGCGACCTTACCGCACAGGTCGATCCGCGTGCGAGGGTGCACGTTGGCGAGTCCGGGCTTCACACTTAACAATTCGTTTCCCCAGACTGTGTGTAAAGAGAAAAGTAATGATGCCCCATGGTATCAGATGTGGACCTCAGAATCCCTGACGTGGCCATAGTCTGAAACCGTCTCGGGCCAATAGTCTATCAACTTGACCCACTTCTATCGGGATCCAATCATGCAATCCCATTAAACTTGTCGTAATCGCGGCAGACATTCGTACGGTTTATCGTCGTCTTCGATGCTTCAGATGCGGGCTCTCGTCCGAATAATGAATGGTCCGTTAGTGACCGACATATATATATACCGGGATCTAATCCCGCACCCACATTAAACTTGCCGTACCTACGGCAGACATCCGTATGGCTTTGTCGTTGTCTTCGATACTTCAAATGTGGACTCTCGTCCGAATGACAAATGGTCCGTTAGTGACCGACGTATATACCGGGATCTAATCCCGCACTTGCATTAGACTTGCCGTACTCACGTCAGACATTTGTATGGATTTATTTCTGTTTACATCGTGCCTTCAATACGGATCTTTGTCCGAACATAAAGTGGTCCATGAATGACCAACAAAATCTGAATGGAACGAGATGACTCTCGTCTTCCTCGAACCCTACGTGTGGGAATATCAATAAGACCTTCGTGAGTCAAGTTTGGACCTCAGGTTCGCCCCAACCATGGTCATTACCTGACCTACTTCCTAGGCCTATAGCCAGCTATCTCTGTACACGTCTTTGTTTTGGAATGTAGTCCTGGGACACTTTCCTGCTGCCCCTCGGCACCGAAAATATTAACGATGCCCACGCAAGTCTCGTTAGGACTGCGGGAGACGCCCCCGGAATGGTGCTGACCCGATCTCGCACCGAGCCAATAAACTCGCTGATTTCCGACCACTCTAATCGGGATTCAATAGAATGTCTCCTATCCCTTTGAACAATAAATTTGCCGTACCCTGGCATACATATGCTCCGATTTTCTCCGTGACGATTATGATTTTCTGAAGTCGGACGCTCATCCGAATGTCAAAATGGTTCCTTAAGTGACCGACATATTCCAAATGCTTGCTTCCCTAGACATCGGGCTTTCCGACTGATTCGAGACCGTTATCGACTTGTTTCTCTCGATATAATTTCCTAGCCATGAGGCCCTGATTCCCGATGATTAATTAAGGATGTTCCCTTCTCCGAGGGGATGTAAATGACGCCGTGACCTTTACGGCGCGGCGAGTTTTAGTCCCGACATGAACTACACAATCGTCTGATTAGTCAGATCGAGCGCACAATAAATCGTCACCTCGGTGACTGGCACGCCCACGCACTTAATAAATGCCAATAAACAACGATCCCAATAAAAAGTGCGTCCACACCACTTTCTGGTTTCAATACTCATGAGTTGACCTGTTCAACATTCATGCGTCGACTCATCCTAATCGCAGTCTCGACTTGACCGCTACTTCAAGAAATGGTCTTACCTTGACCGCATTTTCCCAGTTCATGTCTAACCCGTGGTTTGACCTAAAGGGTTAAGCCTACTCTATTCCTAGATGGTCTTTTGATTATTCGGAACCCAAAACCTTATTCAATAAGTTATTAATGAACTATGGAAATTAATGAATGTACCGTTATGCTGTCGGATTTCTTCCGTAGCATGACCTTATTCTTAAATTCGTTCTTGAACTCATATGATTCATATTTAGTGTGTTCTTACCTTGATCTTTGTTATCATAAAGCTATTGTTTGAACTTCACATTATCGGCCAAACTTTATATTTCTCGTGGAAGTAGCTTGATTTAGAACTTGAAGATGCAAGAGTGGGCATAGATAGTGTCCAAGGGCTCCACGCTAGCTCCCTCGGCGGATGGCCAGAAACATACTGTAAACGATGCGGTATGATGAACACTGGCGTCGCATTGTGCCGGGAGTACTTTTTTTATAGACGGGTGAAAATCACGAGGCTCATCATGAAATTATACATTCTTGTTACATGACTTTCTAGTGCATAACCTTTATGGTTATGAAAAGTACATTCTCGTTACATTCTAGTACATTCTTGTTAATGAAAGGCCACATTATATTCTTACATGATCATGCTCTCATTCTACATGAACACTCATATCTCTATGGTCTACATCTTGCTACTTATGTTATTACTTTAGTTTTATCGCATGTTTCATTGTATTTCCTTTATCTTGCCTTCTAGAGCTAAATTGCTGATTACTTAAACTTGCCTTCATGTTGATACGAAGATACCTACTGGGCAAGTGTGCTCATTCCCTACTTTCTTAATCTTTTTCAAGAAACTCTAGCGGGGACTCGAACTACTCAAGTGACATGTCCGAGAGTGATTGATGGTTCGAACATGTGACACTCCTATTATAAAGGAAAAATAATTGAAGGTACCATCTCGACCTATTCGCATTCATCATAGCCTTAATTGTTAGTGCAACTAATTAACAACAAGTAAAACACACTCTCCATAAAACTCATGCAATGAATTTGGGGATCAAATTCTCTCCAAGTGGGGGAGGGTGTAACACCCCAAAGATTTTTTTAAGATTTTTCAAGAATTAAATAAAATTATTAAGCATTTAAAAGGCTTAATGGGCTATTTAATGAATTATGGGTTAAGTAAATAAATTTGAAGGCCCAAAATTAACCAAATAAATAAGGCCACTTAAATTGGGCCCAAAGATCAATTTCTAAGCCCTTTTGGCGAAAGCCCACTTCTAAAGACGTAATTAGGGCTATTTACAGATTTAAAATGGATAAATATACTAATTAGATGATAAATAGCAGATAAATAAGAAAATCAAAAAATTTGAAAAATACGCCAGAACGCGGTCTATCGCGCGACCGCGTCTTCTTGGTAGCGGTCCAGGGACGACCGCTACTATCTTCCGTGAATTAGGTTTGTAGAAGCGTGGAAAAATGAGATTTTTAGCATTCCAATCCCCATGGATCGATGCTATCCAATGATGAAACATGTCTAGGACTCTTGGGGATTAATTTTAACCATAATTGGGACTCCTTAATCGATTTAATCCCTCAACCCTAGGCCAACTCTATAAATAGAACCAAGATTCTACCTACGTGAACCATACGTTTGGCTCACGTGGTTCGAAGGTAAGATGTCATCATCTCAGGTTGAGTCTTTAGAACTATTTATTTTCTTTAGTATTGTCTAACTCCCCTTCGAATTTCATGATAGAAGGTCAAGCAACCAGAGAGCTAGAGCATCCATAAGTAGCTGTTTCTCTACAGAGCGCAAAGGAACAAGCCTGTCTGTCCGGTGAAGACCCGAGGTTTGGGGACCTTAGCAAAGGTATTTCAAGGTTCATCCTTTAGAGTTTATTATTCTCCATCATGTCTTCTAACATCCCTCCAAATCTTGTAAATTTAGATCAAGAGGTTAAGGAGTTAGAAGGTCGGGAAGTTGCTCTTTCTACGCAAGATGCGCAAGAACCAACACTATCTTCTAGTCAGAAATTCGAACTCTAGGAGCAACCCCAGAGGCAGGTTATCTCGTGAACGGCTTAAACATCCAGTTAGGATTGAAAGCCCTCTGATCTTGCTCAATTTTGTGTTTTCTACGCTGAGTATTTGATGTTTTCTCATGACTACGCAATCAAGTTTTTCACTACATGATATCCCTGCACCTTAATTAAAAGAGAAGAATTCTTAGCCCAATTGGTGCGGACACCAGAGCCAGCGAGAGATACGATTCGGCGAGCCGTCGGTACCGTACGCACAGCACCACTCGAGCTACATCGGCTTCCCTCTGGCTCGGAGATAGTATGGAGTCTCCATCTTGAGTCTTAGTATTTATAGTATTTATTAGGATTTTATTTGTGTGTAATGTGTGTTTATTTATTTTTATTTGGATTGTAATAAGGTTGGAAGAATGGGTTTATTTGTAAAATGGGACCACCTGAGTCCCGCGGGCCCCCATCCCCTCTCCCATTGGTACACCTCAGCCATAGGGCCTATGTGGGGCTGGTCAAATGTCCAAGGTGGGCTTCTAGAAGATTGGACCAAAGGGGGGACAATGTGTTAAAAAAGTCCAAATTGGAAACTACATAGTCAAGGGGCGCCCCCCATATAGTATATTAAAATAGGTTTGAATTTTTATTTTATTTGGTTCCAAACCACATGGGAGAATTAAATGTGAACTTTCCCATTTACCCCTCCCCAATCCTAGATCTAGGGATAGTTAGTGTCATATTGTATTTCATACAAATAGCATGTATTTCTCATTTTGATGGAATTAATGCATAAAATTTGTGAAAATCTTGGAGATCCAAGCTTGGTGCGCACCCCCCGTCTCTCCTCTCCCCTTTCTTGCAGCTGGGAAGGCTGTATTCTGAGGTGAGATGCCTCCTCTATCTGGAGTGAAGATCGTCGCCGCCGCCGCCGCCGCCACCGCCATCGAGCCGCCGTTGCACCGCCACCGCCGTCGCCAGAGTTCTGTCCAACTCAGGATAACAAGCCACCTCCGAAATTTTTGCTCTCAACCTCGTGATCTGTTGGGTTCCAAATTTTGAGGGTGAGTTCCTGAGGTCCATCCCACGTCCCATAAAAATTTTCCAATTTTCTAGCCTTCGTTTTCCATATTTCCCATTTCGTGTTCCCCAGCCCTCCAGATCTGCCTCTGTTCTGTCCTGTGTCACAACAATCAAGTAGTTCGCCCATGAACTCACCTTCCCCATGTCTGAATGAGTTGTAAATTTTATTGAGGATTCTGTCCACCTAAGCCCCCTTCCATGAATTGTTTTGAGAATTTTAGATCTCGTTCACATTTTCTAAAAATCTCTATCTTTTCCCAAATCTGTGTTGCCCCCTGCAGTCAAGATCAGACCACCAGTGTTAGAAAATCCGTTTCCCCAACCAAACCACCACCATAAATTACACAAAAAATATCCCCGTCTTCCTCTCTTCCCCCTCTCCAACTTTCATGAAGAACCTAACACCCAGATCCTAAGTCTGAGTCGCGGTCAATGCCAACTCTCAGGTAGATCCAATTCTGCCCGACCAGATCTGAGATTGAGAGCAGTCCTGTTCAAAATTCCACCATCAGAAT
Organism: Amorphophallus konjac; assembly: GCA_022559845.1. Lineage (NCBI taxonomy): Eukaryota > Viridiplantae > Streptophyta > Magnoliopsida > Alismatales > Araceae > Amorphophallus > Amorphophallus konjac. Next base: position 313,479,330 of record CM040121.1, read on the forward strand.
TACGGCTCAAAAAAAATTCCTAGAACCATAGGGGTCGAAGGATTTTTAGTCATCTTTCCAACGTCGCCAGTCTCGCGTCGATCCGACGACGGGGCTAACCGCAGCAACATATTTTGTCGGATCGCGCGGGTCTGAAAAAGAAGTTCAGATCCGTGGACAACAACTTCAACAATTGAAGATCGGAGCTGCCTTGCCTTCCACGAGGCAAACCAGGGCGTCTCTCTCCTAGGGATCGCCCCTCCAGCAGTCCTCTTCGCATCGGGACCCACCCCGCCCAATTCAGAAGCCCAAGCAACACGTGGGCCCCACAACCCGCCGAAAACGCCGTCCGGGCAGCACCAAACCGAGGCTTGTCAGCACTGACGGAGCGCCCCAAAACGCTGCCCGTCAACCCATACTCGATACTCCCGGGCCCCACATGTGACCTATTACCTCCCTGCATGGAGTGGGTTAATTTTTGTAACTGTTGATTATTGTTAACCGGGAGTACGGATTTTGCCGGGGTTGTCTTCGCCACGTCGGGTGCGTGGAGATAATGGTATTAACTTCTTGGCATTTACTTTCCTAGTATATAATTGTATGCCGCTGCTTGAGCGCGTTAGGATTTCTAGCTCGTGAGTTTATGTCACCACTGTGAGTAAGAGACTGAACCCATCCCGTGACTCGATCCGAGCACGGAAGTGAGTCGACCACCCTTGACTCTGCCGGTTTCTCAACCGCGCGGATCCACGCTTTCCCTTGCTTGGGATGACGAGTGAGCTCGCATTTCTGTTTGTGACGTATAGCCCATAGGAACTCTTAGTGTTGGGCCGAGTTAACTCTATTGTTCACGTGTCGCTGGTCGCGTCACCATTTAGAGTCTGAGATTCGCATCAGTTGGAGTCGGGTCTCTCTGTCCATCCCGCATTAGTTTGGTATCAGAGCGAGTTAGAGTCTAGGGTCGTGTCTCATTGCATCCTTTACCCAGTATCTAAAAAGGTGTCCCCTGAACGTTAGGTTATGCCTATCGGGAAGGAACACACTTACGAGAGGGGGTCTTCGGATGCCGCAACTCCGCCACGTACCAGATATCGGCTAAGTCTAGGTTCATCCTCATTGCATTAGTCCGTGTCTCCCAGTCAGTGTGTCAGTTGCATGTCCACCCATCGAGGCACCCAATACTCACCACCACCACCTATGGCGGATCCCCGAGCCCGTAGTTCCGATGAGCCTTCGGTGGCCGAGATGTTCTGAACTCTCATGGATCGTCTTGATACGCGTGTGGATGGGCTTAGTACACGTCTAGATGGCGTAGGAACGCGTCTAGAAGGGAGGATGAAAACCATCAAGGATCGGGCCGAAGCTTCGGATCAGTCTATCCAGGGTCTTGTAAGGAGAATAACTATCTTAGAGAGGGCCCCGATTGAGGCGGCGCAACCTGCGCCGACCAATGGTCAACAAGAGCCGGTTCATCAACCCGCTATTCCAAGGGCTCAAGGGGTAGATGATAGGAGGCAACAAGTGCCCGAGGTGGCTGATTATGCATCCGATAATGAACAAGGGGGTTATGGTCTTGACCGTCGAGCCCAACGATGGAATCGTGATTACGATGATGACGACCGCGTTCTTAGGAGCGTGCGTGCGGACCCTCCCCTTTTTGACGGGTCCTTGGACCCGAAGGTCTATTTAGATTGGGAGGCCGGTATGGATCGGTATTTCAAGTGGTTTGAGATGACGGACCACCGAAGAGTTCGCTACGCCAAGATGAAGTTGCAAGGATAGGCGTAAACCTATTGGATAAATGTGGAGAGCCTGTTAATGCAGCGACATCAACCCCAGATCGGTACTTGGGATGACATGAAACTCAAGTCAAGGCAGAAGTACCTTCCTGCCACATATCGCCAGCGTCTCATAGACAAATGGCAAAGTCTCTCCCAAGGGAACCGGTCCGTGACTGAGTACACCGCCGAATTTGATGAGTATTATTTACGGTGTGGAGTTACGGAAGAGAGCACCATGACATCTGACACTTTCAAAGAGGTCTACGGCCAAACTATCAATATGAACTTTTTCGCCGCAATGTGACCACTTTGGAGCAAGCATATCAGGTTGCTCTTGAATTGGAGCAATTCGAGGCCGAGTTCGAGCCTACCCAACGGATGGGCCCCTTCCCTCTTCGTAGTGTCGAGCCCCGCAGCTCTGCAGGCTCATATCAGAGGGCCCCCATGGCTCGACCTCTGGAGCCCACCCGTCAGGAGCCGTTCGCTCCTATGCCTCACCCTCCACCTCCGAGGGACTTTCCTCGTCCCCAACAACCTCTGGCACCCATTGCCCGTCCACCGGCACCCGCACCTCTTGCCCGTCCCTTGTTGCCTTCACCCCCTATCCGTCGGGAGGACAAGGGTAAGGGACCTTTGATCGGGGAGCCTAGTGGATCCCGACAACAGTGTTTTCACTGCAATGGGTTTGGCCATTTTGCCAACCAGTGTCCCACACATCAATCTCTAGTCATTGGGGACACACAGGTTGGGAACACCTCATCTTCCGAGCTTGTGTCAGTCAGCTATGTGGCAGATCAAGAATTAGCTGACGAGTTCTTTGAGAATGAGGATGATGGTCAGGAGGTTCAGCATCTAGATGATGCCCAAAAAGGGGTCGTCAGGTGTATTCTCACCCAGCCACAGGCCAGCGATGACTGGCGTCGGACCACCATATTTCATACATACTGTAGGCTGGGCGGGAAAGTTTGTAAGGTGATTATCGATAGTGGGAGTTGTATCAATGCAATCTCCACGGGCACTGTCTCTCGTCTTGGTCTTACCCCCGTGGACCATCCTTGCTCCTATCGAGTATCATGGGTGGATTTCACCTCCATTCCGATCAGGCTGCGGTGTCTGGTTCCACTGCAGTTCCATGCCTACCATGATGAAATCTAGTGTGATGTCCTCCCCATGAAGGTGGGTAATATTATTCTTGGTAGGCCATGGTTGTTTGATCGGGATGCTACTCTCCATGGCCAGTCGAACACCTGTACCTTCGATCATGGTGGCCAAAGGATTACCCTCTACCCCTCTTAGCCCAAGAGTCCTTCCGTTAGGGGTCCTACTGGTCCTAGTACTCTGGAGCCTTCCGTCCCTGGACCTAGTACCCCATCCCCAGCTAGGGCCATGACCGTTACTTCTAGCACAGGCGAGCCCCCATCTAGGAGGTTGATGTTGATTAGCTCCTGAGAAATGGAGTGGGAGGCTAGAAGGGGCAGCCCCGTGTTTGCCATCACGGTCCGTGAGGTGGAGAAAAAGGCCGAGGGTGAACTCACACCCAATGTCATTCCCATTCTGCAGAAGTTTGTTGATATCTTTCCCGAAGAGCTTCCCGAGGGACTCCAACCTATGCGGGATATTCAGCATGCTATCGACCTGATTCCGGGCTCCTCATTGCCCAATCTTCTTCATTATCGCATGAGTCCCACGGAACACTCCGAGCTAAAGCGGCAGGTCGATGAGCTGATGCAGAGAGGATCTGTTCGGGACAACATGAGTCAGTGTGCTATTCCCGTATTACTCGCCTCAAAGAAGGATGGCACGTGGAGAATGTGTATTGATAGTCGTGCCATCAACAAAATCACAGTGAAGTACATGTTCCCTATTCCCCGCTTGGATGATATGCTTGACATGATGGCAGGTGCCACTATCTTTTCGAAGATCGATCTTAAGAGTGGCTACCATCATGTGAGGATTAGGCCAGGTGATGAGTGGAAGACCGCATTTAAGACCAAGGATGATCTATATGAGTGGTTGGTTATGCCCTTTGGGTTGACCAATGCCCCTAGCACCTTCATGCGACTCATGACTCAGGTCCTTCGACCATTCATTGGAGTCTTTGTGGTAGTGTATTTTGATGATATTCTTAACTATAGTTGCACAAAAGGGGACCACTTGGACCATCTACGGCAGGTCTACCTACTTGTGAGGTGAGAATAGTTGTTTGCAAACCCACATAAGTGTGCCTTTATGACTTCTCAGCTTACCATCTTGGGTTTTATTGTGTCTAATACTGGGGTCTCCGCTGATCCGGAGAAGGTCTGGGCCATTGTTGAGAGGTCGGAACCCCGTACGATCCATGATGTCCGCAGCTTCCATGGCCTTGTGACGTTCCATTGTCGTTTCATCGGCGGATTTAGTTCCGTCACTGCCTCGATCACGGACTGTATCAGGAAGGGCACGTTTGTATGGACGAAGGCCGCTACTACTGCCTTCAAGGACATCAAGGAACGCATGACCCAGACACCGGTCCTTCGATTACCAGATTTCTCGAAGGTGTTTGGGGTCTCTTGAGATGCGTCGGGTGTAGGGATTGGAGGAGTGTTGAGTCAAGAGGCCCACCCGGTCGCATATTTCAGTGCGAAGCTGAATGCCGCGAAACTACGATATTCCACTTATGATAAAGAATTCCATGCTGTTGTTCGGGCTCTTAGGCATTGGAGGCACTATCTATTACATCAGGAGTTTGTTTTGTACTCCGATCATGAGGCTTTGAGGTTCCTCCATGCCCAAAAGAAGTTTAATGCGCGTTACAGTAGATGGGTCGACTATCTCTAGCAGTTCACATTCATGCTTAAGCACAAGACTGGAGTGGAGAACAAGGTGGCTGATGCCTTGAGTCGGCGAGCATGTTTGCTGACTACCATGAATGCCGAGGTTATAGGGCTAGAGAAGATGAGAGAGGCTTATGTTGATTGTCCTGACTTTGGTCAGATCTTTACCGCTCTCCAGGCCGGACCCTCGAGAGATCATATTGATTATGTGCTTCAGGGGGGTTACCTCTTTCGAGGAGGCATGCTTTGTGTTCCCCGAACTTCAGTTCGCGACTTCTTAGTCTGGGAACTACATGCGGGAGGTCTAGCCGGCCACTTCGGTCGGAACAAGACTATTGAGGCTGTCGAGCACAGATTCTATTGGCCGAGCTTGAAGAGAGATGTGGCTCACATTGTAGCCCAGTGCCGTACATGTGTTACGGCCAAAATGAAGAAGCAAAGCTCTGGTCTCTACACACCTCTCCCCGTGCCTGATGCCCCGTGGCATGATGTTAGCACGGATTTTATCTTAGGATTGCCACGCACCTCTAGGAAGAATGATTCGGTCCATGTGGTAGTAGATCGATTCTCGAAGATGGCCATTTTCATTCCCTGCTCAAAGACTTCGGATGCTTCGAGGGTAGCCCGCCTTTTCCTTACTCATGTGGTGTGCAAGTTCGGGTTGCCTTGTACCATAGTGTCTGACCGTGATGTTAGGTTCACCAATTATTTTTGGAAGACACTGTGGCATATGTTAGGTACTCACCTCAAGTTTTTCACTGCATATCATCCCCAGACAGATGGTCAGACCGAGGTGGTCAATAGGAGTCTGGGCGATCATTTAAGGTGTCTTGTCAGGGACCGTGTAGGGGATTGGGATCTCATGTTACCACTGGTAGAGTTTGCACATAATGATTCGGTCAACAGGTCTACCGGTATGAGTCCTTTCGAGATTGTCACAGGTCGTAGGCCTAGGAAGCCAGTGGATCTTGTTCCCATGCCCATTCATGCACGAGTGTCAGAGTCTGCCGAGTCATTTGCTAGGCATGTTAGGAGTCTACATGACAACATCCGTCGTCACATTGAGGCCAGTAATGCACGGTATAAGGAGTTAGCCGATGCCCATAGACACCACCGTGAGTTCCAAGAGGGTGATTATGTCATGATCCGGGTTAGACCTGAACGGTTTCCCTCTGGAACCGTAAAGAAATTGCAAGCTCGCGGAGCCGGTCCATTTAGAGTGTTGAAACACGTCGGATCCAATGCGTATGTTGTGGACCTGCTCGAGGAATATGGTATAAGCTCTACTTTCAATGTGTCGAATCTAGTTGCCTATAGGGACCCAGCGGTGATCCCTAGTGAGCCTTTTGAGCCATCTTCTCCCATTGAGAGTGATCCCACACCTGAGTGTCCGCAGCGAGAGCATATAGATCATATACTGGATGAGTAGGTGACTGTTACCAGGAGTGGATCCTACCCGCGCTACCTAGTGCGATTGAGAGGGTGACCCGCCACTGAAGATGCTTGGATCACCCGGGCAGAGTTACAGAGGATAGATCCGGACCTACTGGAGTGCTACCTGAGCGACGCAGACCCTTACTCGATAGGGTCGAGTTTCTCCCACCCGGGGAGAATTGGTGCGGACACCAGAGCCAGCGAGAGATACGATTCGGTGAGCCGTCGGCACCGTACGCGTAGCACCACTCGAGCTACATCGGCTTCCCTCTAGCTAGGAGACAGTCTGGAGTCTCCATCTTGCGTCTTAGTATTTATAGTATTTATTGGGACTTTATTTATGTGTAATGTGTGTTTATTTATTTTTATTTGGATTGTAATAAGGTTGGAAGAATGGGTTTATTTGTAAAATGGGACCGCCTGGGTCCTGCGGGCCCCCATCCCCTCTCCCATTGGTCCACCTCAGCCATAGGGCCCATGTGGGGCTGGTCAAATGTCCAAGGTGGGCTTCTAGAAGATTGGACCAAAGGGGGGACAATGTGTTAAAAAAGTCCAAATTGGAAACTACATAGTCAAGGGGGCGCCCCCCATATAGTATATTAAAATATGTTTGAATTTTTATTTTATTTGGTTCCAAACCACATGGGAGAATTAAATATGAACTTCCCCATTTACCCCTCCCCAATCCTAGATCTAGGGATAGTTAGTGTCATTTTGTATTTCGTACAAATAGCATGTATTTCTCATTTTGATGGAATTAATGCATAAAATTTGTGAAAATCTTAGAGATCCAAGCTTGGTGTGCACCCCCCTCTCTCCTCTCTCCCTTCTTGCAACTGGAAGGCTGTATTCTAAGGTGAGACGCCTCCTCTATCTGATGTGAAGATCGTCGCTGCCGTCGCCACAGCCATCGAGCCGCCGTTGCACCGCCACCGTTGTCGCCGGAGTTCTGTCCAACTCAGGACAGCAATCCACCTCCGGAATTTTTGATCTCAACCTCGTGATTTGTTGGGTTTAAAATTTTGAGGGTGAGTTCCTGATGTTCATCCCATGTCCCATAAAAATTTTCTAATTTTTTAGCCTTTGTTTTCCATTTTTCCCATTTCGTGTCCCCCAACCTTCCAGATCTGCCTCTGTTTTGTCCTGTGTCACAGCAACCAAGTAGTTCGCCCATAAACCCACCTTCCCCATGTCTGAATGAGTTGTAATGTTTATTGGGGATTCTGTCCACCGAAGCCCCCTTCCATGAATTTTTTTGAGAATTTTAGATCTCGTTCACATTTTCTAAAAATCTCTATCTTTTCCCAAATCTGTGCTGCCCCCTGCAGTCTAGATCCGACCACCCAGTGTTAGAAAATCTGTTTTCCCAACCAAACCACCACCATACATTACACAAAAAATATCCCCGTCTTCCTCTCTTTCGCCTCTCCAACTTTCATGAAGAACCCAACACCCATATCCGAAGTCTGAGTCACGATCAATGCCAACTCACAGGCAGATCCAATTCTACCCGGCCAGATCTGAGACTGAGAGCAGTCCTGTTCAAAATTCCACCATCAGAATTAAGGCCCCAACAAAATTCCTGGAACCACAGAGGGTCGAAGGATTTCGAGTCAGCTTTCCAACGTCGCCAGTCTCGCGTCGATCCGACGACGGGGCTGATCTCAACAGCATATTTCGTCAGACCGCGCGGGTCTGAAATAGAAGTTCATATCCGTGGACAGTAACTTCAACAATTGAAGATCAGAGCCGCCTTGCCTTCCAAGAGGCGAACTAGGGCGTCCCACTCCTATGGATCGCCCCTCCAGCAGTCCTCTTCGCAGCGGGACCCACCCCGCCCAATTCGGAGGCCCGAGCAGCACATGGGCCCCACAACCCGCGAAACGCGCCGTCCGGGCAGCACCAAACCAAGGCTTGTTGGCACCGACGGAGTGCCCCAAAACGCTGCCCGTCAACCCAAACTCGATACTCCCGGACACCACATGTGACCTATTACCTCCCTGCGTGGAGTGGGTTAATTTTTGTAATTGTTGATTATTGTTAACAGGGAGTACGGATTTGGCCGGGGTTTTCTTCCCCACGTCGGGTGCGTGGAGGTAATGGTCTTAACTTCTTGGCATTTGCTTTCCTAGTATATGATTATATGCCGCTGCTTGAGCGCGTTAGGATTTCTAGCTCGTGAGTTCATGTCACTATTATGAGTAAGAGAGTGAACCCATCCCGTGACTCGATCCGAGCACGGAAGTGAGTCGACCACCCTTGACTCTGTCGGTTTCTGAGCCGCGCGGATCCATGCTTTCCCTTTCTTGGGACGACGAGTGAGCTCGCATTTCTGTTTGCGACATATAGCCCATAGGAACTCTTAGTGTTGGGCCAAGTTAACTCTATTGTTTGCGTGTCGCTGGTTGCGTCGCCATTTAGAGTCCGAGGTTCGCATCAGTTGGAGTCGGGTCTCCCTGTCCATCCCGCATCACCAATTCATGCCTTTTCATGCATTTTCTTCATGTTAGACATGTTACCATATCCTATCTCTCTGTTCCCTTTAGTTTCTATGCATGTATGGCCCTGGATAGCCCCTGCACATCAGAGTTTTTCTTCTGTCTGTAGAAGACAGAAGGCAATCCATCAGAGGCCGCTACTGTCAAGAGGCGGTTCCAGACTGACCACTGTTTTCAAGAGGCGATTCTCGCCAGACTATTTTCTACGTTCTGTGAACCCCAAACAGAATGCAGATCAACCCTTATAAATATATGCTAAGCCTAGGTAATTAGGTTCTATTCCTAGTTATGTCGTTGTATTCATGATTTTGGTTATATTATACATCAATCATGGTAGATTTTATACCCCTCATGTTTTTGGAACTTATTTTAATCTTATGTTAATTTCATGCCAAAATCATATAATATTGTATTAAAGCTATTTCCATATGATTTATGGAACTTGTTACATTGATGTTTGATCGCTGTTTTTACATGTACCATTCTCATCTCTAGCCTTTCTTAAGTACATAGCACGTATCCCGGTACGTTGCTATTAGTTACACATGCACATGATAGGCACACTTCTTGGACTTATGATCCTCTTCATCGGATATTCCTTCCGCCAGACTAGGTGATCATGTTTCAAGGCCTCCGTAAGTCTCCGCGAGCCTGGGATTCCCACTAGGATGCCGAGCTGCTTGTAACCTAAAATCCCAATGGTTTAGAAAGCACTTGTGTTACCGACATTTTTTCGTGAACGAACCTGAACGCGGCCATCAGGCGACCGCTACTTCATGATAGCGATCCTGAGGTGATCGCTTTCTGGTTTCAATACTCATGTGTCGACCTGTTCAACATTCATGCATCGACTCATCCTAATAGCGGTCTTGACTCAACCGCTACTTCAAGAAACGGTCTTACCTTGACTGCCTTTCCCTAGTTCATGTCTAACCCGTGGTTTGACCTAAAGGGTTAAGCCTACTCTGTTCCTAGATGGTCTTTTGATTATCCGAAACCCAAAACCTTATTCAATAAGTTATTAATGAACTATGGAAATTAATGAATGTACCGTTATGCTGCCTAATTTTTTCCGTAGGCTGACCTTATTCTTAAGTACGTTCTTGAACTCATATGATTCATATTTGGTGCGTTCTTACCTTGATCTTTGTTATCATAAAGTTATTGTTTGAACTTTACATTATCAACCAAACTTTATATTTCTCATGAAAGTAGCTTGATTTATAACTTGAAGATGCAAGAGTGGGCATAGACAGTGTCCAAGGGCTCCACGCTAGTCCCCTCGACGGATGGCCGGAAATATACTGTAAACCATGTTGTATGATGAACATTGGCTTCGCATTACGTCGGGAGTACTTTTTTTATAGACAGGTGAAAACCACAAGGGTCATCATGAAATTATACATTTTTGTTATATGTCTTTCTAGTGCATAACCTTTATGGTTATGAAAAGTACATTCTCGTTACATTCTAGTACATTCTCGTCAATGAAAGGTCAGATTATATTCTTACATGATCATGCTCTCATTCTATATGAACACTCATATCTCTATGGTCTACATCTTGCTACTTATGTTATTACTTTGGTTTTATCGCATGTTTCATCGTATTTCCTTTATCTTGCCTTCTAGAGCTAAATTGCTAATTACTTAAACTTGCCTTCATGTTGATACGAAGATACCTATTGGGCAAGCGTGCTCATTTCTTACTTTCCTAATCTTTTTCAGAAAACTCTAGCGGGGACTCGGACTACTCAAGTGACGGGTCCGAGAGTGATTGATGGTTCGAGAGAAGCCATAGCTAGTTTAGTCAAGAGTCTTGTTACCTTCACTGTAATAGGCAATGAAGTTGATCATGTTATGTAATTTTCCTTTTCTTGAGTCTAGAATTAAAGGAGTCAAGTGTCTTGTAAAATTTGATTATTATGATTCAATAAAGTGAAGTTTTTTGAGTATATGACGTTGTGCATTCCTCTTTGATGTGGATGTATTATTGCGCTCTGATTATATTGCTAGCTTGAGACGTATTACGGACTGTTCATGTTCTCAACTTAATTCTGTTGCATATCTCGGGGCGTGACATCCAGGGTGAACCAAGCGGACTACAACATTGAGAGCCGCCGTGACTCCACTGATCATGATCACCTCAAAGATCCAATCATCTTTTCAGACGATGATTTGGAAGGCGTGACTACCCCCCACTTCGACGCCCTTGTGGTCTTCGCGACTATTAACCAATGTACTGTATGATGGATCCTCATCGATAATGGAAGTGGCCCTGATGTGATTTCTTATGATTGTCTTGTCTATATGGGTGTGGATCTGTCATGAATAACACCACTACACACATCCCTGTATGGCTTTTCTGGCACAACCATCCTTCTAGAGGGGCGCATCTCCCAGTCGATCACTTTCAAAATCACCCCCAGGGACGTGACATTTTTTGCCGATTTCACAATTGTAACGATCCAAGAACCGGATATCGAGTCAAACCCGATACCATTCGGATCTGTTGACACCCGTTTTATACCCATAAGTCAGGTCATCTCCTTATTCATTCAATATGATGCTCCGAGTTGTTCGCTTTTCATCGAGTCTCCTGATCAGTTGAAGCCTATTTCTTGAGTCTTCTTCTGGATAAAGAATTGGCTCCCGGTAGCATTTCGTTGGATAAAGCTTAGCAAAACCCTTCCCTATATTCTTGAATCTCAATGCTAAATAACGGTCCCAGGTAGGTGCGTCACTTCCTTCTAACGGATGGATCTTAGACCGTTACTCTTTGAAGAGTCCTAAGGCTTAAGGCCACGTGTTCAGTGCTTATCCTGTTGAATCCACGTTGATAATAACGGTCTGTCGTGCAGCCGTTGTTTCCTTATAACGCCCTATGCTTTGACCGTCATTTCCTTGAAGAGTCCAGCTTGTTGGGGCTTCTTTCCGTTGATCTTATCACTTTGGATAAGGTTGCAAATAGCGATCGTTCCTTGGTGCGTTACTTCCAAGTGGCGGTCTATCGTACAGCCGTTACTTCTTTCCGGGAGTCCTAGCAGTTCAGGCCTTTTCTCTGCTACTCCGTGTTTGAGATAAGAACGTGGATTGACTTTATCTCTTTCTAATCCGATCCTCAGGACTTCCCGTTTGTTTCTTTGGACTCTTGGTGATATTATCCTCAAAGATTTGCTAAGACTTATCCCTTTTTTCCTGCTGAATTATCCTCTACTCGACCTACGAGTTTTGAGGGTCTATAAATAGAACCCTTGAATTCATGGCCAAAGAGGAGGAGATTTTGATTCACGACGAAGTGCTGCCGAACTCAGGAGCCATCTTCATCTAGGAGGAGTTGCTTCCCACGTCCATCCATCTTCCAGTCAAGGGAGTACTTTTGTTTTGATCTTTCAAGTTCATCTTTGCATGCTTGAGTTCTTCCTTGGTCTTTTTAAACAAAGCATTGTCCCTCCTCCTCCTCCATGTTTTTCACTGTTCTTTAAGCATACAAACATCCTCCCAACTTTTAAAAACGCCCAGAGGGGTTAAAAAACCAAAACTCCCCGGTAATTTCCTCTCCTTTTGATGTTCTTAAATTCTTTAAGAATTGATGCTATGCTTGCGAAGAGGGCTGATTGAGGTTGTCTTGTCTTGTCTTTTCTACTTCTTTGGCAGGTTTACAGGTTCATTAGCACGAGGCCCAAGTCTTCTAGCTGGCTGGAAGAGTTGGAGTTAAAAGAATTCAAGCTTTACTACTGCAGGTTATCTGACGGTCTGGTGCAGGAGCGTCACGTTCTTCTGGCGGTCTAGGGTGAGACCGTTACTTAAAGAAACGCACGGGTCTCTGGCCGTTACTTTCAAGCTGATCTGCAGGCTTTCTTTGGTTTTCTCTCCCGTGGGCGGGTGCTTCATCCACCTATTTCCAAGGTATATTAGAGTCTTTGACTTGTGTTTACTTTGGTGGCGATCACATCTTTCCTTAGTGCTGGGCAATAGCTATTTCCTTCATCACATCTTTATTTCCTTGCTTGTTCCATCCCTAGTGGTGTGTTTTTATTTACTCCTTGCTCCACGCCCCGGCGTGTGTTTTTCCTTTTCCTTAGCGTAATTTGATTGAGATAGCATGCCCATGCTAGAGCTAGCTATGATTGCCTAGGTTCATGTTCACATGTTCATAGGTTTGAGCAGATCTTTGATTGCTTGTTTGTCATCTTGCCATATTACTTAGCAAACCTCAAAAGTAAGATCAAAGATAGGCAAATAAATATCAACAGATAATTTTTTGGCGATCACGGTGGGACAACTTGTGCCAATCGTGCTTCTGATTCTTGTTTAAAACTGCCATCATCTATTTGTTCAGTGGTCTTTTGTTTCCGTGGTTTTCATTGTTCATCCTGGTTTTCTGAGTCTTCTGACGGTCCTGTGCCCACGCGTCACAGAATTCTGACGCAGGGGCATTAGACCGCCGCTTTGATCTTGCTGTGTGAGCTTTACGGGCTTTCCGGTTACTTCTGTTGGTTTTTGGTTCCCTGGCTCATATGACGGTCTAGTCTCCCTGCGTTATATATTATCCGGCAGTCTGGCCTTCGACCGTTACTTATTTTTGACGCAGGGGCCTTCGACCGTTATTCTTCTGGCAGGTACGCATCCGAGGTGCATTTATTTCCGCAGTTTATGCTGTGATTTGTTGCTTGGATGACACTTGGCCCTCCTCTTGCTTTGCTCATATTTGCATGTTATGGTGTGCACTATTGATTGTTAGATTGTTAGGCTAGACTTTGCATGCACTCCGGTGCACATAGGGTCATTCATCTCTTCATACATTAGATTGCATTTTCCTACCTTGTTGTGAGGACCTCTCGTCTCCATATTCCTTAAGGCCGACTAGGAAATCACAGTAGGGACCTCCATAAGTCCCCGCGAGCCGTGGATTCCCACACGGACGCCGGGCTGGTTGTACCTTTCCCACCCTGTGTCTAGGGTTGCATAAGTGATTGAGTGGTTACACTTAGAGTCAAACCAAGTCCTATATCCATCTCCTACTAGGGACCTATTGTTGAGAGCACATATCAATCAATTTACTAAGGTTCCAAAGGAGAAATCATAAGAATATTGTCGCATCATTCTAAACAACTTGCTCGATTCTTGAGTGTCTTCATCTCTTATCACTTGCATCTTGTTAGAACACCTAAGATTGATTGCTCATTGTGTGTTTTGTGTTGGTTGTTTTTGCATTTTCCAAGGTTGTCCGTTGCATGTGGAGTTGCTTTCGTCCGTTTGAGTCGTCTTCTCCAGTCGCTTCTTCCTTCACTTTCTATTCCAATCCCCTCTTCGAATCCACCATGGCATCCTTCAATCCTCCGCGCTCCCAAGAGGACTCTCTTCCTCAAGGGCTCCTTGAAAACCCCCCTAGGGTTGCTACCTTTCCTTCCGGAGAAGGGACTGCCCCTCTCCCGTCTTCCACGTCTGTGGGAGGTAGTCAAGGTACCCCTTCTCTCGCTACTCCTTCCGCGGGCTCCGTCCTTCACATGATGGCCCAATTGGACCCAGCTCAACTTCAAGTCCTATACCAAGCTATGCAAGGGTCCAACGCTCCTCCCTCCGCCGCCATTCAAGGTCAATCTAATCCTTCCATTGTCGGGCCGTCCGTTCAGCCCAATCCGATTGACCTCACTCCGGTCCAACCTCGGACCATCACTTTTGCTGGCATGGAGATGGGCCAATCTTCCAATTCAGCCCATCAGTCTTTTGATAAAGGGAAATCGCCTATCCCTCCTTTTGTCCAGGTGGATCATCATAATTCTGGTTCGGTGGCTTCACAGCTTCTCATGAACCCTTCTGATTTCTTACACCCTCAGCAAGGGGCGGCCCAAACTCACTCCCATCCGGGTCTATCTCAGGCTCAATATTCTTCTTACGGGCCCCCTATTTCCACTGTCTATCCTTCTACTCATGTCTATGGGCCTCCCCCGTCTGCCACCGTCATTCCATCCGCTCCTCAACAATCGGCGTCCTTCGCTACCCCTGCTCCCTCCCAAGAGCAGGACTTGCTTAACAAGTGGGCCGCCATGCAGCAACAGCTTGACTTCCTCCAGAAAAGGGTTGGCCCACAATCCTTGGCCGATATTCCTATTCCGAGCTTCCAAAACATTCGGTTCCCTCTGCAATCTGAGCTCCCTAACTATCGCAAATATTATGGGAACAGCAATCCCTTTATCCATGTGAGGGATTTTCTATATGAGTCGGCACAGTTCCAGTATGATGATCGCCTCATGGCGTACCTGTTCCGCCGATCCTTAGATGGAGTTGCTCTGGAATGGTTTTATTCTCTGCCACTGGAAGAGGCCGAGAGTTTCAAGGTAGTTAAGGACAAATTCATTCAGCGGTTTCAAGACAGGGTCGGGCCAGAATATTCATTCACAGATCTAGTAGCAGAGAAGATGAAGCCGGAGGAAGACTTCGCCACCTATGCAGACAGGTGGAGGCAGATGGCCGCCAGAGTACCTGGCCATATTCCGGAGGAAGAGAAGGTCAAACTACTAATCTCCAATGCCACGCCGACTTTTCGCAACATCCTGGCAATGAATGACATAGCCAACATGCATCAACTCTACAGCCGGGCGCGCTTCATACAGACTCAATTCAAGGACTCCCCTATCCATTCTCTATTCGAAAACCAAAAGCCCAAGCACCACAAGAAACCGCAAGGGCCAGTTACTGAGGTGGTCCAAACAAATGAGCAAGTACAGGCCGTTGCTTTTCTGTATCAGGCCGCACCTTTCCGCTACAATCAAAACCCCCGCAATCCACAAAACTCCACTCCGCACAACTTCCAGGCCACTCCACAAAACACTCCCCCCGCCTTCACCATTCCACAAAACGCCTTCACCACACCACAACAACCATCACCACCATCACAATACCATAACGTCCCTCCACCCAGCGGCTACAGCAACAACAATCCAAACAGCAAGCGCCCGGCTCCCAGGAGAGCCCAATATCCTCCGTTGCCCGAGACACTTACGGATATTTTCTCGGCACTTATGTCAGTAAATGCAATTCAACTTCCTCCGGAACGGCCTGTTTGGAACCCGGCGGTTGACCAAACCAAATATTGCATGTTCCATAGGCAGCCAGGCCATACCATAGAAGGATGTTATCAATTCCGAGATCTAGTATATGACCTTCATGAAGGGCAGAGAATCGACTGGGCCGAAATGCATAGGGCCATTGTGGAGATTAAAGAGAAGAGGAGGCAGCCGCAGGGGCAGCAAGTGCAGCAGCATCAAGCACCGCAGCCGCAGCAGCCGCCACAACAACAGCAACCACAGCAAGTGCAAGACCTAGGCATCCATCAGAATCCGATGCCGAATCATCCACCCGCTCCTCAACAGCAGCCACCGGCACCAGCACAAGTTAACATGGTTCAACCACCGGCTCCCAATGCCGGGTGGTCTTTTGATGATGATGACGCCGCGCCGCAAGTAATGGCCTTCCACCACAACCTCCGCAACCCTTCCTTCATCCTCCCCAGGCAACCAACACCTTCTCCGCTCATCCTACCATCCACACCCGCTCCAGCCAACCCTCTACCGCTCTCCATCCCATCATACCCTCCAACACTTATCCCTCTCGCCATCGTCACACCATCCCCTAATCCTTCACCCGTTCTCAAACACCCACTAGCCTTCCCGCCACCTGCATCGACATTTGTCACCACCTTGCCTTCCACCAATCCCTCACCTATCATCCACTCACCCCCCATTAACCTCGCTAACCCCACGCTCCACCAAAACACCTCCCCCACACAGCCTATCCCACTCATCCACCCCGCGGCACCCGTCACACTATCTTCAGATACTGCGGCAAACTGTGCCTTAAGAAGCGGAAAGATGTTCCATCGGAATTACATTACTGCTTCCAATCCCCAGTCCACCCAGCCAACGGCCGAGCAAGAAGAGGCTGAACCTCTGCCGGGTACTCAATATGATTTGCTACATCACCTGGATAGAGTACCCGCTAAGATATCCGTGTTGGAGTTAATCAAAAGGTCCACCCTTCATCAGGATGCATTGAGGGACTTCTTGCAGAAAGTAATGGTTAGCGAAGACATGGCAGTCGACAGTTTACCAACGGCATTGGCAACTATTTCCAAAGGGCCGGCAATTACATTCTCAGAAACCGAGCTTGCACCTCCAGGGGCTCGACAAAAGCCACTCTGCATAACAATTACCCTGAACAAAGTCGACATTGAAGCAGCATTGGTTGACACCGGGGCCTCAATTAATGTTTGCCCACTTAGTACCCTCCGAGCATGCAACATATCCGAAGAGTTACTACAGCCTACCCCCACTACTATAGCAGCATATGATAACTCAAGGCGAGCATGTCACGGGGTGATCACCATTCAGGCGGAGCTCGGTCCCCTCACTATGGCCGTGGAATTTTATGTTCTCGACATCGACCCTATGTTCAAGGCTATCTTGGGTCGTCCCTGGATTGACACGCTTGGCGCCGTACCCTCCACCGCACATCAGTGCGTCAAATTTCCCTTTCAAGGGAGGGTCGTCAAAGTTAAAAGCTTGGCCACAGTACAGATGGTCAAGGCCCTCTCAGATCAGGTTCTTCCCACACTATGGCCGAGTAGCCGGCCCGTCATATCAGTGCTTGATTTGAACTTTCCTTGGGCTTACACATCTCCCAAGCCCATCACTACTCCAGTCAATGTCAAAGTGAAGCCACAGATCCGAGATTCAAAAGGGTGGAATATCATATTGAAACTGGGCTATCAACCGGGGAGAGGCCTCGGGGCGCAACTGCAAGGAATGACTAAGCCCATACCTAAGGGAAAGAAAATGGGCAGAAGAGGCCTTGGTTACAAGGAAACAACATTATCTATAATGGGTGATTCTGGGCCACTTACATGGGATTATCGTGAGCACTTTGTCAAGGGGCCTCTCCAGCCCGGTACATTAGCTCCAGAACCGGTGCAGCCAAGAAGGGATATAGTTTGTCCAGTTGCCAGTCCACCTTCCCTGCCAGGAAGGTCAAATGGTGACATGCTCGACTACAGTCAGGCCTTGCAAAGGATCTTTTCTGAAGAAGATCGCCAGAAATAGCGAGAGGTTCGGCTCGTACAGTGGAGGCCGAAAAAGCAACCCGCGGTTAAAATGCAAAAGGTGGGGAGCTCTCCGATTGTTTTCTCTTGGTTTCCCTCACGCTTCCAATCCATCTTGCAACAAAGGGAGCCCATACCCCGTCTTCCTCCTGTCATGATAAATCCCTCCATCATTGATCCACCGGAGATTCAATTCATCCCTTGTGCTCGCGGGAAGTGTCCGTGTATTGATCTGTCCACTCTACTCACTCCTCTCTCCCCTAATGCTCAGCTCCGTGAGATATGGTTGTCTTCTTCTGATCCTTTCTCCAATGGCATCCTTTCCGAGCTGTTCCCCATGCAGCTCCCACCTCCTCTGTCTTGCTGCATAGTCTCTACTGATCTCCAAAAAAAAATGTCAAATTTAAAACGGAGATTTCAGTGGAAGATTACGCTGTCCTATCTCCATCCTCCTCCTCCCAGGGGCACGAATCCCCTGCTCCTTCCCTTCCACTAAGCCTTCTCTCTCCTAGGTTAGGGTTAGGGTCTAGCGAGTCTAAGGAAGTAGAGTCAGTTAGGTCTAGAGAAGTAGGGTCTTGTTCTAGGTCGTCCGACCCTTCCCATTCTGAGCCGCGCTCGCTTGCGCATCCTTCCCGATCTGTTCCTGATAGGTTCTTGCAAGATTTGGCTCAGCGATGTCATGCTCTTCTGAAGTGTCCGGAATTCGTCGCCACGGCGATTATGATCGAAGATGAAGAGGAAATAGAAGGGGAATGGAGCGACGATGGATTAGGCGTCTATGAGGTTTTGGATGAGAAGGATCCCATAGATGAAGACATCAATATAGATGACACTGCTGATTTATATGCACAAGGATTAAAGAGATTCTACCAGCCGTCGACGGCAGTGGATGAACCTACAAAGGAAATCAACTTGGGAACAGAAGAAGACCCAAGGCCTATCATTATTTCAGCTGATCTCCCTTCACAGGTAGAAGAAGATCTAATTAAGGTTCTAAGGGAGTACAACGATTCTTTCGCCTGGTCTTATGAGGACATGCCAGGTCTTGACCCCTCCTTAGTGGAGCATCGACTCGTGCTTAAACCAGGGGCAACACCTGTTAAACAAAAGTCAAGAAGATTTCACCCCCACATGGCCTTGAGGATCAAAGAAGAAGTCGATAAGTTATACAAGGCCAAGTTCGTCAGAGTAGTCTTATATCCCCAGTGGGTGGCGAACATAGTCCATGTCCTCAAGAAGGATGGAAAAGTGCGCATATGCATTGATTTCAGGGACTTGAACAAAGCATGTCCCAAAGATGATTTCCCACTACCTCATATAGACATCCTAGTGGATAACACTGCCGGGTACGAAGCTCTGTCGTTCATGGATGGGTACTCGGGCTACAATCAAATCCGTCTCGCTCCGGAAGATCAAGAGAAAACTTCCTTCACCACGCCCTGGGGCACGTATTGTTATGTGGTTATGCCGTTTGGGTTGAAGAACGCAGGTGCCACCTATCAAAGGGCGATGATGGCCATTTTCCACGACATGATGCATATATACATGGAAGCTTATGTGGATGACATCTTGGTGAAGTCAAGGACAAAAGAAGAACACCCCTCTATTCTGGCTAAGGTGCTGCGGAGAGCCAGGGAGTATAAGCTTAAAATGAATCCGAAGAAGTGTGTATTCGGAGTCTCTTCGGGGAAGTTGCTAGGGTTCATAGTAAGCAAACGGGGGATCCAGATTGATCCTAATAAAGCACAGGCCGTCATGGACATGCCTCCGCTGAAGAACATTACGGAACTTCGAGGACTGATTGGTCGGTTGCAATTCATTAGGAGATTCATATCTCAACATTCTCAGAGATGCCGCCCATTCTATGAATTACTTAAGGCAGGGGTAAAGTTCGAATGGAATCAAGATTGTCAAAGGGCCTATGATGACCTCAAAGAGTACCTAACCAATCCCCCGGTTTTGCAACCTCCTGTCCCCGGGAGACCCCTAATCCTATATATCTCGGTTATTGAGGACTCCCTAGGGGCGGTCTTAGCACAAGTGGATGACGAAGGGAAAGAGCGGGCCGCGTACTACCTCTCTCGGTTGTTTAACCCAGCTGAATCCAAGTACACCGCTATGGAGAAGACTTGTGCCGCCTTAGTGTGGGTAGCTCAGAAGCTTAAACATTACTTTCTCGCCCACCCAGTTAGGCTGATCTCTAGAATGGACCCAATCCGTTATCTCCTAGAAAAGCCCATCCTTTCTAGTAGGTTAGCTCGCTGGCAGAGCTTCCTCTCTCAGTTTGACATCACCTTTGTCGTTCAGAAGGCAGTCAAGGGATATGCCATTGCTGAGCATCTCGCACATCTTCCCATTCCTCATACCGATTCCATTCAGGACGATTTCCCTGATGAGCATCTCTCTGTCCTTTCTCATCATCCCTTTTGGTCTCTGCACTTCGACGGTGCACTCAACTCTCAAGGCCAAGGGATTGGGGCTGTCTTGCTTACTCCAGAGGGAGTAACCATCCCCTTCGCTTATCAACTTCACTTCCCTGTTACCAACAACATCGCTGAGTATGAGGCTCTCCTGGCCGGCTTGAAGCACGCCTATCTCCTAGGCGCGCGTTATTTGAACATTATAGGAGACTCTCAGCTCGTCCTACGGCAAGTTCTGTCAACTTACCGTACTCGTGACCCTAAGCTCAAACCTTATCAAGATTTGGTCACGCTCCTCGCTAAGCGATTCCGTAAGCTCATCTATATCCATACTCCTCGTTCTTTGAACATTCTAGCTGATGCTTTGGCATCCCTTGCTTCCTCCTTATCCTTCCCCCTCAGTCGTAGTACTGAGACCATCGTCGTCCAGAGATTGGACGCACCCTCCATTCAGGATCCTTGGTTCATCAATCTCAGGAAATCTGTAGAGGCGAAAGTTGAGAAGGAGGATCTCAAGGAAGTTTCATTAACAGAACTAGAGGAGATTCTGGACGAAGAAGAATTGCCTTGGTATCATGAAATTGAATTATTTTGCAAAGAAGGGTCGTTCCCAGAAGGGGCAAAGGCTGAGCAGCGTAAAGCAATAAGAAGAGCCGCCGCAAGGTACACTATCATTGCAGGAGAACTATATAGGCGCGCCACTAATGGAATGCTCATGAGATGCTTAGATGATGTAGAAGCTTGGAAGGTGGCTGAAGCAGCCCATTCTAGTGAGTGTGGAGGTCAGGTCAATGGCCAGGCTCTAGCAAAGAAGATCCTTAGGCAGGGTTACTATTGGCCCACTCTAGAGGAAGATTGCTCCCTCTATGTCCGAAGGTGTCTTAAATGCCAACTCCATGCTGATAAAATTCACTCCCCAGCTTCATCCCTCCATCCTATGACTGCTCCTTGGCCGTTCTCTATGTGGGCTTTCGACGTCGTCGGCCCACTCGGTGATCCTAATTCTCAGATCAAGCAGAAATCTTTCATCCTCACCGCCACTGAGTACTTCACCAAATGGGCCGAAGCCGAGGCGTACGCGGAGATCAAAGCTACAACGGTGTGCCGCTTTATCATGAAGAATATCATCTCGCGGTTCGGAGTACCAAGCAGCATCATCACCGACAACGGACCCCAGTTCGTCTCCCAAGAGCTTAAGGACCTCTGTAAGAAGTTCAATATTGCGCTGCATCATTCATCTCCATATTACCCTCAAGGCAACGGTCAAGCCGAGGCCACTAATAAAACCCTTCTTAAAATCATTAAAAAAACATGCGAAGCACATAAATTTTCTGATTGGCCTGAAAGATTGGTGGAAGCTCTGTGGGCTTACCGCACCTCCGTCCGCACCCCTACGGGACAAACTCCCTACTCTTTAACTTATGGGATGGAGGCGGTGCTCCCATACGAGATCTTAATCCCTTCCCTCAGAGTGCAGCTCGATAAGGAACTTAATCTCGATGAACGTCGAGAGGCGTTGCTGGTCCAACTAGAACTCTTAGATGAGAAGAGGATGAATGTGGCCGATCACGTTTCTGTTTATCAAAAAAGGGTTTCGCACTATTTTCAAAAGAAGGTAATCGAACGAAAATTTTGTAAGGGTGAAATTGTTTTGAAACGCAAATTCATTCGGTCTGCAGGTCCTAGGTCCAAGTTGCAACCTAACTGGGAAGGGCCGTTTGTAATAAAAGAAGCTTATCCAGGGAATGCTTATCGTTTAGTAAACGCGGAAGGTGAGGAGCTCTCTCACCCGTGGAATGGGTTGTATCTTAAGCGTTTCTTTCCTTAAAAATCTAAACAATGTGCTTTTCCGGCAATAAGAAATGCCTCCCTATCTTCAAAAGAGAGTCTTGAGTAAGGCAAACACACACTACACGACGCCCCCGGTCGGGTTCCTTGTTTAAAAAGACACCATTTTTCCTCGGCCATGCTTTGGGGGAAAGTCAAAGTCCCTATACGTTTCATTCTTCGGCTACATCCAGGGGCAAGGAGTAAATAAGAAGGAGACAACCGATCCAAACTCCCTAACGAGAAGAGGTCTCAAATAGGGGCAAGTCCGTTATGACCTGACTCCACAAGAAAGAAAAGAAAAGAAAAGCTAAGGAGTGCTCTTTACCATGAAATCAAAAGCATCATCTCAAGGTCTGTGAATGAATTCTCAAAAGCTCCAAAAGAAAAAGAAAATTAGGCATGACAAGAGTGGCAGTACAGTTCCCTGCGGGACGTTATGAGCCCGGTCGCATGCATGCCTAAGTGGATAAAGGTTCGATGACGGACATAAAAGCCCCGGCATAACAGACCAAATCTCTAATAAGGTTGCACGGTGAGGGAATCAAGTTCTAAAAACTTCCATATCTGGCCTAAGCTTACCCCCATAATCCTTTTTCTTTTAGGACTGAGGCGAGTACCCTAGGTATGACATTGGTAAAAACACCGTCACAATGACCAGGTCTCGGCCAGGGGTTGTCACACTATCTGCACGCCGGTCTCGAGGCTCAAGCTAAAAACAAGGGAGGTCTCGTGTTGCTGGAGAGGCACTGGTGTTTCAAAATCCAAAAATAACAAATATGTTTCAAAATCCAAAAATATCAAATATTTCTCAAAATCCAAAAACATCAAATATGTTTCAAAATCCAAAAACATCAAATATGTTTTCAAAATCCAAAAACATCAAATATTTTCAAAATCCAAAAACAACAAATATTTTCAAAATCCAAAACATTAAAGATTTTCCAAAACCCCCAAAAAATACCATCATATGCATAGCATGCATCGCATTTTCATTATGTTTTTCGCCTATTTAATAAGGCTCCACCCCTTGACCAAATATCAAGAAACGGTCATTATCTAACTTGCTTCAAGGCAAGGGGTTGAGTCTAAGAACAGAGCTAACTTGTTTCATGTCTAAGTGTGTGCAGAATACAGGGGCAAGCCCGAAGGTAAAAGCTCACAACTATGCAGGTTCAGGTGTGTAACGCGCCAGCATCAGACCGTTACAGTCATGTAACGGGCCCATCTTTGACCGTCACTTCCTTCAGGCATGGGCCTTCTTCCTTTCCATTGAACCATCATTATAACGGTCTGGGAGTCTACCGTTACTTAAAAATAACGGCTCAAGACACATCCGTCACATCCTTCAGAAACTGGGCTCTTGATTACTCCGATTCTGGCGGCCTGTCGCAAGATCGTCATTTCCATATAACGGCCCAGAGTACATCCGTCATATCCTCCAGAAGCCCCATCTATTTATATCATTCTAGCCTTCCCCATGATGGAACCCAAGATCTTTTAACTATGGCAATCTTATCTCACTCAAGCAAAGATTAATGAAATATAAATCTTGATAAAATCAAAATTGATTGTCAATAACATAAATATCTCTCATAAACAAAAAAAGAAAGAAAATCAAGGTACATTCAACTTCTTATCCGCAAGAGGGCGGATTCTTCTCAACTCTTTCAAGTAATCTCGGCGTGTTTCGTCGTTCTCTTCAACTTCTGCTTGCCACGGACGCACCTTGCTGATCTCCCACATGGTCAGCGCGTTCCGGATCGCTCTTTCATCTTCCTCGGTCCCCATCTTCCTAGGTAGAAGGGGAGGGTAGTGTGATAGTGCAGAAACGCTGATTCGAGGTAATCCGATCTGAAGATGGCATCGGTGCGGGTTGTAGATCGCCATGGTAGTGTTCCCTACTAGCTGGAGGTCGAGGCCTTGGCGCCGCGGTATTTTGAGAAAAGCACTTCGGAGGACTCTTGGTCGCATGATGAACTTGTCCATTGGTAAAGTGTTGAAGAAGAGGCGCCATTCATCCCGAGTTTTCTTATCCGCTGTCTTGCATTCAACCTGAGGAGAATATCCAAATGCCCCTCCAATAAAGAAGAGAGGGTGGCTCCCGAAGAGTCGGCTTGCAGAAGTTATGTCTTCCTTAGGAAGGAATTTGACTCTCACCCCTATCCAGCACTCAAGGAGTACCATAGAGCCGAACAAAAGCCCTCCGAGGCACGCCGAGCTTAGTCCTTCATAGAGGTATGAGAGGACCGCTTGAGAGATAGACATACCCCGCCACAGCCCGCTAATAATACCAAGGTTTTGGATGTCTAAGAGGTGGTCGGTAGTGGTAAAAAGAAAGATTCCACACAGGCAAACCGCTACCGCCTTGGCTATGGCTTCATGTCTCTCCCACTTGTTTTTACAATGAGACACCACCCATTGAGCCAAGGGTATCAAGTGAATGTGGTGTGAGCTGATCATGGTTCTCACGTCCTTCGGATTGTGAATAAAATCACTCAAGATCGAGGACGGGTCGATAGGCTCTATTGTGTAGCAAACCCGGTCTTCATCCCCCACTTTTGTCTTAGGAAGGGCTAGGTAGGTTTCTACCTCCTCCAATAGGACGGTTGCTTCGAAGGAAGGAAAGATGAAAGTATGAGTTTGTGGATGCCATAGTTCCACAAGTGCTGAAAGGCTTGGCCAATCGAAAGACAATTTCTGGAAATTCTTGCCTAAAACCAAGAGAGGTTGGAGGTGCCATGCTTTGAGGATGGATGTGACCTCTATGGGAAGTGCCTTTACCATGGGAGCCACCCACTTTAGATTGGAATAACACCTTGGGCCGGGAAGGGGCTTGAGAAAAGAAAGGAGGAAGTCATGAAAAGAATAAGTACAGCAAAATTCTGAACTTTGGATGAAGTTATAAGTACTTACCACTCTTTGGACGTTAGAACTTAAGTGCTTGGGAATTGAGGTTAGCCGTTGGAGCTCTCCATGTTCCTTCCTTGCAGCTTTAGGGCCGGTGTAAGCTTTCTCCTCTATAGCCATCATCTCGAAGCTCCTCTTCATCATGCTTTCTGCCCTTTGGAGGAGCTCTTCAAACCCTAGAACAGGGGTTTTAGCAAAGCTGCGATTTTGATTAAGGTTTTAAGTTGCCAAGGCTTGTATTTAACTTTGGAAGGGTAAGACTCGGGCTAGAAGGCTTTATCTTCAATTAGGATAAGTCTAGCGGTGATGTTAAGTGGCTAAACCTCGGGTTTTAGTTATCTCGGCTCAATCCGATTCGGATTGCGACCCAGACTCTAACGGTCCATCGCATGGCCGTCACTTCACTCCGACGCGCCATCGCTCGACCGTCGCATTCTCTGTGGGTTTCAGTTCCCCGAATCATGTTCTGTGGTGAGTAACGGTCCATATCATGGCCGTCACTCCACTCTAACGCTCTATCCCTGAGCCGTCACATTCTCAGCCACTTGGTTCTTTCTCTTCTGGGCTAAAACGCTTCCTGACGGTCTTACTTCGGACCGTCTCTTGATTCTGACGCGTCCCCTTCAGACCGTCACATTTTCCTGCTAGTTACCCTGCCCAACTAACGTTCTGCCATGATCGACGGTCTGACCCTTGGCCGTTATTTGCCTCTGACGCACCATCCATTGGCCGTCGTTTATCCTGAAGCCCCACGACCCGTGTGGGCCTCTGATGATTAACGGTCTCTCACCAGAGCGTCACTTGATTATGACGGTTCGATCTTAGACCGTCACTTGCTCTGCTGCTGGGTTCAAGCTATTCCTTTAATCCTTGACTAGACCTGGCGGTCTTTCACATTTATACACCTCATCTTCTTCCCATTTTCATACATGCATTCCGGCATACATCTCATTCATTCATCCACATTTCATCCATCCTGTACATTTCACATTCATTCATGCACGCTCGCATCAAATTAAAACCAAACAGAAAAATGAAAAAGATAATTTCATTCCATTTTTGCTAAAAGTTATATGCAAATAAAGAAAACATAAGAAAAGGCATCATTCGGCCGGCTTATCAGCCGGGCCACCCTCATCCTCTCCACCCTCGGGTTTCCTGGGTGGCGGTGCTATGGAAGCACTCTCCTCCTGCTGTCCTCTCTCTGCCCTCTCATTCCTCCGCTGGGCGGAGGAGCTGACGAGGAAGTCCCCTACTGAGCCGCTAGGGGCAGCGCTCCTATGTATCCCACTCTGGGAGGTACCTCGCTCCGGTCCCCGGCCAATCATCCGCACCGTCCGCTCCAATGTCCGCAGCTCGATCTTCAGTGTAAAGATCTGACGCCGCGTCTCTCGTGCCTCGGTCCGGTAGCGATCCAAGTCAGCCGTCCCGATCCGGAGCTCCTCCACCTCAGCTCGCGCCTGCGCTAACTCCTTCCGGAGTTGTTCCATCTCTGGATCATCTGGCCGTCGCAGGGTCTCCGCTCTCTGCCGGGCCATCTCTGCCCGCACCAGCTCCGTCTCCGCTCGGGCTCGATCAGTCTCGGCCCTGCTTCTCTCTACCTCGGCTACTGCTGCTGCTAGATCCCTCGCCTGTAGATTGCATTTTCACATCATTAGTCATAAAGCATTTAATTAGGCATAATCATAAGTTTTTTAGTCTCTTACCCGCTCCGCGAGGGTGGCCTCCGCCTCCTCGGCCCGGGCAATTGCCCGAGCAAAGTCAGCATCCCGCTCGGTCCTATCTCCCGCAGGCTGCGAGGACGATGACGGGGCATCTGGTCCTGCTCGTTGGGCTCCCTCAGCCCGCTGCATTTAGAAGTCATAAGTTAGTTGACATTTGCATTTGCATCATCATAATCAAAGCATTAGCATCATTCATAATTATGTAGAAAGCATTTAGTCTCACCAGGAGCTCCAGGGCAGACCGATACCCATCCCGCTGTTGGATGGTGGAGTGGAGTAGCCCTTCTAGCTCGGCTATCCGTCCTTCTGGGTCTAGCTGCATTTAGAAAGCATAAGTCAGCATCCATCATCTTGCAGGTTCATATAGAAAGGTTTTTTGGTTTAGAGTTGCATACCGGTCGTCGGGTACCTCGGTATACCCGGTCGCCGTAGTGTCGAGCGAAGGCCTTCAGGTAGGCCTCGTCGCTCTCGTCCCGCTCCTTCACGGCCCTGCCTCGCTGCCTCCAGTCGAGGACATACTTCACCTTCCGGGCGCGCCAATCCACACTGCCGCTGATGCCCCTCGCCGACTTGCCTGGGCGGTCATCGTTGCGATGCGGAAAGGCCACCTCGGGCTGGTGTAGTCCCCGAGTCCGCAGGATCAGCCTGTAGTGCAGAGGCTCGATGATATGGATGCAATGCAACCATATGTCTCGCCCCCGGTACGATAAGGACGCCTCCACCCACGGCTGTCCTGTGTAGCCCTCGCTGCGGTACGGGGTCCATCTCACCTGAAAGCATTTCATTCATTTCATTCATTTATCAGCATTTGTCAGCATTTGTCAGCATATAGAAGCATATAGAAATCATTTTGAGTCTCGGGCTTACCGATGTGTGGGGGTAGGAGTCCAGGTCGTCCTGGATCATCCGGGTCAATCGGAGGATCGATCCCGTGTCCCTCGCCACCGACCATCGCCTCGCGATTGGTATGAGGCCGGGATGGAGTAATGCACCTCTCCCAATGCCCGGGAGGTACATGTAGCTCCAGACCTGCATTTAGAAATCAAGTCAGTCGAATCATTTGCATAAGCCATTTTGCATAAATCATTGCATAATCATAGTCATGGCATAATAGAAAGCATTTAAAGTACATTTACCTGTAGGAAGGGCGAGAAGCCGCCCAGCATCGTCTGCCGGTCCGTGGTGCTCAGGGAGTCGAACAGGAATGCTAGTACCGCTGCCCCCCATGCATACTTCCTCACTCTGCTCAGATCCTCTATCAGCGGCAGCAATCTGCAGCTGATGACATCTGCCCGAGTCGCGAACAGGAGCTTCCCGAACAATAGCATCAGGAAGCGCCTGAGCACTCTGTCTCCCTCTGCTCCTGCCTCTGCCGCCACGCGAGGGCGCACCTGATCAATCACTCTGCCCAGATGCTCCTCCGGCAGCTCTCCCACGGTAATTGCCGCTCCTCTCAGCCCCAAACTCTCCTGCAGCACCGATCTCGCGAGCTGGGAAGAGGACTGACCCGGCCTGATCAGATCTAACCCGAGCAGCTGCTGTGCTATCTCCCGGTAATCTCCGTACGTCCATCCAGTCACTGCGGAGCCGTGGACTCTCAATCCTGTAATCCTCGCTATGTCTTCCAATGTGGGGATCATGTGGCCCCACGGGAAGATGAAAGCTCGGCTGATCGGGTCCCATCTCTCGTGCAGTGCGTATAGCAGTGGCGTATCCATCCGGATCACCTCGATGCTAAGCACCTCGGCGAATCCCATATCGGCGAGTCTCTCTCTCTGGTAGTCGGGCAGTGCCTGGTACACCGCCCGGATCTGAAGCCAGGAAATCCGTGATCTCCTCTTTCCCTGCATTTGCATATTAGATCATTAGTTAGTCAATTTGCATCATGTAATCATTGCATAAACATCCATAATTTAAAACAAAAACAAAAATTTGAAAATTAAAAACCCTAAAAAATAGTTTAATTCCCTGGCAGAAGTGACGGCCCTGGGTTGGGGCGTCACTTGTCTCTGACGGCCCTAGCTTGGAGCGTCAGGGGAGTGACGGTCGCTGGCAGGACCGTCACATTCTCTGCGTTTGGGAATTTTTTTCCCTACATTCTCATGGCTTCCCACTGTGGCCAAATGGCCTACAATTGTTCCTAATGGGTTCGTGGACCCATTTCTATCCTTATCCCCCACATACACACATAAATAAACACAAAAATCAAAATTTGAAAAGTTAGGGCGGAGGGCCTACCTCGTGGTCCATGGCTCTCTTCTTCTTCTTCTTTGGTTCCTTGGGCTCCTCTGCACCCAAGGGAACTTCCCCCTCGTCCCCCGTAGTCGTGGGAACTTCTTCTTCTTCCGTTTGATCTCCCCTCGTCGGTTGTTCCTCTTCCACCGACGGGATCACCTCCCGTTCAATCCGGCGGTGAAGCCGCCGTATTGCCATCCTTTTCCCTCTCTCTCTCTTCTTTGGTGGCGGCTGGGGTGCCTCGTTGCCGGCCATTGGAACGGTGGGGACGGTGGTCGCCGGAGCTCTCGGTTTTTTTGGGTTTTGGGCGTTGAGTGTTTGAATGAACGGGCCGTGATCGTTCGGTTGTTTTTTTTGAAATCTCAGGAAATGTGACGGTCTATCGACCGGCCGTCACATCCTCCTGACACTCCAGTTTGAGGCCGTTACATGTGTTGAACTGTTTTATTGAAGAATGTGAACCGCCTTGATTATGACGGACTGGGTATGATCCGTTACTTGATGTGACGCCCCTACATCGGACCGTTATATGCTTGCAAGTTTCTTGATGAATTGGAAGGTCTAATTAATGCTTGAACAAACCCTATTGTCTATATGATGTTCCTATTTGATGCTTCTTATGGTTATGCCTAATTCTTATCATGATTATTGTCCGGCTAACCTATCTTTCATGAAGGATTCTAAGCAAAAATCATGCTTGGCCGTCCGTCAGGCAGGTAAGTCAGGTATTGTATATCATTCCCTCATTCCCTTAATGCATTACTATATGTTACTTGTGATATATTACCTCGAGAACCGGCTGGTCATTCATGTGTCCTGGGATCTGATGTTCCCCTTAAACAAAAATGATGATGATCTAAGTTCACATGTTTAATCGTTGGATAGGCCGTTAGGTTGGAAAATTTGGGGACGATGGTTCTGTCTTGCACGCCGTGGTTGCAGATGGTGTCCTGACTCTGATTTCTCCAATCTAGCAATATTATTCTCGAGTATTTGCTATTTTATCTTTCTTTGCATTTGTCTTGAAGATTTCTTTTTCCTTTAGCCCAGCATGCATCATTCGCATTCTTTGAGCATTCGTGAAGCTTTATCTGTTCAAGATATCTCAGTGATGGTGAACAGCTGTGTTCTTAATCCCGAATAAGGAGAATCATTCCACTCTGAATTAGAAGGTTTCCTTCGATTTGCTCGCTTGATCTGGTTCACTGAAGATTCCTGTCTGGAGTTTAGTCTCTTTCCTTTCCGTTGCCTCCGGCGGCTAGCCGTGTTTCCTTTCCTTAGTTAATTAATTCCTCCAGACTTGCATCCTTTGGTTGGCTATTTCCTTGTGATCAATTTGAAGTTTTCCAGAAAATTCTTGTCGCTTGTTGGTAAAGAACGGGTGTCGTTTACCTTAACGCCCTCTTTTTGGTACACTCCGCTTCATCTCCACTTCATCTCCATGTTCCATTTCACTTCCGCTTCACCTCCGCTCACTCCCCTGCAAAGAGGACGTTAAGGAGGGGCATCTGTTGACACCCGTTTTATACCCATAAGTCGGGTCATCTCCTTATTCATTCAATATGATGCTCCGAGTTGTTCGCTTTTCATCGAGTCTCCTGATCAGTTGAAGCCTGTTTCTTGAGTCTTCTTCTGGATAAAGAATTGGCTCCCGGTAGCATTTCGTTGGATAAAGCTTAGCAAAACCCTTCCCTATATTCTTGAATCTCAATGCTAAATAACGGTCCCAGGCAGGTGCGTCACTTCCTTCTAACGGATGGATCTTAGACCGTTACTCTTTGAAGAGTCCTAAGGCTTAAGGCCACGTGTTCAGTGCTTATCCTGTTGAATCCACGTTGATAATAACGGTCTGTCGTGCAGCCGTTGTTTCCTTATAACGCCCTATGCTTTGACCGTCATTTCCTTGAAGAGTCCAGCTTGTTGGGGCTTCTTTCCGTTGATCTTATCACTTTGGATAAGGTTGCAAATAGCGGTCGTTCCTTGGTGCGTTACTTCCAAGTGGCGGTCTATCGTACAGCCGTTACTTCTTTCCGGGAGTCCTGGCAGTTCAGGCCTTTTCTCTGCTACTCCGTGTTTGAGATAAGAACGTGGATTGACTTATCTCTTTCTAATCCGATCCTCAGGACTTCCCGTTTGTTTCTTTGGACTCTTGGTGATATTATCCTCAAAGATTTGCTAAGACTTATCCCTTTTTCCTGCTGAATTATCCTCTACTCGACCTACGAGTTTTGAGGGTCTATAAATAGAACCCTTGAATTCATGGCCAAGAGGAGGAGATTTTGATTCACGACGAAGTGCTGCCGAACTCAGGAGCCATCTTCATCTAGGAGGAGTTGCTTCCCACGTCCATCCATCTTCCAGTCAAGGGAGTACTTTTGTTTTGATCTTTCAAGTTCATCTTTGCATGCTTGAGTTCTTCCTTGGTCTTTTTAAACAAAGCATTGTCCCTCCTCCTCCTCCATGTTTTCACTGTTCTTTAAGCATACAAACATCCTCCCAACTTTTAAAAACGCCCAGAGGGGTTAAAAAACCAAAACTCCCCGGTAATTCCTCTCCTTTTGATGTTCTTAAATTCTTTAAGAATTGATGCTATGCTTGCGAAGAGGGCTGATTGAGGTTGTCTTGTCTTGTCTTTTCTACTTCTTTGGCAGGTTTACAGGTTCATTAGCACGAGGCCCAAGTCTTCTAGCCGGCTGGAAGAGTTGGAGTTAAAAGAATTCAAGCTTTACTACTGCAGGTTATCTGACGGTCTGGTGCAGGAGCGTCACGTTCTTCTGGCGGTCTAGGGTGAGACCGTTACTTAAAGCAACGCACGGGTCTCTGGCCGTTACTTTCAAGCTGATCTACAGGCTTTCTTTGGTTTTCTCTCCCGTGGGCGGGTGCTTCATCCACCTATTTCCAAGGTATATTCGAGTCTTTGACTTGTGTTTACTTTGGTGGCGATCACATCTTTCCTTAGTGCTGGGCAATAGCTATTTCCTTCATCACATCTTTATTTCCTTGCTTGTTCCATCCCTAGTGGTGTGTTTTTATTTACTCCTTGCTCCACGCCTCGGCGTGTGTTTTTCCTTTTCCTTAGCGTAATTTGATTGAGATAGCATGCCCATGCTAGAGCTAGCTATGATTGCCTAGGTTCATGTTCACATGTTCATAGGTTTGAGCAGATCTTTGATTGCTTGTTTGTCATCTTGCCATATTACTTAGCAAACCTCAAAAGTAAGATCAAAGATAGGCAAATAAATATCAAAAGATAGGCAAGATCGGTCGCTACCCTTTCGGTCCTTCTCACCATCAGCAAGACCGTCTACCCTTTCGGTCCTTGTCACCATCAGCAAGACCGACTATCTTCCGATCCTTGTCACCATCGGTAAGACCGTCTACTTTCCAATCCTTGTCACCATCGGTAAGACAGTCTACCTGTTGATTTGTTTTTTTAATTAGATTAGATTCCTATCCCGCCCCCTTTTTAAATACATACATGCATAAACATGTGAATCAAAGACAAGGGGATGAAAGGATGGAAATTCTAACCGTGATTGCCACCAAGGATTAACAACGCCGCAAGGATGAAGAAAGGAGTGCAACGGCGCCGTATACCTTGGAAAGAAAACTTGATCGCACTTGAAACGGGGTGCGGGGAACTTGTGGATTCAAACCTCCTCTCCTTCCAGCCGGCTAGAGGAAGAGGGCCTCACGTTGTATTCATGCTCTCCTGCAAAACAAAGATGAAACACAAAGGCAAAAACCCATTAGAACATGCATGTGTAGTATCAATCCCGCAGTGACAAAATAGGGGTAGAAATTGAGGGCAAACTCACCAGGGGGAGGTTTTTAACCCCTATGGAAGGGTGGAAAAGATAGGTGTGTGTGTTGTGCATGCATGAGATTTGAAATCACGAGATTTGATTGAGAGAATAGAGAGAAAACGATGATGCAAAACGGAGAAAAATGTATGTGTAGCAGAAAAGTGCAGAAAACTGTGATGATTTGTGATTTTGAGGAGACTAGAACTAAGAGTGTAGACCATGGAATCAAGCCCAGAAGGATAGAATAGAAAGCCAATACTTCCCTCTTCAAGATGGGGTCAAAGTTGTGAGTCGACGGTGCAGCATGGCTTCGCCCCACGTCCGGAAAGAGCCCCCCATCGCGACTGCGAGCTGGGCAGTTTATATAGAGTTTTGAAAGAAAGCCTCATCTTCTTATCACGATTCCCGGAGATAGAGTCCAAGATAAATCGAGTTCTTTGGATCAAACTCGAGATAATACTAAGGACAAGAGATAGGAACAAATGGGGATCAATTCAGAGGAGGATTCTAGAAGATATGTCTTTTGGAAGGCAGCCCCGGAGCCTTATCTGCAGAGTTTTAGTTGAACTAGGAAACATAAATCATGATTTGTGACCCAGCTCCCAAGAGATATTGCCAATGAAAGTTTGATTCATATGAACCAAATTCAAGATAATACCAAGGGCTAGAAGTAGGAAAAAACGGGGATCAATTTGGATAAGAATTCAAGAAGTTATGGACTCTTCAAGAGGGCCACGGTGCACAAAAACGGAGCAGAGTCCAGCACGAATTAGACTCTCTGGTGCATGTAACGGTCTATCATAGGACCGTCATAGTGATGTAAATGGACTAGGGTAGGTCCGTCACACTCTGGAGGTCGAACGAGACGTTTTCGGATGAGATTGGATGTAACGCACCTAAACAGGGCCGTCACTTGGTCAACGGTCAAGGATAGGACCGCCACACTCTAGGGGTTGAACCGGGCTGTTTTGGGCAAGTTTTGGTGTGACGGTCTATCGTAGGACCGTCACACTGAAGTAACGGTCTTCACTGGGCCGTCACTTCAATGAAGTAACGCACCTGCAAATGACCTTCACTTCGATGAAGGTAGATTCTGGGCAGACTGCGCGCGACTTTAGAAATCGAAGCGTATCTCTCAAACGGTGGAGAATTAGACAAAGTGGTAAACATAGAAGTTGTAGATAACTGAGAGAGGAACAACTTTCATGAAGAAAGAAATGTGAGAAAATGATTGGAAGAGGGTGAAAATGGGGCTGGAAGAGAGAGGAAAATTCTGGAATGTAGGTGAACAGCACGGCATGCCAGAAAAATGCAAATAGCTCACAATCGGGGCAGAACTGGCCAACGGTGTAGAAGAAGAAATTGTAGATCTTTGAAAGAGGAACAACTTTGATGAAGATAACTTTTTGAATAGAGGATTGGAAGAGGGTGAAAAGGGACCACTTTCAGGACTGCGCAGTGAGAGAGAGCCGATTACTTGAGGGAAGTCGGCCTAAATGGGCCGAAAGTTGATTTGGAAGCCGGAATTTGATAAGATAAGCTTCGAGGCTCTAAGAAATCATGATCTCCAAGACTCAAAGGATATGAAATGGTAAAAATGAGCTTGAAATTCATCCAAGGAAGCTCCAAAATAATGGCTAATTCGGGGCATCAAAATGATGAATAAGAGAAATGATACAACTTGCGGGCTAAAACGGGTGTCAACACACGCCGTCACCCACGAGTTGGAGAGGTCGGAAGGGTTCAATAGATGTCACGAGAGTGTACAAAAATCTTAAGTAAATGTAGAAATTAAAGTGCTGAAATTAAAATTTACATTAATAAATAGATTTACACAAATTTACACAGTTTCTAGTCCAGATATACAAGTCCCAAAGGTGCAGCTCAACTAAAGAAAAGTATAAAGCCTTGGGGCATACCCCGGCCAATAGAGGCTGGCGACGCTAGGACACTTGGGCACTGCTCAAGGCCTCCGAAGGATAAGGAGGCATACAAGACCTGAAAAGAAAAAGGGGTGAGCCTCATCTCATTGGCTCAGTAGGGGTCCTACGGATCCCCACCACGACGAAACGTAACGAACAACGCAGTGAATAATAGGGCATAAAGATCAGTAAAGCAGGAAGAACAGTAAGGCAGTACGAACCGCTATCACGTCCCGAGCGCGGAAGATACTCGGATGCGTGCCGCGTCTATATAGATCGTGTCATTAGAGCGATAAATTTTTTGACATACATAATTTTAGAGTGCGCAAAAGACTAATCAAATCTAATAAATCCCAATAGTCCAAGTGACGATTATTTGATTAACCAAACGAATTAAAGATAGTCCATGATAAATTCCAAATTAAAAAAAAAAGCCAAACATTAGGCTACATGCCTTAAAAAAGTTTATACCACTAACTGACATAGTTGAGAGTACAAGGTAGACTCAAATAAATTCAAAAGACACGACTAGCTAATGATAGGTGAACACTCTTCACTCGGTTTCAAACTCATTCTTGCGGATGTCGCTATCCGAATCACCTGAAAATGTTAGGAAGCAACTAGATGAGCGAATCGCTTAGTAAGAATTACATCTCAAATTCGAGCAATCTTTACGTGATTTATAATTTGCATGTATATTCAGTATGGCTATGCATGATGTACGTGCAAGTAAAACATGTATACATGTAATCTATGCACGATGAACAAGCAAGAGATCAGGAACTGTATAAAGAGAGTATAACAATATTTCAAGTATTTGACAAGTAGTATTTCAAGAATTTATAGATGTAGATGCCACTTCGGGGCAAGGGGGGATTCATGTATAACTATGAACGCAGGTGCGAGAATGAACTCATGTACAAGTATATCTCAGGTGCGAGCAAGTAAAATTCAATTCAAGCAAGTAATATCAAGTACGTATCAGTAGAATTGGCTATTTCAATCAAGCAAGTATTTTGCCCTTTCTCGGGCCACAAGTCAAGTATTACCCGTTCTGGGCCACGCAAGTCAAGTCAAGTAAGTAAGGAGAGAGTAAGTGTGGGGTGTCCCCAGTCAAGCAAGTACTCCGGTGTAATACCAAACACCGTGGTCAATAAACTCCCATGGGCACAAGTACCTTCGGGTGCTCCTCCCAGGACCAGACCGGGCCCTATATGCACATCATTTCATGTATTACTTTTGACATCCACTCTCATTTATAGCCAATATGGAATTTCATAAAACTAAGAAACGTAGTATTACAGACAAGATTAACTAGTCATTTGATTATGGAGGACTCTAGAGGTGGCCCCTACAGGCTCAAGAGGTGGCTCCCGTCATGTAGCACTTTGCGCCATACGGTCTCAACAGGTGGCTCCCACAACGTAGCACTTTACCCTGCATGGCACTTAGCTCCAACACTCCCAAATGGTAATTTAAGAGGTTCAAGATTTGACCATGTAGGATATACACAAGTAGATTTTCATGGACTGGAATTCAAGAATTCGTAAGATGCGGGAAAATGGATTAGGGTTGTGTTTGTACAAATCACGAGAGAGATCAAGGTCTGAAGCTGTAATCACTGAATTGGCGCAAGGGGGTTAGCCAATCTTTCAAACTTTCAATTTTTAGAGTTATATATATATATATATATATATATATATATATATATATATATATATATATATATATATATATATATATATATATAGAATTGGCGCCTACCTGGGAGTCTTCATTTAATTGAAGATGACCTGGCTATCGCCCTGGCTTGGGGCGCCAATTACATAAGGTGATTTTTCAATTATATATATATGAATAAGGAATTGGCACCCTTGCAGGTAGTCTTCAATTAATTGAAGACTTGCTGGCTGCCGCTATTTGATGAATTGGCGCCCTGGCTTGGGGCGCCAATTTCAATGGGTGATTTTCACCCAGTAGCTACGTTTTGTGACTCAAAACACTATTCATTTTGAAATTTTTTCTCAAAAATATAAATTACTGATATGAACAGGTAGTGTAAATCCTCGGGAGTCCAGAAACATGTTCAAGTATAATTGTTGGGTTTTGGTTTCACAGATATAAATTTTCTAATGTTGTATCTTTAATTTCTTAAGAAATGGAATTTGCGCCCCTGTGAGTAGTCTTCATTTAATTGAAGACTCTTCGGGGTGTCACCAATTTGATGAACAGGTGCAGCTAATTGACGAAACTACTGCGAGTCACCAATTGAGTTGTTTTCCATGTGGGTTATGCTTCGTATCAGAATGGTACGTTTTGTGATACAAATTACTATTCATTTTTCCAAAGTTTCTCCGATTTAGAATTCGAAGATATGGTCAGGTGGAGAAAAATCTCAGGGTCACAGAAGTATATTCAAGCAAAATTTTCATGGTTCACTTTAATAGTTATAGATTTTTGAATGCGTTGATTAACTAATTACTGAAAATTCCAAGAAATAGAATTGACGACCATGCGCGAAGTCTTCAATTTTAAAATTGCCGCCCTGGTTAGGGGCGCCATTTACAGGTGAGTGTTCACTATTCATCAGTATAAAAGTGCTCCGAATCAGGAAGTAAGGGTACGATCAGGTTGAGAAAAATGTCAGCATGCCAGAAACATGTTCATGTAAAAATTTCATGCTTTAGTTCGATAGTTATGGATTTTTGAATGTGTTGAATTATTAATTACTGGAAATTTATGGAAATGGAAATGACGACACTGTGAAGTGTCTTCATTTAATTGACGACCCCTCAGGGGGTCTTCAATTTGGTAATTGGCGCCCTGCTCAGGGGTGCCATTTACCTGAGAGCTGGGACTCTCGAGTTTTTAAAACATGTAAGTATTTTGTGTACAGAGGTTCCATACTAAGGTTTAAAACATGGTTATTAAGACTGTAAAACCAGTGTAATAAAATATGTTCAAAAATGTATGAAATCATGATAACAGATTATGTTCCAACTCATAAAGATCATGGTAACAGATTGTGTAAAAATCATATATGGTAGGTATCACATGCTATTAAAAATATGTATAACATGGTATATACATGGTCATTTCTTGATCACGGTAAAGCCACATAATATATAGTATGGATGATGAGTTAATTTAACTCTAAGCATGCATAAGTTAACCTATTTAGCTACTAGTTAGGCAAGGATTTTAGAACACCTACCTTTTGACGTAAATTATGAGGTTCAGAATAAAGAAGCCGCAGCAGGATCGCAGCAGGGCGTAGGCTTTGGGAAGAAGACGCTCCTTCAGCACTAATGACGGCAGTAGCCTCTGACAGTGCTACGGAGGGGATTAGTTATAAGATGGGTTTAATGCCTTGCAGGTCCGACTGAGTAGGCATGGTGTTTGCCAGCTAAATGGGGTTGTTCGTGTCTCAACCTTCTAGAAACATAGATTAAATGACGCCCTTGTAAGAGGTCGTTCATTAATCTAGGTGGCACTATTCATGTAAATGACGTCTCTGCATGAGGGCGTCTATTAATCTGGGTGTCATTATTCATGAGAATGACGCCCTTGCAAGAGGGCGTTAACTGCTAGACAAAATTGCCATCTTCACGTGTTGGCATTCATGGTGTACATATATATATTAATACTATAATGGGATGGGGCCCTAAGGGAAATGGCACCTCCATACAAGGTCTTCAATTTAGTAATTGGCGCCCTGGGCAGGGGCGCCAATTCACTTGGTGGTGGAGAAGGTGGAAACCCACTACGTACCACCCATGTGCATAAAGTTGGGTTGCACATTTATATGCTAGTCCTTCTATGGTCTAGTTCTCTAAACAAAGCCTCCATATAGAATTCTTGTAAGAAGAGTACATTACGTACTATGCATAAAGTAGGTTGTACATTTACATACTAGTCCTCATAAGGTTTTGGTTCTTTTACATAAGGCCTTCATGTTTCTTTATGGCATAAAGTGATGTTGGCTTGTATATTTATTTTATAGTCCTTGTGAGGTTGGGTTCTTTATGTAAGTCCTTCATGTATGATTCTTTAGGAAGAAGTTTTGAATTCACTCAATGATTTTTATCGGGTGTGCTACACCCTCCCCCACTTAAAAGAATTTGGTCCCCAAATTCAACTGTACTATGCGGGAATAGGAAGGGTGCAGAGTACTTACAATTAGAATTACTCTGAAAATCTCCTCTTCGTAGATTCTTCAATTTCCCATGTAGCTTCTTGTTCTAAGCATCGATTCCATTGGATTTTCACCATCGGGATTGTCATGTTCCTTAGAACTTGAACTTCTCGGTCGAGGATATCTTCATTGGCCTCTGCTCGTAGGTAAGGTCCTTCTGTACCACTAAATCATTATGATCAATGACATGGAAAGGATCGTGCACGTATTTCTTCAGCATAGAAACATGAAACACGTTGTGAACTTCTGACAGTTACGGAGGTAGGGCGATGCGATAAGCCACCTTGCCTACTCTTTCCAACACTTCGAATGGACCAATAAACCTTGGTGTTAGTTTACCTTTAACACCGAATCTTCTAATGCCTTGACCAGGAGATACCTTGAGAAAAATATGATCTCCGACTTGAAATTCGAGATCTCACCTTCTATTATCAGCATAAGATTTCTGCTTGGACTGTGCTATCTTTAACCTTTCTCTAATGAGGTGTATCTTCTCGGTGGAATCTCTTACCATGTCTGGGCCTAGAATTTATTTTTCACCGACTTCATCCCAACATATAGGAGATCGGCAACTCTTGCCATACAGTGCCTCAAAAGATGCCATTTGTATACTGGCTTGATAGCTGTTGTTGTATGTAAATTCTGTAATACCCCGGTTTGGAAATTGAAATGAAATTGAAATGAATGAATTTCGGAATTTAATATTTAATTCCTTAGTGAATAAGACAAGTGGAATTTTGACTACCTTATAAAAATCTATAAAAATGGTAATTTGGTAAAGGATAATTTATTTAACAACTTTATCTTCTGTGGTCAACCCAACAAAAATCCGTAACTAGGTCTAATCAATGGATTGAGCCCAAAGTGCACACTTACCTAACCTTAACTCAAACCACGGAATTAGGGCTTAATACCCCATCAAATGAGCCCAAATCGGTGGCAAATGAAAGGCCACGATCTATGGATCGTTTCCCCTCTGCCAATTCACCGAAACCCAAACCCTAAAACTTGTGATCGACCGAGCTTGGGAGAGGTCAACAATTGCGGCGACGTTTCAATCACTCCACTTGCTCCGACGAATTCTCCCAGCACAGAAGGATCCAGAAGGTGTATGAGCTATAAAAATAAAGCTCTGCAACCCTAGAATCCTTTGGGAGCAGTGGCGGCTGCAGTGGAGATTGATCAAGGGAGATCTTTGGTGATTAATGGAGACGTGTCGGCGTCCCTCTTCTTCCTTTCTTCTTCCTTCTTCACCCAATTGAGGTAGATAATAACGAGCCCAACATAAAGTGTTATATATGGATGGAATCAACGTCTAGTCCTCTTTCTTTTGAGCCAAAAAGCTCTAAATTCCATTAGGTATCCTACGCAAATTTAATGGTTTGGTAGAGGCATGTCAGAATTAGGGCAGAACTTGTTCCCCTTTGATTCAGTAGCGATTTCAGGCTATAAATCTAAAATTGATTCATGCATCTTGTAGAGTTTTTCATGCTCTTTCTATTGGTAGTAAAAGCCCCAAATTCCATGATGTATACCCTTCGAATTTTGTGTTTTAATGTGACCCTAGAAACCTCGCCGAAGGCGGGCAAGGGTTGGTTTAATCAGATTTTACCAGACTTGGGCGGTCTTGCGATAGACCACACATCTTGGGATGGGCGGCCATCTACATGACCACATATCCTGGGATGGGCGGTCATCACCTAGACCATATATCCCCTGACAGGATGGGCGGCCATCCGCATGACCACACATCCTGGGATGGACGGTCATCACCTAGACCACATATCCTGGATGGACGGTCATCACTTAGACCTGACAGGATGGGCGGCCATCAC
Source organism: Amorphophallus konjac (assembly GCA_022559845.1). Classification (NCBI taxonomy): domain Eukaryota; kingdom Viridiplantae; phylum Streptophyta; class Magnoliopsida; order Alismatales; family Araceae; genus Amorphophallus; species Amorphophallus konjac. The sequence continues at coordinate 313,519,808 of CM040121.1, forward strand.
CTAGACCACACATCCTGGATGGGCGGCCATCACCTAGACCGCCTAACCCCTTGGGCGGCCATGCCCTGGCCGCACAAGTACCCTGTAACGACCCGAGAATCCGATTACCGGGAAGGCCCGATAACCCGAGACTCGCACCGCCGCCCACGAGCCGGGAGGGCTCGGAAGGGCTAGAAGGAGTGTGGAGGCACAAAGAAATAGGAAATAAAGCAGGACAACTCAACAATTAACAGAAATAAATAAACAACTACAACAGAGTCCAGTCCAACAGAAAGTACAGTCTAAAGCAGTAAAGCGTACCACATGCCAAGTGAACACTCGGCCCGGCAAGCTGGCAACTGAGAACCTCCGCTCCGCACCCTCGAACCACGAGGAAGAACCGCTACACCTGAAAAGCAGGGAATGAGTCTCCAAAACAGAGACTCAGCAGGGATCCCGCGGAACCCCAACCGGAAACAACGGCGGTAGCGGAAAGGAAGCTACAACTACAGCAGGAACAGCAAACCGGTGGCCGGTCAAAAACTCGGCACTACAGCTACTCCTACTGTACCAGAAGGCACACCTCGATCACGCAGTCGAAGCTACCGAACCACACTAGTACCACCTACCGAAGCAAGAACACACGGCAACCACGCCGTAGAGGCCTGTCCCTCGGACACAGCCGACCTGGACACGCTGTCCAAGGTGCAACCCCGACCATCCGATCGCGGGTACCGCACAACAAGACCCAACCTCGGTAAAGCCACTAGCATTAGACCCTTGGCGCGAAAACCAACACACGCGCCACGGCGAAACAACCGAACTCAACGGTCAACACGACCGAAAACCCGAAGGTCGAAATCACGGAAACTGATAGTCTGTCACTCCGTACTCGACAGGAGTACCACCCACTAGAAGCACAGCCGGTAGCGTCCCCTGACGTCTTACACCGCACCGCAGGTGAACCGCCTGACGTGGTAGGTCCTACCCGAGGCGCGAACACCGTACAAGTAACCACAAACAAGTGACTAGCTGGGGTCACGTCCGTCGACGTGGGTCCAACCGCCCCCAACCACGTGTGCACACACAGACCGCGCGTCCCTGGTCTGGCCCTCTGACCGGTTTTCCCCTCAGCCGGACTCTGGCTGCAAGACGTGGGGCCCAACGGTAACCGGTCCACAAACCGTCTCTAAAGGTCAGCCCGTACACCACTCCCTGGTGAGACCAGCACCTCGTACTGGTGGGCTACGACTAGTGGAGGGTCACTGAAGGAGTAGACTCTCAACGGAACACAACGTCCGAATCCGACGACGTACGGGGACCAGCCCACGTACCGGCCCCATCACACGGTGACCACAGTCGGAGAAGAAACAGGACTTACAGTCCACGGTCACGCACGCACCGTGCGCTAGAGTCGAGAAAACTCAAGTGGCGCTAAGCCACTGGACTCTGGACAGTCCTCTAGACACACTACAGCCAACGGTCCTTGAGTCACAAGACTCGGGGTCAAGACCGTTGCACGCAACAGCACAAGGCCGTCGATCTAGCCCCATCTCTAGGTCTGAAACCACGGTAGCACGAGTGCCGAGACAACACACGAGTTGCCAAGACCACTCCCTCGGAGAGGGAGCGCAAAGAACTAAGGCCACTCACACGGGCCACACGGAAAATGCAGAAGCACGATTCCCAAGGCAGCACACAAGCCGCCGCGACGATTTCCCATCTTGAAGCAAGCGGGAAACCTCCAGCCCCAGGCCGGATAACTGGACTCGCAGTCCAAGACCAACCACGTGGCCCACATGGGAATCGCCTTCCAAAGAAACTCACGGCATGCGGGGGACACCCCACCGCACACACACCGATACACGGTGACTCGATCGAGCGTAACACGAAGGCCCAGCACGCGAGAAGTCACCCGGACTCTCAACCCTACGGGCACGCTAAACGAGATAACACGGTCCTCCAGACACCCTCAAAACACGGACACAGAAACCCACGGGTGTCAGGGACACTCACAAGACCGCAGGTCGACCACTGGGTCCCAACCGGGTCGACTAGGGATCCACACATTGCGGGGCAAGGCGGAGAACACAAAAACTCGCCTCGGAACGACACAAAGCCTGACGGTCTAACCCTAGGCCGTCACAGGGTTGTAACGGTCTAGGCGAGACCGTCACATCCACCTGGCGGCCTAACGCAGGCCGTTACACGGCCCGAAGAAACACAGGATGTAACGCGCCTGGCCCAGCGCGTTACACGAATGTAACGCGCTTGCCCTGGTGCGTTACACGCCTCACGCTCTCAGCGTGAAAGCAGGATGTAACGCGCTTGCCCCAACGCGTTACACGGATGTAACGCGTCTGGCCTGGCGCGTCACACACGCTGCCCTCCCCAACGGATAAAAACGGCTCTGACGGCCCACCCTGGGCGCGTTACAAGCATGTAACGGTCCAGAGGGCACCGTCACACCCCCAGCCCTCAGCTGGGCAACAGGGAATGTGACGCACCCACCCTGGGGCGTCACAAGGCTGTGACGCGCCAGCCCTGGTGCGTCACACGCCTGACCCGAAAACCAACGGAAGAGACTCTAACGGTCTAGCCCTGGTGCGTCACAGCACCTGGCGGTCTATCGTGGGACCGTCACACCCACAGACCACCAAGGGCCAACAGAAGGGGGATGTAACGGCCCAGCCCAGGCGCGTTACACCAAGTGACGGCCACTGGAAGGACCGTCACTTCCTTCCGAGAACGCTACGGCGGGAAACGACCCAAAACTCGTCCCACGCCCCCATACCTCCACAAGAGAGGGGGAAAACAAGGGGGAAGCTCCCCAGAAGCCCCTAGCATGCATCTACGGCCTCGGATCGGCCAAAAACGCAATGAAACGGGAGATCGGCCCACAAGCCCTAAAACATGGGTTTTGCCCAAAAACCCCGATTCCACCCGCTCGGCTCACCACGGCCTACGAAACTCGCGGGAAAGGAAGTGCACGAGCTGGGGAACCATCACCCTACCTCCACCGAAGATTTCGCGCCTCGAGCTCGCCGATCCGCGAAGAAACGCCGTGAAACCCTCGCCGGCTCGCGACCGCGCCACGAGCTCCCACGCGCCTCCACCGCCTCGATCCTCGCCCATCCTCGCCCGCGTCCTCACCCGCGCCGCCTCCGCCTCGCCCCCGCCTCGCTCCGTCGGCCGCCGGAGAAGAGAGGGGAGAAAGAGGGCGTGAGAGAAGAGAGAGAGTGAGAAAGAGAGAATGAGAGGGGGAGAGAGGAAAGGGTTAGTATATATAGGAAAACCCGAAAATTCGATAAATTCAGAAAATTACGAAAAATTACCTCCGCGATCCTCGGAAGGAACACAACGCAGTGGTACTGTCCCGGAGTCGGAGAACGCCACGGTTTGCCCTGCAAAGAGTTCCGAAGGCACATCAGGGAAAAACACGTGTAAAGCACAAAATACACTCCGAGACCCACTAAAATGATCTGAAAAATATCCGAAAAATCCGGGGCATTACAGCCCTCCCCCCTTAAAGGAATTTCGTCCTCGAAATTCAGGACCTAGAACGACGTCCTAGAGGAAGAACACTGAACCAACTGACACGCTGTCAGGGCCCCAGCACAGAAAACCTCGATTCTCACGAAAACACGGATCCTGAGGAACACAGCCAGACTCACAATCACACACAACACCTCGCTCCTCTCGCCGAGCACACCGGCCACAGAGCAGGCATATACCAAAGGACACAGTCTGGCATCACCTCAGACAACGCGAGAATCCCCCATGGCGCCGCAGTCACGATCTCGCTCACCGAAGAATCACAACCCTCGATACGAGCAACAGCTACTGATCCATCCAATGGTCAGCAGACAAATCGCACAACAGCTTCGCAACCAGCTGACAGGTCGCACGCCCTCCTCGAGGGAGCAACCAAAATAGAGCCTCCACCAGCTCAAGCAGTCCTCTCCGCAGACCGCAATCAGAACATCGGCTCAGCACCAAGAAACACCTCACACATGGCAAGCCGGAAGCCGGACACAACACCGTGCCAACTCTTGTCAGAAGACAAACTTCGACAAAGCCCAGATCCCATCCGGAAAGGCACATCGCAGAAACGACCATCAAAGGTCTCGCTGGCACACGGCTCTCGCCACGCTCGAGCCCCAACAACCAGCATCTTCTGTCTCTGAAAAGACCATCCACTGGTCACCAACTGCTCGCCAACTCGACCCTCTCGGGAAGCACGACGAAACCAAATGACAGAACATGGCGTCTTCAATCATCACCTCACCGGACTCAGACTCACAGGGGAATCATCCCATGCTGGTCATCAAACCAGGGATAACCTTTGCGACACCAACGTCCTATCAAGGACCATCCTCCGACGCCCACCTCACAAAAGGCCTCCGCCCACAGGCGTCACTCATCCATCTGGTCTCATCAAATCCTTCGATCAATCCAAGTGGACACCCGCCAATCCCGATTCCGCCCTTACCACAGAGCCACGGGACACCACCTGAACAGTGCTCACGGGTCCCTAAGCAATAACCATCTCACCGTCACAATCCGACAAGACCGTAGAACCAACAGACGTTGCTGTGGTCGGTCACCCGGTTAGGCTCACCAGCCACTCACAGCCGCCAACCGGGACCCATAGTCTGCCAGAGACCACATCCTCAAAGCACGATCTCAACCGAGGACACGATTGGGAACACAAGTCGGGCGCCAAGCCACCGACTCTGACCAACACGTCCTCGACCTCCGTCAGGCGACATCCTCAACAACCTTATCCAGGTCCGACACCGACGCCTGACACGGCTTCCATCACAGGAACATGGTACTCATGCGGCGTACTAACCAGCACATTCCCCAACACTCCACCCTGCCAGTGCCAACAACCACAAAACCTCGGGCAACGGCACGGCAACAACACGTTTCACACCAAGGAACCAATCCTCCGATGCTGAACGCGAACTCAGGAATCCACCCGTAGCAACCAACGCTACGATCCTGAACTAGTGGGTCACAAGCCCACCACGCTTCCGCTGCGTACTCAGATCCGCGCACACAGCCGAGAAAGCAAACGCCGCCCAACCAGCGCTCGTCCTTTCGGAACAGCACCGGCACCCTCACACGACAAGGGAACGGGCACAACTTCTCACAGGCAACCGCCTTGCCAAGATAAGGAGCACGTCTCGCACGGATTTCATGGCACACAAGGCTAACCAATCCGAACACACAATGCAAGACGACGATCCTTAGCCGAACGCAATCTCTCCAACCAAAGGAGAAACCAGCGCACTTTCGACCAACGGAAGAACTCCACGCTCGACCTGACCTCAAACCTCGCACACGCTGGAAACAGCACCATCCAGCACCAAGGAAAACTATCGCTTCCATCAGGTCAGCGCCTCCGACACACTCGACGAGTGTCACGTCGGACCACCATCACAGCATCTCTCGATGCACCACCGCTGCAATTCCTCGAACTGCAACACGGCATGCCAAGAGCCGCCACACGAGCCATAACCGACAACCGCCGATGCTCACCCTCGAGTCCCGAAACTCACCGCGGAGCCTTCACATCTCAAGCCAACTCCAGGGCGAACACAACCCAACCGCACAGAAGAGCGCAGGAGCAAGACTTACTGGGACACCACAGCCCAATCTTGCCTCGAAATCAGCAGAACGATCAGGACCGACACGTCATTTCTGACGCAACAGAGCACGACAAGAACATCAGGCTCGACGAAACAGCAGCTCACCGAGAAGACATTCCGCTCACCGGAGCACACTTCTCGATCAGAACGCCTCAGGAGCTGGACAAACCTCAAGCTGGAGTGACCAAAAACCGACAGCAGCTCCCTCAGAGCACGCTCACGGCCACTTAACCAAGAACAGTCCGCACCAGACACCTGACCACGCTGCAGGTTCCTTGAACGCAGCACCGCGAGCTCACGCCTGCCAGCAACCTCTGCCCAACGCAGCACAACCAGGGCCACCACCGATGAGGGAGAAGGCTCTCGACCTCGATCCTTAGACCCTACGCTGGCACGAAAGCCGCGGACAGCGACCACCTTCACAGCGCCGCACAGCGCACTCAAGCTCTCAAGCGAGAAACAAAGCGGAAAAACAAGCACAAAACCCTATGCCAGCTGCCGACTGTACTGGACCTTACGGACTCTGATCACTGCAATGTTTCGAATTCCTAAGTACGCCCACAACCACCGCTCTGATACCAGCTGTAACGACCCGAGAATCCGATTACCGGGAAGGCCCGATAACCCGAGACTCGCACCGCCGCCCACGAGCCGGGAGGGCTCGGAAGGGCTAGAAGGAGTGTGGAGGCACAAAGAAATAGGAAATAAAGCAGGACAACTCAACAATTAACAGAAATAAATAAACAACTACAACAGAGTCCAGTCCAACAGAAAGTACAGTCTAAAGCAGTAAAGCGTACCACATGCCAAGTGAACACTCGGCCCGGCAAGCTGGCAACTGAGAACCTCCGCTCCGCACCCTCGAACCACGAGGAAGAACCGCTACACCTGAAAAGCAGGGAATGAGTCTCCAAAACAGAGACTCAGCAGGGATCCCGCGGAACCCCAACCGGAAACAACGGCGGTAGCGGAAAGGAAGCTACAACTACAGCAGGAACAGCAAACCGGTGGCCGGTCAAAAACTCGGCACTACAGCTACTCCTACTGTACCAGAAGGCACACCTCGATCACGCAGTCGAAGCTACCGAACCACACTAGTACCACCTACCGAAGCAAGAACACACGGCAACCACGCCGTAGAGGCCTGTCCCTCGGACACAGCCGACCTGGACACGCTGTCCAAGGTGCAACCCCGACCATCCGATCGCGGGTACCGCACAACAAGACCCAACCTCGGTAAAGCCACTAGCATTAGACCCTTGGCGCGAAAACCAACACACGCGCCACGGCGAAACAACCGAACTCAACGGTCAACACGACCGAAAACCCGAAGGTCGAAATCACGGAAACTGATAGTCTGTCACTCCGTACTCGACAGGAGTACCACCCACTAGAAGCACAGCCGGTAGCGTCCCCTGACGTCTTACACCGCACCGCAGGTGAACCGCCTGACGTGGTAGGTCCTACCCGAGGCGCGAACACCGTACAAGTAACCACAAACAAGTGACTAGCTGGGGTCACGTCCGTCGACGTGGGTCCAACCGCCCCCAACCACGTGTGCACACACAGACCGCGCGTCCCTGGTCTGGCCCTCTGACCGGTTTTCCCCTCAGCCGGACTCTGGCTGCAAGACGTGGGGCCCAACGGTAACCGGTCCACAAACCGTCTCTAAAGGTCAGCCCGTACACCACTCCCTGGTGAGACCAGCACCTCGTACTGGTGGGCTACGACTAGTGGAGGGTCACTGAAGGAGTAGACTCTCAACGGAACACAACGTCCGAATCCGACGACGTACGGGGACCAGCCCACGTACCGGCCCCATCACACGGTGACCACAGTCGGAGAAGAAACAGGACTTACAGTCCACGGTCACGCACGCACCGTGCGCTAGAGTCGAGAAAACTCAAGTGGCGCTAAGCCACTGGACTCTGGACAGTCCTCTAGACACACTACAGCCAACGGTCCTTGAGTCACAAGACTCGGGGTCAAGACCGTTGCACGCAACAGCACAAGGCCGTCGATCTAGCCCCATCTCTAGGTCTGAAACCACGGTAGCACGAGTGCCGAGACAACACACGAGTTGCCAAGACCACTCCCTCGGAGAGGGAGCGCAAAGAACTAAGGCCACTCACACGGGCCACACGGAAAATGCAGAAGCACGATTCCCAAGGCAGCACACAAGCCGCCGCGACGATTTCCCATCTTGAAGCAAGCGGGAAACCTCCAGCCCCAGGCCGGATAACTGGACTCGCAGTCCAAGACCAACCACGTGGCCCACATGGGAATCGCCTTCCAAAGAAACTCACGGCATGCGGGGGACACCCCACCGCACACACACCGATACACGGTGACTCGATCGAGCGTAACACGAAGGCCCAGCACGCGAGAAGTCACCCGGACTCTCAACCCTACGGGCACGCTAAACGAGATAACACGGTCCTCCAGACACCCTCAAAACACGGACACAGAAACCCACGGGTGTCAGGGACACTCACAAGACCGCAGGTCGACCACTGGGTCCCAACCGGGTCGACTAGGGATCCACACATTGCGGGGCAAGGCGGAGAACACAAAAACTCGCCTCGGAACGACACAAAGCCTGACGGTCTAACCCTAGGCCGTCACAGGGTTGTAACGGTCTAGGCGAGACCGTCACATCCACCTGGCGGCCTAACGCAGGCCGTTACACGGCCCGAAGAAACACAGGATGTAACGCGCCTGGCCCAGCGCGTTACACGAATGTAACGCGCTTGCCCTGGTGCGTTACACGCCTCACGCTCTCAGCGTGAAAGCAGGATGTAACGCGCTTGCCCCAACGCGTTACACGGATGTAACGCGTCTGGCCTGGCGCGTCACACACGCTGCCCTCCCCAACGGATAAAAACGGCTCTGACGGCCCACCCTGGGCGCGTTACAAGCATGTAACGGTCCAGAGGGCACCGTCACACCCCCAGCCCTCAGCTGGGCAACAGGGAATGTGACGCACCCACCCTGGGGCGTCACAAGGCTGTGACGCGCCAGCCCTGGTGCGTCACACGCCTGACCCGAAAACCAACGGAAGAGACTCTAACGGTCTAGCCCTGGTGCGTCACAGCACCTGGCGGTCTATCGTGGGACCGTCACACCCACAGACCACCAAGGGCCAACAGAAGGGGGATGTAACGGCCCAGCCTAGGCGCGTTACACCAAGTGACGGCCACTGGAAGGACCGTCACTTCCTTCCGAGAACGCTACGGCGGGAAACGACCCAAAACTCGTCCCACGCCCCCATACCTCCACAAGAGAGGGGGAAAACAAGGGGGAAGCTCCCCAGAAGCCCCTAGCATGCATCTACGGCCTCGGATCGGCCAAAAACGCAATGAAACGGGAGATCGGCCCACAAGCCCTAAAACATGGGTTTTGCCCAAAAACCCCGATTCCACCCGCTCGGCTCACCACGGCCTACGAAACTCGCGGGAAAGGAAGTGCACGAGCTGGGGAACCATCACCCTACCTCCACCGAAGATTTCGCGCCTCGAGCTCGCCGATCCGCGAAGAAACGCCGTGAAACCCTCGCCGGCTCGCGACCGCGCCACGAGCTCCCACGCGCCTCCACCGCCTCGATCCTCGCCCATCCTCGCCCGCGTCCTCACCCGCGCCGCCTCCGCCTCGCCCCCGCCTCGCTCCGTCGGCCGCCGGAGAAGAGAGGGGAGAAAGAGGGCGTGAGAGAAGAGAGAGAGTGAGAAAGAGAGAATGAGAGGGGGAGAGAGGAAAGGGTTAGTATATATAGGAAAACCCGAAAATTCGATAAATTCAGAAAATTACGAAAAATTACCTCCGCGATCCTCGGAAGGAACACAACGCAGTGGTACTGTCCCGGAGTCGGAGAACGCCACGGTTTGCCCTGCAAAGAGTTCCGAAGGCACATCAGGGAAAAACACGTGTAAAGCACAAAATACACTCCGAGACCCACTAAAATGATCTGAAAAATATCCGAAAAATCCGGGGCATTACATACCCTTTGTAGACACGCTATTCCTGACATCTCCTGAGAAAATCTCATATTACTATACGACGCCCCGCATTGGCTTTCGCATTTTGAATCGCTCGAGTGTTTCCTATTCTTGAGTCTTCTTCCGCCTTTTCGGCATCCGGAAATCATCTCGTTGGGCATTCGGACGGCATCAACACCAATCGGACGCACCGGAGGGTTCCGGAACCAGGAAGAGTGTCTACCGGACGGCTGCCGACGCCTTTTCAGGGGACCCGGGGGGGTCTTCATGGAGGCGTCCAGACTCCTGGACGCCTCCATGACTTTAATATATATAAAAATACAAAAAACACATAATAATAATAATAATTATTGGAGGCGTCCAGGCCCCTGGACGCCTCCATAAAAACAAAATATAAAAAATGCATAATACCAGTTTTGGTATAAAAACAAAACAAAAAAACAATAAAATATTTATGGAGGCGTCCAGGACCCTGGACGCCTCCATCAACTTGCCCACTGGGCCCCGTCCACCGTCCGACGGTTTGTCGTGTGTGAAAAAAGCCAATTGTGGAAGCGTCCAGACAACTGGACGCGCCCATTTCCGAATCACGGGCGCTGTTCAAAACCACGCGTCGTGCTAAACTGCGTGCGGCTTTCGGTGGGAATTCGGTGGGCCTTTATGGAGGCGTCCGGTCCCCTGGACGCCTCCATGAAAATATTTGGTAAAAATGAATAAAAATAGAATAAAATATTACTTCGGCCCTGTTGGAGGTGTCCAGGGTCCTGGACGTCTCCACCCTCCGGAGCCCTATAAATAGAGGCCCACCCCCTCAGTTCTAAGAGAGCTTCTAAGAGGTCCGATAGGCTGCCGGAGCCCAGAGGCTGCCGGAGTCATTTCTAACCCGTGGGGTCTTTTGGAGGTGGAGGTTCTGCCGGCTTCTCGGGTGCCCACGCTCGCGAGAGGAAGGTCATCTTCATCCACCGCGCTTCCACGTCGTCCCTATGCTGCCGGAGCTCCGCCGGATTTCGCCATCGGCACATCCAATAAGCCAATCCTTTCCTTTTCTTCGTAGTTCTTTTGCATTCATCATCTTGCATCCTCTATCCCCCTTCATAAGGGCCCCTCTTCTTATATACTTCTTGCATTCATCATAAGTATTTTCCTCCTACTCGTATCCGAGAGGGGTTTAAAAGACAACACCAACCAGGTATGTGTCTTGCCATCATTTCGTTATTTTTATCGCAAGGATTTGAATACTACACCTTCATCTTTCTAATCCACTCGTTATTTGTTTGTTGTTGTTTTGCAAGGGTACCCAAGGAAAGCCCTCTCCGTCGGCCAACCAAAGGGGGAGGAAGAAGCAACCCGCCATCTCCCACTCTTGAGGTAGGCACGATCACTTTCTTTATTTTGGGGTCTTTTGGCCCCTGGCGATCACATCATGTTCTTGAGGCTGCGGCGAGTCACTTCCCCAATGGCCGTTTAAATTCCCGTTCTTATATTCTCTTTATATTCTGTTATATTCTTATCTGCTCATATTCTCGAGGCTGCGGCGAGTCACTTCCCCAATGACCGTTTAAATTCCCGTTCTTATATTCTCTTTATATTCTGTTATATTCTTATCTGCTCATATTCTCGAGGCCGCGGCGAGTCACTTCCCCAATGGCCGTTTAAATTCCCGTTCTTATATTCTCTTTATATTTTGTTATATTCTTATCTATTCATATTCTCGAGGCCGCGACGAGTCACTTCCCCAATAGCCGTTTAAATTCCCGTTCTTTATATTCTCCTTATATTCTGTTATATTCTTATCTTCTCATATTCTCGAGGCCGCGGCGAGTCACTTCCCCAATGGCCGTTTCAATTCTTGCTATTTGATTTCTGCACCATTATCGTCCCCCCGAGGCCGCGGCGAGTCACTTCCCGCTATGGCCGTTTAGCCCCCATATCTTGCTATATTACATTTGTCCCGCTCGCCCCGCCGGAGTAATCTCCCGTGGTGGCCCCTTCTCTTTTCTCTTATTTCTGTGTTGCAGCAAACAAAAAGGAGCCCGCGCGCTCCGCGTCTTCTTCGCTCCTCGAACCGCGTGACGTCGCTCACAGATTGACGATCACGGTGGGACTTCTACTACTTCCTTTTGGCTACCCTTGCAAGTTCGGCACCGTCCGTGCCTCTCCACCTTGGCGCCCTCGTGCGCCCCCGTTGTGCTCACGGCAGCATTGTCAGTTGTGATTGGTTGGGTGTTTATTATATGTTTGTTATTTCTATTGTTTTCTTACTCTATATCTCTGTCAGCATTCCATTGCATACATCCATCCCTCTTTTATATCCTTTTTCATTTTTTTAAGGATCACCCTTTCCCGGTGAAGGAAGGACTCTCCGTTTGAGAATTCCTCTCAACGGACTAGAATCTCCTCCACTGGGACCTCCGTAAGTCCCCGACATCGAAGAATCTCCTCTTCGTTCACTGGGTTGGTTGTACCATTGAAGTTCCCCGGAGTTAGTCATCCCATTCGTGGTGAGACGAGAGACCCTAGCTAACACGGCGGTGAAATAAAAATAAACTAGGGTCCCTATTTTGTGTGAACTTCGGATCTCCCTAAAAAGAAAAAAAATCATCAAAATCAAAACACAAAAAGACGTAAAGGCATCCACTTGTTTGATAATCTCTGCTACCTACTTGCTAGTGTATGTTTTTGCGTTCTGGGAAAACTGTGAGCATGACTCACGAGTCTTTTGAGGAGAACCACCCTAGTCGTGGTTTGTCAGCTGACCTGCGAGTCTATGCTATGGACTCGAGTCCTTCTCATGAGCCCTCGCATGAGGTGCAGGTTATTGCCGGGGACACGTTCCCACCACAGGATATCTCTTCCTTACTGGGTGTCCTCGCCAACACGGAGCTTACCTCTGAACAGCTCCGGGCCTTCCAGGCCATTCTGAAGGGGAAATCTGTTTCCCCCACGCCCCAGGAATCAACTCCGGCCATCGCACCTCTCCAAGAGTCCGTGTAGGCCATTCCATCTCCTTCATTGGCGCAAGCCATCCAGTCTCCCTCGCTTCAAGGACAAGCGAGCCAACAACCACCCTCATTCCAGTTCCCGTCACAATCTCAAACTCCCGTTGTTCCCCACATACCGCTTCAGCCGGGGCCGACTATCGACGGTCCGGCAGCTCCATCTCATTCGGGGTTCCCCCCTCAAGTCTCCGGGAGACAGTTTCTCCCCCAGTGGCAAGTGCCACCTTCACCTCCATAGGAGCTCGCCCAATCGCTCCTCAATAGGTTCAATCGCATGGATGAGCAGTTTTAAAATCTGAGAAGAATGGTGGACGTGAAAGCCACCCCGGAGGTTGCTTTGCCAATCCTTCCCGTCATTCATCTTCCTCCCTCCGAAATGCCCACGTACCGCAGATACAATGATACTGGCAACCCCTTCGTTCACCTCAAGGATTTCATGTATGAGTCCTCCTATTGGCAAAATGATCAGAGGTCCCTGGCATACCTCTTTCGGAGATCATTGGATGGTCCCGCGCTAGAGTGGTTCTATTCTTTGGAGCCCCGAGAGGCCGAGAATTTTGAAATAGTCCAGAGAAGGTTCTTGCAGAAATATAGGGATATGGTCGGTCCCTCACTCTCCATTACCGACCTAGTGGCTGAAAAGATGAAGCCCGACGAGGATTTTGTCCGCTATGATGATAGATGGAGGTCTCTGGCGGAAAGAATAAGGGATACCCTCCCCGAGCCCGAACAAGTGAAGATGATTGTGTCTAATGCAACCCCACAGTTCAGACATGTCCTGGCCATGAATAAACTTACTACAATGGAGGAACTCTATGAAAGGGCCCGTTACATCTAAACCCAGTTAAAAGACTCTCCATTATGAACATGTTTGAGTCGCCGAAGCCCAAAGTGGTCATAAAGACAGGCGCTGGTGTCCCGGGCGGAGCCACAGAAGGGGTCGTGACAAATGAGCAAGTGGGTGCGGTCAACAATGCCAACTATGCAGTCAACCCAAGGCCTCCACAAATGCCCTGACTTCCCCTCCAACCAAGTCCTTTCCCTCTTCATCCTCCACCCCAAAATAATCCACCCCAGGATAATATGCCTCCATTACGTCAACCCCAGAAACAACAACCACAACCTCAGCAACAACAACCACCACTTCAATACAACCAAGTTCCACCCCCGGGGAATTATGGTCCCCAACAGCAACAAAGGAGGCCGGTCGGTCCCAAGAGAGCCTACTATCCACCGTTGCCAGAAACTTTGGCGGATATTTTTAACGCCCTCATGGCCTCAAACATACTTGTGCTACCCAGGGAAAGGCCCGTGTGGCCCCCGAATGTTGATACCTCCAAATACTGTGTCTATCACAGGCAGCCAGGACACACAGTAGATTACTGCTTCCATTTCAAAGATTACATCCATGATATGAATGATGAACATCAAATAGATTGGGATGAAATGAGACGATACGTCGCCGCTCTCAAGGCTAGGAGACCTCCTTATAGGCCACAACAGTAGTTACAAGAGCAGCAGTTACAACAGCAGCAGCAGCAGCAACCACCACAACAAAAACAGCCTCAGTAGGCCCCACAACAACAGCCCAACATGGGCATAATCCAGAATCCATTACCGGAGCACCAACAGCCTAATCACCAGGTCAACCCCATCTCCTCCTTCCCGAAAGTCGGGAGAGAGCAGGTGTGGCATCTGGATAATACCTCTATTCTTTCTTCCTCCAACCCTATCGTCATGCAACCCCCTCGCCTTGCCCGGGTAGCACCTCTCTCTCACCAACCCGCGTCAGTACCGCCTCCACCGTTTCCACTGCCATTACGCCCCCTCATTCGCACCCCAATGACCTATCAGCCAACACCCTCCACTACGCCCTCATACCCTCTCATCTTCTCTCACTCCCCCGCTTTACCATCCACCTCTACCGCATTTTCCCCTATCCCTTCTAAGCCCCTTATCACCCGTTAACCGTACGTAACCCCGCATGTCTCCACCATACCACCGCCAATGCCTTCGAAACCACTCATCACCCACCATCCACCTCAAAACCATTACCCGTTTCAAACCTTACCCACTTCCACTTTGCCTCCGCCTCCGCCTCCACCTCCCAGACCCCTTATCCTTTATAACCCGCGTGATATCCCCTCTACCTCCACTATGCCTCCACCTAACAAACCCCTCATCAGAATCCCTGCTCCCTTCATCACCCCTGCTTCATCAACCATTCCTCCACCACTACCCCTCAAATCCCTGTTAAAACCCACTGCTACCCCCACAGAGGTACAAAAGCCGCAGGCAATGGTGCTCCGGAGTGGAAGGATTTTCCACAGGGTTTTCCTCCACAACAGTCAGAATCCTGAGCAATCTCAGCCAGAGAAGGATGATGGAGAACAACCAGAAAGAGCTATCCCTGGAACACAGTATGATCTATTGAAACACTTGGACAAGGCACCTGCTCGGATCTCCATCCTGGAGCTACTTCAAAGATCCACATCCCACCAGGCGGCCTTGATGGAATATCTTCAAAAAGTCATGGTTAATGAAGACCTCCCCGTGGAGAAGATTTCGACCGTCCTGACCCCAACAGACACACAACCGGCCTTCATGTTCCACAACTACGAGCTCGCTCCCAAGGAGGCTCGGAAATATGCATTGTGCATTTCAATAAAAATTAATGGGTTATCCATAAACCCGTGTCTTGTGGACACGGGTGCGTCCATAAATGTGATCTCCATGGACACCCTTTAGTTGTGTGGGGTCAACGAGGAACAAATAAGACCTTCCTCGATCACGGTCACGGCTTATGACAATAGCAAAAGGCCGCCGCAGGGGATGATTATTCTGAAGGCAGAACTAGGCCCCATGTCAATTCCCACGGAATTCCATGTCCTCGACATGGACCCCACATTCAAGGCTATACTGGGTCGCCCTTACATCGAAGCCATGGACGTTGTGCCTTCACCAACCATCAGTGCCTGAAGTTTCCTTACAATGGGAGGATTATTAAAGTGGTCAGTACACCTGTCCTTCACACAGTGGATGCTATCAACACCTCTCTGCCCTCTGTTTGGCCATCTCATCGGCCCATATTGTCATTACTGGACGTGCGTGATCTATCTCACGTTCCACTAGCACCAAAGGAGCTGGTCAGGGCAACCACAACATCATATCTCCCTTTTCACTCCAAAGGGTGGGAGATTATGAGGAACATCAGCTACCAATAGGGTAAAGGTCTGGGCGCACAGTTACAGGGTAGGCTCAAACCGCCAAAGGAAATTAGGCCAAACCGCAGGTTTGGCCTAGGCTTCAAAGGACCGTTCAAGGCTGATTGGAAGCCCCTCACATGGACTCTATCAAACCACTTCAACAGAGGGCCCGTTGTTCAGATGGGAGATTACCCACGAGAAGCATATGGGGGATCACATGCTGTATATTTGGCTGAAAAATGTCCGAGGATCATCAAAAGAGGCAAGATCAAAGATCCGGAATGCGAGTGGGACAAATGGTTCGACATACGGGACATTTCTGTTGCACTGGAAAGGATGTTCTTGTCTCCGCAGCTTGAAGGACCACCATTGATCTCCGGAATACCAGAGAATATTACCACTCTTGCCAAGGTTCCAAACTATCCTCGTCCTCGCCAGAAGGACCCTGTCATCGACGGATCTTCATCCATCCTCAACATTGCCGTCGACGGCTCATTAGCCGCCATCTTCTCCATCCACTCGTCTCAGCCTTTGCTGATATTTTCTTCCTGGGCCAGACAATTGTCTGATGATCTTCCCAGGTCCCCTTCTTTGCTTACATACCTACGCGGGCTTTTCAACCCGCGCCAGGTCTTCAACCATGATCTGCTCTATGAGCCTCGCTGGTGCGGACACCCGAGCAGTTGATCGGCACGACACACCGAGCCACCGGTACCGCACACGGAGCACGACACGAGCCACCTCAGCGTCCATCTGGCTCGGAGACAGCCTGGAGACTCCGCCTTGAGCCTCCCCATTTATTATATTTAGCTAGACTTTATGTGTGTGTAATTTGTATTTATTTCGTTGCATTCGGTTTGCCATTTTGAGTGTAATAGGGGCTTACGAGCATTTCGGATCCCGTGGGCCCCACGGGCCCCCCGGGGCCCACCACATTGGGCCACCTCAGCCTAGGGTCCCACGTGGGGCCAGTCAACATGCCACATGGGAGCATCTAGAAGCTTGACTTGTAATTGGACACATGGGGGACAATGGGCTTAAAAAGTCCAAGGAGGCTACCTACCTCCCACCTACATTTCAACCTTCCACACCCCTCCCATTCAAAGTCCAAGGGCCGCCCCCCTCCCCTTAATTTTTTATTTCTTTTTTGTGTGTGTGTCACATGCCATCCCAGCACTTCATCTCTTACCCCTAGATCCTACGGTTGTGGATGGATGTGAGATGTAAGCTATTTAAACTTGTATTTTCCATTTTACTAGAATTAATGCATTCATTTGGAAGAAAAAACCTTGGAGCTCCAGCTTGGTGCGCCCCTCTCTCCCCCCTTGCAGCTGTGAAGGTTGCCTCTGGAGGTGTGACTCCTCCCCTATCAGTTCCGGTCATCCTCGCCGCCGCCACGAGCCGCCACCGCACCGCCATCGTCTTCATCGGAGTTCTGCCCGCGCAGTATCACAGCAACTCCCACGAAATTCCCAACTCAGCCAAGAGCTCTGATCGACCTGGGGATTTTACTGGAGGTTGCATAGGTGTCAAGGATGTCCCAAAAAAATTGGTTTGTCATTCATATCCTGTTTCATAATTTTTGATTTTCGTTCCCTCTTTCATTCCAGTTCTGCCAGCAGTCTATCCAGATGCATCTCCGCCCGGCGTTTTAGGTCTTAGGTCTACGTTTTGATTTTCTTTAGTCCCACAAATTTTACTGGAGTTTCCTTCCATCCACCCCTTCATCCACAATTTTTCTAAATTTCTAGTTCGTCCATTTCATATTTTCCACAAATCGTTCTCAGATCCACCTGAAGTTCTATCCACCCGTTCCTAGATCCGACCACTAGTCACTCCAAAAATCATATCAAATCTCCATCACCTCCAAATACAATTTCAAAAATTGTCCCAGCTTCGTGGTTTGAATATCTACAACTTTTAAGAAGATCTCGAAGTCTGAATCCCAATGTAAGTAGGCGGTCAACGGCCGTTTATAGGGAACTAATGTACTGATCTGAGAGTTCTAGAACTGTGTAGCAGAGAATTGAAAATTAGTTAAGGTCCAGGTCCACGCAGGTTCAGAGGAATCCACTAGCCCTAGGTTGGAGGATTTTGAGTCCTCTGTCCAACGGCACTGGTTTCATCCCATTCCGGCGACGGGGCTGATCACAGCGGCCATTTTCGTCGGAGCGCGCACCTGAAAACAGCAAGCAGAAATCCGTGGGCAGCATTCCAAAAGCTTGGAGATCGGAGTTGTTCGGCCACCAGTCGGTGTTCCCGGCCAACCGCCTTCCGTGGAGGCATGCCACCAGGGGTCCCCACCACAGTGGGACCCACTCCTGCAGATCCGGAGGCCAGCGCCACCCGTGGGCCCCACGGGCCCGCAGAACCCGCCGTTCGGAAAGCACGAAAACGCGGAGTTCGGCGCCGTCGGGCGACATCAAGATGCTGCCCGTCAACCCAATTTGCGTGATTCCCGGGCCCCGCATGTGACCTTTTACCTCCCTGCGTGGAGTGGGTCAAATTATTGTATTTCTGTAAAATTGTGTTAACCGGGAGTCCGCGATTGGCCGGGGTTGTCTTCGCCACGCCGGGTGCGTGGAGGTAAAGTCTTAACTTCTTGGCGTTCATTTGCTTAGCTAGTATATGGTCTTTTGCCGCTGCCGAGAGTGTAGGTACTAGCCCGTGTGTCCATGTCACCGCTGTGAGAGTGAGAGTGACCCGTCCCGCGACTCGATCTGAGTCCGGAAGTTGAGTCGGACTATCCTTGACCTCCGCCGGTTCCTTAACCGCGCACGGTCCGCGCTTTCCCTCGCTTGGGACGACGAGTGAGCTTCCACTTCTGTTAGCGACGTTTTGCCACTAGGAGCTCGTAGTGTCGGGCTTAGTGTCTCCCTGGTGTGTGCTGCTGGTCGCGTCTTCATCTAGAGTCCGAGGGTGGCACCTAGTAGTGTCGTCTCCCGTGTCCGTCCCGCATCAGTTTGGTATCAGAGCAAGTTGAGTCTAGGGTAGTCGTTGCATAAGTCTTGCATTGTCTAAGGTTACCCCACACACACCTTCACTCGGTATATCCAAAGGTGTTGTCCGACCGTTAGGTTATACCTATCGGGAAGACCGCACACTTGCGCGAGTGACCTTCGGGTCGATTACCTCCACCGCGTACCGAGTCTTGGCCGTGTCTAGGGTGTAGTCGAGTCTCATTCTTTTCAAAACAAAAAAAAAGTGTTTTAAATTGCATTCTTTCAAATTACCAAAAAAAGAGTGTTTTCAAATTGCAATTAGGTCTAAGTGTATCATTTAGTGTGTTTGCATTTGTCGGTTGTTGTCACCTAGTCCGTACGTCTTTGCATGCCCAACCGTCGAGGCACCCAATACTCGCCACCTCCACCTATGGCGGACTCCCGAGCCCGTAGTTCCGATGAGTCTTCCACGACCGAGATGTTTCGGGCCATCATGGATCGTTTAGACACGCGTATGGATGGTCTTAGTACACGTATGGATGACATAGGGACGCGTCTAGAATGGAGGATGAAGGTCCTCGAGGATCGGGCTGGGGTTTCGGAGCAGTCCATTCAAGGCCTTGTTGGGAGGATTGCCGTCCTAGAGAGGGGCCCAGTAGCGGCGCAACCCCCGCCGACGAACGGCCAACAAGAGCCGGTGCAGCAATCCGCTGTGCCAAGGGCTCAGGTGGAGGATGTCGGGAGGCAACAGGCGCCTATAGTGGATGATTATGCCTCCGACAATGATCACGGGGGTAACGGTCGTCGTCATCAACGACGGAATCGTGATGACGAGGATGACGACCGCATTCTTAGGGGTGTGCGTGCGGACCCTCCCACTTTTAGCGGGTCCTTGGACCCTAGGGTGTATTTAGATTGGGAGGCCGGCATGGACCGGTACTTCGAGTGGTTTGAGATGACGGACCACCGAAGAGTCCGATACGCAAAGATGAAGTTGCAAGGGCAGGCCCAAACTTATTGGATCAATGTGGAGAGCCTCCTCAACCAGCGACGTCAACCCCAGATCGGTACTTGGGATGATATGAAAACCAAGTTGAGGGAGAAGTACCTTCCCGCCTCATATCGCCAACGTCTCATAGACAAGTGGCAAAGCATCTCCCAAGGGAACCGATCCGTGACCGAGTACACCGCCGAGTTCGATGAGTATTATTTGCGGTGCGGGGTCACGGAAGAGAGCACCATGACGATATCCCGCTTTCGGAGAGGTTTGCGGCCCAATTATCAATATGAACTCTTTCGCCACAATGCCACCACTTTGGAGCAGGCATATCAGATTGCTCTCGAATTGGAGCAGTTCGAGGCCGAGTTTGAGTCACCCCATCGGTTGGGCTCCTTTCCCCTTCGTAGTGTCGAGTCCCGTGGCTCATCTGGCACGTATCCGAGGGCCCCCATGGCACGACCTCAGGAGCCCGCTCGCCCCGAGCCCTTTGCTCCAAGGCCTCATCCTCCACCCCCGAGGGACCTTCCTCGTCCCCAACATCTTACGGCCCCACCCATAGCCCATCCACCAGCACCCGCACCTCCTGCACGTCCTTTGTTGCCTACGCCTCCTATCCGTCGGGAGGATAAAGGTAAAGGACCTATGATTGGGGAGCCTAGTGGATCACGGCAGCAGTGTTATCACTGCAATGGGTTTGGCCATTTCGCCAACCAGTGTCCCACCCGCCCATCTCTTCACATTGGGGACACACAGGCCGAGGATACCACCCCTACGGGCCTCGAGTTAGTCAGCTATGAGGCAGATGAAGAGCTAGCTGACGAGTACTATGAGATGGGAGGTGAGGCCCAGGATGCCCAGCAGTCGGACGATACCCGCGTGGGGGTCGTCAGATGTATCCTCACCCAGCCACAGGTCAGTGATGACTGGCGTCGGACCACTATCCTTCATGTATTCTGTAGGCTGGGAAAGCAAATTTGCAAGGTGGTCATCGATAGCGGGAGTTGTATCAATGCAATCTCCACGAACGCTGTCACTCGTCTTGGTCTCACACCCGTAGACCACCCTTGCCCCTACCAGGTATCATGGGTGGATACCACTTCCATTTCGGTCAGGCTGCAGTGCTTGGTCCCGCTGCAGCTCCACTCCTACTGTGACGAGATCTGGTGTGATGTTCTTCCCATGGAAGTGGGAAGTATCATTCTTGGTAGGCCGTGGTTATTCGACCGAGATGCCACACTCCATGGTCGGTCGAACACCTGTACCTTCGACCACGATAGCCAGCGGGTCACCCTCCAACCCGTTCGGCCCAGGAGCCCATCTGTTAGGGGTCCTACTGGCCCTAATACTCCGAAGCCTTCCATTCCCGGGCCTAGTACCCCATCCCCAGCTCGGGCTATGACCGTTACCTCTGGTCCAGGAGAGCCCTCGACGAGGAGATTGATGATAATTAGCTCCCGGGAAATGGAGCAGGAGCTTAGTCAGGGCTGTCCGGTGTTTGCCATTACGGTCCGAGAGGTGGAGAGGGACTCCGAGGGTGAGCTCCCACCCGAGGTTGTTCCCATTCTACAGAAGTATGCTGATGTATTCCCCGATGAGCTTCCCGAGGGACTCCCACCTATGCGGGATATTCAGCATGCCATCGACCTTGTTCCGGGCTCTTCTTTGCCCAACCTTCCTCATTATCGAATGAGCCCCACGGAGCATGCCGAGCTTAAACGGCAGGTCGATGAGTTAGTCCAGAGAGGATCTGTTCGGGACAGCATGAGTCCATGTGCTGTACCTGCATTACTCGCCCCGAAGAAGGATGGCACGTGGATAATGTGCATTGATAGTCATGCCATCAACAAGATCACCGTGAAGTACAGGTTCCCTATTCCCCACCTGGATGACATGTTAGACATGATGGCAGGTGCCACTATCTTTTCGAAGATTGATCTTAAGAGTGGCTACCATCAGGTGAGGATTAGGCCAGGTGATGAGTGGAAGACCGCATTTAAGACCAAGGACGGTCTATATGAGTGGTTGGTCATGCCTTTTGGGTTGACCAATGCCCCTAGCACTTTCATGCGGCTCATGACTCAGGTCCTTCGACCTTTCATTGGAGTCTTTGTAGTGGTGTATTTTGATGATATCCTTATCTATAGCCGCACCACAGGGGACCACTTAGACCACCTTCGGCAGGCCTGTCTACTTCTTCAGCGAGAGCAGTTGTTTGCGAACCCACAGAAGTGTGCCTTCATGACACCTCAGCTGACCTTCTTGGGTTTCATTGTGTCTAGTACTGGGGTCTCCGCCGATCCGAAGAAGGTCCGGGCCATTGTTGAGTGGCCGGAATCCCCTATGGTTCATGATGTCCGCAGCTTTCATGGCCTTGCGACGTTCTATCGTCGCTTCATCCGCAGATTTAGCTCCGTCACCGCCCCGATCACGGATTGCATCCGTAAGGGCACATTTGTATGGACGAAGGCCGTATCTACCGCCTTCAAGGATATCAAGGAGCGCATGACCCAAACACCTATCCTTCGATTACCTGATTTCTCGAAGGTGTTTGAGGTCTGTTGTGATGCGTCGGGTGTTGAGATTGGAGGAGTTTTGATTCAGGAGTCCCACCCGATCGCATATTTCAGCGAGAAGCTGAACGACGCGAAACTGCGATATTCCACATATGATAAAGAATTCTACGCAGTTGTTCAGGCTCTTAGGCATTGGAGGCACTATCTTTTACATTAGGAGTTTGTCCTATACTCCGATCACGAGGCATTGAGGTACCTCCATTCCCAAAAGAAGCTTAACTCGCGTCACAGTCGTTGGGTCGAGTATCTCCAGCAGTTCACCTTTGTGCTTAAACATAAGGCTGGAGTGGAGAACAAGGTGGCTGATGCCTTGAGTCGGCGAGCATGCTTGCTTACCATCATGAGTGCCGAGGTCATAGGGTTAGAGAAGATGAAGGAGGCCTATGTTGATTGTCCTGACTTCGGTCAGATTTTTACCACCCTCCAGGCCGGACCCTCGAGAGACCTTGATGAGTATATGCTTCAGGAGGGTTACCTCTTTCGAGGTAGCAGGCTATGTGTTCCCCGAACTTCGGTTCGAGATTTCTTAGTGTGGGAACTACATGCGGGCGGTCTAGCCGGCCACTTTGGTCGGAACAAGACTATTGAGGCAGTGGAGCATCGATTTTATTGGCCGAGCTTAAAGCGCGATGTTGCTAACATCGTGGCTCAGTGCCGTACATGTGCTACGGCCAAGATGAAGAAGCAAAGCTCAGGCCTTTATACGCCTCTTCCCGTGCCTGATGCCCCGTGGCAGGATGTTAGTATGGATTTTATTTTGGGATTGCCACGTACCTCTAGGAAGCATGACTCGGTCTATGTTGTTGTTGACCGTTTCTCGAAGATGGCCCTCTTTATCCCTTGCTCAAAGACTTCGGATGCTTCTAGGGTAGCCCGCCTTTTCCTTACTCATGTGGTGTGCAAGTTCGGGTTGCCTCGCACTATAGTGTCTGATCGTGATGTTAGGTTCACTTCCTATTTTTGGAAGACACTATGGCATATGATGGGTACGCATCTTAAATTCTCCACTGCATATCATCCCCAGACAGATGGTCAGACCGAAGTGGTCAATAGAAGTCTGGGTGATCTTTTGAGGTGTCTTGTTAGGGATCGCATCGGGGATTGGGATCTCATCCTACCCATGGCTGAGTTTGCATACAATGATTCGGTGAATAGGTCTACCGGCATGAGTCCATTTGAGATTGTCACAGGTCGTAGGCCTAGGAAACCCGTTGACCTTGTCCCCATGCCTATCCATGCTAGAGTGTCGGAGTCGGCCGAGTCGTTTGCTAGGCATGTTAGGAGTTTGCATGACGACATCCGTCGTCACATTGAGGCCAGCAATGCACGGTACAAGGAGTTAGCCGATGCCCACCGACACCACCGAGAGTTCCATGAGGGCGAGTACGTCATGATCAGGGTAAGACCTGAACGGTTTCCCTCTGGAACCGTTAAGAAGTTGCAAGCTCGCGGAGCCGGTCCCTTTAGAGTGTTGAAACGCGTTGGATCCAACACGTATGTTGTGGACCCGCCCGAGGAATATGGTATAAGCTCTACCTTCAATGTATCGGATCTTGTTGCATATAGGGACCCAGCGGTGATCCCTAGTGAGCCTTTTGAGCCATCTCCTCCCCTTGAGAGTGATCCCACACCTGAGTGTCCACTTCCACCTCCAGCCCCTTTTTCACGGCAGCGTGAGCATATAGATCGTATACTGGACGAGCAAGTGACAGTTACTAGGAGTGGATCTTACCCGCGCTACCTAGTGCGATGGAGAGGACGGCCCGCTACTGAGGACACATGGATCACACATGGCGAGTTGCAGCAGATTGATCTGGACCTTTTGGAGCGATACAGGAGCGATGCAGACCCTTACTCGACAGGGTCGAGTTTCTCCCACCCGGGGAGAATTGGTGCGGACACCCGAGCAGTTGATCGGCACGACACACCGAGCCACCGGTACCGCACACGGAGCACGACACGAGCCACCTCAGCGTCCATCTGGCTCGGAGACAGCCTGGAGACTCCACCTTGAGCCTCCCCATTTATTATATTTAGCTAGACTTTATGTGTGTGTAATTTGTATTTATTTCGTTGCATTCGGTTTGCCATTTTGAGTGTAATAGGGGCTTACGAGCATTTCGGATCCCGTGGGCCCCACGGGCCCCCCGGGCCCCACCACATTGGGCCACCTCAGCCTAGGGTCCCACGTGGGGCCAGTCAACATGCCACATGGGAGCATCTAGAAGCTTGACTTGTAATTGGACACATGGGGGACAATGGGCTTAAAAAGTCCAAGGAGGCTACCTACCTCCCACCTACATTTCAACCTTCCACACCCCTCCCATTCAAAGTCCAAGGGCCGCCCCCCTCCCCTTAATTTTTTATTTCTTTTTTGTGTGTGTGTCACATGCCATCCCAGCCCTTCATCTCTTACCCCTAGATCCTACGGTTGTGGATGGATGTGAGATGTAAGCTATTTAAACTTGTATTTTCCATTTTACTAGAATTAATGCATTCATTTGGAAGAAAAAACCTTGGAGCTCCAGCTTGGTGCGCCCCTCTCTCCCCCCTTGCAGCTGTGAAGGTTGCCTCTGGAGGTGTGACTCCTCCCCTATCAGTTCCGGTCATCCTCGCCGCCGCCACGAGCCGCCACCGCACCGCCATCGTCTTCATCGGAGTTCTGCCCGCGCAGTACCACAGCAACTCCCACGAAATTCTCAACTCAGCCAAGAGCTCTGATCGACCTGGGGATTTTACTGGAGGTTCCATAGGTGTCAAGGATGTCCCAAAAAAATTGGTTTGTCATTCATATCCCGTTTCATAATTTTTGATTTTCGTTCCCTCTTTCATTCTAGTTCTGCCAGCAGTCTGTCCAGATGCATCTCCGCCCGGAGTTTTAGGTCTTAGGTCCACGTTTTGATTTTCTTTAGTCCCACAAATTTTACTGGAGTTTCCTTCCATCCACCCCTTCATCCACAATTTTTCTACATTTCTAGTTCATCCATTTCATATTTTCAACAAATCGTTCTCAGATCCACCTGAAGTTCTGTCCACCCATTCCCAGATCCGACCACTAGTCACTCTAAAAATCATATCAAATCTCCACCACCTCCAAATACAATTCCAAAAATTGTGCCAGCTTCGTGGTTTGCATATATACAACTTTGAAGAAGAGCTCGAAGTCTGAATCCCAATGTAAGTAGGCGGTCAACGGCCGTTTACAGGGAACTAATGTACTGATCTGAGAGTTCTAGAACTGTGTAGCAGAGAATTGAAAATTAGTTAAGGTCTAGGTACGCGCAGGTTCAGAGGAATCCACTGGCCCTAGGTTGGAGGATTTTGAGTCCTCTGTCCAACGGCGCTGGTTTCATCCCATTCCGGCGACGGGGCTGATCACAACGGCCATTTTCGTCGGAGCGCGCACCTGAAAACAGCAAGCAGAAATCCGTGGGCAGCATTCCAAAAGCTTGGAGATCGGAGTTGTTCGGCCACCGGTCGGTGTTCCCGGCCGACCGCCTTCCGTGGAGGCGTGCCACCAGGGGTCCCCACCACAGTGGGACCCACTCCTGCAGATCCGGAGGCCAGCGCCACCCGTGGGCCCCACGGGCCCGCAGAACCCGCCGTTCGGAAAGCACGAAAACGCGGAGTTCGGCGCCGTCGGGCGACATCAAGATGCTGCCCGTCAACCCAATTTGCGTGATTCCTGGGCCTCGCATGTGACCTTTTACCTCCCTGCGTGGAGTGGGTCAAATTATTGTATTTCTGTAAAATTGTGTTAACCGGGAGTCCGCGATTGGCCGGGGTTGTCTTCGCCACGCCGGGTGCGTGGAGGTAAAGTCTTAACTTCTTGGCGTTCATTTGCTTAGCTTGTATACGGTCTTTTGCCGCTGCCGAGAGTGTAGGTACTAACCCGTGTGTCCATGTCACCGCTGTGAGAGTGAGAGTGACCCGTGCCGCGACTCGATCTGAGTCCGGAAGTTGAGTCGGACTACCCTTGACCTCCGCCGGTTCCTTAACCGCGCACGGTCCGCGCTTTCCCTCGCTTGGGATGACGAGTGAGCTTCCACTTCTGTTAGCGACGTTTTGTCACTAGGAGCTCGTAGTGTCGGGCTTAGTGTCTCCCTGGTGTGTGCTGCTGGTCGCGTCTTCATCTAGAGTCCGAGGGTGGCACCTAGTAGTGTCATCTCCCGTGTCCGTCCCGCATCACTCGCAATCCTCTAGCCATAACCACTTTTCTCTCTCCTCCGATCTCTTTTCACTGTTTTGTCATCAAAAATGAAAATGAAAAAAAAACGTCAATTTTCAAACTCCTCAACAACACATCTTCGTTGAGGAAACCTCCTACATCTCCCACGGGTGCGTCCCGCCCTGCGGACCACCCGTCCAAGGTCCGATGAGCGACCTTTTCTACCCCTCCTCTGAGGGGTCTTCTCCTGTACATTCTACACCATCCTCTTCGTCTTCCTCTTCTTCTGTAAATATTGTCAGTCAATCTAGGAATGATAGGTCAAGGGTGGTACCTAGGAAGAAATCCAAGGGTAGGCAGATCCCTCGTCGATTCCTTCTGGATTTAGCCGCCAGATGTCAGGCCCTTCTTGCCATCCCCCAGTTGTTAGAAAATCCCATCCGGCTACCGGAAATAGAATGTGAGGGCGACGGTGCATTTGATGAAGGGTATGGAGTCTACGAGATCACGGATGATGAATGCCCCACTGAAGATGAGGGTGAAGAATATGAGGATGCGGCGGGCGCATACGCTAGTGGAATAAAGAGATTTGACGAGCCGTCAACCGCCGTAGAAGAATCCACCAAAGAAGTCAACTTGGGAACTGAGGAAGACCTTAGGATCATCCTCATAAGTGACAATCTACCACCCTCTGAAGAAAAGATATTAATTGAAGTTCTCAAGGAATAAAGGACACGTTTGCATGGAGCTACGAGGATATGCCGGGTCTAGATTCAACCTTGGTCGAACACCGTTTAACCCTAAAACCAGGGTCCGTCTCGGTAAAATAAAGGTTAAGGCGTTTTCACCCTCAGATGGCTTTGAAAATGAAAGAAGAGGTCGATAAGCTCCACAAAGCCAGGTTCATTAGAGTCGTTCTTTATCCTCAATGGGTGGCGAACATTGTCCCGGTCATGAAGAAAGATGGGAAAGTCAAGATTTGCATCGACTTCCGGGACCTTAACCGCGCGTGTCCAAAGGATGATTTTGCCTTGCCTCACATTGATGTGTTGATCGATAACACGGCAGGTTATGAGACCCTCTCATTCATGGATGGATTTTCAGGATATAATCAAATTCGTTTGGCAGAAGAGGATCAGGAGAAGACGTCATTCACTACCCCTTGGGGAACATATTGTTACGTGGTCATGCCATTTGGGTTAAAGAATGCTGGAGCTACTTACCAAAGAGCTATGATGGCCATATTTCATGACATGATGCACATATACCTGGAAGTGTATGTGGATGACTTGTTGGTGAAATCAAGGACCATGATGGAACATCCAGAAGTTTTGGCTAAGGTCTTGCAGAGGTCAAGGGAGTTCCAATTGAAAATGAACCCGAAGAAGTGTGTGTTTGGTGTGTCATCGGATAAATTGCTGGGTTTCATTGTGAGTAAAAGAGGGATCAAGATAGATCCCGACAAAGCCAAGGCTATCAGGGATATGCCGCCTCCCAAGAATTTGAGGGAAGTCTGAGGTTTAATCGGGAGGCTGCAGTTTATTCATCGGTTTATGTCCCAACATTCACAAAGGTGTAGACCTCTCTACGAGTTGACCAAGCCAGGAGTAGAATTCCACTGGAATTCTAAATGTCAGAAAACTTTTGAAGGGTTGAAGGAATATCTGGCTAGTCCACCCGTTCTCATTCCACCCAAACCAGAAAAACCTCTGATCCTTTACGTCTCAGTCTTGGATGACTCCGTGGGAGCCGTCCTCGCACAAGCTGATGAAGAAGGCAAGGAACGGGCAACCTATTACTTGTCCAAACTTCTCAATCCCTGTGAGCATAAGTACACCATCATGGAGAAAACATGTGCTACCCTCGTTTGGGTAGTGCACAAATTGAAGCACTACTTCTTGGCTCATGAGGTCCACTTGATTGCTCGAATGAATCCTATCAAATTCCTTTTAGAGAAAGCCGTCCTTACGGATAGGCTAGCACGCTGGCAAAGTTTTCTCTCTCAGTTCGACATCACCTACATCCAGCAAAAGGCGATTAAAGGCTATGCCATAGCCGAGCATCTTGCTCACCATCCTCTTCCCAAGTTCGATCCCGTCCAATCAGAGTTTCCAGATGAGGAACTAATGTCCGTCAACCAATCAGATGAGCCAATGTGGACGCTATATTTTGATGGAGCTCTGAATTCTCAAGGGAGAGGAATCGGCGTCGCCCTCCTGTCACCTGAAGGCCTCACATTCCCATTGGCATACCAGCTCAAATTTCCAGTTACCAACAATATAGCCGAATATGAAGCTCTTCTAGCTGGCCTAGAACTCGCTCATTCTTTTCGTATCACTGAGTTGCGAGTCGTAGGTGATAGTCAACTCATCCTTCGCCAGGTGCTCACTAAATATCGCACACGCGATCCCAAACTCAAGCCATACCAAGAACTCACTACTGCCTTTGCCAAACTGTTCACCAAACTGATCTTTGTTCATGTCCCTCGTCATCAGAATATTCTCGCCGATGCCCTCGCCTCGTTGGCATCATCCATAAGGTTCACTCTAGGAAGATGGTTTGAGTCCATTTCCATCTACAAACTTCACGCCCCTGCAATCGATGATGCTTCCTACGTAAATATCAAAGACAGGATAGCAAGGAAGATCCTGCAGGAAGATATCCTTGAGAAGAGGGAAACCATGTTGGCAGAGGCTGAAGAAGAACTGGCTGATGAAGAGAAACCATGGTTCTATGAAATCGTCAAATACTGCCAAGATCAGTCTTATCCTGAAGGGGCCACCACAGAGGACAAGAAAGCCATAAGAAGGGTGGCTCATAAATACACATTGGTTGGAGGTCTACTCTATAGGAGGAGCCTTACTGGTATTCTGTTAAGATGTCTTGGTGACGATGAGGTTTGGAAATGTGTAGAGGAGACGCACTCGGGTGTGTGCGGTGGCCACGTGAATAGTCAGATGCTCGCCAAGAAGATCATTCGCCAAGGCTTTTATTGGCCCACTATGGAAGAGGATTGTGCTGTCTATGTCCGTAGGTGTGTCAAGTGTCAACTTCACGCCGATAAAATCCATTCACCATCTTCCTCACTTCATCCAATATCCTCTCCGTGGCCTTTCTACATGTGGGCATTCGACATCATTGGTCCCCTAGGTGATCCCAATTCCCTCACCAAGCAGAAATCTTTCATCCTTACTGCGACGGAATACTTTACCAAATGGACCAAAGCCGAAGCTTATGCGGAAATCAAGGCGTCAACAGTCTGCAAGTTCATCATGAAGAACATCCTCGCCAGATTCGGCGTCCCAAGCACAATCGTCACCGACAATGGGCCACAGTTCATTTCTTAGGACCTATACGACCTCTGCAAAAGGTACGCAATTGCATTGCATCATTCATCGCCTTATTACCCACAAGGTAATGGCCAAGCGGAGGCCACCAATAAAACATTGCTCAAAATCATCAAGAAAACCTGCGAGTCTAGTAAGTTTTTAGACTGGCCAGAAAAACTTATCGAAGCCCTATGGGCCTATCGCACTTCAATCCGTACCCCCACCGGGTAGACTCCATTTGCCCTTACTTATGGTATGGAAGCGGTAGTCCCGTACGAGACTCTGATCCCTTCTCTCAGGGTACAATTGGACGAGGAATTTCCCCTCGACGATCGTCATAATTCACTCCTCGCCCAGTTGGAACTCTTGGATGAGAAGCGGCTGGCCGCTGCCGAACACGCGCGTGTGTATCAAAATAGACTCGCTCGCTTTTACCAAAAGAAAGTCGTTGAGAGAAAATTCAAAGTCGGTGAGATGGTCGTAAAAAGATTTTTTGTCAAATCTGGAGGGCCGCGTTCTAAGCTCCAACCCAATTGGGAAGGACCATATGTAATTCAAGCCGTGTACCCTGGCAACGCCTACAACCTAATCAACGCCGAAGGGACCGAGTTATCCTACCCTTGGAATGAGCTTTATCTTAAGAAATACTACCCTTAGCACAAAACAAAAAAAATAATGAAAATATAGAAAACATCAAAAATAAAGAAATATTGAAAACCACTAAAAATATGGAAAATTCAAAATGCCAATGCCTGGTGGTCACCATGTAGTCAAGTCACTGCATCTAACCTTCATGTTAGGATAGGGCCCATTAAGGCTTGGTAGGCACCGGGGTCTTGGTTTGCCAGAACCGTGGAGATCCCTGTCCGGCCACGTCGGCCTATGCTCGCTCGAAGGAAGCTAACATGTGCTCACTTATGTATTTTATTCAAAAAAAAGTCGGTAGCATCACCTACGGTGGGGCCCCACCCAGAAGATCTCCGGAAGCTGTAATCTTTATTCTTTTCTCTTCGACCAAATGAGACAGTCGGCACCCTTAAAACGCTGAGCATGAGAAACCAAAACTCAAATCCCAAGGGCAAGAGTAGTGATGAGGGCATCCCTTGCCCCTCCACATTTTCTCCGGACTCGGATTGTTCGTCGGCAAGCGCCATTATGTTCCTCAAGTGTTTGTGAGTCGAGTCATGTATTTTTCTTTGAGTCTTAATCATGTAATTTTCCCTTTATTTGAGTCATGTACCTAGGTTAGTAGGTTATCTACCAATATCCTAAGTCATTGTGTTGTTTAGATAGGCTATTGGGCCCCTCTCATTGGGCTAGGCCCATGGACACCCCCCTTCCCTTCGGTTATTAGTCATTGTGTCTTTTGTTAGGGTCCTTTGTGAAAAAGTCATGTGCCTATAAATAGGCCACCACACTCCTCATATGTAACAACTTATGCATGAATATTGAATTCCAGATATACTCCAAATCCCTCTAGCCTTCTCTCTCAATATCTCTCTCTCTCATTATCTCTCTCTCTCTCTCTCTCCCTCCACCCCAATTTTCGGAATTTTCTCTCTCCTCCCCATTTACCTCTCATTAACTCCCCTCCCCTCATTCAATCACCTTCCCAACCACCCCATCTCCCACCTACCCCATTTAAACCTCTCCCCTTCCCCATAACCCTCTTTATTCCACCCCCTAGTTCCAAGAGAGCTCCACCCAATCCCCACTCCACCTTCCAACCCCCAACTACCCATTTCCCTTCCCCAAACCTCACTCCACCTTCCCAAGACACCTCTTCCCATCTCCAAGACCACTATTGATCACTCCCCATCAAAGAAAATTTAAACTCACATTCCCTCCACCCACTTGTGCCTCCCTCACAGCCCAAATTCGTAGCTCCTCTCTCACCCTCTGAAAACACCCCATTCCAGACCCCATTCTCCCTCTCCCACACCTTAGAACACCCCCTCCTAGGCCCCCTCACAACTAGGGGTCACTCCCACACCTATTCACCCCCATTTCCACTTCCATTTACCCCATTTCTCCCACCACCTTCCACCTACAGTTCGCAGGTTGCAGGTGGCAGAAGTCCAGCGACTTGCAGAAGGTGTCACATCGTCATCCTGAGGCTTCTGAAGGCACTTCATACATCGTTGGAATCGTCTTTGAGTCCTCTTTCCAACAGAGGTGATCCCGCATCCATCCGAGCTCGGAGCTGTGCGGTGGAGCAGATCTTGTGCGACTGTGCAATCTGCCCCAGGCTGAAGACCAGAGAGCATTTGGAAGTTTCACCATGACCAACTTAGCAAGAATCAGAGCTCGGCTTCTTCATCAAAATTCTTCTTCTCTGAATCCTCTTTCATCCCCAGAAAGCGGAGCTCCATTTGGCGTTCGAATCTGGGAGATATCATTTTTCTCCCCCGAAGTATACGTTTTGTCCTCCCACAGTCTGCAGCGACCCTTCACCGGTGACCTGAGGCTACCGGCCAACCTTGGCATCGGTTGGCTTCCTTGTTAATTTTTCTGCATAGAAGACTTGACAGCCGAACCAACGGCTTTGACGGCGCTCGATTTGGAGTTTGGGAGCGGTCGTGGCATTGCTGTCAATCTGCTGCTGGGAAACTGTTCCTGTCCGAACCAGAGACAGAGCTCCTGTTCAACTGTTGACTTCGACCAGCTCATGAGGGATCTGAGGGCCAATTTTGGAGGGCTGAAACTATTACCAGTTAGCTGTCATCTCCAAGAAGAAGAACCTCATTCGGCCTCCGAAGCTTCCAGTTACCATTTTCTTCGTCGGGGTGTGTCGTCTGCCCCCCTGTGGGTCCAGGTTTGACCTGCCCCTGCTCATCCGGCTACCTCGTTCTTCTCTGACCTCCGATTGGGGCCCCGTCAATTCCTGCTCGAAGCTACTCCGCCGACAATGACGTCACCGCCAGGCTCGTCTCATTTGGAGTTCAGGAGCGTCTGTGGTGCCTTCTGCAACTCGCTGTACCTGTTCTGCACCAGCCAGAAGAGGAAATTGCTGACCTGTTCCAGTCGCCGGTCCGACCAGCCCTGAGTTCCAGAGCCCCTGCCAAAATTCAGACACCATCCCTGTCCTGTTGGGGAACTTTTGACGTAGGTTTCATCAAGATCCAAGCTCCGTGGAGTTTTTGGTAGCATCAACACCGCCCCACTGTCCGGCGAACCTGCAGATTGGTAGAACCGACAGGATTCGACAAGTCGGGTTCCTTCGCTTAATTCCCCCACCCCGCTTGGCCGGCTGAAGGCCCCTCCCTGCGTGGAGGTAGTTTTGAATGTAATAAGCCTAATCCCCACCCCAAGATCACCCCTCCTGCGTGAGGCGTAGTGTTGTACATCTTTGCATTTTCAGGTCAAGCGACACCGCCGCGGCGATCGGGTGTATACCCTCGCCTCCCCGCTCGCCCCCGTCTCCGGCCGGAGTCGGCGTCTTCACGCTGGCTAGGTGAGCTTATGAAGATCCCTCATTGCTGTATTGGACTTGCTTAGCTTAGTATTGCTATAGTTACTCCGTCGGCGGTAAGAGAGTGTCCGATTTTACATTGCCACCAAATTGAGTGACCACCGCGGGCGAGTTGAGAGTGAATCCACTTAACCCACACCCTTGGTGTGTTGGCCGCCCATGATTTGGGCATCCTAGGCCCATTTGGGGTTCTTACCAAGCTAGCCAACCACTGGAGCCTAAAGGTCCCGCCTCGGACCCTCTCCAACATCGCCTAGTCGCCATCGGGTACTAGTGTGCGCCATACGGGTGAGCTCGCTAGTGTGAGTCCGTTGCTCAAACTTGAATGCTTGCAAAATAGGTCCATAGGTGGTGTCACATCAAGTGGTATCAGAGCAAGTTCATAACTTGTCTCTATCAAGTTGGTCCTAGGGCATGTCTATGCATTTAGAGTCTTCAAATGCATCACTCTTGTCCCCTAGTATGACCATCTCATATCGACCTTACCAATCGGCCCACTCCATAAGTCCAAGCCACCAAGAGATGCCTACCACTAACACCCATAACTTCTCTGGCCATGTCAACTACTTCATGAAAGCCTTGACCTATGCCAATGAGCGGCTTGATAACATATCGGGCCGACTCAACCAACTTGGATAAAATAGGCCCGCCCCAAGGACGGACGATAGGATGGTCCCTTTCCCACTTCCCACCTTTGATGGAACCTCTCCTAGAGAATATTTAGATTGGGAAGCTACAATGGACCAATACTTCACTTTGTATCCTATGTCCGAGGATGAAAAGGCATGGGTTGCCAAAATGCAACTTACCAAACGGGCCGAAACTTATTGGATGCAAATTGAAGGCTTAAGGATAATTAGAAGGGAAGCTCCCCTCACAACATGGGGGGACATGAAGGAACAACTTAGGGCTAGGTATGTTTTCCCCTCATACTCAAATCACCAAGACCTAAGGAGCACTTCAACTCCTTCATCCCCACCTAGCCAACCCATGACCCTAATTCCCCATTCCACATCACTTCCCACCTATCCTACCCCAACCACCACACCAGCACCCTACCTACAAACTCCCACCACAACCATATGTCCACAAATCCAATTGGACCCCGTGTCCACCCATCCACCGAGGCCCATAATAGCCACCACCCCCAAACCCAAAACCCCTCACCAAACCCGTACCCCACAAGCCCCCTTGACCACCACCACAAACCCACCATCATCCCCAAAAAGGGACACATCTGCCAAAATAAATCAACCCAAAATCTCTCACCCAACCCACCTCCCGCTTCCTACACCAATCTTTCCCCAACCTAGGCCTCCTCTACTTCCCCTTCCTATCCCAACCCAAGCCCATGCTTGTTCACCACCCCAAGTGTGTCATACGCTAGCTATCACCAAACCACCCACCATAGATCCCCCTACTCCATTAGCAATAGAAGTTGCAACCCACACACCCACCCAAGTGGAGAAGGATGCCCATCCGAATCCACCTCCCAACATAGAGGAAATCCAAAGGCCAAACAACTCATGCACCTTTAGCCTAGCTCCTTTAGAGACACCCAACCTCACCATAGATAAGTCCATACTCCAATGGCTCAAGAAAGGTCTCACCATTCCTAGTTCACAACCATGCCACCTACCCATGGGATATCAATCCCAACTCATTCCCATTCAGCCACATGTCACTTATCAAACTTCCTATTGTGTGGAAGATTTGGGAAACTTAGTGAACTACCTACATTGGCAAATTCACTTGACCAATATGCTAGCCATGAGGCTGTCCATGACTAACACCATTAGCCTAGCATATCCAACCATTGGCTCCATCACTTCCATCTACACTAATGGCCAAGTTACTAGTGAGATCATCCTCCTTCTTCCCATGGAGGAAGAACCTATCCTAGTCCACTCCCCAACCATTGAGATCCCAAGTGCTTTGATCGGCCAACCCATTAGCAACCTTGGCCCACTTATTGAGGAGAATGACTCACCATTCGAGGATCTTGAGGACATGGAGTACCCCTATCTAGGTGACCCTTACCATGATCCCTTCGACCCTTTCCTATGGGAACCTAGATCTCCATGTGACCCACTTACCTTATTCCCCACCCACCTTACCCTACCCTTACCACCCATGTTGAATCAAACCCCTCCCTTCCTAGGCTCGGGTTACACCATGGGAACCTTGACCTTCGGCCACATACACCTTGGGATTGATGAGTTGCCCCACTCCATGATTTTCCCCTTCTTAGATCCATTTGATCCATACGAGTGGAAGCTCAAGGGCCACCCCATACCCATGCACATAGAAGTCATCTCTAGGATAGGAGTGCATAAGTCTTGGCACCACACACCACTTGGCATGATTAGAAAGACGGGTCCATTCATTCACATCACCCACATGTCAAGTAGGAAGCATGAGTGGTCCCTATTTGGGTGTAACGGTCCTGCCCAATTCACCATTGGTCTTATGTATGCTAGGAGCCTACATGGGTGTCCGGGTCCCCCAACATTCATCACACTCACTTGTAAGAGGGACACCTATGGATGCCCCGGTCCTCCCAAATCCTTCAAAATCTTCATAACATCAATGCATGATAGGTCTATATATGGTTGTCCTGGACCACCTTTTCATACCATACATTGTCAACTCACATTGCATCATAGTGCATGGCATATGCATTCAAGCAAGTATCAAGCAACAAGCGGTGGGATTCACAAGAAGCGAGCGCAAACTCCTAAGCACCACTTTGAATTCCAAGTTGATAACTTGGCGATGATGGCTTTGGAGTGGCTCTACTTTAGGGTCACCTCCAAATTGAGGGCACAAGGACTTGGACCTTGTCAAGTTCCGAGTGGCTTTGGCAACCCGGCTTATGGGTTGAACTTTCAAAAGGGTTTTGGGATTCTCCCCATTTCTTATGTGGCGGATCCAGCACCCTCTTAGGGCACCGCGGTGGATCCTAGTGAGTGCCTCAAGCTTACGCCTACCCTTGTGAGAGACACCCTCAGAGTGCCACCACAAATAGCCTGAGAGCCCGACGTGAGCACACAGTGGCAATACTAGGCAAGCAAGATCCCATCGCCAGCATGAGGGTATGACCGAGCCACTTTGTCGAGCTGAAGCGCCGTTCCCCGACTATGGTCGCGGGTTGAGTATGGAGATCGTGGATCGTCCAGAGCCGCAGTTCGATATACTACTTCCCTGGTGGACCCATACTCGACGGGGTCGAGTTTTCCCCACCCCGGGGGTATGATGAGGGCATCCCTTGCCCCTCCACATTTTCTCCGGACTCGGATTGTTCGTCGGCAAGCGCCATTATGTTCCTCAAGTGTTTGTGAGTCGAGTCATGTATTTTTCTTTGAGTCTTAATCATGTAATTTTCCCTTTATTTGAGTCATGTACCTAGGTTAGTAGGTTATCTACCAATGTCCTAAGTCATTGTGTTGTTTAGATAGGCTATTGGGCCCATCTCATTGGGCTAGGCCCATGGACACCCCCCTTCCCTTCGGTTATTAGTCATTGTGTCTTTTGTTAGGGTCCTTTGTGAAAAAGTCATGTGCCTATAAATAGGCCACCCCACTCCTCATATGTAACAACTTATGCATGAATATTGAATTCCAGATATACTCCAAATCCCTCTAGCCTTCTCTCTCAATATCTCTCTCTCTCATTATCTCTCTCTCTCTCTCTCTCCCTCCACCCCAATTTTCGGAATTTTCTCTCTCCTCCCCATTTACCTCTCATTAACTCCCCTCCCCTCATTCAATCACCTTCCCAACCACCCCATCTCCCACCTACCCCATTTAAACCTCTCCCCTTCCCCATAACCCTCTTTATTCCACCCCCTAGTCCCAAGAGAGCTCCACCCAATCCCCACTCCACCTTCCAACCCCCAACTACCCATTTCCCTTCCCCAAACCTCACTCCACCTTCCCAAGACACCTCTTCCCATCCCCAAGACCACCATTGATCACTCCCCATCAAAGAAAATTCAAACTCACATTCCCTCCACCCACTTGTGCCTCCCTCACAGCCCAAATTCGTAGCTCCTCTCTCACCCTCTGAAAACACCCCATTCCAGACCCCATTCTCCCTCTCCCACACCTTAGAACACCCCCTCCTAGGCCCCCTCACAACTAGGGGTCACTCCCACACCTATTCACCCCCATTTCCACTTCCATTTACCCCATTTCTCCCACCACCTTCCACCTACAGTTCGCAGGTTGCAGGTGGCAGAAGTCCAGCGACTTGTAGAAGGTGTCACATCGTCATCCTGAGGCTTCTGAAGGCGTTTCATACATCGTTGGAATCGTCTTTGAGTCCTCTTTCCAACAGAGGTGGTCCCGCATCCATCCGAGCTCGGAGCTATGCGGTGGAGCAGATCTTGTGCGACTGTGCAATCTGCCCCAGGCTGAAGACCAGAGAGCATTTGGAAGTTTCACCACGACCAACCTAGCAAGAATCAGAGCTCGGCTTCTTCATCAAAATTCTTCTTCTCTGAATCCTCTTTCATCCCAAGAAAGCGGAGCTCCATTTGGCGTTCGAATCTGGGAGATATCATTTTTCTCCCCCGAAGTATACGTTCTGTCCTCCCACAGTCTGCAGCGACCCTTCACCGGTGACCTGAGGCTACCGGCCAACCTTGGCATCGGTTGGCTTCCCCGTTAATTTTTCTGCGTAGAAGACTTGACAGCCGAACCAACGGCTTTGACGGCGCTCGATTTGGAGTTCGGGAGCGGTCGTGGCATTGCTGTCAATCTGCTGCTGGGAAACTGTTCCTGTCCGAACCAGAGATAGAGCTCCTGTTCAACTGTTGACCTCGACCAGCTCGTGAGGGATCTGAGCGCCAATTTTGGAGGGCTGAAATTATTACCAGTTAGCTGTCATCTCTAAGAAGAAGGACCTCATTCGGCCTCCGAAGCTTCCAGTTACCATTTTCTTCGTCGGGGTGTGTCATCTGCCCCCCTGTGGGTCCAGGTTTGACCTGCCCCTGCTCATCTGGCTACCTCGTTCTTCTCCGACCTCCGATTGGGGTCCCGTCAATTCCTGCTCGAAGCTACTCCACCGACAATCACGTCACCGCCAGGCTCGTCTCATTTGGAGTTCAGGAGCGTCCGTGGTGCCTTCTGTAAATCGCTGTACCTGTTCTACATCAGCCAGAAGAGGAAATTGCTGACCTGTTCCAGTCGCCGGTCCGACCAGCCCTGAGTTCCAGAGCTCCTGCCAAAATTCAGACACCATCCCTGTCCTGTTGGGGAACTTTTGACGCAGGTTTCATCAAGATCCAAGCTCCGTGGAATTTTTGGTAGTATCAACACCGCCCCACTGTCCGGCGAACCTGCAGATTGGCAGAACCGGCGGGATTCGACAAGTCGGGTTCCTTCGCTTAATTCCCCCACCCCGCTTGGCCGGCTGAAGGCCCCTCCCTGCGTGGAGGTAGTTTTGAATGTAATAAGCCTAATCCCCACCCCAAGATCACCCCTCCTGCGTGAGGCGTAGTGTTGTACATCTTTGCATTTTCAGGTCAAGCGACACCGCCGCGGCGATCGGGTGTATACCCTCGCCTCCCCGCTCGCCCCCGTCTCCGGCCGGAGTCGGCTTCTTCACGCTGGCTAGGTGAGCTCCTGAAGATCCCTCATTGCTGTATTGGACTTGCTTAGCTTAGTATTGCTATAGTTACTCCATCGGCGGTAAGAGAGTGTCCGATTTTACATTGCCACCAAATTGAGTGACCACCGCGGGCGAGTTGAGAGTGAATCCACTTAACCCACACCCTTGGTGTGTTGGCCGCCCATGATTTGGGCATCCTAGGCCCATTTGGGGTTCTTACCAAGCTAGCCAACCACTGGAGCCTAAAGGTCCCGCCTCGGACCCTCTCCAACATCGCCTAGTCGCCATCGGGTACTAGTGTGCGCCATACGGGTGAGCTCGCTAGTGTGAGTCCGTTGCTCAAACTTGAATGCTTGCAAAATAGGTCCATAGGTGGTGTCACATCAAGTAGGATCCATTTCCTCGAGCATCGATCAGAGCACGAGAAGAGGGCAGTGTCCCCGCAGGCATACGAAAGGGAGCCCACAAACGTCAAACGACTATATCTCTCTCACAAAAAGAAATATAAAATCAAAATCAAGAGCCTGGTCGTGACCGTGCCTGATGCGATAAATGGAACCCCTCAAAGTAAAAGTTCGAATCCACAAAAGGGGGGGGGGGCTGTGGAATGTAAATGCTCGAGATTTGGTCCGAAGTTGTCCGAAAGGAAAGAGTTAATGGGCCCTTATTCGCTCACCGGGTTAACGGTTTTGCCGATCCTCTCAGGAGGTTTATCCTCCACGCTCTTCCTTCTTCCTTTGAAGATGAAAGCTAGATGGAGTTTCTAAAGGGCGAAACCCGCCAAGGTCTGCGACCTTATTTTAATATACACATATGGTTGCCTACTTTGAAAAGTAAAAGCTATCACTGTGAAGGAGTCTCTGTGTTTCTGGCTGGTCAAGACTCATGTTTACCGCCTTGATGTCTTCTTGCTTAACCTTGGGCTTAGGCCAATGCAAGCGCGTCACCTATGGGTGCGACAGCGTCTGATTCCGGGTCAGCGTCGCGCGGTTGGCCGTTAGGGTTCCAGGGTGTTCCATCATATACCATCTAGAGTTGTGAGGAAACAGACCCGGGCCGGGCAAATCATTTACCTCAAACATCTTTTGGGTGAATCCCTGTGGTCGGAAGCGACTGGGAGCCTAAGCATGGCATGACGGTATTGTCATCAGGGTAAGTCTTAGCCGGCGGGATCATCATTCGAGGGGTCTAGAGGCCCAAATCAACCTAGATGTGCACTTAGGATACCTGGGAGGTTAGTAAGAAACCCCTGTTCTCACGTAGGTTAGGTGCCATTTGGGTGCTTGCCAGGCGTTAGCAACAAAAAAAAATGAAATAATAAAAACAACAAAAAAAATGGAAAAGAGAAAATGTACATATTTGCAAACAAAAAAAAATCTTTTTTATGATAAAATAAAAAAATGTCAAATATATAAAAAAATAAATCAATTTTACATGATTACATTTACGTGCAACATCTCACTTTTAATACCGCTTGCATTCGTGTGCTTGCCTGTCGCATTTATCATCACTGCATCTTTCTCTCGCCTTCCTTAAATAAAGGCTTGGCCCCTTGACCAGTTATCAAGGACAGTCAATGTGACCATTTGCTTACTGAGCAAGGGGCCAAGTCAGAACAGAAATTCTGATTTGTTTATTTCAGTGATGTATGCAGGGATTCGAGGCGACAAAAGTAAAGGTGAAAACCAAACAGACCAAACCTTGTATTTTATTCCAAAAACTAAAAAAATTACATCAAGTTCCGCCCTCTCTCTCTACATTACTCATCCCACTACTCTCCGGGCAAAACACTCTCAAAGGTGCTACCCAACTACGAAAAGCGGTACTCCTACTGCTCTGTACTCCCCTTCCTATTCCCACACCCCGGCGTTGATCCACGGAAGCAGCAGAGAAGCTACCAACACGAAAGCCACGCTCTCGTGCTCTTCGGTAGCGCTCCTCATCATCTCTCAGCCACTGTTCAGCAAGACCAAGGCTGGTTCGGAGTTCGAACAACTGGGCCTCCATGGCCCTTCGTTCCTCCCTTTCAGTCAATCTGTTGGCTCTTTTTCTCTCTGCGTCTCTTTCTCTCTCAGCCCGTTCTCTCTCACGGTCTTCCCTCTCCAACTGGAGAGTGATCCTCAGTTCCATAGCATCCCTGGAAGAGTCGTCATCTGGACGACGCTGCAGTTCCCCCTCCAGCTCTTCTATCCTAGCCGCCCTCTGCGCAGCTTGGGCAAGCACGTCTTCCGTCTCCTTTTCCTTCCAGATGTACCATCTCAGATACGCGATAAGGCGTAAACAAAGAGAACTGAACACTGAAACTTTTACCTGTATACAGAGCATCCCTTCTGCCTCCGCAGCACGCTGCGTGGCGTGAGCAAGTTGCTCATGAAGCAAGTCAAGTTCTGAGGTGGGAATCCACAAGCTGGAAGAGGCACCACCTACTCCCATCGCTGGGGAAGCCACGCCAATCTGGGCATGCTAGGACCGCGTGAATTAGCAGCCAACATCTGGAATCTACGGTTTTAATTAGTAACGCACTGTACACCTACCAAGGCGCTCGTAGCTCCGCGGGCATCGCCCAACCGTTGCTCCATCTCTGCCAAGCGAGTTCGTAAAGTCGCTATCATCATATCACGGATATCCTGCAGCCATACGAGTCAACATTTTCACCAGAAAACCAAAAAAGGGAGAAAGAAGAAAAGAAAAAAAGGGGAGACCTACCTCCGCAAGTCCCCGGGGTTGGAACCGCTCTGCGTACCTTGTCTTGTATAGACGCAGGTAATCCTCGCTATCCCGTGCCTGTGATTCCACGATCGTGCCACCCCGTTGCCAGTCTTCATACTGTTCAGGGAACCACACGCGCCAGTCAATGCAGGTTGCCGGTCCCCGCGTCTTTCTCCCGACGCGAGGTGGCGCAGCCGTATCCACCCATTCTTGAGCCAGTCCCAAGGACCTCATAACCAATCGCAGCCGAAGCGGCTCGATTTCATTCAGGCAGTGCATCCACTGTTCTCGTCCAAACCGGGCACGACTTGTTAGAACCCATGGTTGGTCGGCATCGACCATATCTGAGTAGGGTCTCCAATTTACCTAGGTTAGGTTGTGCATACCTGTTTAGTCAGTCAAGACCAAAGATAAAAACAAAATAATTCAAAAAAATCCCACCATCGCTGCAGGGAACTCCTGTAGCTCCCGCCTTAGCACCATCAGTTGGTAGGTTAGGGGTGCCGCACTCATGATGGGTTCCCACTGCCTGGCTAGCGGCACCATCGCGGGTCGCCAATGCCGAGCTCTCCCCATGGGGAGATAATAATAGCTCCACAGCTGCTCGACGTAGGTCATCAGTACCTTGCAAAAACATAAAAAAAAAAAATACAAAACAAGCAAAACCAAAAATACCTGGATGAATGGTGTGAAACCACTCACAGTCATCTCATGGTCCACCTCTTGGAACAGCCCTGCAAATAAGTGCGCCAGCATGGCAGCTCCCCAGGCATAGTATCCTACTCTTTCAATGTCTGATAGCAGCTCTAGGAAGCGACATTGGATACCATCCCCTTTTGAGCTCAGTACCAATCTCCCCAAAAGGAAGTGGAAAAATCTCCTCAAATCTATGTTGCATCTTTCCCAATTGCCGTAATCTGTGCAGTACACAGCACGACATCCTCTTTCCATCCTTTCCATGAATTCTTCTGAGGATTCATCATCCCGTCGACGAGTGTCAGTGAGCCCTAATGCATCCATGAGGGACGCCCTGGCTACCGACCTATTTTTTCGACCATCTAGGTCCAAACCCAGTAACTTCTGGGCACCTTCTCGGTAGTCCGCGTAAGTGACTCCGGTCACTGCCTCGCCATCCACCTTGAGGCTCGTAATTCGGACCACATCTTCCAGGCTGGGCACCATGTGCCCCCAGGGCATCAGGAATGCCCGACTCACTGGGTCCCATCTCTCACACAAGGCTTGGATCAGGACCAGGTCGGGCTCGAGTGGCTCGATCCGAAGAAAGGTGCCAAATCCCATCATGTCTAGCCTCACCTTCTGAAAATCTGGGAGACCTCGGTATGCTGCCACTACCAACTCCCATGAGATCTGTGATTTCATCACACTCTACGCATGCAGGGAATGGAGAGGAGGTTTGGTCAGAAAGAAAGGAACAAAAAAGAATGGAGAAAAGGGCAGGAAAGCTCAGCTTACGAGTTGTGATTGGGCCCTTTCGCTGAAGTGCCCTTCGAGGTCCGAAAGCCTCCTGGAACTACTACCACTGGACCTGCTTCTCTTCGAGGAGTGGGAAGATTCGCCCTCCATCCAACTCTCGGAATTTTGAACTCCTCCTCTCCTGTGAGAACTTGTGCTCCTCAAGTTAGCTCTCGATATACCTGGGAGGATAAAAGGGACAAGAATTTATAGAAATGGAAGGAGTGCAGGCCAAGATTACCTTCATCACCTTTAATGATAGCCCTCGCGATGAGGCACCTACCATGCGGTCCCGTGTGTCACTTCACCGCTCGCACAGGGTGATAGATTGGACGAAGAACATGACGACTAGCCCCCTATGTTGTCTAGGGATACCCTATCATGATTTAGAGGACGTCCGCAAAATTTGACACAACATCCGGGAAAAGGGACTAGGGCCATCATTATTGACTTCGACGGTAGATTCCCATGGAAAATGGTCACAACAAGACGCGATTCTCCGCTTGGGGTGGAGTCTCGGTAGGCCCATCACATGGGAACAGTGCAAAGGAGAAGAAGTGTAGGGAAGAAGGAACGCACAAGAGAACAAACAAGCAGCATAAAATTAAATCACTCCATTCATAATTCTACATATGCTGTCATAAACACTACAATCATAGAGAGGAGGCGGGTCCACTAGCTCGTCAACTCTTGCCATTATCTTCATGCTCGTCCCTCTAGGCGTCCCTTCCTCTCCCCTGAGGTGTGGGTCCCTCAGAAGCCTCCTGGATCCCCGTGCAGTAGCAACCGTCTCGCCTCGTGGCGCCGGCTCCACAGCAATGACTCGCTGCTCCTCCCCTGGCGTGGCGAAGAAGCCACTAGCGGCAAAGCGACCAGACTGGCGCAGTCGCTCCCCGAACTCTCGCGCTCTCTCGTAGCGCGTCTCCATCCCTCCTAGCCTCTGCACGACGGCCTGAAGGCCCAGCTGGAGCTCCCTCACTTGGGCCTCCAAGGCCCTCCTCTCGGTCTGATCCCGCTGATCTTCTCTTGACTCTCTCTCTCTGCCTCTCTCCTCGTCATCTGCAGAAGAACCCTTAACTCCAGGATGTCTGGAGAAGGTCTCTCCTCACCGCGATGTCGCAGCTCTGCTACAGTTGCCACCCAGGCATCACGCTCCTCTTCCGCCTGGGTAGCCCGAGCCACCGCATCGGCAAGTTGCTCCCGGAGGGAGGCAATCTCAAGAAAAGGGGCCGAGGAACAGGAAGATGCGCCGCCAGCCACTCCCACCATCGTTGTCTGCTGGGCACGCTGGAACGAACAAACAACAGCAGTCGGCTAAGCTCCACATTAAAAAAAAAAAAGAAAATGCAGCACTTAGCTTACCAGGAGCGACAGTTCCTGTTGAGTGGCGGCCAGCTGCCGC
Organism: Amorphophallus konjac; assembly: GCA_022559845.1. Classification (NCBI taxonomy): domain Eukaryota; kingdom Viridiplantae; phylum Streptophyta; class Magnoliopsida; order Alismatales; family Araceae; genus Amorphophallus; species Amorphophallus konjac. The sequence goes on from CM040121.1 coordinate 313,564,322, forward strand.
CTGACCTCAACTAATTGGGCACGAGAGCCGTTGACATCGCCCGTATCCCCGGCTCGGGGAAGGCCCACGTAACTCTCTCTCTGTTGCCGTAGGAAGTCGGCACTATCCTGCACCGGTACGCTCCCTTGCTGTCCAGGGAGACGTATGCGCCAGTCTTCAAGCTTAGCCTTGCCGCGACTCTCCTTCCTGACACGGCTCGGCTCGTCTGCACTCGCCCACTCATCGGCCAGGCCCAGGGTCCTCGCCATGTCCTGCACCAAGAAAGAAGGGCCTCGCATCATAACAAAGAACGCGTCCCCTGTCTAGGACGCGTCCATCATTTGAGTGCAACACTTGCCGAACCCTTTCCCCCCTCGCACGCCTCGCTTCAAAACTCAAAATAGATCAAAGAAGAGGAAACCGAAGCACTCACCGAGCCGTGTTCACTTCCTTCCGCGCCATTGGGCCCCTCGGGTCCCTCGGGGGCCCGAAGCGGCCCTTCCTCCTCCATGGATGCCGTTTCGTGCTCTGGCGCGTCCCTCCTTGGGCGAGGGGTCCCGCGTCCCTCTCCACCTTCGCCCTGGTCCAGACCGCCGAACTCCATCGATCGAGGGGAAGAAGACAAAGACGGGCGAGCGAGTTTCGGCGGAAGGCGGGCTCGTTTGCAGGTAAGGCACGGGAGAAGAAAGTCCACCCGTCGCTTTAAATTTGAATTCGAGGATTAAGACGCGTCCTCGCGCCTGGACGCGCCCAAAAAAGGAGGAGAAAGGAAACAGAATCCCCCCGTGCAAAGCACAGTTCCCCGCTGTTCAGGGCAAAGTCTCGTAAGGCATGTCTCGAAACAACTCGGTGCAGCAGAAAAGTGAGAGAGGAAAGGTACACACAACACAAGAAAGCCATGTTCATTTCATATAATAGTCGAAAGTACATCATGCAGTAAGGAGGGTGGAGTGTACAAGCAACTCTCTAACTCTTGCCATCACCCTCCTGGTCATCTCTCTCCTCCCTCCTCTGACGGGGATCCCTAGGGGGCCTCTGCGACCTCTGTGAACCTTGAGAAGCCGTGCTCGCCTCGCCCTGTGGTGGCGCGCCAGCCTCCAAGGTGCGGCGACGCTCCTCGGCCGAAGAAACTAGAAAGCTGCCCACGAAAAAGGAACCAGACTGACGAAGTCGCGCCCCACGCTCCTTCGCCCTCTGATACCGCTCCTCACTCTCCCGAAGTCTCCCCTCCGCCGTGCCAAGACTCAGTCGGAGCTCCGACACCAGGGCCACCAGAGCCCTCCTCTCGTCCCAATCTCGATGTCGCTCTGCCCTCCTGTACTCCCTCTCTTTCTCTATGATCTCCCTATCCCTCTCCCTCTCTCTCTCTAGGATCTCCCTATCCCTCTCCCTCTCTCTCTCTAGGATCTCCCTATCCCTATCCCTCTCCTCTCTCTCTCTCATCGCCTCTCTCCTCGACAGCTCGAGGGCGATCCGCAGATCCACCACGTCGTGTGGAGGCTCCTCATCCTCCCGTCGCCGCTCCTCCTCTAGCTCCGCAATCCGGGCGTCATGCTCTGCCGCCTAGGCATCATGCTCCTGCTCGGCACGAATAGCACGGGCCAGGGCCTCCCGAATCTCGGCCACCTGTCGAAGCACACATGCACCGTAAGAGAGCAGTGATAGAAGGAAAGCAGCTAGAAGGAGAGTTGGGGTCAGGCAGACACTCACTTGAGCCGCGCGGTCACGCTCGGCCTCTTCAGCCCGAGCCACCGCATACGCCAGCTGCTCTTGAAGGGTAGAGACCTCCGGGGGAGGGCCCCACGAACTGGAACCCGCTCCACCAGCCGTCCCGGCTGCCACTGCCTTGTGGGCCCGCTGAAACACAGAGCAAACGACAATCAGAGGCCAAGTATCAAAAATTCAGGTCACAAAAATGCATTGCATAGACTCACCAGGATCTCCAACTCCTGTCGGATGGCCACTAACTGCCGCCTGGCGTCCGCCAGCTAGGCCCGCAGGTCGGCGATCATGTCGTCATGAGCATCCTGCATTGCATATAAGTTAGTATCACATACATATACGTATAAAAGAGTGAAGCATTTTCATTTCACACTTACCCCTGCCATACCATCGAGGGAGAGGCGCTCCCCGTACATAGCTCGATACCGTCTCATGTAGTCTGTGCTGTCCTGTACATGGGACACCACTGGGACCCCGCCCTGCTGCCAGTCCTGGTACTGTGCTGGGAAGCGCGTGCGCCAGTCCACGATCTTCGCCTTCCCCTTGGTCTTTTGCCCGATGCGGACCGGCTCATCTACATCGACCCACTCTTGGGCCAGCCCCAACGTCCTCATAACCAGCCTCAGCCGAAGCGGCTCGATCTCGTTCAGGCAATGGACCCACACGTCCTGCCCGAAACGAGGAAGACCCGCTACAACCCAGGGCTGGCCAGCGTCGGCCATGCCCAGGTAGGGCCTCCACACCACCTACATCACCATACATACATCATACTAGTTGCCATTAGGTCGCATGCATAAAAAATACAAAGAAATCATACGCATCATACCATAGCCTTGGGGTACTCGCTCAACTCCCGACGAAGTGACGCCAGCTGGTAGCTGTGTGGTGCCGCTACCACGACCGGCCTCCACTGTCGCGCTAGAGGAACGGCTCTCCTGTTCCCCTGCCTGGCCCTCCCCATCGGGAAGTAGTAATAACTCCACACCTGCATCCATCACACATCATTAGCACGACTAATTGCATATTTAACTACAAAAAATGCATAAATAAATTGTGTACCTGGAGAAAAGGTGCGAAGCCGCTGACTGTCGTCTCCCTCTCTGAAGTCTGGGAGAGATCAACAATCAAATGGGCAAGCAGAGCCGCTCCCCACGTGTAGTGCCCCACTCTGTCAAGGTCCGCCAGGATACCGAGGAAGCGGCAGTGGATGCCGTCACCCTTCGTCCCCAGCAGAAGGCGGCCCAGGAAGAAGAAAAGAAACCTCCGGAGGTCTAGATCCACCAGCTCCCGCTCGCTCGGGTCCTGGGTGAAAGCTGCACGGGCATCTCCCTCCAGTCATGCCAAAAACTCCGCTCCAGTCTCGCTAACCCGCTGGCGCGGGTCGACGAATCCAAGCGCCTCCATAATCTCCACTCGGCCGACTACCCTGCTATCTCTGTCGGTCACGCTCGTCTCTAACCACAGCAGGTCCAGGGCACTCTCTCGGTAGTCGGGGTAGGTGACCCCGCTGACTGCCTCTCCGTCAACTCGTAGCCCGGTGATCCGAGCTACGTCCTCTAGTGTCGGCACCATGTGCCCCTAGGGCATCAGAAACGCCCGGCTCGGCGCGTGCCACCGCTCCCTCAACGCCTAAATGAGAGGAAGGTCGAGCCGGAAGGGCTCGATCCTGAGGAAGGCTTCAAAGCCCATGGCATCCACACGCGCCCTCTGGAAGTCTGGCAGCCCACGGTACGCTGCCTGTCACGCCCCGAGCCTTTAATTACAGCGGAAGACTCGCTCGGGGAGCGCGAACAGCCGGCATGGTAAGCCTCTTGCAAGCAAGAATCAATCAGAGCGCAAGACAATCACACACAAGTAAATGCAATTGCACAAGATTTAATCAAACTTCAACTTTATTTCATAATGCTCAATATTCAAGATACAATCACTAATTTGATTTCCATTCTACTAGACTCAAGAAATAGGAAAATTACATTGACTCAATCTAGACACTTTAACTTCCTAAGTCTTCACTCTCATCTTTATAACACTTTCACTCGCTTCCAGACCCGCTACTAGTATAGCCCGAATCCGAATCCGAATCCGAACTATTTCCATCTCCTGAAAAACAAAAAAATAGGTCATGAGCACACTTGCCCAGTAGGTATCTTCGCATCAACATGAAGGCACTATTTAAGTAATTATCATTTTAGCTCTAAAGAAATAAGGTAAGACCATGCGAATGCAAATCAATCATGCGATCACATCAATAGAAACAAGATAACCATGTAAGATAGAATGATCAAGAATGAACTAGCAAGAATATAACAAGAATATGATATTGGCCTTCCATGAACAAGAATGTAACGAGATTGTACTAGCAAGCCACATATTCTTCACTTTAGCATCTTATGCTTAAGAGTAAGTGCTTCGTGAATTTCTGTGGAATATCAAGCAAGAATGTCATGTTGTGCCGTGGATCTTCACTTATTTATAGAAATAGTACTCCCAACGCAATGCGACGCTAGCAGCATCATACCCCATGGTTTATAAAATAGTATATTTCCGGCAATCAGCCGAGGGGACTAGCATAGAGCCCTTGAACACAATCAGTGCTCGATCGCATCTTCAGTTATAAATTAAGCTACTTCCACGCAGTATAACAGTAACGTATGGCCAAGAATATAGCACTTCCAATAATTCCATGATAACTAAAATCAATGAATGAATGCTTCAATTTTGAATATATGAGATCAAGAATGATATTTAACTAAGTTATGCTTATTGAATAAATCGACATCATAACGGTACTTTCCTTAACTTCCATTCCTTTTAGATCCATTTAAGCAATATGACAAGTTCTAGATCATCAAGGTTTGTCTAGAATCAATGGAATATCAACCCTTGGTCAAACCTTGGGTTAACATAAACAAGCTATGTAACGGTCATTGGCTGGGCCGTTACATTATGTAACGCGCCAGTAATAGGCCGTTACAGTGATCCGAGTCCAGAAGGATAAAAATAGACCCAGAGGAATGTGACGGTCTGGCACTGGGCCGTTACATGAGCCTGACGGTCCAGTTCAAGGCCGTTACATTTCAAAAATCGAAAACCACGATAGAGTGTTCTAATTAATGGGCTTTCATTGGTACAACTAACTCGGCGTCCTAGTGGGAATCCCAGGCTCGCGGAGAATTATGGAGGCCTTGAAACAATGATTTCCTAGTCCATTGGAAGGATTATCCAATAGAGAGGTCCTCATGTCCAAGATAGTGTTCCTATAGTGCAATGTGTGAACTAATGACATCATATCGGAGTAAGTGCCATGTACTTATAGAATTGACTCTATTGACAGGTAGTGACATGTATAATAAATGTGAAAACCGTGATGAAAACTCCGTCAATACAATGCTAACAAGTCATGCTTTTATAATCATGCTTTAATAGTACAAAACTATAGGTTTTAGCTTCATGAAATTAGCATAGCTTAAACATAAAAGTGATACCAAAACATGCAATACCTGTTATGAACGATCAAATAACGTTAAAACATGAGATCAGGTTATAACTTAGATAACTAGGCTTAAACAATGGTAATATTGGCAAGTTATAATCTGTCAAAGGTTGACAGTACACATGATATAACGGTCTGGAGATGGGGCGTCACAGTGAAAGTGACGGTCAGGACCCAGCCGTTACATGATTGTAACGCGTCTGTCCAAGAGCGTTAGAAACAACAGTGCAATTCAAATATCACAGAGTGTGTAACGGTCTGTCGTAGGGCCGTTACTTGGAAGCGACGGTCCTATGCTAATGCGTTACATTATCTGTTAACAGATAACAATCATAGAAACTAAAAGATCAACTCACATCATGTCTTTTATCAAAACATGATGAGTTTCTAGTCATGTTAACGAAGTAAGGCCATCTACATGTATAGGTAATCATGAATAGATGAATAGTCATGTTTTAATTTCTTAATTTGTCTAAGAGGTGCATGATGTGCATAGAACAAATAAAACATGAAATCAATGCTCTACCATGCATGGAATTCAATCAAACCAGAGGGCTTTTAGTCCTATCCTGCTATTTTTGCCGTTCATGAGATAACCTACTGTAGATATATATTTCTCTCCTCTCTCCCTTTCACTACGGGTCAAAGTGCGTCAAGTGCATGAGACAAGTGAGAGAAAGAAGAGAAGATAGGGAATGAAGCAAAGTACCGTGATCGCCACCAAGATGCCGTACGCGATAGGCACGCCGTACCTTGGAAAATGGGGAGACACTCGCCTTAGTGCAGCGCTGAGGAATGCACGGCTCCCTTAGGACCGCCTTATGTTGAGCGGTCTTACGATAGACCGCCCCAGGACGCTGCAAGGGATGCGGGAGGAACTGCTGCAGTGAGATGGACGGCGCTAGAGGGACCGCGTTCCAGGGAAGAACGGTCGTTGATGCACCGCGTGTACCGTTGAACGGCCTGAGGATAGCCGCTCATTACCTTAGACGAGAAGTTGAGAAGGGCTCGACCTCCACCCTCTCCGGCCGGCCAGAGGGGATGGGCCTCGTGCTGATTAAGTGCTGACCTGCGAAACAATGTAGAGACACAGAAGAGACACCTAGATTAGACCTAAATAATGTAGTATGCATTCAAACGAGAAGAATTAAGCATAAACAAATGAAAAGGGGAATACCTGGGGGGTTTTAAACCCCTAGGGTGACAAAAAACGGGATGGTTGTGTGCATGATAATGAGAAGGAGGGGGTACGCGGGTGAGAAACAATGCATGCAATGAAGGAAAACGACAAAGCTACGGAACGAAAGACTACGAAGACTAGGCTACTCCCTTGACCGGAGGCTCGTGCGGACGTGGAGAGCCTCCCTCCTTGGTGCTAGGTCGCTCAAAAATGCGGCAGGGCTTCGCCGTCGACCAAAATCTCCCCCCCCCCTTTGACGTCCGGCCACTAGGGTCTACTTATAGAGCCTAGAAAGCCAGCCTCGAAATTGGGGTTTTTAGATATTCTCGGGTCGAACTCATAAAAGATAATTCGTAGATAATATCATAATCTTCCATCCACACGAAACGGCCTCGAAAATGGTTGATTATCCGCGGAGAAATCATCAAAATAAGTTGAGGATAAAACCATGAGATAAATGGGATAAAATCGGTTGAAAATCAACAGCCGACGGATTGAACGGTCTTACGATAGACCGCACAAAGTGTGGGCGGTCTAATTCGGACCACCCATCCTGTCGGTGGAAATTCGAATAATCAGAATATTATCCCAACTATCTCTCGAACTGGCCGAAACGTCCGCCGTGGGACCCTGAACATATGAACGGTTGTATGGAGACCGTTTTAGTTTAGGGCGGCACAAACACGACCGTTTAACCCTGTCGGTGATAATTCAAATCATTTGGATAATTCTCTGGGAAACTGGGCGCGCGTAGGACTCTGAGATATAGGCGGTTGGAATAGGCCCGTCCATGAGATTGAACGGTCCTAATCACACCGCACAAAAGCCTGTCTGTGGATATTCAGAAAATCCTCAGAAATTAGCCAAAATATATGAACGGCCCATCTTCAACCGCCCACCTTCTGAACGGCTGATGTGAAGCCGTTCATGCCCTTAGGCACTTGATTCTCGTAAAATGCGTTCAATTGACCAAAGCCAAGGCCCATTAAGCCCCGAATCACCACGAATTGCACGAGGAGGGAGACGACCCATAAAACGAGCCCGAGTCATGCCACAAAATGGCCCAGTGAATGATGAACAACTCGAGGCATCAACTAATGGGAGTAAGAGAAACGGCTCGAATTATCGGTATAAAACGGGTGTCAACAGATGCCCCTCCTTAACGCCCTCTTTGCAGGGCAGCGAGCGGAGGTGAAGCGGAGGTGATATGGAACATGGAGGTGGAGCGGAAATGCAGCGGAGTGGACCGAAAAAGTGGGCGTTAAGGTAAAATGACACCCGTTTCTACCAACAAGCGGTGAGAATCTTTCGGAAAATCCTGGACCGAATGTTAGGAGTAAATGACCAAAAGGCGACGCCAATCTGGAGGGACTAAACTAAACGAAATCAACCGACAAGACCAACCTCATGGGGGACACAATCCCGCGGTCCAATGAGGGGGCCACAAAAGAAAAAGATGCTAAAGCTCCAGACGGGGATCTTTCAGTCAACCGACCCCAATGAACTGACCAAAGAAAACCTTCGAATTCGGAATGGAATTAGTTCACCTTACTCGAGCATTTGGACACACAGCTGACCATCACTTGACGGGACATTTCTTAAGCAGACCATGGGGCATGAAAGCTCAAAAGGATGCGCATGATGCATGCTGGGCTAAAAATAAAAGAAATCGTTAAAACGAATGCGAAGAAAGATTAAAATATAAAATATTTGAGAGTAGTATTATTAAGCTGGGAATATCAGAGTCAAGATACCGTCCACAACCACAGCGTGCGGATAGAACCATCCTCCTCGTGATATCCCAACTTAACGGCTTATCCGAAGGTTAGGTATATGAGCCTGGATCATCATTGTTTTTGTTGAAGGGGAACATCAGATCCTGGGACACATAAGAAACCTGCCGGCTCTCGAAATATTATAATATAATACCATATAATAATGCAATAAGGGATTTAGGGATAGAAGGCCATACCTGACTTACCTGTGCAGGCGAAATGGCGAGACAGACTGAAGTGATGCTGCATAAGATGGTTAAGATATGTATTTCCAAAGAAAATATTCAATATTCATGATTTAAATAGACCAACCAGATATACGGCCTCATCTCAACCGTGCAAGATTCCAAACGGCTCTAGGTTAGCCGTTCTTACCTGACCTTCGAACAAATCTTACAGGGCCGGTTGCCAGTGACGAACGGCTGGTACGGCATCGTTTATAATAAGAACGGCTCCAAGAGAACCGCGCGAGCATAGAATTCCAACCGACTTGAAATTAACGGTCAAGAGATACATACGGTTATATACGAACCGTTCACACAATGAACGGTCTAACGATAGACCGTTCCTCTCTGCAACCTCGAAAAAAAAAAGGGAACCCCCTCGTCTCCCTCCACCGTAACTGACGGTGGAAGGAACGAAGGGGCAAAACGCCCTCACTCTCCCTCTCTCACTCTCTCTTCTCAACCTCTCTTCCTCTCTCAATCTCCCCCCAGCCTACTTGATGACCTGGACGAAGCACCAGGCGGCCAGGCCGTCGGCCGCCGGTGAGGGCTCGCCGGCGCCGGAGCAACCGCCACCGCCGTCGGAGGAGGGAGATACGCCCGGGGTGACGATGGAAGAGCTCGCCATTGTTGCTGCTGACGAAGAGGCCCCTGCCGGTGAGGAGGAGGTCGCCGGAGGACCACCACCCACGGGGGCGGCCAAAAAGCCACGTGATCCCGAGGTAGGCCTCCCCGCCTTTCCTCCCTTTTTTCTCACTTTCGTTCCATGCATGCTAGCTTAGGGGCTTAGAGGGGCCTAGGGGGGTCGGTCTAGGGGCCACGGAGGTCTCCCAGCCAGCCGGGGGGCCTTCACCGTCGTCAGGGGCGGCGACAGTAAAAATGATTTAACAGAAACCGTACGGCAAAACAATGTGGTCCCCAAAGGACCGCCTCAAATAAACACGGTGCAAGGAGCGCCGCTCACCCTTACAAAGCCAACGGGGCACCAAAACCCCAATACGGCGAGGTTATCACTGTTCAAAAGGTAGGCGGACCACATAGGTCTATCCAAACATGTAACCAAGCAAAACAATACGGTCCTTACAGGACCGTCATCAAAACAATACGGTCAAAGGTGGGCCGTTACTCCTTAGGAAGACGGGCAAACAGACGGTTCCGGGTAATCCGTCCATGATGGAAACGGCTAGGGAGAGCCCGTTCAAACGGAGGGACCTGAGCAACAGAGCGGTCTGAGGGAGGCCGCTCATCTATAGAGCGGTTCGTAAGTAACCGTTCTTCAAATCAATAATTGGACTCTGAGCATTTTATTTAAATGAAACAAAAATGTGAAACTAAATGACTAAGGTAAATGAGATGGATGAATGCAGGGGAAGCGTAGGACCCGTACCTCCTGGCTGCAGGTTCGGGCAGTGTACCTCGCACTGCCGGACTTCCAGAGGGAGCGGTTGACTGCCATGGGGTTCGCCCCCTTCTTGAGTATCGAGGTGTGTCGCTTTGACGCAGCTCTGCTCTATGCCCTGCACGACCGCTGGGATCCAGTGAGTCGGACGTTCTTATTCCCGTGGGGGCACATGGTCCCTACATTGGAGGACGTGGCCAGGCTTACTGGCCTACGCGTGCACGGGTCTCCGGTCAGCGGGACTACTTTTCTTGACTACCGGGGGATGGCTCGGGAGCTGCTCGGCCTACAGCTGCGGCGCCCCGAGAGGCAGTCGACCCTCCTTCCCCGGGCTGCTCTCCAGGACAGCCTGGGTCTTCGACGAGCTGGCGTTGCAGTGGGTGAGCGACTAGAGGAGCACTTGGAGCGGCTCGTGGGGCTGGCGAGACCGAGGGTCGCAGCGGTGCCGGGACCTGAGGCGGACAGAGTGCTGAGACGGTTCCTGATGCTGATGTTCGGGCGGCTTCTCTTCTCCACTCGGGCGGACGTGATGAGCTGTCGCTTCCTCCCTTTCTTCCAGGAGCTCGAGCATGTAGGTGACTATGCTTGGGGAGCGGTGGTCCTCGCCTTCCTCTTTGACACTCTCAGTTCGACGGCGCGTCGGACGATGCTCGGGGGCTTCTCCCCCTTACTCCAGGTGCGACTCTCTTCTCTAGTCTTAATTATGCAACTCTATATGCTTACTAAATGCTGACACGACTTGTGGTACAGGTGTGGGCCTACGTGCGCCTACGCGGGTTGGGGAGAGGCGAGGAGACCCGCCCTGGGCTCCTGCCGATCGCGCGGAGGTGGACAGCACCCCGGGAAATGATGGCCTTGAGGAGGCAGGTCCGGGAGCTGCAGGATGACCTGGACACTCTATCGTACACCTCGGTACGCTTCTGGACTCAGACTCTTTAAATACATGCTATTCTGTCAAGATATGATGATGTTGATGCAGTTTCCTATTCTTTGCAGGTACGGTGGACTCCTTACACGGAGGAGAGCCCGGAGGGCCAGCCGTGGGTGACCGAGGCCTTGGCCTTCTCTGGCCGGGACGTGTGGCTTCACTGCATGAATGTGGTGGAGCCACTACACTTTAGGTTGGTGATGAGGACCATCGGGGTCTATCAGCCGGCCGTAGAGTTCCCTGCGCCCGAGAAGGCGGGGGAACGGGTGTCGAGGACGACCCGGGGACTCCGCGAGGCGTACGACTGGACAGCAAGGAACGCCGAGCAGGTTGCCGACTGGGCCACGCGAGGGCGAGTGGTGACCGCCCGGGCAGAGAGCGACAGTGCGTACTACACTGCGTACGTACGGCACTACCGGGACCAGGTGTTCCGAGGTGCCCACCGACCGGTACGACTTCTAAACTTAAACTTTGTCTATTATGCTTATGAATGATGCACTAACAAGGACTTTTACATGCAGGTCGACCCCGCAGGATGAGTGGCAGAGTTGCAGGGACTCCTGCACTCCACCATCCAGGAGAGAGACGAGGCCCGGCAGGCCCTGGCCCTACTGGTGAGTGCTCTAAACCTAAACTCTTTAAATTATGCAGTTCTATATGATTATGACTATGCCTATGACTGACCTGGAGTATTTGGATGCAGCGCGCCGAGGGTGTTCAGAGGGCGGGACCAGACGCTCCTTCTTCCTCCTCCGTCCAGACCCCAGCAGATCGAGCCGATCGGGATGCGGACTTCACTCGGATGGTAGAGCGGGCCAAAGCGGCCGAGGTGGCACTCGTGGAGAGGGTACACGAATCTACATACTTCCTCTTGCTCATTTATGCTTATGAAATGTATGAAATGTGACCAACTGATAGTGATATGTGAATGCAAACGTCCGAGCTGACCCGCCTCTAGGCGGAGCTGGAGCGGAGCCGGGTGGCAGCTCTGGAGGAGGTAGCCCGGGTGCGAGAAGAGGCTGGCGGAGCCGACCGGTGGACGCAGTGGAGACGGCACTCCTCCGGGCCGAGCTAGGCGGACCGTTACCGGGCAGAGGCCGAGCGTTACAGGAGTGAGGCAGAGCAGGCCCATCTACAGGTTGCCCGGTTGGAGGGCAAGGTGGAGGGTCTGAAGGAGGCGAGTCGGGAGCGTAGCAGGACGACTGCGAGTGGCAGCCACGGCACCCACGGCTCCGTGAGGAGTTACTTCACTAGTTCCTCCGGCCATCGGAGGAACGAGGAGGAGGAGCGGCGCCGGCGTGATGAGGCGACCTCAGCGATGCCTCCCCCAAAGAGGCATAGGGCGGTGGAGACAATGACGGGGGCCAGGGAGAGGGAGCTGCTTGACTGATTGTACTGGGCCCGTCCTTTGTACATGGTGTGACATGATTAGTGATGTGCCTATCTTTGTTTTTCGTTTATTTTGTGGATGAATGTATGTATGAGTGGGCGAAATGAGTTTGAGGAGCGCGCTTAGCCCAAGAGAGATGAGCGACGCACACGCCGACTTGAGTGAGATGAGAGACGCACCCGCCGACTTGAGTGAGATGAGAGACGCACCCACCAACTTGAGTGAGATGAGAGACGCACACGCCGACTTGAGTGAGATGAGAGACGCACACGCCAACTTGAGTGAGATGAGAGCGCTAAGTGATTGAGACATGAGTGCAGTAGGTTAATTGGGGGGGGCAGAGCATATGGACGGTTCTCCCCTGGCCGTTCGTCAATAAGAGCGGTTCTCTAAGGGCCGCTTAAATTGTTTGGAACGGTTCCATGTAAACCGTAGGAATGCTGGAATGGCGGATGTCGGGCCGCACAAGTCACCGGGCTCGGGCTTCCTTGGAGAGAAGAACGGTTGATGATGGGCCGTCTATGGTATGGACGGTCTATCGTAAGACCGTCCAATCCAACATCCTATTTGCCCGAAAGGGGACTCCCTGGAGAGTCCCCAGCCCGAGGGCAAGGCGCTTTGTACTTATCAGAACCCTATCTAAACCCGTCCTAGGCTTATCTAGGCCTAATCCTACGATGTTTAGGCTCCCTAATGAACCCTATAAGTAGTAGGGAGGCCTGAACCCTCAACTCACTCATCCTCTCTTTCCTGAAGCCTAAAACCTTCGATTCTCGTCACCTCAACATGAAGAGGGCTTATGATGGAAGTCCTGCGGAGGGCGCGTTGTTTGAAGGACCGCGGCCGGCTAGAAAGGAGCGGGCAGCGATTCAACGGGTAAGCTTGATTCCTCGACATCTCAGCGCCACCCCTATGAGAGAGGTAAGTTTGATCAGAATATGCTTAGAGTCCATCTTTCAATCTTCCTCTTATATCTCCTTACACCCCTTTGCCTTCTCCTTCTTTTCAGCTTCTTCCCGGCCCGAGACGCTTTTCTAGTTTGAAGTGGGTGGCTCCCATGGTCCGTGCATTGCCCCTCGGGGTGACTCACCTTCTCAAATCCTGGCACCTACACTCCCTCCTAGTTTTAGGTCAGAATTACCCTAAACTTTCCTTAGACTGGCATAGTATCTCTGCTCTGATGGAGATTTGGCACCCTCAGACCCACACTTTCTTCTTCCCATCTTTTGAGGCCACTATCTTGCTAGAGGAGGTAGAGACATATTTCGGGCTCCCTAGGTCCAAGGTGGGGGAGGAAGACTTGATATGTCATACCGTTGCCCCTATAGACCCAAAACTCATCCTAGGGGGATTCATACCTGATAGCGGGGATGTTCGTACCTTTATAGGCCCTCGCCACATCCACCTCCTTCCTCTGAGCCAGTGGGTAGTGGAGCATTGCCGGAATAAGTGCGGGTGGGTTGAAGCCATAGCCAAAGCTGCGTCCATCTGCCTATGCGGGGCCATCCTTTTCCCTTCAGCCGACCATGTCCTAGAGACTCCTTTACTCAGCACCATCAGCGGCCTTTGGCAGGGGTTTTCCATCTCTCAGGCTATCTTAGCTTACCTGTACGAGGGTCTTACTTCAGCAGCCTTAGGAGGTCCTCTCTTTGGTTCAATGATCCTATTGGAGTGCTGGATGGGAGTTAGGATGAAGTTTACCCTGAGGGAGGACATTACTTCAGTTAGCAGGATCTTTGGGAGCCATCCCCTTTACTTCATAGGAGGCGCCTTCAGGTTTTCTCCACAGGTTGAGTGCAGGACGGCTGAGCTGAAGACCAGGGACGAGTGGCGCCCGTACATCAATAGGCTGCCCTTGGATAGGTTTGCGATGCGCCCGGACTTCCTCAACGACACCACCATCAGGCTACCGAGGAAAGCCGGCTTGGACTTGAGGCTCGTGAGTGACACTACCTTAGCGATGTATAGCCCACACAGATGCTACCTGCAGATTGGACTACCCCAGACGGTGCTACCTACGCTACCCCACCTTCCCATGCTACAAGCGCGGAGGATCGGGACAGAGGAGGACGAGCAGGCGGTCAGGAGTGCGCTGATCATGTGGGAGGTGAGTAGGGTGCGTACCGTACCAGCAGAGGTTGAGGAGGTTCCAGAGACTCGACAGGCTTACCTTAGGGAGTTGAGAGAGATACGTCCTCGCGGGGATGCCCAGCGGCGGACTGAGTGATTTTCCTTTTGTTTTTATGGTGATGTGGGATAGGATTTTATATCTGGACAGCTTGATATATGACATGAATAAGATTGAATGAGATTGAGTTTGAGCTTTGTAATTCGATTATGATGTGATGTGATCGCATAGGCCAACGCGAGGATTGAATATTCATGTGGTCCCGAGCCAACTGCCCTTCCAACCTGCCCCTGCACATATGCAAACACGAAACAGATTAAATCTATTTTAGGCTCAGCCCCTTACCTACAGCAAGTTAGGAGATGACCCTTTCTTGACTTTTGGTCAAGGGGGGTGAGCCTTATTAAATAGGCAAGTATCAAAGTGCGAGAAATGCAGATGAATGCAAGAGGGAAACATGTAAGATTTTGTTGGATTTTGAAATGTTCGATCCTTTTGGGTTTTGGAGTATTTGATTTTTTTTTTGATTTCGAAATATTTGATCTTTTTGGGGTTTTGAAATATTTGATTTTTTTTGGGTTTTGAAATATTTGATTTTTTTTTGGGTTTTGGAATATTTGATTTTTTTTGGGTTTGGGAATATTTGATTTTTTTTGGGTTTTGAAATATTTGATTTTTTGGGTTTTGAAACCAGCTCGGGTCTCAATAACAGGGACCTTCTCGTCTTGCTACGGAATCCCAAGGCCCAGCACGTGCGGGAAGGGGGGACTGCCTGTGATCGGAGTCAACTTTGCTCGACGGTGCTTCTGCTGAGGCCATACCCGGGGTGGGATTCATTCCTTGGGAAAGTAAAAAAGATTGAGTAGAGAAGCCGACGATAGGTGTAGGGGTTTTTAGGGCTTGAGTTCTCTTCCCGGGACACCCCCTTTTCAAGGAATCTGGTCTGTTGCGCCGGGACTTTGTATCCGTTATCGAACCTTCACCCACTCTAGGCACGCATGCGACCGGGCTCATAACGTCCCGTGGGGAAACTGTACTGCCACTCTTGCCATGCCTAGTTGCATCCTTTGGGCTTTGTACTTTCGGCTTTATCTTTTGATTTTGCCCCTGTTCTTTTCTCCTTTTTTTTTCTTTCTTTTTGCTTTCCTTTTCTTTCTCTTCTTTTTTCTTTTGCAGAGTGAGGTCTTAACGGATTGCCCCTATTTGAGACCTCTTTTAACAGGGAATCTGGGTCAGTTCTCGCCCCCTTATTCACCACTTGCCCCTATCTTCAACCGAGAGAGAGGAAATACAAGGATTTCCACCTTCCCCGAGCATGGCCAAAGGAGAAACGGTGTCGGGTAGCATGAGAGAATACCGCACCACGGGGTCGTGTAGTGTGTGAGATGCTGGACCTGGGTCCTCCTTTCACAATTTGGTGGGGTATGCCCTGCCATCGAGCCGTTCACTGGTTTTATTTTTTTATGGATGAAAACGCTTTAAATACAGCCCATTCCACGGGTTTGGCAATTCCTCCCCCTCCGAGTTAATTAGACGATACGCATTACCTGGATAAGCTTCTTTGATTACGAAGGGCCCTTCCCAGTTGGGTTGCAACTTAGACCTGGGGCCCGCTGACCTGATGAATTTGCGTTTCAAAACCATATTACCCACTTGAAATTTCCTTTCAATGACCTTCTTTTGGAAATATCGCGAGACACGCTTTTGATATACTGAAACATGATTGGCCGCATTCAACCTCTTCTCGTCTAAGAGTTCCAGTTGGACTAGCAACGCCTCTCGATGTTCGTCAAGATTAAGTTCCTTATCCAGCTGCACCCTTAGGGAAGGGATCAGAATTTCATACGGGAGCACCGCTTCCATTCCATAGGTGAGGGCGAAGGGCGTCTGCCCTGTGGGAGTGCGGACGGAAGTGCGGTAGGCCCATAGAGCTTCTATCAATTTGTCGGCCCAATCAGCAAATTTATGTGATTCGCATGTTTTCTTGATAATTTTGAGAAGGGTCTTATTCATGGCCTCAGCCTGGCCATTACCTTGGGGGTAGTATGGTGATGAATGATGCAAAACTATATTAAATTTCTTACAGAGATCTTGGAGTTCTTGTGAGATGAATTGAGGCCCGTTGTCGGTGACGATGCTGCTTGGTACTCCGAACCGCGAGATAATGTTCTTCATGATGAAGCGGCATACTGTGGTGGCTTTGATTTCTGCATAAGCTTCAGCTTCGGCCCACTTGGTAAAGTACTCCGTAGCCGTCAGAATGAAGGATTTCTATTTAACAGCAGAGTTCGGATCACCGAAGGGTCCGATGATGTCAAAGGCCCACATAGAAAACGGCCAGGGGGCCGTAACAGGATGAAGAGAAGAGGCCGGAGCGTGGATTTTGTCGGCATGGATTTGGCACTGAAGACACCTACGGACATAGGTGGAGCAATCTTCTTCTAGGATTGGCCAGTAATAGCCCTGCCTAAGAATCTTCTTTGCCAAGGCCTGTCCGTTCACATGCCCTCCACACTCGCTGGAGTGGGCTGCTTCCACAACCTTCCAAGCTTCTTCGTCATCTAGGCACCTCATTAGAACTCCACTCAAAGCCCGCCTATACAATTCACCGGCGATGATCGTGTATCTGGCGGCGACTCTTCTAATGGCTCTTCGTTGCTCAGCATTGGCTGTTTCCGAAAATGTCCCATCCTTGCAGTATTGTTCGATCTCATAAAACCACGGCAATTCTTCCTCTTCAATGATCTCCTCGAGCTCAGTTAATGAAACCTCTTTTATTTCCTCCCTTTCTATTTTCTTCTCTACGGACATCCTAAGATTGTTGAACCAGGGATCCTGCAGGGAAGGAACGTCTAGCCTTTGGACCACAATAGTCTCAGTGGCGCGACTTAGGGGGAGTGATAGAGAAGAGGCGAGCGACGCAAGGGCGTCGGCCAAGATATTCTGAGAGCGAGGAGTGTGAATGTAGACGAGTTTCCTGAATTGCCTGGCCAAGAGCGTGACCAGATCCTGGTAGGGTTTGAGCTTAGGATCGCGGGTGCGGTAGGTTGACAAAACTTGACGCAGCACCAGCTGGGAGTCTCCTATGATGTTTAGGTATCGCGCGCCCAAGATGTAGGCGTGCTTCAGACCGGCAAGGAGAGCCTCATACTCGGCTATATTGTTGGTGGCGGGGAATGAGAGTTGATATGCCACGGGGATGGTTACCCCTTCTGGAGTAAGGAGAACGGCGCCGACTCCGCTGCCCTGGGAATTAAGGGCACCATCGAAGTGAAGGGACCAAAAAGGAAGATGAGTGATCACCGCCAGGTGTTCATCGGGGAATTCGTCCTGAATGGAATCAGTGCGAGGGATAGGAGAATGAGCCAGGTGCTCGGCAATAGCATATCCCTTGATTGCTTTCTGCACGATGAAGGTGATGTCGAACTGGGAGAGAAAACTTTGCCAGCGAGCTAGCCGATTAGAAAGGACCGGCTTTTCCAACAGATAACGAATGGGGTCCATTCTAGAGATGAGCCTAACCTCGTGGGCAAGAAAATAGTGTTTAAGCTTCTGCGCTACCCACACTAGTGCTGCACAGGTCTTCTCCATAGCAGTGTACTTGGATTCAGCGGGATTAAATAACCTTGAGAGATAGTACGCCGCCCTTTCTCTTCCTTCATCGTCTACCTGTGCCAAAACAGCTCCTAGGGAGTCCTCAATTACAGAAATGTACAGGATCAGGGGTTTCCCGGGACGGGTGGTTGTAGAACCGGGGGATTAGAGAGGTACACCTTGAGTTCCTCATAGGCCTTTTGACATTGTTCATTCCATTCAAATTTCGCGCCTGCCTTTAACAATTCATAAAACGGGCGGCATCTTTGCGAATGCTGAGATATGAATCTCCTGATAAATTGCAAACGCCCGATCAAACCTCGAAGCTCAGTGACGTTCTTCGGCGGTGGCATTTCCATGACGGCCTTTGCCTTGTTTGGATCGATCTGAATCCCCCGTTTACTAACTATAAACCCGAGCAATTTCCCTGATGCAACTCCGAACACACACTTCTTTGGATTCATCTTTAACTTGTATTCCCTAGCCCTTTGCAATACCTTGGCTAGAATGGCGGGGTGCTCTTCTTGTGACCTCGATTTGACTAAAATATCATCCACATAAGCTTCTAAATAAACGTGCATCATATCGTGGAAGATAGCCATCATCGCTCTTTGGTAGGTGGCACCTGCATTTTTCAACCCAAATGGCATAACGACGTAGCAGTATGTGCCCCAAGGTGTGGTGAACGAGGTCTTTTCTTGATCCTCCGGAGCCAAAAGGATTTGGTTATACCCCGAGTAGCCGTCCATGAAGGAGAGGGCTTCGTACCCAGCTGTATTATCGACCAAGACGTCGATGTGAGGAAGTGGAAAATCATCTTTCGGACATGCCTTGTTTAAGTCCCTGAAGTCAATACAGATTCGAATTTTACCATCCTTCTTCATCACCGGGACTATGTTTGCCACCCATTGCGGGTACAGCACCACTCTAATGAACCTGGCCTTATGCAATTTATCGACTTCTTCCTTAATCCTCAAGGCCATCTGCGGGTGAAATCTCCTTGCCTTCTGTTTAACGGGCGTTGCCCCTGGTTTGAGAATCAGCCTGTGTTCGACCAATGCGGGGTCAAGGCCCTGGCATGTCTTCGTAGGACCAGGCGAAAGAATCGCTGTACTCCCTCAAGACTTTGACAAGTTCCTCTTCGACTGGAGGAGGGAGATTGGCGGAAATAAGTATGGGCCTGGGGTCCTCTACTGTTCCGAGGTTAATTTCTTTAGTGGATTCATCCACTGCTACGGAAGGCTCGTCGAACTTCTTCAAGCCTTGGGCATATAGGTCGGCAGTGTCATCCATTTCATCTTCCTCATCATCAGCTGGGTCTTTCTCATTCACAATTTCATATACTCCTAGTCCATCCTTGCTCCATACCTCATCAATTCCCTCATCATCTTCCAGGATAATTGCGGTCTCCACAAATTCTGGACACTTCAACAGAGCATGACATCTCCCAGCCAAATCTTGTAGAAACCTATCGGGGATGGTTTTGGGAGGACGCGTTACGGCAGGTGCCGCAGACGTGGACGGGCTGACAAAACTCGAACTAGACTCTACCCTGACTGACTCGACCATCCTAGAAGACTCTGTACACTGTACATCTAATCTAGGGGAGAAGAAATCTACCGGAAAAGAAACAGGGGTCTCGCGCCCCTGGGGATCTGGGCAGAACATAGCGTAATCTTCCATGGAGACCTCCGTTTTGAAATTGGCATTTTTTTTTGGAGGCCGGAGGTGATCACACAACAGGAGGAAGAAGGCGGAGGAGGAGGAAGCTGCATGGGGAACAATTCTGGGAAGATGCAGTCAAAGAAAGGGTCAGAAGACTTAAACCACATTTCATGGAGCTGAGCTCCTGGAGGAGGAGGAGTGAATAGGGTTGATAGATCAATGGGCGGGCAGCGCCCGCAAGCACATGGAACGAATAGAATTTCAGGTCTCTCCGCAAAGTACGGGTCGACCAGGAGTGGAGGGGAACGGGGAACAGAATCCAACCGTTGAAACCAGGAAGCGAGACGGGATGGGGACATAGAATAAGTAGTGGCGGAGCTCCCCGTCTTCCGGGGCCCCTGGCGGGCCAATGGCATCGGAGGGCGCTTTACCAGTTGCGTCTCCTTCTTCTTTGGGTCACCCTCTTTTTCACAAAACATCCTTGTAAAGCATTAGCAAAGGTCTTCCAAGTCACCGGCTAGCTCTTGCGGTGGTGGTGGCGGATCGGCAACATCACAAGCTTCATCTATCTTTTCTTCAAGGCTGGACGGCGAGGTCTTCAAGGTGCCGGGCTGCAACGGACCCTTCACAAAATGTTGCCGGTAATCCCAGGTCAACGGCCCAGAGTCCCCAAGCATTGACATGGAGGATTCATGGTAGCCGAGGCCCCGGCGGCCCATCTTCCTCCCCTTGGGAACGGGGTTGGTTCTGCCCTGCAGTTGTGCGCCGAGTCCTCGGCCTGGCTGATAGCCCAATTTTAGAATTAGGTGCCACCCTTTGGAGTCTCTCATTTTGGGCTTGACCTTCACATTGGTGCAGCGGTGGGCTTGCGTGACGCATATGCCCACAAATAGTTTAAGTCCATGACAGATAGAACAGGTCTGTTACTCGGCCACAGTGTGGGCAGAATCTTGGCTGCTATGGCGTCAACGTTTTGAACTGTGGAAACACTTTTCACCTTGACCACTCGCCCTTGGAACGGGAACTTCAGGCACTGGTGGGCGGTCGAGGGGACGGCGTTCAAACTATTCAACCATGGACGACCCAGAATGGCTTTGAACATTGGGTCTATGTCCAACACATAAAATTCTACATCCATCACTAAGGGCCCTAGCTCGGCCTGTACAGTTACCACCCCGTGACAAGCACGTCTGGAGTTATCATATGCGGCTATCGTGGTTGGTGTCGGCTTGAGCATGTCCTCTGATATGTTACAAGCACGAAGGGTACTCAATGGGCAGACATTTATCGACGCCCCTGTGTCCACAAGGGCGGATTCCACGGCCGTTTTGTTTAGAGAGATGGTAATACATAACGGCATCTGCCGTGCCTCAGGAGGAGCTAGCTCTGACTCAGCAAATGTAATAGAGGGCCCCTTTGTGATCGTGGCCAAGACCGCGGGCAGGCTATCCACTGCCACATCTTCGCTCACCATAACTTTCTGTAGGAAGATCTTCAGGGCGTCTTGGTGGAGCGGCGACCTCTTGATTAGTTCTAACACTGAGATTTTAGCCGGCAGCCGGTCTAAGTGCTGTAATAAGTCATATCTTGTGCCCGGCACCGGGTCCATCTCTTCTGGTTTAACTGTAGGGGAGGAAACTGTAGGGTTTGGTGCAGATGCACTTGGGGAAGGAAAAATTCTTTGGAAAGGACGCCCGCTCCGAAGGGCATATTGCGAAGCTTGCACGGCCTGGACTGGACCCCCGCTTGGCCTGGTGGGGCAGGTGAATGGCGTGGAGATGGGGGTGAGGATGACTGAAGTGGGTTTGATGGGCCCTGGTGGAGGGGAAATGGGTGAAGGGTTAAGCTTAGGGGAAATGATGGGAGGCATGGCGGGTGGTGGTGAAAGGACGGACGGAGTAGAGGGGAATGTAGCGGGCCTAAGAGGCGACGCGGGGGAAGTGACGGGCGGTGTAGCGGCGGATCTAAGGATGGAGGGGATAGTAGGTGTGGGAGAGTAGTGGTGGTGTAAGGCCAAGAGATGGGCGGGGGTCTCGTCATCAAACGTCCATCCAGCGTTGGGGGCTGGGCGCTGGACCAAATTCACTTGTGCTGGAGCCGGTGCCGGCGGTTGCTGTTGTTGCGGAGGAGCGGGCTGATGCACTGGCATGGGATTTTGATGGATCCCAAGGTCTTGCTGCTGTGGTTGAGGTTGCGGTTGCTGCTGGGGCTGTTGCTGCTGCTGCTGCTGGGGCGCCGCCTGTTGCGGCCTGGCCTGTCTCTGTCTCTGCTTGATATCCTCAATTAGTTGGCGCATCTGGGCCCAATCAATCCTCTGGCCCTCATGCAAATCATACACCAGGTCTCTGAACTGATAGCATCGCTCTATCGTGTGCCCGGGTTGCCGATGGAATATACAATATCGGGATTGGTCGGCAGCCGGATTCCAGTTCGGGCGTTCAGGAGGCAGCTGGAGGTCACCGGTATACATTAGAGCAGAGAAAATATCTGGCAAGGTCTCCGGAAGAGGGGGGTAATGAGCCCTTTTTGGAGCTGGTCGAGCAGAGCCGTAGGTGGGGGGTGGAGGAACACTATTGTATTGCGGGGGCCGCTGAGGCTGTTGAGGTGGCGGAGGTGCCTGTTGAGGGTATTGCGGGACTTGGAAGGCAGGCTGGGGAACTGGCGGAGCGGCGAACTGGGGGTTACGCTGAGGCGGTGGGAAGCGGGGTGGAGCGGCTTGTTGGGGGAACTGCACGGCCTGGACTTGCTCGTTAATTTGTACCCCCTCAGTGACGGGGCCCTGGGTTTTCTTGGTGGCTTTGGGTTTCTGGGCCTCGAATAAAGAATGGATGGGGGAGTCTTTAAATTGGGTCTGAATAAACCTAGCTCTGCTGTATAGTTGGTGCATGTTTGAAATGTCATTCATTGCCAGAATGTTTCTGAAAGTTGGCGTAGCATTGGAAATCAACAACTTCACTTTTTCCTCTTCCGGAATCTGCCCGGGCACCCGTGAGGCCATCTGTCTCCAGCGGTCCGCATAGGTTGCGAAGTCTTCCTCCGGCTTCATCCTCTCCGCCACCAGGTCAGTGAAAGAGTACTCGGGTCCGACCCGATCCTGAAACCTCTGTATAAACCTCTCCTTGACGGTCTTGAAATTCTCAGCCTCCTCCATAGGCAAGGTGTAGAACCATTCCAACGCGACCCCCTCCAGAGACCGACGGAACAAATAGGCCATCAAACGATCATCCTGCTGGAACTGCGCAGACTCGTACAAGAACTCCCGGACATGGATGAATGGGTTGCCGTTCCCATCGTATTTGCGGTACACGGGGAGCTCCGACTGGGAAGGAAGACGTAGGTCCCTGAAGTTAGGGATAGGGACATCGGCTAGAGATTGCGGGCCGACCCGCTTGTGGAGGAGATCAATTTGTTGCTGCATAGCAGCCCACTTGTCAAGAATTTCCCGTTCCCGGGAAGGAGGGGGAGGAGCAAGAGGAGCGGCACCTGGATAGGCGACCAAAGGATAAACTGACGAAGGAGGCGGCCCGTAAGAGGGATAATGGGCTGAGGAAGGGCCCATATCCGTATGAGCCACCTGGGCCGCCCCTGACTGTGACCTAGCGAAGTCCGCCGGGGCCATGAGGGCCTGAGGCGATGGAGAAATTGTAGGGTACGACTCAAGATAAGGAACAGAGGGGATCGGGGATTTTCCTTTATCAAGTTGCTGATGGACCGATGTGGACGCCTGGCCCATTTCTATATTGGGATAGCGAAGGTTCTGAGGGCGGACCGGAGTAAGGTCAATGGGAGCCACAGAGGTGGTCCCGACCACAGGAGATGAAGTGGCGACACTGGCCGTGGCATGAGCCGGAACTGAGGCCGGGGCATCGCCCCCTTGCAAAGCTTGTCTGATGAGATGGAGTTGGGTGGGGTCCAACTGGGCCATCATATCGAGGATCATACTGGCTGAATTCTGATTGGGCGGGTTTGAAAAAGAGGGTCGGGGACCCTCGCCCAGAGAGGTCGGGAGTGAAGGGGCCGTCCCCTCTCCCCCTTGCAAGTGGGTGACCCTAGGTGGGTCCTCAAGGAGACCACGAGGAAGGGAATCCTCGTGGGCCTGAGAGAAGTCATACGACGACATGGAAGAAGAAGAATCGAACAAGGGGTTGGAGTAGGAATGGAAATAAGAGTCAACCCTAGGAGATGATCGTGGGGGCAGAAGGCAGCCCCACATACACCAAGACACTTGCTACTAGAACAAGCAACACTAAATCAATCAAATCTACCAATCAAGTAATAAGCATATAATGGAGCGAGATGAGAGCAGAATCACTCAGTAATGCAATCAAGTTCTTAAAATGATGCTCGTCAGTTCCTTATATCTTTGGGTTTGAACCTTAGTGGATTAATGAAAATATCAATTCTCTCGACCACTAGGTGCCTGATTGGGATGAGAAACGAGGAACTGTGTGACCCTATCGGGACCTCTCACTCGCGAATGCAACCCTAGACTGGGGTGGATACGGTACAACCTGCCCGGCGTCCGTGTGGGAATCCACGGCTCACGGGGGCTTACGGAGGTCCTCAGCAAGGTCCCTAGTCGGCTCCAAGGAATATGGAGACGAGAGGAAACCCTACCTCGGTAGGAATGCAACTAATATGGGAAGATGTCGATGCTCCTATGCGCACCGGAGTGCATGCACAAACTAGCCTAGCAGCTATCAATCAATGAGCGAGTATACACATGAGTAGTAAAAACATGGTGATGCAATGATAATAAGATGGCAGGGGGGAGCCAATGAACAGCACCAGGAGCAATATATATATCAGCCGAAAAAACTAAGCAAGATGAAATAAATGCACTGCGACAGGAGATGTGCGGTCCTCCTCTGACCGCTCTAAGTACACAGGCGGTTAATATCCAACCGTAGTTGATGGGAGGAAAGCAAGGGAAATACCAGACAGACGGCCGATAGTCAACCGCTCACGTACTTGAACCGCCGCCTCACAGCCGTGTATCTGCCACCCAAAAAGTACAGCGTACCTGTGCCTGAGCGCGGGACGGCTGTGTGAAAGCCGCTCAAACGGATGGACGGCGTCCAGGGAGCCGTCTGCAACAGGAAAGGCCGGGGTAGATAAACCTGATGGCAGAGTATATGAGCGGTGGAGTATCAACCGTGCGTATTGGTAGACGGCCCTGGACGAACCGCGTGTGCGCCAGAGGACAGGAACCGCATCCAACCTGTAAATCACTCCAAGAAGGAAACCTTGACAACGACTAAGAAGGGTCAGCAACTCAAAAGCACGATGGGCATTAGGCGTCCCACCGTGATCGCCACAAAAGGGGTGTAGATATATATTTCTCTCCTCTCTCCCCTTCACCAAGGGTCAAAGTGCGTCAAGTGCATGAGACAAGTGAGAGAAAGAAGAGAAGATAGGGAATGAAGCAAAGTACCGTGATCACCACCAAGATGCCGTACGCGACATGCACGCCATACCTTGGAAAATGGGGAGACACTTGCCTTAGTGCAGCGCTGAGGAATGAACGGCTCCCTTAGGACCGCCTTATGTTGAGCGGTCTTACGATAGACCGCCCCAGGACGCTGCGAGGGACGCGGGAGGAACTGCTGCAGTGAGATGGACGGCGCTAGAGGGACCGCGTTCCAGGGAAGAACGGTCGTTGATGCACCGCGCGTACCGTTGAACGGCCGGAGGATAGCCGCTCAGTACCTTCACTCAGCAAGTTGAGAAGGGCTCGACCTCCACCCTCTCCGGCCGGCCAGAGGGGATGGGCCTCGTGCTGATTAAGTGCTGACCTGCGAAACAATGTAGAGACACAGAAGAGACACCTAGATTAGACCTAAATAATGTAGTATGCATTCAAACGAGAAGAATTAAGCATAAACAAATGAAAAGGGGAATACCTGGGGGGTTTTAAACCCCTAGGGTGACAAAAAACGGGATGGTTGTGTGCATGATAATGAGAAGGAGGGGGTACGCGGGTGAGAAACAATGCATGCAATGAAGGAAAACGACAAAGCTACGAAACAAAAGACTACGAAGACTGGGCTACTCCCTTGACCGGAGGCTCGTGCGGACGTGGAGAGCCTCCCTCCTTGGTGCTAGGTCGCTCAAAAATGCGGCAGGGCTTCGCCGTCGACCAAAATCTCCCCCCCTTTCGACGTCCGGCCACTAGGGTCTATTTATAGAGCCTAGAAAGCCAGCCTCGAAGTTGGGGTTTTTAGATATTCTCGGGTCGAACTCATAAAAGATAATTCGTAGATAATATCATAATCTTCCATCCACACGAAACGGCATCGAAAATGGTTGATTATCCGCGGAGAAATCATCAAAATAAGTTGAGGATAAAACCATGAGATAAATGGGATAAAATCGGTTGAAAATCAACAGCCGACGGCTTGAACGGTCTTACGATAGACCGCACAAGGTGTGGGCGGTCTAATTCGGACCGTCCATCCTGTCGGTGGAAATTCGAATAATCAGAATATTATCCCAACTATCTCTCGAACTGGCCGAAACGTCCGCCGTGGGACCCTGAACATATGAACAGTTGTATGGAGACCGTTTTAGTTTAGGGCGGCACAAACACGACCGTTTAACCCTGTCGGTGATAATTCGAATCATTTGGATAATTCTCTAGGAAACTGGGCGCGCGTAGGACTCTGAGATATAGGCGGTTGGAATAGGCCCGTCCATGAGATTGAACGGTCCTAATCACACCGCACAAAAGCCTGTCGGTGGATATTCAGAAAATCCTCAGAAATTAGCCAAAATATATGAACGGCCCATCTTCAACCGCCCACCTTCTGAACGGCTGATGTGAAGCCGTTCATGCCCTTAGGCACTTGATTCTCGTAAAATACGTTCAATTGACCAAAGCCAAGGCCCATTAAGCCCCGAATCACCACGAATTGCACCAAGGAGGGAGACGACCCATAAAACGAGCCCGAGTCATGCCACAAAATGGCCCAGTGAATGATGAACAACTCGAGGCATCAACTAATGGGAGTAAGAGAAACGGATCGAATTATCGGTATAAAATGGGTGTCAACACCTACCTCTTACTTAGACTGTAGTTTCTGAATTTGGTTGAGAACCGTGCCCTAGATCCCTTCCTTCTCTTGTGAATTTTTCAGCAACTTCTTTAGGCTCTAACTCCACGCCCTCTTGACCTAAAGATGTGAAGTTCGGAGGGGAGTTAGTCTAAAGTATTTTAAACAAATTATTCAAAAGAACTTACCTGCGATAATGACTCTTTACCTTGCTTCCTTATGCTCAAAAAGTAAGGGTCGCACAGTTCAGAACTATGCCATATTTATAGAGTTTAGGCTAGGTTTTGAGGAATAGATCGAGTTTAGAGTCCTTATTTCATCAAATCCTAATCTCTAAGAGTCCTTAGAGTTTTTACAATCCTTCCCAAGTCGATCCATAGTGGATAGGAACATCAAGTTCCAATCTTTTCATGAGTCCCTTCACTTACGGAACTAATAGGAATGTAACGGTCGAGTGCCCATGCGTTACATGGCTGTGGCAGTCTTACGATAGACCGTTACAGTCATCGTAGCTTAGAGTTTCAATTTATGAAAACTCTCTTGTTAATTATCCAAATCATTATCTTATAGTATTAGTATTTATCCTTAATATCCGTGGATAGACTTAAGTACCTTCTAGAATGTGGGCCTAACTTAATGGGCCTGAGTTAAAAACCTTTTAGACTTTAATTAAGTGGTTTGGGTTAATTGATTAACACAATTTTGGCCTTATATTGATTATTTAGCCCAATTAATGCCAGAATATTATTTAAATAACTAGAAATTACTTTTATAAATTTTGGGGGCTCTACACCCTCCCCCACTTAGAAGAATTTGGTCCCCAAATTCAATTCATAGATTGAGGAGAGTGTACTTACAATTAAATAATTCCGGGAATCTTTTGTTCATAGCTGATTCGATTTCCCATGTTGCTTCATAAGGCCATGCTTTCTTCCATTGAATCTTCACCATAGGAATGACCTTATTTCTGAGTTGACGCACTTCCCGATCCAGAATCTTTATTGGTGTTTGTTCATATGTCAAGTCCTTCTGAATCTCTAGATTGTCATAAGTGATAATGTGATCTGGATCATACACATACTTCTTCAGCATCGAGACGTGAAATACGTCATGAACTCCTGCTAACTGTGGTGGCAAAGCCAATTTATAGGCCACTTCACCGATCCTTTCGAGGATTTCAAATGGACCGATAAATCTTGGAGTTAGCTTTCCTTTAATGCCAAATCTTCGAATACCAGGACCCGGAGAAACCTTTAGATATACATGTTCTCCTACTTGAAATTCCAAGTCGCGCCTTCGATTGTCAGCATAAGATTTCTGCCTATCTTGTGCCATTTTCATCCTTTCCTGAATGAGCTTGATTTTCTCTGTAGAATCCCTGATTAAATCGGGGCCTAGAAATTGCCTTTCCCCTATTTCATTCCAACATATTGGTGATCGACAATTTTTCCCATATAGAGCTTCGAAAGGTGCCATTTGTATGCTTGCTTGATAGCTGTTGTTATATGCAAATTCTACCAAAGGCAAGTGATCATGCCAACTTCCTCCAAAATCAATGACACAAGCCATGAGCATATCTTCTACCACTTGATTTGTCCTTTCTGTTTGGCCATCAGTTTGTGGATGGAAAGCGGTGCTAAAATTCAATCTAGTCCCAAGTGAATGTTGTAGGCTCTTCCAAAATTGTGATGTGAATCGGGGATCTCTATCTGATACAATATTGACAGGGACTCCATGTAACTTGAAAATTTCTTTTATGTATAGTGCTGTTAGAATATCTATAGACCATCGACTTTTTATTGGTATAAAATGTGCAGATTTAGTCAATCGGTCTATAATTACCCATATTCCATCGTGTCCACCTCTTGTCTTTGGTAGTCCCATAATGAAATCCATTCTTATGCTCTCCCATTTCCATTCCGAGATGCTTAAGGGATGTAATTTACCTGCGGGTCTGAAATGTTCCGCCTTCACTTGTTGACATGTGAGACACCGAGATACGAAGTCCGCTACTTCCTTCTTCATATTAGGCCACCAAAAGTTTCTTTTGAGATCCTGATACATTTTTGTACCTCCTGGATGAATGGTATACTTTGATTTATGTGCTTCTTCTAAGATCAATTTCTTTGTATCTTCATGATCGGGTATACACATTCGGCCCTTGAATAGCATTATTCCATCTTCGGATATAGAAAAATCCGGTCTTTGTTCAATATTGGCCTTAATTTTCAGTAAAATTGGGTCATCCTCTTGTAACTTGGCCAAATCCTCAATCAATGTTGGTTGAGCTCGGATATTTGCCATGAAACAATTATCTTCCTTAATGTCAACATCTAGATTCAATTGAGCAAATTGAGGAACAAGGTTAGTCATACTAATCATGAGACTTGATAACATACCAATTGGTTTCCTGCTGAGTGCATCTGCTACAGTATTTGCCTTGCCAGGGTGATATTGATTAGCGAAATCGAAGTCTTTAAGATATTCCAACCATCTCCTCTGCCTCATGTTAAGCTCTTTTTGAGAAAATAAATATTTCAAACTCTTATGGTCCAAATAGACAGTGAACTTTTCTCCATAAAGATAATGACGCCAAATTTTCAAGGCAAAAATAACTGCTGCTAACTCCAAATCATGTACAGGATAATTTTCTTCGTGACGTTTCAATTGTCTTGAAGAATAGCAAATCACATTTCCATCTTGCATAAGGACACACCCTAAGCCAATTCCAGATGCATCCGTATATACTTCAAATCCAACACCCTCTATTGGTAGTGACAAAACAGGGGCTGTTGTAAGATGATTCTTAAGATTTTGAAAACTCTTTTCACAGTCCTTCGACCAGATAAAAGGATTTTCTTTTCTGGTAAGTCTAGTTAAAGGAACCGCGATCTTTGAAAAGTCCTTTATGAATCTTCTATAATAACCTGCTAGACCCAAAAAGCTTCTAACTTCAGATATAGTCGTTGGTCAGCTCCAATCTCTGACAGCTTCTAACTTAGAAGGGTCCACAACAATTCCTTTTTTTGAAATAATGTGGCCTAGGAATGAGACTTCCTTGAGCCAGAATTCACACTTATTGAGTTTGGCATATAGCTTATGTTCTCTAAGTGTTTACAAAGCTATCCTTAGATGTTCTTCATGTTCTTCTTTTATCTTGGAGTATATCAGGATATCATCGATGAAGACGACGATGAACTGATCTAAATATGGCTGGAAGACACTGTTCATAAGTTGCATGAATGCTGCTGGGGCATTAGTTAACCCAAACGGTATTACCACGAATTCATAGTGGCCAAAACGACTTCGAAAAGCCGATTTGTAGATGTCCTCTTCTTTGATTCTAAGCTGATGATAACCTGATCTTAGGTCAATCTTAGAAAAATATTCTACTCCCGAAAGCTGATCGAAGAGCTCATCAATACGCGGCAATGGGTATTTGTTCTTGATTGTAAGTTGATTCAATCGCCGGTAGTCAATGCATAACCTGAGAGAACCATCCTTCTTCTTGACAAATAGAACTGACGCACCCCAAGGGGATGCGCTAGATCTGATAAAACCCTTGTCTAGAAGTTCCTGTAATTGCTTCTTTAATTCCTTGAGCTCTGTGGGGGACATCCTGTAAGGGGTTATAGAAACAGGTGTTGCACCTGGAATGAGTTCAATGGTAAAGTTTACTTCCCTCTCGGGCGGTAAACTAGGTAGTTCGGATGGGAATACGTTAGGGAATTCATTTGCAACAGGAATGTTTGCTAGGATAATTTCCTTAGATTCGATGACAATGACTGAAGCAAGAAAAACTTCACATCCTTTCGAGATAAGTTTGCAGGCGTGTAGAGAAGATATAATGGTAGGATGCTTCTTGTATTTGATGCCAAGAAAGGAAAATCTTGGAAGACCGGGCTTTCGGAAAGATACAATTCTATTTCGGCAGTTGATGTAAGCCTCATGGTCTACAAGCCAATCTACCCCTAAAATGGCATCATATCCTTTCATGTCAAGACATACTAAATTTGTGGGGAGATTGTGTCCTTCTACCACTACCTCACAATCAGGATAATAGTTGGTAAGCTTAGTTCCAGAGCCTAAAGGTGTAGTAATAGCGAGATCTGAAGGTAGGGGAACTGATGCTGTTGGTAAGGTTTTTACAAAAGTGGTGGAGATAAAAGAATGAGAAGCACCAGTATCAAATAGCACGAATGCAGGACGAGAACAGATTTGAAGAGTACGTTCCATGATCCCATCATTTTGATCCCTGGGCGCTTCTTCTTCATCTATAACTGCATTGAGGCGAGCCGGCCTCCTACGTCCTCCGTTATTTGGTTGGTCTTTCATAAGGGGGCAATCTGGCACACGATGCTCCCTACTTCCACAGTGCAAACAAGCACCTAGGTGCTTCCAGCATTCTTCAGCCGAGTGGCCGAATTTCTCACAAAAGGTGCACGCTGAGGTGACTTGCTTCTTTTCTTCCTTCACCTTTTTACTACTCTTTTGAGAACTTCCACCGTTCCCATTCCTTGATCTTTTCTTATTATCACGGCTTTTGTATGGTTCCGTGATACTAAACTTCTCCTTCTTATAATGCCGATCAGAGCGCCGGCTAGATTCTTCTCCCTTTCCTTTCAACCTTTCGACCTTCTCTAAGGTCCTCTCGCATAAATATGCCCTTTGAACCATCTCCGCATAAGTGCGGATATTCTGTGTCCCCAGTTGTTGAATGAAACCGGGCCGTAACCCGTCCATAAATCGGTTTGCTTTTAATAAGTCTGTACTAATCAAATGTGGTGCATACGGTGCTAGTCTTGAAAACTGCAACTCATATTTTGCCACGGACATCATCCCTTGACGAAGGGAGGCAAACTCCATAGCCTTCCTTTCCTTTACATGCTCGGAGAAATATTTGGCACGGAATAAAGTGAGAAAAACATTCCATGTATGTGGCGCATCGGCTGGAGGTGCCGGAACCGATTTCCACCAAGTGCGAGCATCCTTGTTTAATTGGAACGTAGCTAGACGGACTTTCTCCTGATCAGTGCATTGAATAACATCAAATATCCTATTCATCTCGTCGATCCAATTTTCTGCTTCGTCTGGATTGGAAGATCTATAGAAACGCGGAGGATTTAGACTCCGGAAATTGCGATGAAGGTCTCCTGCCCTTGCCCCCGCACCACCTAGTGCTATAGTTTGCAGTGCCTGGGTGAGGCCGGCAATAGTTTGTTGCATACCGTCCCAATCTACGCGATGAGCCATGATAAGAATAATAAGGTACCTGAGAGAAAATAACAACTTGTTATTTCTCATGAAATTGGAATGAATCAAAATAATTCTTAAAGCTAATTAGCTATCTTATCTCGGGTTCTACCCAATCCTCACATGGGTGTGGAATTTTTCCTTAGTTCATAGGTAGGGGTCCTTAACCTTGGACTTATCCTATGACATGACTCTTTTCCTTAAGTCCTGAGACTTAGGCTCTGATACCAACTTAACTGTCACGCCCCGAGCCTTTAATTACAGCGGAAGACTCGCTCGAGGAGCACGAACAACCGGCATGGTAAGCCTCTTGCAAGTAAGAATCAATCAGAGCGCCAGACAATCACACACAAGTAAATGCAATTGCACAAGATTTAATCAAACTTCAACTTTATTTCATAATGCTCAATATTCAAGATACAATCACTAATTTGATTTCCATTCTACTAGACTCAAGAAATAGGAAAATTACATTGACTCAATCTAGACACTTTAACTTCCTAAGTCTTCACTCTCATCTTTATAACGCTTTCACTCGCTTCCGGACTCGCTACTAGTATAGCCCGAATCCGAATCCGAACTATTTCCATCTCCTGAAAAATAAAAAAATAGGTCATGAGCACACTTGCCCAGTAGGTATCTTTGCATCAACATGAAGGCACTATTTAAGTAATTATCATTTTAGCACTAAAGAAATAAGGTAAGACCATGCGAATGCAAATCAATCATGCGATCAAATCAATAGAAACAAGATAACCATGTAAGATAGAATGATCAAGAATGAACTAGCAAGAATATAACAAGAACATGATATTGGCCTTCCATGAACAAGAATGTAATGAGATTGTACTAGCAAGCCACATATTCCTCACTTTAGCATCTTATGCTTAAGAGCAAGTGCTTCGTGAATTTCTGTGGAATATCAAGTAAGAATGTCATGTTGTGCCGTGGATCTTCACTTATTTATAGAAATAGTACTCCCAGCGTAATGCGACGCTAGTAGCATCATATCCCATGGTTTATAAAATAGTATGTTTCCGGCAATCAGCCGAGGGGACTAGCATAGAGCCCTTGAACACAATCAGTGCTCGATCGCATCTTCAGTTATAAATTAAGCTACTTCCACGCAGTATAACAGTAACGTATGGCCAAGAATATAGCACTTCCAATAATTCCATGATAACTAAAATCAATGAATGAATGCTTCAATTTTGAATATATGAGATCAAGAATGATATTTAACTAAGTTATGCTTATTGAATAAATCGACAGCATAATGGTACTTTCCTTAACTTCCATTCCTTTTAGATCCATTTAAGCAATATGACAAGTTCTAGATCATCAAGGTTTGTCTAGAATCAATGGAATATCAACCCTTGGTCAAACCTTGGGTTAACATAAACAAGCTATGTAACGGTCATTAGCTGGGCCGTTACATTATGTAACGCGCCAGTAATAGGCTGTTACAGTGATCCGAGTCCAGAAGGATAAAAATAGACCCAGAGGAATGTGACGGTCTGGCACTGGGCCGTTACATGAGCCTGACGGTCCAGTTCAAGGCCGTTACATTTCAAAAATCGAAAACCACGATAGAGTGTTCTAATTAATGGGCTTTCATTGGTACAACCAACTCGACGTCCTAGTGGGAATCCCAGGCTCGCGGAGAATTACGGAGGCCTTGAAACAATGATTTCTTAGTCCATTGGAAGGATTATCCAATAGAGAGGTCCTCATGTCCAAGATAGTGTTCCTATAGTGCAATGTGTGAACTAATGACATCATACCGGAGTAAGTGCCATGTACGTATAGAATTGACTCTATTGACAGGTAGTGACATGTATAATAAATGTGAAAACCGTGATGAAAACTCCGTTAATACAATGCTAACAAGTCATGCTTTTATAATCATGCTTTAATAGTACAAAACTATAGGTTTTAGCTTCATGAAATTAGCATAGCTTAAACATAAAAGTGATACCAAAACATGCAATACCTGTTATGAACGATCAAATAACCTTAAAACATGAGATCAGGTTATAACTTAGATAACTAGGCTTAAATAATGGTAATATTGGCAAGTTATAATCTGTCAAAGGTTGACAGTACACATGATATAACGGTCTGGAGATGGGGCGTCACAGTGAAAGTGATGGTCAGGACCCAGCCGTTACATGATTGTAACGCGTCTGTCCAAGCGCGTTAGAAACAACAGTGCAATTCAAATATCACAGAGTGTGTAACGGTCTGTCGTAGGGCCGTTACTTGGAAGCGACGGTCCTATGCTAATGCGTTACAGTATCTGTTAACAGATAACAATCATAGAACCTAAGAGATCAACTCACATCATGTCTTTTATCAAAACATGATGAGTTTCTAGTCATGTTAACGAAGTAAGGCCATCTACATGCATAGGTAATCATGAATAGATGAATAGTCATGTTTTAATTTCTTAATTTGGCTAAGAGGTGCATGATGTGCATAGAACAAATAAAACATGAAATCAATGCTCTACCATGCATATTCAATCAAACCAGAGGGCTTTTAGTCCTATCCTGCTGTTTTTGCCGTTCATGAGGTAACCTATCTCTTACTTAGACTGTAGTTTCTGAATTTGGTTGAGAACCGTGCCCTAGATCCCTTCCTTCTCTTGTGACTTTTTCAGCAACTTCTTTAGGCTCTAACTCCACGCCCTCTTTACCTAAAGATGTGAAATTCGGAGGGGAGTTAGTCTAAAGTATTGTAAACAAATTATTCTAAAGAACTTACCTGCGATAATGACTCCTTACCTTGCTTCCTTATGCTCAAAAAGTAAGGGTCGCACAGTTCAGAACTATGTCCTATTTAAAGAGTTTAGGCTAGGTTTTGAGGATTAGATCGAGTTTAAAGTCCTTATTTCATCAAATCCTAATCTCTAAGAGTCCTTAGAGTTTTTACAATGCTTCCCAAGTTGATCCATGGTGGATAGGAACATCAAGTTCCAATCTTTTCATGTGTCCCTTCACTTACGGAACTAACAGGAATGTAACGGTCGAGTGCCCATGCGTTACATGGCTGTGGCGGTCTTACGATAGACCGTTACAGTCATCGTAGCTTAGAGTTTCAATTTATGAAAACTCTCTTGTTAATTATCCAAATCATTATCTTATAGTATTAGTATTTATCCTTAATATCCGTGGATAGACTTAATTACCTTCTAGAATGTGGGCCTAACTTAATGGGCCTGAGTTAAAAATCTTTTGGACTTTAATTAAGTGGTTTGGGTTAATTGATTAACACAATTTTGGCCTTATATTGATTATTTAGCCCAATTAATGCCAGAATATTATTTAAATAACTAGAAAGTACTTTTATAAATTTCGGGGGCTCTACACTGCCACCACTAGAGACCAGCTGATCCGGCCCTTCATCAGGCCCTGCACATCACAAAACCAACAGGGCAACACATCAGAATCATGGATAATAATAAACAATAACAATGTACATAATATTTATTATATATATATTTTTAGAGGCGTCCAACCTTCTGGACGCCCCCTTCCTATTTTTATTTCTTTCTTTTTAATCAAAAATCAAAACAAAAATAAATAAATAATA
Source organism: Amorphophallus konjac (assembly GCA_022559845.1). Lineage (NCBI taxonomy): Eukaryota > Viridiplantae > Streptophyta > Magnoliopsida > Alismatales > Araceae > Amorphophallus > Amorphophallus konjac. The sequence continues at coordinate 313,599,698 of CM040121.1, forward strand.
TTTATTATCGTGGAGGCGTCCACCGTCCTGGACGCCTCCTTACCTTATTTTATTTTATTTTATTTACGTAATAACCCAAAAAAAAGAACAAATAATAAAAATAAAAATAATTTTTTTTGGAGGCGTCCAGGGTCCTGGACGCCTCCTTCCCTCACTCCCCGGCCTCTCCACACAGCCTCTCGTCCGCCCGTTTAGCCTAGTGAACCAATAGAATGGAAGTCTAAGGGGCTTACCGGATCGTGCTCGTCCTCTCCCGCGTCACCAGCGCCCGCAGGGCCATCCACGGCCAAAAGAGGAGCCTCCTCCTCCACGGCAATCTCCTCCGCCACGGCAGCCTCCTCGGCGTCATCTCTCAGCCTCCTCGGACGACGATCCCGTCGTTTCCGCTTCTCCCCACCCTGGCTCGGGCCTCCTTGCTCCATTGGAATTGGGAATGGGTCGTTTAGAGTGAACGAGTCGTCAGAATGAACAGTAGAAGTGAAAGGGGGGTGAGGCCCCCCTTATATAAGAAAATCCCTTTTTTTGGGGCGTCCGGGCGCCTGGACGCCCCCACTTTTTCTTTCCTTTTCAAAAATTCAAAAACTTAGGGGCGTCCAGGCGCCTGGACGCCCCCAAACAAAATCCAAAAAAATAATAAAAAAGAAATTATAGGGGCGTCCATACCCCTGGACGCCCCCAAAATAAAAAATAAATAAAAAAAATAAAAAAATTGGAGGCGTCCAGGCCCCTAGACGCCCCCATTAAAAATAATTTTTTTTAATATATATATTTACATATGATCATATTATGAATAAATAGGTACATAAAAAGAAAGAAAACACAAAAATAGAAAAATGGAAAAATAAAAATCATAACAAAGGGAACGTGGTCCAAAACATCAAAATGCCAGATTTTATTCCATCAGAAAGTAGAACGAGCTACATCAGGGGCTTAGGTGCCTTAGGCCTTAACTTCCCCAGTTCGGTTACATAAGCTCTCCACAGCTCGCATTCTTCCCCCACATGCGCTAAGGCCTTTCCCGCAACACTTATCTTCCAGGGTGCTTTGACGGCCTTCGCTTCCTTCGCATCCGCTTCAGTGCCAAACTCTCTCTTCTTCAAAGGAACGATGCCAGTCGGTGGTGGGAACGAATGACGTGGAATGCCGATCTGGAGGCAGCACCGATGCGTGTTGTAAAGGACAAACTCGGTCGCACCAATCAGTTGGAGATCAACTTCGGGAGAAGACCTCATAAGGAGTTCAAGCGGGAGTAGACATGCCGGTGCGCATGTAAAGAAGCTTTGTGTCACGGTGCGAAAGTAAGACCGCCGGTCTTCACGTTTCTTGAGCCACTGAACACGGTTCGCTATAGTGCCACCGAAGCCTAACACATCGGCTATGTGATGAAGGGGGCTTTGTTGGGAGAGCTTCGAAACGGTTGGCATTCCCTCACGGTGATCAAATTTGAAATGCAAATCAAACCAGCAATTCAGGACAAGTGCGCAACCGAAAGGAGACTTACCCATACTTGAGGCAGTAAGGCCACTGTAAAGGTAGGCGAGGACGGCGGGTCCCACCCTCTTTCACTACCAGAAAAAGCGGGATTTCAGACGGAATTTTCAGAAATTTGTGACGGATTTTTTTCCGTCACAAATTCCATCTGAAATATGCAATTACACACCGAATTTCAGACGGAATTTGTGACGGAAAATATTCCGTCACAAATTTCAGACGGAATTTGGGACGGAAAATTTAATCTGTCAGAAATTTATGACCAAGAATTTGTGACGGCCACATTTGTGACGGATCCGTCTGAAAATCCGTCACAAATGTGTCTTCTCACGGATTTTCAGACAGAAATTAATCCGTCACAAAATTTTTCCGCCCCCAATCCGTCGCAAAGGCACATTTGCGACGGATTGGGGGCGCAAAAATTTTGTGACGGATTAATTTCCGTCTGAAAATCCGTGAGAAGTCACATTTGTGACGGATTTTCAGACGGATCCGTCACAAATGTGGCCGTCATAAATTCTTGGTCATAAATTTCTGACAGATTAAATTTTTCGTCCCAAATTCCGTCTGAAATTTGTGACGGAATATTTTCCGTCACAAATTCCGTCTGAAATTCGGTGTGTAATTGCATATTTCAGACGGAATTTGTGACGGAAAAAAATCCGTCACAAATTTCAGACGGAAATTTTCGTCTGAAATTTCCGTCTGAAAATTCCGTCTGAAATCCCGCTTTTTCTGGTAGTGTTTCCACTCTAGATCTCGCGAATGGCACTCAGTTGGTCTTCTTCCACTATGTTGTCAGTATGAGGGAACAAGAGAGCTCCCGCCAGACAAATGATGAACCCTTTCATGATTCCTTCCAAATAGTCATCATCTGGTGACCCTCTCAGCGCATCCATAACCCATTCCGCGAGCTTTTGCAAATCAATTCCCTGTCGAGTACGGACCTTTTTCGCTGCATCGGGCCGCATGAAGCTTCCAAGGACACTCTCAGAAGTCCCCCGTGTTCGTATCCGCATAGCCTTCACCTTCCCGTCGCTCTTGAATTTCTTCAATCCAAGCAGAAGTTCCACCTCCTCGAGGAGGATGGTCGCCTCGAAGGTCGGGAAGACAAACGTGTGGGTCTGGGGATGCTAGATCTCCACTAATGCGCCCATAGCAGCCCAGTCCATGCGGATTCTCTCATAGTGTTTGGCATGAATAAGGAGCCCCTGAAGATGCCACCTCGAGAGTATGGCCCTCATGCCGATGGTGATGTTGGAAGTTAGCTTTGAAAGCCATGGCGGTTTGGAAAACTTCCTCAGGCCTGGGAAGAGTGGATATGGCTGGAAGAGAAAAGAAAGAAGAAGAAAGGAAGGAAGTAAGAAGAAGGTTCACGTAGAGAAATTTGAAATGAATCAGCTTACCATATGCGACATGATCGTCCCACTCAGATGACCCTCGAGGTCAGAGAGTCACCTGATCTCGCTGCTAGGCCTGCTCCTCTTCATAACGCGGAAAGACTCTCCTTCCATCCTGAAATCTCTAGATTCTCCTCTCCTTTTCCTCCTGAGCTTTCAAAACTCTCCTTGGTGCATTTGGAGGAACTAGCCTAAGGGAGATACTTATAGGAAGGGTAGGGCACTACAGGACGGAACATGTCACGTCAGTGGTCAGTTGTCAGGATTTTGTCTAGATCTCCTTTGTACTGTGGTACGATTCTGCTACTTTCTGATGTTGCTAACATTTGCTAGTCTGTGCAGGTTTTACTAACGGACGTCTTTGTCCTATCTCCTGTCCCACCTTTCAATGGTTGGTCCCACCTTGTCATGCATCATAGTATATGATACCTACGCTACTAGAACATGTCAAGGACCTCGCGACCCGAACGAATCTGGGATTTGAGTTCCCCTTCAACAAAAAATAGTGATGATCCCAGAAGAATTTGTGTTGTACGGATAGGCCGTTAATTTGTGGTAGCATAGGGACGACTATTCCATTCAGTGAGTTGGTGCGCGGATAAACGGGCCCCAGCCCAGTGTCGGCTCACCGGATCGATATCCTGACCCGTTCTTAACAAGTTGACAATATTATCCTTGGCTATTTTCTATTTTAGTTTGTTTTAAATTTTTCTTTAAGCCCAGCATGCATTCATATAGGACTTTGATTTATTGCGGAAGATCATTCAAGTGATTCGATTGCGAAAGTCGCTGTGCTTCAATTCTTACAAATATGAGATATTCCACTCCGAATGAAATACTGAGTTTCCTTGAAACGGCCCTACGCTGCTCTTCCAAAGGAGACCCTTGTTTGGACAGACCCTCAGATATTCCTTTACTTTTTACCTTGCTTGACCCACCTTGGCCGCAGCACTTCCACGTTGGCTGGTAACCGCTCCCCAAAGGTGAAACCTGCAGGTTTATGACCCAGGTACTTCCACACCGAGAAGTTGGTCTCTTTTTGTTTCGTGCCTGAGCGCACATCTCACCCTCCCTTATTTGATCTCCATCCAAGCAAATCGTCAAAATTTGAAAGACCTCCTTCAAGGTCGCCTAATTGAAACTTCAGGAAAGATTCCAAACAGTAACGTCAAAAGCGTGTCTCATCACACCTTGGCATCAACTTATCAGTCCATTCCCACTCCATTTCACTCCACTTCGATACCATTCCATTACGTGTCACTCCCTTGCAAAGTAGACGCCAAGGCGGGGCAGCTGTAGACACGCCATTCCTGACATCTCCTGAGAAAATCTCATATTACTATACGACGCCCCGCATTGGCTTTCGCATTTTGAATCGCTCGAGTGTTTCCTATTCTTGAGTCTTCTTCCGCCTTTTCGGCATCCGGAAATCATCTCGTTGCGGCATTCGGACGGCATCAACACCAATCGGACGCACCGTAGGGTTTCGGAACCAGGAAGAGTGTCTGCCGGGCGGTTGCCGACGCCTTTACAGGGGACCCGGGGGGGTCTTCATGGAGACGTCCAGACTTCTGGACGCCTCCATGACTTTAATAAATATAAAAATATAAAAAACACATAAAAATAATAATAATTATTGGATGCGTCCAGGCCCCTGGACGCCTCCATAAAAACAAAATATAAAAAATGCATAATACCAGTTTTGGTATAAAAACAAAACAAAAAAATAATAAAATATTTATGGAGGCGTCCAGGACCCTGGACGCCTCCATCAACTTGCCCACCGGGCCCCGTCCACCGTCCGACGGTTTGTCATGTGTGAAAAAAGCCAATTGTGGAAGCGTCCAGACAACTGGACGCGCCCATTTCTGAATCACGGGCGCCGTTCAAAACCACGCGTCATGCTAAACTGCGTGCGACTTTCGGTGGGAATTCGGTGGGCCTTTATGGAGGCGTCCGGTCCCCTGGACGCCTCCATGAAAATATTCAAAAAAAACGAATAAAAATAGAATAAAATATTACTTCGGCCCTGTTGGAGGTGTCCAGGGTCCTGGACGCCTCCACCCTCCGGAGCCCTATAAATAGAGGCCCACCCCCTCAGTTCTGAGAGAGCTTCTAAGAGGTCCGATAGGCTGCCGGAGCCCAGAGGCTACCGGAGTCATTTCTAACCCGTGGGGTCTTTTGTAGGTGGAGGTTCTGCCGGCTTCTCGGGTGCCCACGCTCGCGAGAGGAAGGTCGTCTTCATCCACCGCGCTTCCACGTCGTCCCTACGCTGTCGGAGCTCCGCCGGATTTCACCATCGGCACATCCAATAAGCCAATCCTTTCCTTTTCTTCGTAGTTCTTTTGCATTCATCATCTTGCATCCTCTATCCCCCTTCATAAGGGCACCTCTTCTTATATACTTCTTGCATTCATCATAAGTATTTTCCTCCTACTCGTATCCGAGAGGGGTTTAAAAGACAACACCAACCAGGTGTGTGTCTTGCCATCATTTCATTATTTTTATCGCAAGGATTTGAATACTACTACACCTTCATCTTTCTAATCCACTCGTTATTTGTTTGTCGTTGTTTTGCAAGGGTACCCAAGGAAAGCCCTCTCCGTCGGCCGGCCGAAGGGGGAGGAAGAAGCAACCCGTCATCTCCCGCTCTTGAGGTAGGCGTGATCACTTTCTTTATTTTGGGGTCTTTTGGCCCTTGGCGATCACATCATGTTCTCGAGGCCGCGGCGAGTCACTTCCCCAATGGCCGTTTAAATTCCCGTTCTTATATTCTCTTTATATTCTGTTATATTCTTATCTGCTCATATTCTCGAGGCCGCGGTGAGTCACTTCTCCAATGGCCGTTTAAATTCCCGTTCTTATATTCTCTTTATATCTTGTTATATTCTTATCTATTCATATTCTCGAGGCCGCGGCGAGTCACTTCCCCAATGGCCGTTTAAATTCCCGTTCTTTATATTCTCCTTATATTCTGTTATATTCTTATCTGCTGATATTCTCGAGGCCGCGGCGAGTCACTTCCCCAATGGCCGTTTCAATTCTTGCTATTTGATTTCTGCACCATTCCCGTCCCCCCGAGGCCGCGGCGAGTCACTTCCCGCTATGGCCATTTAACTCCCATATCTTGCTATATTACATTTGTCCCGCTCGCCCCGCCGGAGCAATCTCCCGTGGTGGCCCCTTCTCTTTTCTTTTATTTCTGTGTTGTAGCAAACAAAAAGGAGCCCGCGCGCTCCGCTTCTTCTTCTCTCCTCGAACCGCGTGACGTCGCTCACACCCTTTAGTCCAGTAGATATAAGGTCCTGTAACGACCGCACATCTATGCAGAAATGACTTAGTGTGAGCTCTACATGATTCATATTAGTATCTTAATTGATAATTAGTAAATTAGAAACCCATATGATAAGTGGTAAATTATGCAAGTAAATTTCTGTAAAATGCATGCTATTTATTCCCACATGATCTTGTTCATTATCATTATCATCTTGATTCATCTTTTTGGCAATCAAATTAATGTAAATCATGATCCTTGATAAATTGACATGAAAATTAAGACTGAAATGAATACTAGGTTGCTTGACAGCCATTCTACTCCAGTAGAACGGTTTGACCAATTTACTGACTTTTAATAAGTCATTAGCCCTATTAGTTGTGCTAGCCTTGAACTTACCCCCGGACACTCCATCCGGCAGACTTAACATCATCTTGGGATCTCTGTATATCCCTGCTAAGAATCTAAAGAACCACCAGAAACTCCGATTTACGTGACTAAACTGCTGGATTATAAGTCTTGGATCGAATTGGGCTAAGAGAGGCATGTGTGGCCAGTAGTGGACCGCATATCCTCATAGGCGTCCCAATAACGACCGCATATTCCTAGCTTATGCCATTAAGTGTTGGTCGATTAACCTTGATCAATCTTTGACCAAACCATTAAGCCATGGACTGACCAATAGACAGTAGACTAGGCCATGGTTTAGTTTTACCCTATCTTTGGCAGCCCAGAGTTCAATAGGGTGATTTCTTAGCCTTCTAGCCAAGCCCAGGTGGTGCGGCTGGTATATGACCGTTCAAACCTTATGCGGATTCTATTGGACCACATATCCTTAATACGGCCCCGTATGGCCCGTACATCAAGTTCATGGGTCTTAAGGTCTTCTAGACCTGCGCGGCCCAGAACTTACCGTTCATCCTTTAGAGCGGCACACTGTCAGCCGTTCATTCTTGACCTCGTGGGCTGAGTTTCAGTCTAGCTCCTGTAAGTGCGGCCCAGTGTTAGCCGCATATATCGTTTGAGCGGCCTCTGTATGACCGTACATCTCTCAGAGACGAGTTTTATTGTGTTTTGTGCTTTTGAATCCAAGGACAAATTAGTCCTTTAAATCTTGAACTCCTGGATAGTAATTCCTCTGATTATTTGGCCACAAACTTGACTAAATGTCTAGATGGAACTTGGGATCTTGGATCCGATAAATCAATGCCAATGCATCATAAGGGCCCAATCTGGTCCTGGGGAGAGCACCCGAAAAGTACTTGTGCCCCTGGGAGTTTGTAATGACAAGGTGAGGCATTGCACTGAGTGCATGACTAGCGTGATGTCTATAATAGAAATCTCTTGTTATCTCTTGTTACTTGATCGTGCTTGACTTGTTTAAAATACTTGCTGGTGGCCATTTCCTCGTTACAATTTCCTGTTACACTTGTTACATGATATTCTTGTTGAAATCCAGGTATCTTATATTTCCTTGACCTTGAAAGATCTTTATATTGCGTTGTTTTTCTTCTGTATCATCATTTCTTTTCTTATCATTTCATATGAAAATGGAATAATTGGTTAATTACGTAAACTTGCATGTTATTATCTACTGAGCGTTCGCTCATATAGTTGTCTCCCCCCTTTTTCCAGGCAGCTCAGGTGATGATGCACTTACCGTTGGGGATGGGCAGGAGTGATGATTGGAGTGTACTAGTTCTAGATGTTGAGTTGGCATAGTTATCCTACTCTTAGTTGTGCCTTAGAGGGTGTTTAGCTACAATTATGATATTATTGTTAAGTTGATGTTGCCTCAGTTTGTATTAAAGTTGGTTTAAGGATATTGTACTAGATTTGAAATGTTTCATGACCAATAAAGTTATCTCTTTTCATAGCACAAGTGTTAATGCTTAGATTAGCTTATCATTATTTCTAGCTATTTCTGACTGTACGTTCCGATATTCCGCGTCGGGGCATGATAAATTCGATTAGTGGTAAGTGGTCATGCCAGCTTCCGCCGAAGTCTATAATGCATGCTCTCAACATATCTTCCACAACTTGATTTATCCTTTCGGTCTATCCATCTGTTTGGGGATGAAAAGCAGTGCTGTAGTTGAGTTTCATCCCTAGAGAGTGCTGTAAACTTTTCCAGAAATGAGAGGTAAAGCGTGGGTCTTGGTCAGATACAATCGACACGGGAACTCCATGCAATCTAACCATCTCCTTAATATACAGGGCAACAAGTACATCGACTGACCATCGACTTTTGATGGGTAAGAAATGGGCCGATTTAGTTAGCCGGTCGATAATTACCCAAATTTCATCATATCCGCCCCTACACTTGGGCAAACCCATGATAAAGTCCATGTCAATGTCTTCCCACTTCCACTTGGGAATATCTAGCGGATGTAGCTTCCCGGCGGATTTTTGATGTTCCGCCTTCACTTGTTGGCATGTGAGGCAACAAGATACAAAGTCTGCTACCTCCCTTTTCATGTTAGGCCACCAGAAAGTTCTTTTTAAGTATTGGTACATCTTAGTGGCTCCAGGGTGGATCGTGTACCTCGATCTATGAGCTTCTTCAAAAATCTTCTTCTTCAATTCGGGACAGTCGGACACACATGTTCGTTCATGAAATAGCAGTCTGCCATCAGGTGCCAGCTTGAAATCAAGTCTCTCGTCCAACTTGCTCTTTATCTCCACTAGTGAGGGATCTTCTTCTTGCAGCTTCGTGATTTCAGGTAGTAAATCTGGATGTATACTCATATGAGATAGAATAATACACTTATTCTTCTCATCTGTGCTGATATCAAGCTTAGAGAATTTCTCCAGCAACTTCCATTCTTGTATCATACAATTGTCCAATATTGCTTTCGTCTTTCGACTAAGTGCATCAGCTACAGAATTACCCTTACCGGGATGGTACTGTATAGTGAAGTCAAAATCCTTGAGATACTCGAGCCAACGCCTTTGCCGCATGTTCAGCTCCTTTTGGGAGAATAAGTACTTGAGGCTTTTATGATCGGAGTATACAGTGAATTATTCTCCGTAGAGATAGTGTCTCCAGATCTTCAAGGCAAATACTACTGCGGCCAGTTCTAAGTCATGCATCGGGTAGTTCTCTTCATGTTTCTTGAGCTGTCGGGAAGAGTATGCAATGACTCTTCCGTTTTGCATCAATACACATCCGAGGCCAATTCCAGAAGCATCGATATATACCTTATATTTTTCTCCTTCAATTGGTAATGATAAGACTGGAGCAGTGGTCAAGAGATCCTTTAAGGCTTGGAAACTCTTTTCACAGTCTTCATTCCACTTATAAGGTACTTCCTTACGGGTTAACCTGGTCAGAGGAACAACAATCTTGGAAAAGTCCTTGATAAAACGCTGGTAGTAACCAGCTAGACCCAAGAAGCTCCGAATCTCCATTGCATTTGTGGGTTGTTCTCAGTTCTTCACGGCTTCGACCTTTGATGGGTCAACATCAATTCCGTTCTTCGAAATGATATGGCCTAAGAAGGATACTTTCTCGAGCTAGAACTCACACTTGCTGAATTTGGAATATAGTTTGTTTTCCCTCAATATCTGTAGTGCCTTCTTGAGATGTTCTTCATGATCCTCTTCGGTCTTTGAATAGATCAGAATATCATCAATAAAGACCACAATGAATTGGTCTAAATAGGGCCTGAATATGCTGTTCATTAACTGCATAAAAGCTGCGGGGGCATTTGTTAGTCCAAAAGGCGTAACAGTAAATTCGTAATGCCCATACCTGCTTCGGAATGCAGTTTTATGAATATCTTCTTCTTTGATCTTTAATTGGTGGTAACCACAACAAAGATCAATCTTAGAGAAATATGAAGCTCCAGATAACTGATCGAATAGTTCGTCAATTCTCGGCAGCGGGTACTTGTTCTTGATTGTAAGGTGATTTAGCTGCCGATAATCAATGCATAGTCTCATCGATCCTTCCTTCTTTTTGACGAACACCACGGGTGCTCCCCATGGGGAAGTACTCGGCCTGATGAAACCCTTTTTCAATAACTCCATTATCTGCTCTTTTAGTTCCTTCAGCTCAGCAGGGGACATTCTGTACGGTGCCTTGGAAACTAGACCAGCACCAGGGACAAGGTGGCTTGTGAACGACACTTCCCTTTCTGGGGGTAAGCCGGGTAAATCTTTTGAAAAAACATCAGGAAAATCCCAAATTACACGGATGTCTTCAAGTTTAACCTCCTCGACTTCCGTGGCAGTCACGAATGCTATGAAAGCCATGCATTCCTTATCCATAAGCTTTTTAGCTCGGAGTGCAGATATAAGAAGTGATTTACTCCGAGGGCTATTGTAAACTAGCTCTGGGAAATCCACGAAAGTTACCTTGCCATGCCGGCAATCTAAAGTTGCTTGGTATCTGGATAACCAGTCGGCACCTAGTATGACATCATAACCCTTCATATCTAGGCATATCAGGTCAGCAGGTAAATTGCTTCCCTTAATCATCACTTTACAATTTGGATAGTGATAAGTGATATCAGACTCGTTTCCAAGAGGTGTAGATATGACCAAATCTAACAGTTCATGTTTCTTAGAAAATGAAGTATTAAATTTCTTGGAAATGAATGAATGAGTTGCTCCGGTATCAAATAAAACTTGAGCAGTTTTTGAACAAATAGTGAGAGTACCTTCCACAATTCTACCTTCTGTGGGTTTCGTTTCTCGGAGAGCTTGCAGACGGCCTTGTCTCTTTACCGGACGCTTCTCATCTTTGGTGTCTTGTTCCTTCATCAGTGGATAGTCTGGGATTCGATGCTCTCGGCTCCCACATCATAGACAAGCTCCTAACTTCCTCCAGCATTCCTCGGTCTTATGACCAGCTTTATCAGAATACTTGTAAATCTTCTTAGAGGGGGTGGCGGTGGAGAATGGCCTATCATTCTTCTGGAATTTCTTTGCCTTGGAGGGCTCCCCTCCCATGAAAAACTTTTTCTTGTTGAATGATTGTTTGAATTTTCCTGGGCTTGTGACAGGCTCCTTCTTGTCTCTTCCTCGGATTCTCTCAGATAATTCGGTGACGTCTTCTAGCAGTTGGGCACGCCGAACCATCTCCGAATAGACTTGGATGTCCATCGGTGCAAGTTGTGTAATATAGTGGGGCCGAAGCCCGTTGAGGAACCTTCTCATCTTCATCTTTTTCGTACACACCAAGTGAGGTGCATACTTCTACAATCTTGAAAACTGGGCCTCATATTCGGCCACTTTCAAGCCCCGTTATTTTAGAACGGCGAATTTCGCGGCCTTCTTCTCCTGGACATGGTCGGAGAAGTACTTGTTGTTGAAATGCTCCGTGAATTCATCCCATGTGACATGGTCTTCTGGTAGTGTTGCCTCTATGGATTCCCACCAGCATCGAGCGTCCCACTCCAGTTGGAATACGGCCAGTAAAACCTTCTCCTCGTCCGCGCATTGCATCACACGGAAGATTCATTCCATCTCCTTTAACCGATTCTCGGCATCCTCGGGGTCAGACGAACCCGTGAATCTTGGTGGGTTCATGTTACGGAAACTCCTGTGGAGATCACCAGCTCCACGGTTGGCTCCGCCTTGGGCCACTTGCTGTAGTGCCTATGTAAGGCCCTACACGGTGTGCTGCATCTCGCGCCATTGTGCTCTTTCAACAGCCATGATCCTACAAAAGAGTTTAAGTATGATAAAGATTGGGTTTACTTATAAGGTCAAAAGTCATTGTAGAACTTAACCCATGGCTCTATCCGTCTCACCGGGTAAGATGTATCTATCCTTGGACTTAAGTTTTACCTAGATTTCAATCATGACCGTAATTTTTTTCCTAACCTCCTATTTCTTCTAGTTTCCTAGGTTTGAAAACCTAGGCTCTGATACCACGAAGACTCTCACGTCCCGAGCACGGAAGATACTCGGATGCGTGACGCGTCTATATAGATCGTGTCATTAGAGCGATAATTTTTTTGGCATACATAATTTCGGAGTGCGCAAAAGACTAATCAAATCTAATAAATCCCAATAGTTCAAGTGACGATTATTTGATTAACCAAAGGAATTAAAGATAGTCCATGACAAATTCTAAATTTAAAAAAAAAGCCAAACATTAGGCTACATGCCTTAACAAAGTTTATACCACTAACTGACATAGATGGGAGTACAAGGTAGACTCAAATAAATTCAAAAGACACGACTAGCTAATGATAGGCGAACACTCTTCACTCGGTTTCAAACCCATTCTTGTGGATGTCGCTATCCGAATCACCTGAAAATGTTAGGAAGCAACTGGATGAGCAAATCACTCAGTAGGAATTACATCTCAAATTCGAGTAATCTTTACGTGATTTACAATTTGCATGTATATTCAGTATGGCTATGCATGATGTACGTGTAAGTAAAACAGGTATACAGGTAATCTATGCACGATGAAAAAGTAAGAGATCAGGAACTGTATAAAGAGAGTATAACAAGATTTCAAGTATTTGACAAGTAGTATTTCAAGAATTTATAGATTTAGATGCCACTTCGGGGCAAGGAGGAATTCATGTATAACTATGAACGCAGGTGCGAGAATGAACTCATGTACAAGTATATCTCAGGTGCGAGCAAGTAAAATTCAATTCAATCAAGTAATGTCAAGTACGTATCAGTAGAATTGGCTATTTCAATCAAGCAAGTATTTTACCCTTTTTTCGGGCCACAAGTCAAGTATTGCCCGTTTCGGGCCACGCAAGTCAAGTCAAGTAAGTAAGGAGAGAGTAAGTGTGAAGTGTCTTTAGTCAAGCAAGTACTCTGGTGCAATGTCAAACACCGTAGTCAATAAACTCCCATGGGCATAAGTACCTTCGGGTGCTCCTCCCAGGACCAGACCGGGCCCTATATGCACAGTATTTCATGTATTCCTTTTGACATCCACTCTCATTTATAGCCAATATGGAATTTTAAGAAACTAAGAAACGTAGTATTACAGATAAGATTAACTTGTCATTTAGTTATGGAGGACTCTAGAGGTGGCCCCTACAGGCTAAAGAGGTGGCTCCCGTCGTGTAGCACTTTACGCCGTACGGCCTCAAGAGGTGACTCCCACAACGTAGCACTTTACCCTGCATGGCACTTAGCTCAAACACTCCCAAATGGTAGTTTAAGAGGTTCAAGGTTTGACCATGTAGGATATACACAAGTAGATTTTCATGGACTGGAATTCAAGAATTCGTAAGATGCGGGAAAATGGATTAGGGTTGTGTTTGTACAAATCACGACACAGATCAAGGTCTGAAGCTGTAATCACTGAATTGGCGCCTAGGGGTTGGCCAATCTTTCAGATTTTCAATTTTTAGAGTTATATATATATATATATGGAATTAGCGCTTGCCAGGGAGTCTTCATTTAATTGAAGATGACTTGGCTGTCGTCATTTAAGTAATTGGCGCCCTGGCTTGGGGCGCCAATTGCATAAGGTGATTTTTCAATTATATATATATGAATAAGGAATTGGCGCCCTTGCAAGCAATCTTCAATTAATTGAAGACTTGCTGGCTGCCGCTATTTGATGAATTGGCGCCCTGGCTTGGGGCGCCAATTTCAATGGGTGATTTTCACCCAGCAGCTATGTTTTGTGACTCGAAATACTATTCATTTTGGAAAAGTTTCTCAAAAATATAAATTACTTATATGAACAGGTAGTGTAAATCCTCGGGAGTCCAGAAACATGTTCAGGTATAATTGTTGGGTTTTGATTTCACAGATATGAATTTTCTAATGTTGTATCTTTAATTTCTCAAGAAATGGAATTGGCGCCCCTGTGAGTAGTCTTCATTTAATTGAAGACTCTTCGGGGTGTCACCAATTTAATGAACATGTGCAACTAATTGACGACCCTACTGCGAGTCACCAATTGAGTTGTTTTCCAAGTGGGTTATGCTTCGTATCAGAATGGTACGTTCTGTGATATAAATTACTATTCATTTTCCAAAGTTTCTACGATTTAGAATTCGAAGACATGGTCAAGTGGAGAAAAATCTCAGGGTCACAGAAGTATATTCAAGCAGAATTTTCATGGTTCAGTTTAATAGTTATAGATTTTTGAATACGTTGATTAACTAATTACTGGAAATTCCAGAAAATGGAATTGAGGACATTGCATATGTCTTCAATTAATTGACGACCATACACGAAGTCTTCAATTTTGAAATTGACGCCCTGGTCAGGGGCGCCATTTATAGGTGAGTGTTCACTATTCATCAGTATAAAAGTGCTCCGAATCAGGAAGTAAGGGTACGATCAGGTTGAGAAAACTGTCAAGATTCCAGAAACATGCTCATGTAAAAATTTCATGCTTCAGTTCGATAGTTATGGATTTTTGAATGTGTTGAATTATTAATTACTAGAAATTTGTGGAAATGGAAATGACGACACTGTGAAGTGTCTTCATTTAATTGACGACCCCTCAGGGGGTCTTCAATTTGGTAATTGGGGCCCTGGTCAGGGGTGCCATTTACCTGAGAGCTGGGACTCTCGAGTTTTTAAAACATGTAAGTATTTTATGTACAGAGGTTCTATACTAAGGTTTAAAACATGGTTATTAAGACTGTAAAACCAGTGTAATAAAATATGTTCAAAAACGTATGAAATCATGATAACAGATTATGTTCCAACTCATAAAGATCATGGTAACAGATTGTGTAAAAATCATATATGGTAGGTATCACAGGCTATTAAAAATATGTATAACATGGTATATACATGGTCATTTCTTGATCACGGTAAAGCCACGTAATATATAGCATGGATGATAAGTTAATCTAACTCTAAGCATGCATAACTTAACCTATTTAGCTACTAGTTAGGAAAGGATTTGAGAACACCTACCTTTTGACGTAAATTACAAGGTTCAGAATAAAGAAGCCGCAGAAGGATCGCAGCAGGGCGTAGGCTTCGGGAAGAAGACGCTCCTTCCGCACTGATGACGGTAGTAGCCTCTGACAGTGCTACGGAGGGGATTAGTTATAGGATGGGTTTAATGCCTTGCGGGTCCGGCTGAGTAGGCATGGTGTTTGCCAGCTAAATGGGGTTGTTCATGTCTCAACCTTCTAGAAACATAGATTAAATGATGCTCTTGTAAGAGGTCGTTCATTAATCTAGGTGGCACTATTCATGTAAATGACGTCTCTGCATGAGAGCGTCTGTTAATCTGGGTGTCATTATTCATGAGAATGACGCCCTTGCAAGAGGGCATTAACTGCTAGACAAAACTTCCATCTTCACGTGTTGGCATTCATGGTGTACATATATATATTAATACTATAATGGGATGGGGCCCTAAGGGAAATGGCGCCTCCATACATGGTCTTCAATTTAGTAATTGGTGCCCTGGGCAGGGGCGCCAATTCACTTGGTGGTGGACAAGGTGGAAACCCACTACGTACCACCCATGTGCATAAAGTTGGGTTGCACATTTATATGCTAGTCCTTCTATGGTTTAGTTCTCTAAACAAAGCCTCCATATAGAATTCTTGCAAGAAGAGTACATTACGTACTATGCATAAAGTAGGTTGTACATTTACATACTAGTCCTCATAAGGTTTTGGTTCTTTTACATATGGCCTTCATGTTTCTTTATGGCATAAAGTGATGTTGGCTTGTATATTTATTTTATAGTCCTTGTGAGGTTGGGTTCTTTATGTAAGTCTTTCAATGATTCTTTAGGAAGAAGTTTTGAATTCACTCAATGATTTTTATCGGGGGTGCTACAACCGCAGTATAAACACACATAACCACGCTAAACCACTAACTGGCGAAAGCCTGCACAACTATGGGATGCCTCGAATATCGAGCATAAACCACGTCGAACCGAGTTCTCGTAATCTGGGCTACAAAGGGCTGGATCACGGTAACCTGTCTCGGATTATCACTCGTGAAGGATGAATGTTAGAATCTAGGCTACTAGGTAGACCCTCAGTCGGTCAAGGAAGGCACATGGCTACATTGTCGGAATAGGACTCTCAAAGATAACAAGGAATCACGAGTCGAAGCTATACAATAGGGTACCCTCGGCCGCCAGAACACTAAGCAACAATGGTAAGAAACTAGGGTTGCTATACTAGAGTGATAGAAGCACTACCCACTAGAAGCAAGGTCGAATGCGCCCACTGATGACTTAATCCATAGCCTCAGGTGTCTCCCTACTCGCCCCAGGCGGAAACTGAGACACCATACATGGAACACAAGACAAGGGTCTAGTCGGGGTCGTGCTCGTCAGTATGCATCCGAAGTTCGCAACCACGTGTGCACACACTGACTGACTGCGCTACGTTAGGCCCTTTAGCTAGTTTTCCTCCTGTCCCAGACTCGAGTCGCCATAGTGGGAGGCCCTACAGAAACTAGCCACAAACTGTCTCTCTCGGGTCTAGCTCTCCACTACTCCCAAGTGGGTCGACACACACGTGCCCAAGCAAGCT
Source organism: Amorphophallus konjac (assembly GCA_022559845.1). Classification (NCBI taxonomy): domain Eukaryota; kingdom Viridiplantae; phylum Streptophyta; class Magnoliopsida; order Alismatales; family Araceae; genus Amorphophallus; species Amorphophallus konjac. The sequence goes on from CM040121.1 coordinate 313,616,320, forward strand.
ACGACTAGTGGGAAAAGGTCACTCCAAGTAAGGACCTGTTGTGAAACCACTGACGTGTCACCGGTCGTGGATAAATGCACGTCGCATGAAACACGAGTTTAAATTTGCAAGGCACAATGCCGCTTAGGTTGCTATGCCAAAAACCATAACTATTCCCATTTCCCCGCCATGGATGTACCTATCCATTTTTAAATCAAGTCATCGGGCGTCCCGCCATGAGACGGCCCTCACGGGGGTTTACACGATTAATTTCTTTTTTAGTTTATCCCAAAATACCTTTATTTAAGTTTCGGGATGAAAAACCAAGTTTTCAGGGCCAAAATGGCTGTTTACTGCATTGGGTCTTGGGGTGTCAGTCAACCGGACCAAGGGGGTCGATCGACCGGACTTCCTAGAATCATGTCTGGGCAGAAACCGGTCGACAGGCCTTCTGGGTCAATTGACCTTCTTCACTGAACGCGGTTGGGTAAGGCGCCGCAACTATCAGGGACACGGTCGATCATCTGACCGCGTAGATCCTGAACGCGGTCATTCTAACCACCATGTTCAGGCTCACCGACTTAGCCCCCATACACTCTAGACGCGGTCCCTATTCAGGCCGCGACCCTTATCTAGAAGCTAAACGCGGTTGAAAGACTGACGGCGTTCAAGCTTCCGATCTGGGCAAGGGCGAACTGCTCTAAACCCAATCCCACTCGCTTGAAATGAGGGGAAAAACATACAAAAATCTTGTTTCATGCATTCATACTTCCAAATACCCTCATTTAAACCCAAAAGCCACATGGATCACATGCATTTCCCACATTCACATCAAAACTATAAAGAACTCATATCACACCCATTCTCTTTCGGCGAGTAAACCTTCTAGCATGCGATTAATAGCATGAAACTATAGGGAATAGAGATTAGAAGTGAGAGGATTCCATCCCCCTACATTTTGCGAAGAAACCACACGATTTGTATGCCGAACCGTTGAGAACTGATGCGCTCACTCGAACCCGATCCCCGATCTCGCGACCACGCCATGCCGCGACACCGCCTCTTGCTCCTCAGGTCCATCCCCACTGTGCATAGCCCACGCTGCCCTTGGTCTCGTCCACCAGAGAGGTGGAGGGTGAGAGGGAGAGAAACGAGAGGGTGAGAGGGGAAGAAACGAGAGAGTGAGGGGGAGAGAAACGGTGGGGGGTTTAAAATAGGTTTTAGTTTTAGTTTTTTTTTTCTTCTTTTTTTTTTCTTTTGAAAATTTGCACTAACTCCGAAAATTTCTGAAAAATATATTCTGACGCAAAAAAATTTCCAGAAAAAGTAAGGCCGCTCAACGCACCATCACGGACCCAAAATGATTATCATAAATACCGTTTAGGGGTCCAAAAGTTCAATAATAAATTTTGAAACCAATATGGACACGATCCGAGACCCAAGGACATTATAGTCCTCCCCCTTATAGGAATTTCATCCTCGAATTTTGGACAACGCACAGAACTCACGGGGAAGGACTAACCTTACGGGTAAGACCTCACAATCCAAACACAACCATCTCTGAGGAACACTGCTAGCCCAAAACAACCAATAAAGTCCTCTCGGACCATCATGCCAATCCATACCAATCCTCGGACGGATCGTGGCGCACATAGATAGATGGGTCTGGCATCACCTCATCTTCTCAAAACCTCAGGGCGCGAACAACAATAGACACGCTCTGTACGCGGGGAGAGACACCTGATTCTAGACACAACTCCAATCCATTACTGGGAAAAATCATGCCCAGCTGTCCACTCAGGACATCAGCTTCCTCGAACACCGAGTACCCCTCACAAGGAGCACAATCACATCTCCGACCACAGGCGAGCTAAGGCACTATTACCGTCGACTGCAATCCTTCCGACGGCTCCACGCAATCAACAACTCTCACCTCAAGAACTGAACACAATCAATGCTCACATGTTAACACCGATCCCAAGGCCAATTCCTCACCGGTCTCCACCAATGTCCATGGAACCCTACTATTAACCGCCAGAGACTTCACAATCACCAACCACAACATACAATTAACCAATCTGAATGACAACACATCGGTTGGAGAAGTCATCTGCCTGCCGCTGGCCACACACCGACCAAGAGATCACACTTCTCCCCTACTTCTTTGCAGAACCGATAATTAAATCTCTGGATGCTCGCTTACATTCATGGCCCGAACATCTGCTATTTCCACGCCTGGGCCACACATCGACCGAACATCATCCTAATCCTCTCTGACCATCTGGCCAATTCCAGCTTCTCAAAAAGGGGAAGAAGAACAACAAGGTCACTGTGTGAACCTTGAACTCCTCAATCTCATTAATCCTGGGCACAATGCCTCAAATCCCTTCTCAATGGAGGGGCCCTCATCTCAAGTCCACACTTCAAGGGATTCTTTCATCGAGGAGACAGATGTTTCATATTACAATTGTCCAATCCACACCTACCAACTCCATAGTTTCACCTGGACTGCCAACTGACCGCGACCTATTCCCAGTGCCCGCATGAACGCCACACCGTTAAGACTGAACAATCTCTCACTTCACACATAGTCCCCTTGTGCCGCTCCTCCTGGGCCATGGGAAACCTCTGACCTTAGCACAACAATCCGGTCAGTGGAACCACAAAAAGCACCGAGTTCCAAACTCTCCCGAGCCTTGTCAAGGCCAAGCTCTCTATTCACACCCCTCACATCGCTTATCTAGTCCCGAATAGCATGTTTGTCAGACAATCGACACACTAAACCACACATTATCAAAGCGATTAGACAACCCAATTAGCTCCTTCGACTACACACGACAGTCCTACGCAATCCCATTCTCAACACCATTACTCCCGGCCCTACGTCTAGATCATTCACCCTGACCTGGGCCGATCAAATCACTGTCTCCACTCTAAGCAACATATATCAGCGTCTTACACCCAACTAAAAACCACTTAAACCATATGTCAGTGCATCACATATGCCATGATAAACTCTCTGCACTCCCTTCTAACAGAAGAGCGCCTCCCCTTAAGTAATCCAATCACGCTGTCACATCGCATCAACCTTAAGCACCTGATCGGGGTCACAGTCCAGGTCCTTTTTCCACAACCTTCCCTGAAGCTTCCACCGGGTCCCCCAACTGTCATCACTGCCGCACACCCGGCACGCCAATCCATAAAATTTCTGGGGTGCTAGTGGTCCGATTAGCCACACCGATACTCACAATATTCCTACTGGGACCGAGAAGTGATTTTCTCAAATTATACATCACCGAACTCAAACCGACCTGGGAAACTACACCTTAATCGAAGCTGATCAAAAAACTCCTCACTCCTGAGCAACACATTCTCGCTTCCAAGATGACCAAAACCATTTTCCACACCTTACACGCAACTCTAATGGACTAATGGCTCCTCCATAAGCCACTCACGATGATTCCATGGGAGAAACTAGGGCAACCACCATCCTTACTCAACAACCCTTGACTCAAAAGCCTTTAATTCACAACCCCATGATGCTATTCAACACAATGCCTGAACATGGCACACCAAACGATGCCAACCTCATGGCCAACCTCTCAAGATTAGCCAATTGACCACCAACTCCATCGACTAAATCTAAAAAATAGGGTGAGTAACTCGAACACCAAAAATCTGGAGCACAGACTCGCATGCTTAGTTTGGCAATTCACATGGCGAACCAAAGATCTTTGCCCAACTTACTCCAAAAAAATTAGGACACCAGCCACACGGCGCAATATACAACTTAACTGGTAACTCTACTCCTACTACGGCGCCAACACGGCCTACCAAAATGGGGGAAAGCACCCAACTCCTATTGGTAGCTCCACTATCGCCATGTCGGACACCGACTCTAACTCCCGCTATGCTCACGGGAACTCATGAACACGAGTTTCAATGAAACAAAAAACATCAGAATTTAAGGAAACACACCTAAAGCATAATTTAAACGATTCAAGATTTTACCTGCCACGACGTGGGACACCTCCTCGCCAGCCCGGCTACACATCTCGTAGCCCCGAGAATCCAACCTCGCCATATCAAAAGTTGTTACGACTGCAAGGATAGCCCCTCCGGGTAACCACATGCCAAAAAGTCCTGGCTGACTGTACTTGTGGCACCTCCCATCATTAGGAACGATCTACGGAGTCTGAAGTGAACCCCATACACATCCCTCAATACATGTAGCCCATAAGGAAATCACGAAAACCACCAGAAACAAAAGCCAGACGAAAATCATAGCTGTACCTTCTAATGATGTGCACCGACGCACCTCACACGATAAAATATATCTCAGACTCAGGGATCTCCATCTTCACAAAGCCACGCTAAGGAGATGGCTGAGGGCACTGACGGAAGTAGTGCCCTGCCTAACCGCATCTGAAACACCTCCTCAATGGGCATTCACGCGCCACGTGCCCCACCTGGGCGCACGTGAAATAGCTCCTAACAGTAATGATATCTGGACAAGCTTGGCTGAGGTGGGGACCACCACATCTCTGACACTGCTACCTCTGAATCGCCAACCTGGGCTGCGGTAACCAGGCCATCGACTGGAGCACACTCTCGGTCGAAATCTGCCTCCGCGCCTGCTGCCTCTACTGTCGACGCTGCCAATACACTGTCCACCTAATCCTCTGCCTTCGCTTGTCCCTCCGAGGTTGCCTACGAGCAGGTGAAAGGGGCACAACTGACACCGTCGACTGGTGGGGAGTTGCTGTGGGACATTGTAACGACCCAAGATCTGGATATCGAGAATCACCCGATCCCATTCGAATCCTGGCCCGCCACCCATGAGCCGGAAGGCTCGGAAGGGTTATTTAGTGAAGTCCCGCGATCAATGACACCTAAGAGGGGAGGTGAATTGGGTGATTCAATATTTTAAGAAAACTTTTACTCGATTTAAAACAAATATGATAAAGTAGTAATTAGAAATTCAGATCTGTATAATTATATATTAGATCTATCCAAATCTAATGCGACGATAGTTCTTTGGTACAAGACGGAGGTATGAATCCAAGGATTCTGCTCACGCAAGGTGCTATCGTCTTGACAAGACTGGCCTTGTCAATTCAAAAACACTTTTCGATATACCAAAGATCTACTTATAGAAAAGATCAATTTGATGTGGGACGGGACGCGACTTGAGACAATAAGGGACTCTAGCTCGTGGACATCCCTAAGCGAGGGAAACGTGCGGATTTGTGCGGTTGAGGAACCAGCAATGAGTCTCAGGTATCTACTTTTCCGTGTGCTCGGATCGAGTCACGGGACGGGTTCCACTCACTCACTCTCGCAGCGGTGATCAAATATCGAGCTGGTTATCCTAACACGCTCATGCAACGGCATATGAAAATATACGAGATAAGCAAAATGCCAAAGTAGGAGGGTGGCGAGTGTACCTCCACGCTCCGGGCGTGGGGAGGACGACCCCGGCCAAGACCGTAACTCCCGGTACAGTAAATGTAATTAATTACAGAAGTGGATTTTCTTGCCCACTCCACGCAGGGATATATAGGGCTACACAAAAATGCCAGGAGCACCGAGTTTGGGTTGACGGGCAGCAAGGTGGCGGGTTCCGGGCGGCGGCGGGCAGCGGCTCCGGTTCTGCGAGTTGCTGGCCAGCAGGACAGTGAACAATGGACTCCAAAGGGACGATGACCTCCGATAAGCTTCTGACGGTGGTGGTTCACCGGGACGAAGGCAGAGGGTCCCTGGTCGACCCCTGGGAGTGGCGGTCGCTGAAGCTACCCCAACATATTTTTCTTGGAATTATCCGATGACCCCTTTTTGCAGGCCTGCCTTGGAGTAGAAGCACGAGCTCCCACGAAAATGGCCGGTACGCCCAGATCTGGTGTTGGATCGAGACGCGGTTGGCACCATTGGAAAGAGGACTCAAAAATCTACGACATATGTTGAGTTCAGATCCATCTAGTGAAAGGATTGAAAATGAAAATGACTGTGCCACGGACTCTTTTCTGGCTCGGAATCCAGATCCAACAGAACAGGAGGGTATCTATCTAAAGATGATTTTTGACTGAAGGGTTGGCGGTGGATTTAGGGCTTGTGAAATTTATGGGTGGAAGAGGAATATGTGGGGGATGTACAAAATTATTTTGGGAATTTTTAGAGGTGTTTTGAGGGGCGGGAAAAATAAGAAATCAGGACTCTATCCTACAGATCTGCAACCAGGCAGAATGACCTGGGAGGAGGGCAAACAGGATCGGAATAGAACAAAATTTATATTGATGGAAAGCTAACACAAAGGGGAACAACCCCTCAAAATCGTAGCTCGATCAGAGCTGTGGACGGGAAGAACCGACATGTTCTTTAGGCTGCTATTCTGGATTTTGTGGTTCAGGACAGCATGGCGGAAGGTGGCTTGTGGCGGCTTGTTGGCGGCTCCGATGGCGGCGGCGGCGGCGGTGGCGGAGCTTCACACTCCAGGGAAGAGATAGAAATTGGATTCACTCCAATATTTAGGGGTTCACACCATGAATCAAGAAGGAAGAAGATGAAGAACAAGAAGAGCTAGAGAGAGAGAGGGTGCGCCCTTGGCATTTCACATAAATTTTTCATCATTAATCCCTATGAAATGTGAAAATTCAAGCTTATATAGAAATAGCCAAAATACCTAAACTACCCCTAGATCTAGAGTTAGGGAGGGGCACTTATAGGATAGGAGAATTATTCTCCCATGTGGTCAAATGACCATTAATAAAAAAATACAACATGCATTAAACTACTATAAAAGGGGGCGCCCCTTTGAAAAAAGGGGAGAGAGTTTGAATTCTTCCCTCCTCTCCTTGGTCCAAGTCCAAGGTGGACCATGGACCAACCCATATGGGCCCTATAGCCTAGGTGGACCAATGGGAAAGGAGGTGGGGGTCCCGTCGGGCCTACGCGGCCTTTTTGCAAAGAAACCCATTGACTTAGCCTAAGTAACCCATTGCCTTATACTTGCCATACATTTGCAACCCAATTAACCCAAAGATATAAATGCAAACAAAAGGATACAAATGCAAAAATAAAATGTTAGTGCCCGGTGTTGATTCCCATCAATTCTCCCTGGGTGGGAAGAACTCGAGCCCGTCGAGTAAGGGGTGCGGCTGCTCGTGTGGCTCCTGCGGATCTGTCACCGTACCAGGTAGCGCGAAGTACGCTCCACTCCAAGTAATCGTCACCTGCTCATCCCGTATATATTTGATATGCACATACTACTGTGGGACTGAGGCTAGTGGGGGACACTCCGGGGTGGGGTCACTCTCAAAGGAAGGAGACGGCTCAATGACTCACTAGGAATCACCGCGGAGTCCCTATATGTGACTAGATCTGAGATATTGAGATAAAGCCGATCCCAAATTCTGGCAAGTCTATAACGTACGCAGTAGACCCGACTTGCCTCACACTCGAAAGGGACTGACATCGCGAGCTTGCATTAGACTGACTATGCAACTCCTAATATGCTCGACACATGCGGACTCACTATGCACTCGACAATCTTGACAAACTGGACAAAAAAATACGGACTCACACATGACCCTAGGCCAACTTAGACACTCATAGTAATACTATGACTGACGCCAAACACATGGGACTTACTAAAGAAGGCTCATGGACGCTTGGGACACGGACAGACGGAGAGACAAAACCTAACGAATTCCTAAGACTGACGATAAGCACATCAGACGTTCTAAGGAAGCCCAGGTAAACATGTTGGACACTGTCTGCATACACTAGGTGTAAAGATAGACTGACCCACAACTTAATGTCACGAGTTTCAACTCTTGTCAACCATCTCCGGTTGGAGAAGACTCGTCCTCGGGTACAAAAATGTGTGAGGACAGGGAGGTGGGGAATGGGAAGGTAATTTGGACATTTGGTGTGGAGCATGGAAAGTGGGAAGTCTGGACGTTGTCTCTCGAACGCGTGGAATAAATCAAACCATACCATGTCAACATAGGGTGTCGATAGTGGTACGATAGTGACTAGTGGTTGAGCCACTATAGGAGAGACGGGTAAAAGTGGGACGGCTGACTGTATAGGGTCGACGGATGTCACATCCACCGAGGACAAAGTGGGTGGGGCAAACATCTCCGGGACGACTGGTGGGGTTGGGGTGACTAACAAGATGGAGTTGTTGGGTGTCGCCTCACCCTGGCCCACTAGGCACTCTATGGGATCGCTCTCTAACCCCACAACCTCAACAACGTACTCCTCGGCCAACTCTTGGTCAGCCTCATAACTCACTAGAGTAAGCCCGGGTGGGGCATCCTCCGAATGTGTGTCCTCTAAGATAGGTGAATGTGAAGGACACTGGTCGGGGAAGTGGTTACTCTCACTATGGGTGGCCAGAGGGGCGGGCTTGGTAGCCAATGCCTGAGGGACCGGAACAACTCCGGGGAGCTCCTGGTGGGGGATTCTTCCCACACTCTCTAACTTTCCAACCAGACCTTAGACAGATCGATCGAAAGCCTCGGCACGGTCCTCTATGGCCTTGAAACGGCCCACCAAGCGGTCAGTATTCTCCCTACGAGTTTGGTCGGACCTCTCCATATGCTCCCTACGAGTTTGGTCGGACATGTCCATGCGCTCCATGAGTAGAGCGAACAAGTCATCCAGGGATCTGCCTCCCTGGGTGGCACCTGGGGGTTCGCCCATAGTGTCAGGGTGATGGTACTGGGTGCCCATGGGGAATTGGGGGAAGTTTGGGTGGGTTAGAAATGCAGACACTCGGGACAAGACAACTAACTCTCTAATGGACTAGACACGACCCTAAAACAATAATGCAAAGTTGGAATGCAGACTCGACTACAAACCTAGACTCAACCAGTATCCGGTATGTGGCGGAGGTTTGATCCGAAGATCGCACTCACTCAAGTGTGCTACCTTCCCGATAGGCGTAACCTATCATTCCGGGAACACCTTTTGTATATACCGGGTATAGGAGTGAAATGCAACCTAAGACTTAAACCATGCTATGATGGACTACCCTAGACTCAAACCCGCTCTGATACCAATTTGATGCGGGATGGGATGCGACTCGAGACAACAAGGGACTCTAGCTCGCGGACGTCCCTAAGCGAGAGAAATGTGCGGATCTGCGCGGTTGAGGAACCAGCAATGAGTCTCAGGTATCAGCTTTTCTGCATGCTCGTATCGAGTCACGGGACGGATTCCACTCACTCACTCTCGCAGCGGTGATCAAATATCGAGCTAGTTATCCTAACACGCTCATGCAACGACATATGAAAATATACGAGATAAGCAAAATGCCAAAGTAGGAGGGTGGCGAGTGTACCTCCACGCTCCGGGCGTGGGGAAGACGACCCCGGCCATGACCGTAACTCCCGGTACAGTAAATGTAATTAATTACAGAAGTGGATTTTCTTACCCACTCCACGCAGGGAGGTATAGGGCTACATAAAAATGCCAGGAGCACCGAGTTTGGGTTGACGGGCAGTAAGGTGGCGGGTTCCGGGCGGTGACGGGTAGCGGCCCCGGTTCTGCGAGTTGCTGGCCAGCAGGACAGCGAACAATGGCCTCCAAAGGGATGACGACCTCCGGTAAGCTTCTGATGGCGGCGATTCACCGGGACGAAGGCAGAGGGTCCCTGGTCGACCCCTAGGAGTGGCGGTTGCTGAAGCTTCCCCGACGTATTTTTCTTGGAATTATCTGGTGACCCCTTTTTGCAGGCCTGCCTCGGAGCAGAAACACGCGCTCCCATAAAAATGGCCGGTACGCCCAGATCTGGTGTCAGATCGAGACACAGTTGGCACCATTGGAAAGAGGACTCAAAAATCTACGACATATGTTGATTTCAGATCCATCTAGTGAAAGGATTGAAAATGAGAACGACTGTGCCACATACTCTTTTCTGGCTCGGAATCCAGATCCAGCAGAATAGGAGGGTAGCTATCTAAAGATGATTTTTGACTGAAGGGTTGGCGGTGGATTTAGGGCTTGTGGATTTTATGAGTGGAAGAGGAATATGTGGGGGACGTACATAATTATTTTGGGAATTTTCAGAGGTGTTTTGAGGGGCGTAAAAAAAAAGAAATCAGGACTCTATCCTGCAGATCTGCAACCAGGCAGATTGCGAGGGGTATGAAGAACGACCCGGGAGGAGGGGCAAACGGGATCAGAATGGAACAAAATTTATAAGTTAGAGCACAAATGGATTGGGTTTAGATGGGTTTCGGATCCACGTATTTGGGTATTCACCGTAATCGGTCGACCTAAACATTGGGTCAGTCGACCTAAATTTCACAGACCTAGAACCAGCCATCCCTGGCTAGTTCGGTCGACCGAACTGGCCAGTTCGGTCGACCAAACTCTGCAGCATCCCAGCCTGCAGCAGTTCAGTCTGAATTCTGATGAAACCCTTTGCCCATGTGTTCAACCTACAAGAAACACAATAGAACCATGTTAGTATTGAATTGTTAATCAAGCCCATTCAACCTAAATATGAAATATATGAATCATATACATCAAAGCCATAAGAAACACATGTATGATATGCATGAAGGATTTAAACATTTAGCTAGCTCATAAAGCCTTAGAGAAAGTTCAATTTTCTCTAATCAAAAATCAAGAGCAAGTGTCCATGCATATAACCAAAGTGAAATCATCATTCAACGAAATTTGGAAACCAATTAATCAAGTTCCACCAAGAATATGCAAGGGACTCATTCAATGCTATAGAACCATTTGAAACCCCAGTTTTTCTCAACCAAAAATCCACTTCATAACCCATGCATCTAAACAACATGTTTGAGCCTTAAAAACCATTTAAGAACTCAACTATCCTGAGCCAAGGTTCAAGATCATGCAGCCATGGATTTATGCAGTTTGAATGAACATCATGAAGCCAAATTCAAGAATCACTACCAAAAATATGCCTTAAGCTCAATTTGAAAGCTCATTCAAGACTTTACTCATTTTTGAGATCAAGTGAAGTAGGCCAATTCATTCAAGACTCCACACACAAGATATGCATTCAGTGAACCTATTTTTACACTCTACACAAACATTCTCATTCACAATTAGACTTCTTCAAGCAATAAGAATGTTACCTTATGAGCATCATTCAACCACTCTTTTATCATGACTCAAATGAATCTCAAGCAAACTACAAGCTCAAAGGCCACATGTAGAAAATGCATGAACACTTCAAATGTAATTTTAATTTCCATCAAGATATGCATGAGGGGTTCATAACATTGGCTAGAAAAGCCTTATGAAGAACAAGCATGAAAATCCATTTATCACACTTAAAAGCTCATGAAAAGATATGCATGAGAAGTCCAAAATAGGTATATGCATCAATGATAGCATGAAGCAAGTCTTTTCATGAAACATGTGAAATTCTGAAACATATGAATCATAGCCATGATCATGAATGCACAATCATACAGAAAGTTTGGTTATCAACAAAACCATATACATAAAGTTTAGTTATCATCAAAACAAACCATATACAAGGCACACAACAGGTCCCGACGCGACACTCACATTCGTTTGGTTGGTCAGGCGAGCACACAATAAATCGTCACCTATGTGACTAGCACGCCCACACACTTAATAAACTAGATAAATGCAATAAATAAATAAGCCAAAGAATAAACAAATAGAAGTGTCGAAAAGTGCGTCCACAAGTGTGGCACGCCCGGTGGGACTAAAACCACCCTTCATCTCCTCGCCAGGACTAAGGGCCCTATAGGCCCCTTCTTGAAATACTAATTATTTAATCTCCAATTGCAGGTCGCATTCTTGAGATCGTGATGGCCATCTCCTTCAGACTGCTCATTGTTTCTAGTCATGCTACCCATGGCTACTTGGCTGTGCCGATCAGGTTCGGCAATTTCTCGCCCGTCGTTGGCTTCCCCAACTTGTTGGGGGTCGCGTTCATGGAGCTCCTGGACACTCAGGAGATGAAGGTCATCGCCGCTGCAACGACGACATCTGACAGGACCAAGTTGGTGGGCTGCTACATCCACCAAGCTGACTCTCGCGCCCTCGCTAACCGGAAGTGCACTTCGGCTACCAGGAGGGCGGCCAAGAGAAACGCTGGTACACTGTAGAGCCGGATATGTACCTCGGGCAAGTCCGTTCTCATCGGAGAAGTCCGAGTATTTCTAAATGGCCGCCATGCCAGAATTACACCTGAAAGAGTGGCTGTGAAGGTGCTTGTGCGCAACTCTTTTGAAGCACTGGCCCATATCAAGATGGATCGTGCTGCGTCCAAGACAAGGGGAGGGTTGCCCCCAAAGCCAACCAAGCTCAAGCAGATCTGGGTGCCCAAGAGGACCCATGATGTCCCCGCCATCCAGGGAGAACTCATGAGGGTCCGTCAAACAGGACCAAAGGAAGATGCACAGGCTGAGGTGACAGCCCTAGTTTACCCCTCTCCGACATTTGCTGCTCATGCCCAGCCGGGGGAGGTATCTTACCATCACAGCCATCGCGGCGGGAGGACCCACTCAAAGCATTCAGCCCGCGTGCCTCCAGCCCAGATACGAGTACTATTACCTACCCTCCCAGCTTTGCAAGAGCGGGAGAAAGAAGATAATGCTATCAAAAGATGCTTGCATGATCTAGGGACCATCCCCTCAGGCCAGCGGAGACTGCCACAGGCCGTGGAAGATGTCCAAAAAGGCCGTAAATACTACACTCCAACAAGAGCAAGGCCAGCCGGCCACCAACGCTACCGCAACATCTCTTCACCTCCGCAACAGCTGGGAGCAAGGATTTCGATCTCCGAGAGGCCAGCTATCCTCCGAAGACCACTCACTAGAAAGATAAAGAAGAATGGAAGCATTCAAATCTTCACCTACAACATGGCTGGAATGACCAGTTGCTATGGGGCTCCACCCCCGAATTACGATGAGGCCACCAGGCTCGTCGGAGGGCCAGGTCCTGCTACCATAAGACAAGAGGCGGCAGATGATTTAGCCCAAGCCCACATTGAAGAATCTAGCGCAAACCCAGTATGATGACCATGAATGTGATTACCACTAAGGACGACGGTGAGGAACCAACGCTTGCCTCAAATATTATAGCAGAGGGGAAAGGTCATGCTTCCAACTCCTCTATGCCCGATCTGGCTACCATGATGATCATGCTGCAAGGATACCAACAAGAGATTGAGACACTGAGGAAGCAACTCAGCGAGATGAATATGCATGCTCCGACCTCGAAGCAGGCTGAGCTCCCCCCTGAAGCCTCACAATGAGGTGCTTATGAACTTGAAGCTTCCCCTCCAATGATAGCCTCTCAACCGGCATCCATTTATTTTGGGGGCATGACCCCGACACTACAGCTTGCCCCTTCGCTTCAGGGGACTGCTTGTTTGACGCTAGGATGGGATCTAGAAGGGGGGATGAATAGATCCCTGCGGAATTTAAGCCAAAATTAAAATTTAAGCTCTAAAGGTTAAATCCAAGATCAGAAGGATACTCAATCAGAAACGATCTGATCAAGCAGATGGTTCACAAGCAATCCGAGATGATCTGAACAAGTATAGATTCAAAGGAAACTCAGATGAAGTACTTAGCTAATGAAGCTATATATACTAGCAGTGCAGAAGATAGATAAACTCAACAGGTGGTTCTTGCTACTTTGTATCAAACGCTTGGCAGAGAGGTAGAGCAGTTAGAACATAGACTGATTAAAAGATCACACTCACAAACAACTCACAGACGAGCGCCTCACCTTCTCTAGGAAAACAAGCCATAACTTGCAGAGCTAAGAAGAAAGACAATCACACACACATTCCACAATGCACCAGAGATTTTTAGGTGGTTCGACTAGACACCAGTCTGCCTACGTCCACCCCTCACTCAAACCGAGTGAGGATACCCTTGCTCACAGTAAGAACGCAGACTCAGTCTGCAAACAAGACGCTGACACACAGCTTGACCCAGAGGAACACTCTCCTCTCTTCTTCTGATAGAATCATAAGGAACCATGAGTAACACCCAGTTACTCACAACTAGAGGACCGATCCACTCTTCCTCTGAAACACAGAGGAAACCCCGTGAGTAACACCCAGTCACTCACAACCCGGAGATCAAGATCTCCCTTCCTTTGATACCACAGAGGGGACACCCGGAGATACACTCTCCCTTCTTCTGATCACTCAGAAGGAAACGGAGGAACACACCTCCACGTTATGGTTTCCTAGAACAACCCACACATAGTGATGTACTGTGTGCAAACACCTTGTGCACACCAAGCACACCAAGGCAGGAACAAAGAGAAAATGATGAAGAACAAATAAAGGAAAAGCAAATGTTAATGTAAATAGAAGTATAATTAAACTCAAAGCAGACTTAGTGACTATAGCTTTCGGTGGCAGCACGGTAGCTATGATTATTAGACTTTGCTCTGATTTAGTTGTAGATCTCCTTCTCTCTCTCTTTCTCTTCTGAACTCAGCAGCTTCCTTGAGATTCTCTTCTTTTTCCCTCTCTCTTTTTCTTCTCTTCTCAGTGCTGGGATGAGCTCACGAATTCTTCTCTAGGCTTTCTGCTCGCTCTTCAGCTCACACTTTCTTCTCTTCTACTCTCTCTCTACTCACGAACACCTCCTTTCTCCAATACTCTATTTTTCAGCAGCTCTCCCTCAAGGTTTCTGAAAACTCTTTTCACACACTGTGCTTATCCTCTCTTTTCTGCTCTCGAGCTATACTCTCCTAATCCTTCTGCCGAATAATCCTTCCTCTCTAGTATTCTATTCTTTTTCTCTAAGTTATTCTTCTGTCGAATTCCCTTTTTGTCCAGTTCACGAGATGTCCTTTTTGTCACAATGAGCTTGATTCTTGCCACAAGATTCCTTTTGCCGTGTGGAGGGAACACTCCCGCCAAAAGAGCGCTTTTGGAATGTGCTGATCGAGAGTCCATGTGTGAGATGAAAAGAGCAGGCTTTTCTAAGTGGCAGCCACGTGGCAGATTCTTCCTTTGTGAAATAGGCCAGCCGTTTGGATCACGTGCCAAAAGGAATTAGTTTCGAACCCACGTGACCATCTTAAGTCTTTAATCGACAAGTCAAAGCAAAAACTAGTGCTGCTGCATCGACCTGACTTAGTGATAGTCTAATCTACAGCATCGACGCATGCCTTACTGCATCGACCTATTTATGCAGAAACCTATTCTCTAGCATCGACGCACTGCCTGTGTGCATCGACCTGTTCAACACAAAACCTCAAAGACATCTTGAAGCGTTGAGGCAGGACATTGTTATAAATATTAAGTCCATGTTATAAATATTGACCTTTGGAATTTCTTTATAATGTTTATCTTCCAAAGGGACCTTCATCCTCTTGAAGATTGCTGTTAGTTGTGCAGCATAAGGCAAGTGTCGTCCTACATCTTTACAAAAACCAATAATCTGAATCATTATTTCTGGTAGGCACACCTTGATGTTCTTGAACATGCAATAGAACAATAATCTCTGTGTTTCTGTCAGCCGAGCTGTAGCACCCCAGAAATTTAAATAGAGAATAAATGATAATAACTAAACAATATTAATCATACAACAATATGAAAAAAAAATAAAATTTCGATAAAAGATAAAATAAAATGGAAATAGCTAAAATAAATGATGAGCATCAATATCAATTAGTGGGCTATAATAAATTTTAAAGTATATTTATAGTTACACTGGCAGAGAATGGGCCTTACTAAAAGGATTTAAATGTTAAACTTATTAATATAGTTAATGGGCTTTTGAATTCTTAAAAATGATAAAGAAACCAATGGGCCTTACAGTTTGGGCTTAAGGGTTTGTTTATATAAATAAACACATGAAGGGTTAAGGATATATAGAGATATACGTATATGCAAGGGCGTTAAGTAGCAAACCTCTCTCATGTGAATTGAATCCCAACCACACATTCGAAGGTTGCATGGAAGCTATAGGGTTTTAAATCTTGCCAAGAAAGGCGGCTGTGAACGAGGAAGGTTGAGGTCGATTGTGGGAAGTTTACACCTAATAGGAATATAAATAAGATTCCCATCAGGAAAAGGATTTTATCCATATATATATATATATACATGGTTGGACGATCAGCAGAAGCTTATTCATGCTCCTACGTTCGTGTTGCTGCCGTGGGTCATCGTCTTCCTCGTCTTCCCATCTGCGTCTTCCATGCGACTGCAGTTGCTATCACTGTTGCCGTTGCTATACAAAGGAAGCGAATGAGCTTCTTCCATCTTCTTTCTCGCTGCAGTGCTGTGTAACTGCAGAAGAACCGTAGAAAAGCAAGTCTTTTTCTATTGCCGTTGTTCGTCATCGTATCTTCTTCTTCTGCTATTCTTCTTCTTCTGTCCGTCAAAGCGCCATCAAAAGGTAGGCAATATCCCAAGCAAAACACTAGATAACTGCCATACTAGATCATCCGAGCATGTAGATTCCTTCATGGGCTTTTCTGCTTACATATATTGCATATTTAAATGTGAATATTGGACGTCTGGAATCGTTACTGCATGAGAAGGAATTAACGACCACTGCATGGCCGCTATCCCCAGGAAACTGCGACCATCCTAACGGGTGCTAATTAATCGGCGACAGTACAACTGTCGCTAATTCTTTTAGATAAATAATAATTACAACATGTTTTAAATTTAATAACTATGAAACCGTGTACCTAAAAATCATGTAATGTATATTTTTGGAATCCCTGTAATTTTCTCTATTTTCGTATGCCTTTAGATTTATGAAAATCATTGTAATCTGAAAGTGACATTGTTCATCCCCTAATGAACAGTAATAGAATCCCGTTGTGTCTGTGAACGCATCCATGCGATGCGTTGCAGCATTAAATGTTAAAAAGAATGGGCGACTAGAACCAAGTTGCCTATTATGAACGAGTGCCCACACAAACAGGCACTATTTCTTGAAATTAATATATATAAAAGAAATTGTTATATGAATAGCGACTATCTACGTGTCGCACATTAAATAACATGCTCCCTTTTGAAAAGGTGAAATGTCTTGTATTTTCTGAAACGGTATATATGAAAAGAAATAAATAAAGGAATTGGCGCCGTACATCAGGGCACATATTAAAGATATTGCGCCTCTTCGAAGAGTCCCAATTTATGAGAAATTTATTTATATTATGGAATTTCATGAATGGACGCCTGCACAATGGGCGCTAATTTAAATAGCACCACTGCCAGGGCACAAATTTCCTGTGACTATTTCCACTCGTGTTTTGATCCATTGACCACCGGATCTTGGCACCACTGTCTCATATCCGAGACTTGGTCCCTGTTTTAGTTTCTATCGTTTATACACTAATTCTCAGTGATGTTTGAACCCTCCGTGGGATATTCCTTCCTTCGGACTGGTGATTTCATCATAGAGACCTCCGTAAGTCTACGCTAGCCTTGGATTCCCTCAAGGTAGCCGAGCAGGTTGTATCCTAAAAACCCATGACACCATGTCTTGTCACGTCACTCTAAAGAAACGTGATGTTTTAGCCCTCATAGAGCGTTGTTTCTAGCCTCTTTGAGAAGTCTGTTCTTTGTCAGCAATTGGCGACACTGACCTGGGCGCCAGAAGGAATTGGTGACCTGTTAAGTGTCGTTATTTCCCTGATATAGCGACCTAAGACTCAGCGCTATTTCATCGAGCATGTACTGTTCACAGGAATGGGCGACCACGCATGTGGGTGCTATTTTTGTAATTGGTGGCAGCCAAGTGGGTGCCAATTACCCAGATTTCATGAATTGTCTCGGTTTCATGTGACATTGTGCTATACTTGTCAAGGTTTATTCTTAAATATCTATTCTATGAATCTACCCTATTATTCTTACATGTTTGATCCTTGGAACTCTTGGCCATTAACTTTAAGTGGAATGGGTCTAGATACAGAAGGGGCTATGGGTCCCAACAAATTGACATTTCAATGCTAGTGTATAAAATATGAGGTCCTGATCTGATCCCATGAGCGAGGCAAAGTCCAAATGTGTACCAGTATTATGAATGATCGGGTGTTGGCATTGCACCAAAGATAGCAAAATTGGTCTACGACATTTCCACAAGTGTTTTACATACTCATTAAACAAGTGTTTGAACTCCTTTATACAATGGCCAATCTCATAAAGTTATAGTTACAAAAGCTCAAGTGAAAGGGAATGCTATAGTTGAGTGATTGTTATTATCTCCTCATGAACGCTCTTGAATTACCTTATGAAAGTGCATGTTATCTCGCCATGAATATCCTTGATATTTTCTCTTGTCTATTTAATGTCTCCATATCTCTTGAAAGTATCTATAGTCGGATTTGCTCTTCTTTATAGTTTTGAGTTATCTCCGATTTATTAGCTCGTGCCATTATAGTTCTCGCTTATCATACACTTTTGCATGACCTGCATGTCCATGTTAAATTGTTAATTACTTAAAGCTAGCTTGGAGCTTGAGATATTAAGACCTACTGAGCGTTCGCTCACTTAGTGTTTTCCAATGTTTTTCAGGTAATAACCATAGTGACGACGAGAACGAACAAGATGGGCAAGGGCAAGAGTGAAGAGAATTCTGACATCTAGATGAGCCGTATAGTCTGGTTATCTTGAGTCTTATGTTTAAGTCTAGTCATGTGTCTCATTGTAATTTTACTTTATTAAGTCTTTTTCTTTTATTGGGTCCAAATTGTAATAAACTTATATTTGGAATGAAATTCTATTTTGTTCAAATTATATCTTGTCTCGACTATGTTCTGATTGACATGACTGTTTAACTGCCACGTTCCGAGCAAACGACACGTTCCGCTGCTATCGGTTCGGGGCGTGACACGAGCTCTACCACCACCTTGAGGAGTTATGATCGTGGTGAACATATGATGAAGCAACCTCTTGAATGGAGATAACTTATTTGCATTAAAGGTTGTCAGGTGAGTCCGCTTGAGATCACGAGGGTTGCTAGTCTGATCGGTCAGTATAGTATGAGCCTCAAACACATCATAGTCAAATTCTCCCTCTTTAAGTCCTTCTTCAGGAATTCTTAATGTCTTGTGGAGAAAGTGGCGATTCAACTCAATCTCAATGCCCTTAACAAAAGTCCATAGTTTAGGACAGTTTGGATCATACCTCATGTGACGACCCAGACTCCGGATACCAGGTAAACCCGATACCACTTGGAACCTACGAGGCCTCCCAAGAGCGAAAAAGCTCCGAAGGGAAAGAAAGATATGTGATAGTAGATTGAACTTCTAGATAAAGCAGAAAGCAATTAAATTTCAATGATCAGGATTGCTAAAATAGCAGAAAAGAAATTACATTTACTATAACAAATTGAAACTAATAGAGTCCAGTTCAAAGAAAGACAAATACAGTCCAACAAGAAAGAGAACATACACTCAAGTCGGGGGAAGCTCGACACTGGAAAACGCTGGCAACACAGAACTATCGCACAACGGAACCTCTAGCCACGAGGCAGAACAGCTACACCTGAAAAGTCAGGGGTGAGCCTCGTGTCACTGGCTCAGTAGGGATCCCGCAGATCCCTATCGCAAAACACGCAGTAACAGCAGTGCTACACTAAAGTAAAGCAGTAATAACAGGAGTAACAACAGAAGTAAAGAGGAAAACAGCCGTACTACGAAAACACGGCAGCTGAAGGAACGTCGTCCCTCTAAACTACTCCGAACAGTAATAGAAAGGCGAAGTCCGATCTCACAAAGTCGGGCGTTACCGATCCATTGTCGAATCACGAAACCCTATCGTGAAAAGCCTACCAAAACAGGTAAAGCCTACCAAAGACCTACACAGTCAAAGGCACAAGCATACATGAGCTCACCCTTGTGTACGCTAGACTAGACTAGACCGCGGGTGAAGTCAACATAGACTACCCAACAAGTCACGTCAATCATGACGAAAAGTAGTCACGAAAACACAAGTTACAAGAGTCATGCGTCAAGTGACAGAAGCACCTCCTCAGTGGAAGAACAACTAGATGCGTCCACTGACGTCTTACACTGCGCCTCGAGTATCTCACACCTGCCTAGAATGGCAGTAACTGAGACACTCACAAAGGACCAACTACAAGGAACAACAGTACCAAGTACAATAGTACCACAGTAACGAGTGACTAGTCAGGGTCACGTCCGTCGACGCTCGTCCAACCGCCCCTGACCACGTGTGCACACACAAGCCCAATGCCTTGAGCCAAGCCTCAAGCTAGTTTTCCCCCCAGTAGGATGCTACCGCAAAGCAAGGGGGCCCATGGAAACTAGCCTAAAAATCGTCTGTCGGGAATCGCCCCGCCACCACTCCTAGGTGGGCCGACATGTCATCAGGCTACGACTAGTGGAGGCTCACTAGACATAGAGACTCCAAAATAACGAACACCGAAGTACAAATAGGGTAAGCACACACCTGTTGCACGTACTACGGAGCATAATGCAGTATACCACTGCTACCAGACTTAGGATAGTCAACTAGACCTGCTGACAATGATCCTTGAGTCACAAGACTCAGGTCAAGATCGTCGCACATCATAGCAACACCCTATTAATCAGCCTAGTCCCTAAGCCAAAATCATGATAAAACACATCAATGATGAGTCCTCGGCCTCCGAGCCGCACAACGGACTCACAATTCCATATAACACGAAACACAGAACATGAGGGATTACCAAAAAGCCCTCAAACCACACGGCATGTAGATCGAGGTAAGATAACACCTCCAAGTGCCTGAAACCATGTCTCGATCCTCACAGGATAGACGAGACACTCACGAGGTCACGTGTCAACCACTGGGTCACAACCAGGTTGACCAGAAACCATAATGACCCTCGAAATGACACAAAACACTACTCGATATAATGGCCATCTCAGACACCCTATAACACGGTCACAGCCCTCATAGGATGTCCAAGACATCCACGGAACAATGGGCTAACCAAGGGGTCGAAGCCATAATAACCGGAAAGAACACATCACTACGCACTATTTGGGATAAAATCACTCCTCCGAAATCCCTTGACACACATATGACTATCACGGGACACCGAAGACATCCATCGAGTCAAAGGCCAAGAAGGCATTTAATCTTGGGTTCACCGGAGCCTGAAACAGCTCAAATAAGACACGAAAAGCTGAAAGCATTAACACACCTATACCTTGCGTCACGATGATTAACGCGCCCGCACAGAGGGTCACGATGTCATCAAAACGCACCCACCACCTGGGTCGCATTAACAACATTGACGCGACGCTTACCTGGGTCACGTTAATAGACGCGGCCTGAACCTCAAGCGCGACAATACATAAGCGCGGCCAACACCTTGAGCGCGTTCACATAATCGTGACCAATGCCTCGAGCGTGTTCACTGAGGATCGCTCCCATCACCTGCGACGCGTGCCTAACCGCCTAACTATTCATCTCCTTCACGAGACGCGGTGCATCGTCGTAGCGTGTTCCACTGAGAATGCAGAGCACACGACCAGCGCGTTCTCGTCACGGAGCGAAAACTGGAAAGTCCTCATGAAAACCCATTTTCCACACCCCAATCATCGCCAAAACGATGCGGAAAGAACCCTAATCACATTTCCAACCTTCCAGAAGCAGGAAGGGGCAAACTAGGCGCAAAAATGCAAGAAATGGGCAATTCCTACGAATCGACCCAAAATGACTCACAAGGACAATCGGGCTCATACCGGCTCCGATTCTCAACCAAATTCAATAAAACTGGCGGGAAATGAATCCCAACATGCCAGGAGTTCAAATGAAACCATTTAAACTACAAACCGTCGCCTGAAACGGTGAACACGGCTCCCACCCCCCGAACATGCTTTCACCCAAAACAAGTTGAAACCCGCTCAAACTCACACCGTTCGGCTCCAAATCGCGAGAGAACGCAGTAAAAGAGTAGGGCATTTGTCCATCTACCTCCATCGGAGATCTCACGCACCGAAACGGCGACGATACGCCGAAAACCATCACACGAATCTACCCACATCAGCTTTGAATCCACCGAGGGATCGCGCTAATGCCACACTCCATTCTTCACACCAACACGCTCCACGATAGCTCCACAATGTTCCCACCTCGTCCACCTCGCCACGGTCGTGAGCCCCGCAGTGAGAGGAGAGAGGAGAGAGAACGGAGGGAGAGAAGTGAGAGACATGAGGGAGGAGAGAGGAAGGAGAGAGAAGGGTTAAGAAGAAAAAAAAGGAAATTAGGAAATTATGTAATTTTCCTAAAATTTGATTTTTTGCACAAAAATCCGTAAATTCAGAAAAATATAAAAAAATAGTCTTCGCGATCCTCGGAACGAGCACAACGCACCTGTAGCGTCCTTGAGTAGCAAAACTCAACGGTGAACTCTCCACAGGGTTCCGCAAGTTATACAAGGGAAAAACCCGCGTGGATCGTAAAACACATATCAGGACCCACGAAAGTGATCCGATAGCTCTCCGATTCTGATTCGAAGAATCTAGGATATTACAGTCCTCCTCCCTTAAAGGAATTTCATCCTCGAAATTCAAGGAGCTAACAAGTGAATAGGGAAGAACAAACCCAAACACTGGCTACGCTCTCCAAGCATCAGCCAAACCTCAAAAACAAAGCACGATAACACAATTCTCGAAAAACACAATTCAATGGGATACTGCTAGACTACAATCACAGGCACACGCTCCGGATCTCAAGGCACACCGATCCATAGAACGAGCATGGCACACAAGTGAACATAAGCCCGACACCTCTGAAATAGGGCAACATCGCTTACGTCTCATAGTGAAAGGAGACACAACCCATGCCACGAAAACAACTACCGATAAAACACACTCGGCAGACACAACAAGCATCAGCTTTAACAAGGAAACACATTCCTCTCAGCTGACTGCCCAACAACATCGGCTTCCACGCTAAAAATAACAATGAAACTGGCACACCGAACGCCAATGACAGCACTGGACCATGAGCACAATCAAGTCAGTCCTCATTCGGACATTACATCTAATTTGAGTCGCATACCAACTCTACCACGATAGAAGAGTACAACAAAACCAACCGATAAGACCTCGGTCCACCCAATGCCAAATCAGACTCACAGGGACATCTCCCAAGCTGAACACAACCACCAACCAACAGCAACAACACCTGCAGAATCTCGGCTCTGTACGCACCACAGAACCATAGGACACAACTGCAAGCTGGGTCACATCAAGACATAATTACAGCTGGACACACGGCTAACATATACAAGCCATATTGCGAGCAGCTTACCAATAAGGACCCCTCAACAACAACAACAATAATATCAGGGAACGCATCTCAAGGACCACGATCATGTCCCGAGAGCACAACTCCCAAGAAAAATATAGAAAAGAAAAGGGTACTCGACCATCATATATGTTGACATATTTCCCCAATCCTCACGCATGCTAGTGCCAACCATCACAAAGCTTAAAGCAATGGCATGACAACCAACAACATCAAGGCACACATAGCCAAGACGATGTCACATCGAGGAAACAAACCTATCTGCCGACCAGAATCTTCCAACCAAACGATCCTCGACCTGTGGGTTATAAGCCCACATGCTTCTGCTGCGCACTCACACGATGCACACATGAATCACAAATAACTTGGCATCCGCATCTCAGCACACACTGGACGCCATCGTAATTCACAAAACTATAATATACCACGCCTCGAGTACTGATTCTGTTAACAACCAATCACAAGTCGCCTAAGTGCAAACTAGGAAGAGCACCAGCTTCAGCACAAAGCACAAAGAACACCTGTCTCAGCTTATCCTTACGTCCAGAAATAATCACTGAACCTTCACAGCACAACAGTTGCAAAACACAGCGCATCGGACACGGTGCACAGTGGCTCCCAAACACACAAACTGGGTCCAAAGCCAAGCAACTGCCGAACAAAGGCAAATCAAGTTCAGAACTAACACAATCCACACATAACCAGACACAAGACAAAGGCTTCACCGAGACAACACTACCAAAGCTTACCTTGAAAAGACACCACTAACGGGATGAGAAGAATCAAGCTCGACTAACAGTAGCTTACCAGGAAGGAAAATCCTAGGTTCGCCCAAGCATTCTCTCAAATAAGGCATCCAATCGACCAGCTCAACACAACCATAACACCTCAAGGGCTAAACAAACTCAAGCTGGGATGGCCAGAACAACAGGAGAATGTGTACGACCATCACACCAACGATAAAGTCACCAGCCACCTAGACAAGCCACAGAAAAATCTCGAACACCACATCACAGATTCACGCCTATCGGCGAACTCTGCCAAGTACAGCATAACCGAGACAAACACCATGATAAAAGAAGAACACTCCATCACATCCTGGCGAGAGCAAAACCATCTCGCACAGTGCCAACACAGCACGCACAAGACCACATGCGAAAGCAAAGTAATAAACAATTGCAAAACCTATGCCAGCTGTTGACTGTACTGGACCTAAAGGACTCTAAACACTGTAATATCTTGAATTCCCATGTACTTCACAAACAAAAGCTCAGCTAGCTTAGAAAAATTCTGAACAACTCTGAACTCTCGCTCTGATACCACCTGTGACGACCCAGACTCCGGATACCGGGTAAACCCGATACCACTTTGAATCTACGAGGCCTCCCAAGAGCGAAAAAGCTCCGAACAGAAAGAAAGGTATGTCATAGTACATTAAACTTCCAGATAAAGCAGTAGGCAATTAAATTTTAATGATCAGGATTGCTAAAATAGCAGAAATGAAATTACATTTACTTTAACAAATTCAAACTAACAGAGTCGAGTCCAAAGAAAGACAAGTATAGTCCAACAGGAAAGAGAACATACTCTCAAGTTAGGGCAAGCCCGACACTGGCAAACGCTGGCAACATAGAACTACCACAGAGCGGGACCTCCAGCCACGAGGCAGAGTAGCTACACCTGAAAAGTCAGGGGTGAGCGTCATGTCACTGGCTCAGTAGGGATCCCGCAGAACCCTACCGTAAAATACACAGTAACAACAGTGCTACACTAAAGCAAAGCAATAATAATAGGAGTAACAACAGAAGTAAAGAGGAAAACAGCCGTACTACGAAAAGACGGCAGCCGAAGGAACCTCGGCCCTTTAAACTACTCCGAATGGCAACAGAAAGGCGAAGCCCGATCTCACAAAGTCGGGCGTTACCGATCCATTGTCGAATCACAAAACCCTATCGTCAAAAGCTTACCAAAATAGGTAAAGCCTACTAAAGACATACACAGTCAAAGGCACAAGCATACACGAGCTCACCATCGTGTACGCTAGACTAGACTAGACCACGGGTGAAGCCAACATAGACTACCCGACAAGTCACGTCAATCATGACGGAAACCAGTCACGAAAACACAAGTCTCAAGAGTCATGCGTCAAGTAACAAAAGCACCTCCCCACTAGAAGAACAGCCAGATGCGTCCACTGACGTCTTACACTGCGCCTCAAGTATCTCGTGTTGTGTCCCTGTAGTAAAGGGGGAGACTGTTATATCCCTGTGGTTTTAATGATGTCAAACACCATAAGTCAAAAGTCAAACACCTTAAGTCAAACAGAACATGTCTGAAGTCTTCATGAGTCTGTGCATTAGAGTCGGTGCATATTGTCATCCTATATGACTAAGGTTGGTGGAAGTGTGTCTTACGCATGACTAAGGTCGGTGCGTATTTTGCATCCTGCATGACAGAGGTCGGTGCAGTTTTTAGCCATATGCATACAAAGTCGGTGCATATTCTGCCTTATGAATATAGATGGTCAGTGCATTCTCTATTTTACAGCATACAAAGTCAGTGCACATTTGCCTTGAGTATATACAAGGTCCGTGCACATCTGCATTAAGCATAAACAAGGTCGGTGCAATTTTTGCCTTACACTAAACCAGGTCCGTGCACACTTTCCTTGTGTGATACAAGGTCGGTGCACATTTGCCCTTGTGTGATACAAGGTCAGTGCATACTATGCTAATATGCATACCAGGTTGGTACACTTTCTGCTGGTTCGGATACAGGGTCAGTGCATACCCTGTTTGTCTACATGCAAGGTCAGTGCATATTTCTTATCGTGCATATAGAAGATCGGTGCATCCTTTGTGATATACTACATAAGGTCTGTGCACTTTTTGCCTGAGCATATAAAAGGTCGGTGCAATGTGTTTCCCTTAAGCGTTTAAAGGTCAGTGTAATATTTACATCATGCATATATATATATATAGGTTTGTGCATATCATCAAACGGCTAACACTTATGACTGTTTCATTGCCAGGTCAGCCATATTGTCGAGCATCTACTGAGAAACCTACGAACTTACCTCACGAGGAATTTAAAGTACTAGGTTAATGTCACGTGATCCAAGGTAAGGAGCGGAACAGATGATCCTGCCACATAGACTGCTATAGCACCACGATTCTGACACGTGGAACCTTAACAGATCAGATCTGCATGAAAGTTTGGGTGGGAAACGTGGTGTCCACACGCCCATCGTCTACTTATAAAAGAGGATCAAAAGGCTGGGAGAAAATATAAGACGTAGTGAGCTGAGCTGAATAGAAGACGGAGGGAGAGCTGAGCTGAATAGAAGAGGAGAAAATCAAGAGAGAATATCTGAAGCCACTGCCAGTGCTGAAATTTCCCCATTCGAGACGAGAGAAAAGTCCAGTAGAAAAATCAAAAAGAGAGAGAACCAGTTCAGAAAGAGAAGAGCCTGAGTGATCGCCAATCTTGAGTCTAAAAGTTTGCTTCTACGGAAGCTACATTGTCATTATTTTTGGGCAATTTTTCCTTTTGGTTATTTTTCATCTTTGAGTTTTTTTCGCCGTTTTCAATTCCACCTTGTTACCCTCTAAGTTCACTTGGAGGAAGGGAGAGGTACTCCGGTTTCCCTCCATCGTGTTTAGAGGAAGAGAGGAACGATCCTCTGGTTCGTGAGTTGCTGGGAGCAATTCATGGGGTTCCCTTTGCTGAGTGCAAAGGAAGGGAGGTTGGACCTCCAGTGATTCTTCTGGTCTTCAGAAGAGCGAGGAGAGTGTTCCTCGGGGCAAGCTGTTAGGCAGCTGGTGTTAACAGCCTGAGTCTGCGGCTCTTGATTTGTCACGCCCCAAGCCTTTATGACAGTGGAAGACTCGCTCGAACGTGAACAGCCGGCATGGTAAGTCTCCTACAAGCAAGAATGATCAGAGCACTAGACAATCACACACATAAATGTAATTGTACACTATTTTAATCAAACTCCAACTTATTTAATTGATAATCAATATTCAAATACAATAACTTTCAACTTCTTTCCAATCTATCAGACTCAAGAAATTAGAAAATTACATAGACTCAATCTAAACAATATAGACTTTCCTAAGTCTTCACTCTCATCTTTGACAATACTTTCATTCGCTCTCGGACCCGCTACTTGTATAACCCGAATCTGAATTCGAATCACTTTCATTTCCTGAAAAGATTAGAAATAGGTAATGAGCACACTTGTCTAGTAGGTATCTTCGCATCAACATGAAGGCATCATTAAAGTAATTAACATTTTAGCTCTAAAGAAATAAGGTAAAATCATGCGAATGTGATCAATCATGCGAATACCCAAAGTAACAAAGATGATCGTTTAAGATACAATGAGAGCAAGTATAAACTAGCAAGAGTGTAACAAGAACATGTTATGGCCTTTCAAGAACAAGAATGTAACAAGAATGTACTAGCAAGCCATATAATCATCACTCCATTATCTTTTTCTTATGAGCAAGTACTTCATGAATTTCAGTGGAATATCAAGTCATGTACAAGAAAGTCATGTCGTGCCATAGATCTTCACTTATTTATAGAGAAAGTACTCCCAGCGTAATGCGACGCCAGTAGCATCACACCCCATGGTTTATAATAGTATGTTTCCGGCAATTAGCCGAGGGGACTAGCATAGAGCCCTTGAACATAATCACTGCTTGATCGCATCTTCAAGTATAAATCAAGCTACTTCCACGCATGTAACAATAAAGTATGGCCAAGAATGTATAATTCAATAAGTTCATGATAACACTATTCAATGAATGAACGCTTCAATTTAATAATGCGAGAGTCAAGAATGACTTAAACAAGGTTATGCTTATGGGAATAAATCGGCAGCATAACAGTACATTTCTTTAACTTTTATTTCATTATATTAAGCCTCTTTGGATAATATGGCAAGTTCTAGATCATCAATAATCCATCTAGAAACTTTGGAACATCAACCCTTGGGTCAAACCTCGGGTTAAGCACTCAAACAATGTGACGGTCTAGGACTGGGCCGTTACATGATGTGACGCTCCAGTATTCAGCCGTTACATTAGTCTGAATCCAGAAATAGTAAAATAGACTTAGTGAAATGTGATGGTCTTATATTGGGCCGTTAGATGATCCTGACAGTCCAGTATAGATCTGTTACATTGCTAGAAGCAAAAACATCGATAGTGTAATCGATTTAATGGGCTTTAATGGTACAACCAACTCGGCGTCCTAGTGGGAATCCTAGGCTCGCGGAGAATTACGGAAGCCTTGAAACAAGATTTTCTAGTCTATTGGAAGTAATATCCAATAGAGAGGTCCTCATGTCCAAGAATAATGTTCCTATAGTGCAAAGTGTGAACTAATGGACAACATACCGGAATAAGTGCCATGTACTTAAAGAAATGACTCTATTGATAGAGAGAATGTGTAATAATAGGAAATCATGATAAAACTCCGTCAATACATCATTTAAAATCAGGTAGTTAATACAAACTATAGTGCTTTGGCATGAAATTAACATATCCTTAAAATAATTCAAGATGCCTTTAACATGCGATACTTATCATGAACCAATTAATAAATTTAAAGTCATATCAACAGGTCAAAACTTAGATAACTAGGCATATTTCTAAGTTAATGTGACTGTCCTTCAATTCCGTCTACAGTTACTCTGACGGTCGAGAATGGGGCGTCACAGTGATTGTGACGGTTTATCGTGGGACCGTTCAGTGTTGTAACGCACTGAGTCTGGGCCGTTAGAGATAACAGAGAAATTTAAAAATAACAGAAGGTGTGATGGCTTGTCGTAAGGCCGTTATATCATTGTGACGGTCTTACCTTGATGCGTCAGATCGTCTGTTGGAAAAAAATCTAAGGTTTCAACTTACATCATGTCTGGAAATCATATATAAACTTTCATATGATAGAATGAAGGCTAACCTACTAGTATGCATGGGTTTTATGTGAATTTGACAAGAGAGTTCCTTTTTAACTTAGTTAGGGTTAAGAGTATACATGTATGAATGACCTACTAAAATATGAAATTCATGATCTACGATGCATGAAATCAATCAAAACCAGAGGGCTTTTATCTCTAACAAGATGTTTTTACCAATCATGAGATGACCTACCTCTTAACTAGGCTTTAAGCTTCTAATTTGAGTCTGAAAACCGTGCCCTAGTTCTCCTTTTCCAGTGATTTTCTAGCAATTTTCCGCTGCTCTAACTCCACGACCTCTTGACCCAAAGATGTGAAATTTTGAGGGTAAAAAGATGAAACTAAGGTGAACAAAAAGTACTAAAGGATTGAACTCTAATTACCTCGTTTAGACGTCCTAATCTCTTGATCTTCAGTGATCTTTTGCTCTGAATTCTGGGCTGCTATGACTGAATCAGCGACTTTAGATGCCCCTATCTTCTTGGTTACTTGATCTCCTGGCACGAAATTTGGAGAGTTATTAGACCTTAGTATTATAAATAAAATCTTCTAAAGAACTTACCCAAAATTGTAACTCCTTACCTTGTTTCTTCACGAGCAAAAGTAAGGGTTGCTCAGGTCAAAACTAGGTCCTATTTATAGGGTTTTAGCTAGGGTTTGAGGATTAGATCGATTCTAGAGTCCTTAATTTACCAGAACCTGATCCCTGAGAGTCCCTAGTAACCTTACAAGTTCTCCCAATTAGGTCTCTTGTAGATAGGATCCCAAAGATCCAATATTTCTACGCGTTCTTCTATTCACGGAACTATCAGGGTGTAACGCATCAGTCTAGGTGCGTTACGTGACTGTGGCGGTCGCATGATAGACTGCTACATCCAATGTGCACAGAATTCAACATAAATAAAACTCTTTTGTTAATTATCCATATTATTATCTATAAAAATGGTATTTTATCCTTAAAATACGTAAATAGGCTAAATAACCTTCTAGAATATGGGCCAAACTTAATGGGCTTGGTCTTTTAATCTATTGGGTTTCAATTATCAAAGCTAGATTAATTACTTATCATAAATTGGGCCTTATAATGATTTATTTAATCAAATATTCATTTATTAATCCATTTTAGGTCTTTAAAATTCCCAGAAAATAATTAAATATACCAAAAATAATTTATAAAATTCTGGGCCTTACATCCTCCCCCACTTAAGAGAATTTGGTCCCCAAATTCAATACATGTATTATGAAGAGTGTACTTACAGTTAAAATAATTCTGGGAATCTTTTCCGCATGGCTGCTTCGGTTTCCCATGTTGCTTCATATGGCCATGTTTTCTTCCATTGAATCTTGACCATAGGAATAACTTTATTTCTTAGTTGACGCACTTCCTGTTCCAGAATCTTTATTGGCATTTGCTCGTACGTCATATCCTTCTGAATCTCCAGATTGTCATAAGTGATAATATGGTCAGGATCATATACATACTTCTTCAGCATAGAAAAGTGAAATACGTCATGAACTCCTACTAATTGTGGAGGTAAATCCAGTTTGTAGGCCACTTCACCGACCCTTTCAAGAATTTTAAACGGGACAATGAACCTTGGAGTTAGCTTGCCCTTAATGTCAAATCTTCGAATACCATGACCTGGAGAAACCTTGAGATACACATGGTCTCCTACTTGAAATTCCAAGTCGCGTCTTCGATTATCAACATAAGATTTCTACCTATCTTGCGCCATCTTTATTCTCTCTTGAATAAGCTTGATCTTCTCTGTAGAATCTCTGATAATATCGGGGCCTAGCAATTGTCTTTCCCCTATTTCATTCTAACATATTGGTGATCGATAACTTTTTCCATATAGAGCTTCAAAATGTGCCATTTGTATGCTGGCCTGATAACTGTTGTTATATATAAATTCTACTAGAGGCAAGTGATCATGCCAACTACCTCCAAAATCAATAACATAAGCCCTGAGCATGTCTTCTATCACTTGATTCGTTCTTTCTGTCTGACCATCAGTTTGTGGATGAAAGACTGTGCTGAAATTCAATCTAGTCCCTAGTGACTGTTGTAGACCCTTCCAAAACTGTGATGTGAATCAAGGATCTCTATCAGATATAATAGTGACTGGGACACCATGTAATTTAACAATTTCCTTTATGTATAATGCTGCCATGATATCCATAGACCATCGACTTTTGATTGGTATGAAATGTGTAGATTTAGTTAATCGGTCTATGATTACCCATATACCATCGTGTCCACCTCTTGTCTTAGGTAACCCCATAATGAAATCCATCCTTATACTCTCCCACTTCCATTCGGGAATATTCAAGGGATACAGTTTACCTGCGGGTCTAAAATGCTCTGCCTTTATTTGTTGACAAGTGAGACAGCGAGACACGAAATTCACTATTTCTCTCTTCATGTTGGGCCACCAAAAATTCCTTTTGAGATCCTGATACATTTTTGTACTACCTGGGTGAATGGTATACCTGGATTTATGTGCTTCTTCTAGAATCAATTTCTTCGTATCCTCATGATCCGGCACACATACTCGGTCTTTAAATAGCAATCTTCCATCCTTAATAGAAAAATCCGGACTTTGTTCAACATTGGCCTTGATCTCCAATAATATAGGATCATCATTTTGCAACTTGACCAGATCTTCTATTAATGTAGGTTGAGCTTGAATATTAGCTAGGAAACACTCTTCCTTCCTGTCAATACCTAAGTTCAATTGAGCAAATTAAGGAATAAGATTAGTCATACTAATCATGAGACTTGATAGCATATCCATTGGTTTTCTGCTGAGTGTATCTGCTACAGCATTAGCCTTGCCAGGATGATATTGAATAGCAAAATCAAAGTCTTTGAGATATTTTAACCATCTCCTCTGCCTCATATTTAACTCTTTTTGAGAAAATATGTACTTCAAGCTTTTGTGGTCCGAGTAGACTGTAAACTTTTCTCCAAAGAGATAATGACGCCAAATTTTCAAGGCGAAAATGACAGCTGCTAATTCTAAATCATGCACATAATAATTTTCCTCGTGACGCTTCAATTGTCTAGAAGAATAACAGATTACTTTTCCATTTTACATGAGGACACACCCTAGGCCAATGCCAGATGCATCCGTATATACTTCGAATCCACCACCATCCATCGGTAGTGTTAGAATAGGAGCTATAGTAAGATGATTTTTAAGAGTTTGGAAACTCTTTTCACATTCCTCTGACCAGACAAAAAGATTTTCTTTTCTCGTGAGTCTAGTTAAAGGAACTTTAATCTTTGAGAAATTCTTAATGAATCTTCCATAATAACCAGCTAGACCTAGAAAACTTTGTACTTTCGATACGGTCGTTGGCCGGCTCCAATTCTTAACGGCTTCTACCTTAGAAGGATCTACAGCAATACCTTCTTTTGAAATAATGTGGCCTAGGAATGAAACTTCCTTGAGCCAGAATTCACACTTATTAAGCTTGGCATAAAGTTTATGTTCTCTAAGTGTTTACAAAGCTATCTTTAGATGTTCTTCATGTTCTTCCTTTGTCTTGGAATATATGAAGATGTCATCGATGAAGATGACGATGAAGTGGTCTAGATATGACTGGAAAACACTGTTCATAAGTTGCATAAATGCTACTGGGACATTTGTTAACCCGAACGGTATTGCCACAAATTTATAGTGGCCATAACGACTTCGAAAAGCCGATTTATAAATGTCTTCTTCTTTAATTCTAAACTGATGATAACCTGATCTGAGGTCAATCTTGGAGAAATATTCTGCTCCCGAAAGATGATCAAAGAGCTCATCAATACGCGGCAACGGATTCTTGTTTTTGATTGTAAGTTGATTCGATCACCGGTAATCGATGCATAGCCTGAGAGAACCATCCTTCTTTTTAACAAATAGAACCGGCGCACCCCAAGGGGATGTACTAGGTCTGATAAAGCCCTTATCCAGTAGTTCCTGCAACTGCTTCTTTAGTTCTTTGAGTTCTGTGGGGGACATCCTGTAAGGGGCTATAGAAACAGGTGCTGCTCCTAGAATGAGTTCAATAGTGAAGTTTACTTCCCTCTCGGGTGGCAAACTGGGTAATTCGAATGGGAACACATCGGGGAACTCATTTACAATAGGAATGTCTGCTAAGATAATCTCCTTGGATTCGGTAACAATGACAGAAGCAAGAAAAGCTTCACATCCTTGCGAGATAAGTTTACAAGCGTGAAGAGAAGATATGATAGTAGGGTGCTTCTTGTACTTGATGGCAAGGAAGTAAAATCTTGGAAGATCGGGTTTTCGAAAGGATATAATCCTATTTCGGCAATTGATATAAGCATCATGATCTACAAGCCAATCTACCCCTAAAATGGCATCATAACCTTTCATGTCAAGGCATACTAAGTTCACGGGGAGATTATGACCTTCTACTATCACTTTGCTATCAGGATAATAGTCAGTAAGCTTTGTTCCAGAACCTAAGGGTGTGGTAATAGCGAGATCTGAAGGTAAGGGGACTGATGCAATTGATAATATTTTTGCAAAAGTAGTGGAGATAAAAGAATGAGAGGCACTAGTGTCAAATAGTACAAATGTAGGATGAGAACAAATTTGAAGAGTACCTTTCATAAGCCCACCATCCTTGGGCGCTTCCTCTTCTTCTAAGACGGCATTGAGGCGAGCCTGCCTCCTACATCCTCCACTAGACGATTGGTCTTTCATAAGGGGGCAATCGGCAGGCGATGCTCCCTGCTTCCACAACGTAAACAAGCGCCGAGGCGCTTCCAGCATTCCTCAGCCGAATCACCAAATTTTTCGCAAAACGTGCAAGCTATAGCAACTTGCTCCTTCTCTTCCTTTACTTTCTTTTGCTTATAGGAACTTCTACCATTCCTATTCCTAGATCTTTTCTTACTATCACGGCTTTTGTAGGGCTCCGTGATGCTGAACTTTTTCTTTCTTATAACGCTGATCTGTGCGTCGACTGGATTCTTCTCCTTTCCCTTTTAAATTTTCGACCTTCTCTAAGGTCCTTTCGCACAAATACGCTCGTTGAACCATTTCCGCATAAGTACGGATGTTTTGGGTCCCGAGCTGCTGAATGTAATCGGGCCGTAACCCATCCATGAATCGATTTACCTTCAATAAATCAGTGCTGATAAGATGCGGTGCGTAAGGTGCAAGCCTTGAGAATTACAGTTCATATTCGACAACCGTTATCATTCCTTACCGAAGAGCGGTGAACTCTATAGCCTTTCTCTCTTTTACGTACTCAGAAAAGTACTTGGCACGGAATAGGGTAAGAAAACCATCCCAGGTATGAGGGGCATCGGCCGGAGGTGCCGGAACTGACTTCCACCATGTGCGGGCATCTTTGTTGAGTTGAAAGGTTACGAGACGCACCTTCTCTTGATCGGTGCATTGGATAACATCAAAGATACGATTCATTTCATCTATCTAGTTCTCTACCTCGTCAGGATTAGAAGAACCGAAGAAACGCGAAGGGTTTAAGCTCTGAAAGTTGCGGTGCAAATCACCAGCCCTTGCTCCTACGCCAGCTTGCGCCATGGTTTGTAATGTCTGTGTAAGGCCAGCAATAGTTTGTTACATACCATTCCAATCTACGTGATGAGCCATGGTAATAATAGAATAACATCAAAGATACAATGAGAGCAAGTATGAACTAGCAAGAGTGTCACAAGAACATGTTATGGCCTTTCAAGAATAAGAATGTACTAGCAAGCCACATAATCATCACTCCGGTATCTTTTGCTTATGAGCAAGTACTTCGTGAATTTCAGTGGAACATCAAGTCATGTACAAGAAAGTCATGTCGTGCCGTGGATATTCACTTATTTATAGAGAAAGTACTCCCAGCGTAATGCGATACTAGTAGCATCATACCCCATAGCTTATAATAGTATGTTTCCGGCAATCAGCCGAGGGGACTAGCATAGAGCCCTTGAACACAATCAGTGCTCGATCGCATCTTCAAGTATAAATCAAGCTACTTCCACGCATGTAACAATAAAGTATGGCCAAGAATGCATAATTCAATAAGTTCATGATAACACTATCCAATGAATGAACACTACAATTTAATAATGCGAGAGTCAAGAATGACTTAAACAAGGTTATGCTTATGGGAATAAATCGGCAGCATAACGGTACATTTCTTTAACTTTTATTTCATTATATTAAGCCTCTTTGGATAATATGGCAAGTTCTATATCATCAATAATTCATCTAGAAACTTTGGAACATCAACCCTTGGGTCAAACCTCGGGTTAAGAACTCAAACAATGTGACGGTCTAGGACTAGGCCGTTACATGATGTGACGCTCCAGTATTCAGCCGTTACATTAGTCTGAATCCAGAAATAGTAAAATAGACTTAGTGAAATGTGACGGTCTTATATTGGGCCGTTAGATGATCCTGATGGTCTAGTATAGATCCGTTACATTACTAGAACCAGAAACATCGATAGTGTAATCTACTAAATGGGATTTAATGATACAACCAACTCGGCGTCCTAGTGGGAATCCCAGGCTCGCTGAGAATTACGGAGGCCTTGAAACAAGATTTCCTAGTCCATTGGAAGGAATATCCAATAGAGAGGTCCTCATGTCCAAGAATAATGTTCCTATAGTGTAAAGTGTGAACTAATGGATAATATACCGGAATATGTGCCATGTACTTAAAGAAATGACTCTATTGATAGAGAGAATGTGTAATAATAGGAAATCATGATAAAACTCCGTCAATACATCATTTAAAATCAGGTAGTTAATACAAACTATAGTGCTTTGGCATGAAATTAACATATCCTTAAAATAATTCAAGATGCCTTTAACATGCGATGCTTATCATGAACCAATTAATAAATTTATAGTCATATCAACAGGTCAAAACTTAGATAACTAGGCATATTTCTAAGTTAATGTGACTGTCCTTCAATTCCGTCTACAGTTACTCTGACGGTCGAGAATGGGGGCGTCACAGTGATTGTGACGGTTTATCGTGGGACTGTTACAGTGTTGTAACGCACTGAGTCTGGGCCGTCAGAGATAACAGAGAAATTTAAAAATAACAGAAGGTGTGATGGCTTGTCGTAAGGCCGTTATATCATTGTGACGGTCTTACCTTGATGCGTCAGATCGTCTGTTGGAAAAAATCTAAGGTTTCAACTTACATCATGTCTGGAAATCATATATAAACTTTCATATGATAGAATGAAGGATAACCTACTAGTATGCATGGGTTTTATGTGAATTTGACAAGAGAGTTCCTTTTTAACTTAGTTAGGGTTAAGAGTATACATGTATGAATGACCTACTAAAACATGAAATTCATGATCTACGATGCATGAAATCAATCAAAACCAGAGGGCTTTTATCCCTAACAAGATGTTTTTACCAATCATGAGATGACCTACCTCTTAAATAGGCTTTAAGCTTCTAATTTGAGTCTGAAATCGTGCCCTAGTTCTCCTTTTCCAGTGATTTTCTAGCAATTTTCTGCTGCTCTAACTCCACGACCTCTTGACCCAAAGATGTGAAATTTTGAGGGTAAAAAGATGAAACTAAGGTGAACAAAAAGTACTAAAGGATTGAACTCTAATTACCTCATTTAGACGTCCTAATCTCTTGATCTTCAGTGATCTTTTGCTCTGAATTCTGGGCTGCTATGGGCTGCTAATTTCAGACTATGGTTTCCGCGTAATTCGAGTCTTGATTTACTTGCTTATTCTGACGCCGATTATGCGGGTTGCAAAGTGGATCGGAAAAGCACCAGTGGGTATTGCCAATTTCTTGGGGGCTGCGTGGTCTCATGGGCTTCCAAGAAACAAAATTCAGTGGCACTGTCTACTGCCGAAGCCGAATATGTGGCTGTCGGTAGTTGTGTAGCCCAGGTGTTATGGATCCAACAACAATTGATTGATTATGGCATCTCTTTTAAAAACACCTCAATTCTTTGTGACAACACCTCTACCATAAACTTGTCCAAAAACCCTGTTCATCACTCTCGAACCAAGCATATTGAAATTCGTCATCATTTCATTAGAGATCATGTAAGTAAGGGTCATGTAGAAATCAGCTTCATTGAAACCGATCGTCAAATTACCGACATTTTCACCAAACCTCTAAGTGAAGATAAGTTCACCACATTTAGAAGAGAACTAGGGGTTTGTAGGATAGAAGAGTATGATTCATAACAATGTGCATCATGTGTATACAAGTCACTTCGTTACATATAACTGCATTAGTATCATGCATATTGTAATTCCCTTGTCATGCATATGCATCATGTTGTGTGAAAAACAAAAGAAACAACATGTGTGAAAAATCACTTTGGTGTGCTTCTGCGTTTCTACTATGTATACTATATTCACCCATGTTCATTGTTACTTCTATGGCCAAAATCACCTTGAATACAGTTACTTTGCCAACAAAGGAGCTAATTTATTCAAAATCAGAAATCCGGTTAAGTGGACCATAAACGTCTTATATATTCTAAATATCTTTTTCACAAACATCTCCCCAATTGATTTCAACCCAAATTTTATTCATAACTTTGATTTCCATGAATTTTTGTCATTGGGGACTCGAGCCGAAGCTTCATTGATCTTCCCATCTTTTTGCTCTATTTTTGCTAAAAACCTGGGAATGGGTCGACCCCAAGGGTCGACCCTTGCGCACCCAGCAAATGGGTCGACCCCAAGGGTCGACCCTCGCGCACCCGGTTCGGCCCGGGGGTAAACGAACCAACGGGTCGACCCAAACCGGCGGGGCGGCTCACCCGCACCCAAGCCGATCAAACAAGGGTTCCAACCCTAAGTTGGAACCCTCCCATGGCTATAAACCATCTCTTGCCCCCCCTCCTAGCCTAGCCACCACCCTTTGCAAGCCATCAAAACCATTTCTTGGCATCAACGAAATCCAGCCCTAGCCACGGCTATTCGGGTGGCCTCCGCGTGAAATCTCCTTGTTGTGGCTTAAAGCATCTCCTTTGATCTTCATTCTCTTGAGGTAAGCTTCTGATGTCTGTGGAGGATCATAGATTCACACTTCTTGCATTTCTCCTTGGTTGAACAATCAAGATCTATACCACATCGGTGGGTTCTTTCGGTTTGTGTTTTAGATGGCCCCGAAGAAGCGTACTTCTCACAGAGGTGAGGCATCGAGCTCTAGGCAAGGGCGTCGATCTCAAACCGCCTCACCTCAACCCGCCAGCAAGGTCTTGGACCGCACTGTTCTTCGTCCCCGGGCAGTAAACTTTGAAAATCTTAGTCGCCATCTACGTGGATTAGTTGATCTATTATGCAGCCAGCCGAACTTGCACATTTTCATGTCTGCACATCGCCGCATTTACCCCAATTTGGTACACCAATTTTACTGCAATTTGGGTATTTCGGGTGATGTTCCAGTTACTACGGTTAATGGTCGGGAAATTATTTTATCACCACACTTGTTGGGACTTGCCCTTTACTTGCCAAAAGAAGGATATGCATTTGGTGATGTAGACGTTTCGGATGCCACTATTTACAGTTTTATGACTTCTGAAGAAATGGGTGACCGGTCGGTCGCCGGATTAAATGCAAACCATTTCCCTCCTATGCAACGTATATTGCACCGAATGATTACCACAATGTTATTACCACGTGGAGGAGGCCATGACAAGGTTACGGAGAAACATATGTTCTTGTTTTACTGCTTATTCGGTGGAATTCCCATTAAATTTCCACAGCTTA
The DNA here is from genome assembly GCA_022559845.1 of Amorphophallus konjac. NCBI lineage: Eukaryota > Viridiplantae > Streptophyta > Magnoliopsida > Alismatales > Araceae > Amorphophallus > Amorphophallus konjac. Next base: position 313,655,298 of record CM040121.1, read on the forward strand.
TTCTTGATCACATATGTTCTAGCATGATGCACAAGCACCGTACTCTACCATATGCTGCGGCCTTGACAGCCATCTTTACTTATATGGATATTAATTTGTCAAAAGAAGCATCTCAAACTATCCGTGACGTGGACATCTACACCTATCAATCTATTTGTCACCACATGGGATTTGAAGAGAAAGATGGCATGTTAGTTCGTCAAATGAAAAGGGCAGTACCAACAGACAGTTCTGAAGATAATGAGGATGACAATGATGATATGGCTGAAAATGCTCATGTTCCTGCAACAGGTCTGCCTTCTGAGGAGGCACAACTAATCATGGACCGTTTGGATTCAATTGATGACCGGTTAGACACGTATGGGGAGACTATGGAGGCTATGCAACAAGAGCTCTCTCACCAGGACCATTCTCAATTTGTCACCGACGCCTTGGCCAATCAAGCCCATATGTTTGATGAAATCTTAGCATATATCAGGCGTCCTCCTAGTTCCTCCACTCCGGATGATGGTGATGACTAAACTGCGTTGCTCCTCCAGTTTGGCGCTTTTGCTACTCCTATTTCACCCCCTCCTTTTTGATGATGTCAAAGGGGGAGAACTCTTGGCCTATATGTGCCCCGGCTATTATATGTTAGTGTGTGATGTGTGCTTGCATGAATGTGTGCTTTTCTCATGTTTCTAGTTCATTAGTCCTGCTGCATTTCGTTTTAGTGTTCATGCATTGCATCTTGTTATTTGCATTACCTTTTCCACTAATTGTCGGCAAGAAAACTTTGGGAATATGCCACATGATGATCAATCTTATATTTGGATTTCTTTTTGACCATGTCCTTGAACTGATGAATTGCTTCATGTATATGGAATGGTGGATGCCTTACAATGTGGTTTCTATTATTTTATCATCATCAAAAAGGGGGAGATTGTTGAACCCCTCCTCATGTATATGACTTATGATTTTTTGATGATGATCAAATGGTTTTGTATGAACTGAAAATGAGCATAACTACGCTCTGGAAATGAACACATCACTTGAAGACATGCTATTCAAGAAGGCTCAAGAACAGCAACTCAATGTAAGTATTTTGGTTTCAATGTGCCAAATGTGGAATTAATTCAAACCTTGTTTTTGACAGGACAAAACAATATGGCAAAAGCTCCTTGACGACTGAAGGACGATTGGTGAGATCGATCCTAAATCCTCATTTAATTTGTTAGAACTTATTTCTAAATGTGGAGCATTCATGTTTTTATCCCCCATCTTGAACCCCCTGGACTTAGCTCTTTTTATCCTCATATTTGGAAGTTCAGGAAAAAGGGTCGACCCCAAGGGTCGACCCATTACTGCCAGACAGATTCCCATTTGAATGGGTCGACCCCAAGGGTCGACCCCTGCTCATGGAATTAATTTCTAGAACCGGTTTGATCATGGGTCGACCCCAAGGGCCGACCCTTTCCGCTCAACTTGTTTAGGCTCCAGTGAGGGTCGACCCCAAGGGTCGACCCTGTTGGGTTCGATGCTATGTATTCAGAGGGGGGGTGAATGAATATATCCTTTATAAAATTTTGCCCAATTAAAATCTAATGCTCACTAGAAAGAACACAAGACAAAATAAGACAACCTGAAAGAATCTAACTAGTCTTCTGTTGAACCAGTACACAGATAGGTGGAACACATCTAATCATCCATCTAGCGGAAGCAACAACAGATAGAGAAATCAAACCATATCGACCCTATGCATTCATCTAGCGCCACACTCTCAAAGAATCAAACCACAATGCACACGGGATTTTTAGGTGGTTCGGTCCTCCAGACCTACATCCACCCCACACTCAATCCGAGTGTGGCTTCCTGCTGACTCACAGCTTGAAACCGCTGGGCCCACAGCTTGCCTACAACCGCTGGGCAACACAGCTTGCCGTCCGAGGAATCCTCCTCGCTCCGCTGAGCAACACAGCTTGCTGTCCAATGGAATCCTCCACTGCAAACCGCTGGGCAATACAGCTTAGCCGTCAAGAGGCAGCACCTCTGCAATCCGCTGACTAACAGCTTGAAAGGAAATGTAAAATGGAAAACAAAAGACAAAATAACAACATCGGAAAGCTGTTAACGTAAAGCACAATGTGGCTCTTAAAGAGCTGACTGGCCTGGATTTGATCCACGGTCCAGTGAAGACAGATCTTCAAACAATCTCTCTCAGTCTCTTCTTCTCACGATCTCTTTCTTTCTTTTTCCTCCTCTCTGCACTTCTCTTCTTCTTTCGCTAATCTCTCACTATCTCTCTCATTCTCTTTCTTCTCTGCTGCACTTCTCTTCCTCTTCTTCTTCTTCTGGATCGTGGCTATCTGTATGGACTTTACCTCTCGCCAACTCGATCGCCCTTCTTCTATGGAAGAAGGCTCATATATATAGCAGCAGCAGCATCATCAGCCCCAACGTGTGACCTCCACATTTCCAGCCCTAAGTATTCGGACCACGTGGCAGTCTCTCAGCAGGCTTCATTCCAGCCTCGGATCACGTGCTGCCAGTCACTAGGGAATGTTCTTCCTCGAACCTGCAAGGAGATACAACCCATTAAAACTGAGGGCCACAGGAACTAAAGCTGCATGAGGTATGGACTGTACTGGGAATGACACGAGATACACTGTAACAGAACAGACACAACGAAGAGAACAACACGAAATACAGCGGTGACAAAACTAAAACACTACAAGAGAACAACACGTGGTTCATATGAGAAAAGCACGAAGTTATATGAGAACAGCACGATGTGAGAAGGAAACAACACGCGGACAAATAACAGAAACCGTCACGAGTTGAAAACAACACGAAGACGAAACACAGAAACCGACACGAGTTGAAAACAACACGAAGACGAAACACAGGAATTGACACGGAGTGTGGTCAAGGCGAGAAGGACACGAAGTCTAAAGATGACAAGGACTGAACAACGACACGAGGACGAGAACAAAAACCAACACGAAGTGTGGTTTCAACACAAGAATGACATGAGGTCTAGGAAGAACAACACGAAGATGGAAATAACAAAGAACCGACTCGAACTAAGGACGACACGGAGACAGCACAGACACGGCTATCACGACACGTGGTGAAGCAGTGAAAACCAGAGAAAAAGGAAACGACTCGAGGTTCGCAGAGAAATGACTCGGAGTTTGTTAGAACTATTCGAGCTACTTCAGTAACACGACACGAAGACAGATGAAGACACGACACAGAGTTAAACAACCATGACTAGGACTCGAAGACATAGATGACAAGGATAGAACAACACGAAGTATTACCTCATACAAGTTTTCCTGTCAAGCATGGAAATCAACACGAAGTGTTGTAATCTCAGACGACACGAAGTCTTTTCGTGTTAGTGAGGGGAAACAACACGAAGTGTAGTGAACATAAACAGCACGAAGATGAGAGGAACAGTGGAATGTATAAACTTTAAGTCCAATGCAAAAGGCTGTACAGACTTCATGAACAGTGCATGATTGTACTGAACGATGTATACAATTAGCCTATGCAGACCAGTCCGATGTATAGACTTAGGAGCATATGAGCTGGCTGTACAGACTTAGAATATTAAGACTGATGTACAGGCTTCATGCGTTGACGCTGTACACACATTGCCTAAGATGCTGTATACACTTAGCCTAAGACAATGCATGAACTGACGTTGTATATACTTAGCCAATGCAATGCACTATGAATGTATGGACTTACATGAGATGCTGATGCTGATTGAGACGCTTAATGTATACACTTCAAGCCTAGTGTATAGACTTCATGAATGTGCAAACTTGTCAACGAGATGCACAATGTATAGACTATGCACATAACAAAAGTCTAACACAAACTGATATATCAGATATACCAGTCACAGTCATGTTGCTATCATCAAAGCACAATGTCATCAAAACACTATATCAAATGCACTCAAATGCACTCACTGTCTTGCTATCATCAAAACCAAATAGCATTGCTATCATCAAAGCAACATAGCACATGCTTGTGCCTAAGGGGCACAACATTCTCCCCCTTTTTGATGATGGCAACACAATGTGACAGTGAGTCACACGCAAGATTTTCTCCCCCTTTGACATGATCAAAAAGAGAAAAATAGTAAAAATAAGAGTGCAAAGTGCATTATGCATGCAAAATCCTCTAGAGCATTCTCCCCCTGAAAGTAAGACTCCCCTGAATTATTTCCCCCCTTAAATAATTGCTCCCCCTTTGAGAAGGAATATGAACAGATAAGCAAAGGTAGTGAAGGTAGGAGGGTCACTAGACAACAGCTGAATCATAGGTTCAGAAGGGAAGCATGATTATAAACAAATGTTAAAGTATAAGAATCAGTAACATACACTTTTGAGAAAAATTCAGGTTTAACAGTGATAAATCTAGAGTAAAACATTTGACCCCTGAACAAGAGTTTATTGATTCCATTTATAGCAATGAATCTAGGGCACATGGTATTAATAGATAAGTCAGAGATAATACCCTTTTGTGATTAAACAAGGAAATTCAAGAGAGGCAACTTGAACATGTATTGAGAAAAACAATTTTCACTCAATGACTTTTGATTTTCGAAGGGTTACAGCAGTTTGATTTTCACTTTTTAATTTTCAGAACCTGAACTAAGTGAATAGACTTGTGGCATTTATGCTGTTGACATTAGGTGTACACCTTGATCAGAGGCAAGTACCCCCAGTTACTAGGCATAAACTACTATATCTATTTCAGATCAAGACCTACAAGGAATAGTCTTCACTTTTGACATTAAGGGTATACCTTGATTAGAGGCCAGTACCCTCAGTTACTTGGTGAGGACTCCCCCTATAGATTTGACCCTATGAACATAGTTAGCTTGAGGCAGTTCATGACATGTGAATTTTCCTGCTTCATTGGAGGAGTTCACAGTTTCTCAGTGCAATTAACCATTGCTCTGTCACAATGTTCAGTTCTTTACATTTGTGATCTTATTTACTGCTGCTCTTAATTCTTTTAGAGTGATTGTTTGAAAAACATTACACACTCTTGTTCACCTGTTCTAGACATTTCCAGATTAACACATTTAGGCATTAAAAAAACCTTTTTCTATTTTAGCCATGAGACAAAGATTGAGAGCTATAAAAGTTTTCTTTTATCTCAAATTCTGAAGTGCAGACACTTAACTCTCCAATTTATAAAGGTTAAACCTTTAATTCCTTTCAGTTTGTAAGAGAAATTCTTATAAAAGAACAATTGCAATAATCACAGCTCAATGTACTAAACCAGATACAGAACTGTTGCTTAGTGAAAATGATAGGAAAAAGATAGCCATTGGCAATATGGTTCAATAGCATCTGATGACAGTGAATATGAATGAGTTGAAAGGGGACAATGAGAAGTAAATAGGATTCAAGAATTGAACTAAACTCACAACTCCCCCTGACACCATGATGCAAGAATTATGCTATGCACTAGGCTGTTCTATAGACTATGCAACAATGATATATGAAGCAAGTATGCAATCAATTCAAGTTTATGCATCCAAGTCATATGCACATTTTTATCCTTTTTCAGATTTTTCAAAAATATGATGCAGTACACTGTTCTTCATGAGGACTAGACCCTTGGTACTTGGCAGAGAACCTGGTCTCAAGGACCATCTTACACATAGTAGGAACCTCCAGGCAGATTTCCCTGCCTTTTGGTAGCTTACCATTTGATATACCAGGGTTATGCAAGAGATATATGCAGTGCAAGGCAGTTCTATATGCATTGAACAATTTTCTTGATGCAAATGATAAATGCAGACATTAGACACATACATCAACTATATGCATTAAATGAACCATCCAAACTCAGTGCAATAGATGGCAGAAGAGGAATATCAAATTTATTCAGAATTAAATTCAGTAGCTAAGTCTGGAATGCAGACTGATTAGCTAGACAAGAAGAGAACATCAGAATTTAAACAACCAATTCAACATGGCTTTCTCAATTCAATTCTGAAGTTAAATCACTTACTTGCTTTACCTGACTGATTTATTTTTACCCTTGGTGTTGCATCAGATTGTTGACAAGGCCTCCAATTTCTTTCAGCTCTTAGAATTTTGGCCCTGCCTCCTGTCCTATGCCTGAAGTAGCTATTTCTGTTTCATCAATTTGTTCCCGGCTACCAGGCATACCTGCAAACACACTTAGGGAGCAGGTTTTGGAACCCAAGACAGTTTGGGCCCCAAGACAGAAATAGACAGCTGAGAGTGAAAACATGACAAAAGCTGTTTAGGGATCCACATTTGTGTGAAAGTGGAAGGTTTGGTGGATTTTACAGCTTGAGAGTTATTTTTGTTATTTTTCTTTTTCTCAGCACCAACAGGTTTAGTTTTCTTTTTCTGATGCTTTGATGGTTGTTGTGTAGTCCTGGCATTCATTTTATTAAAAACGTTTTTGTTTTTCTGCCAGTGCCTTGGCCAAAGAGTGTACGGGAAATTGTGTTCCAAATTGGTCCTAGGCTGACCATAGAACCCTTGATGACTAGGACTCCATGTCCTAAACTGACTGTCCCATCTCCTAGCTGGCTGAGGTCTATATGGCTGATACCAAGTGGGGAAATTCTGATACCCAGACCTCATATATGCAGGGTTCCACCCAAACCTATTAAATGGTTGAGGATGAGTGTTATGATAGACTTTGGCTCTAGGGAAATAGGGATGAGCAAATGGGTTCCTAGCTGCACCTGGTCTCCCTGCCACCTTTGACCCTCTAGGTTTCTGAGCTGACTTATATTGGGTCTTTTTCTGAGCAGTTGATGGTGATGGAGACTTAGCAGCCTTGAGCTGGGGTTTTGTTGTGCTAGCTGGCTGACCCCTAGCCTTGGACTTATCCTTGGAAGAAGAGCATGCAGCTCTAGGCTCTACAACTTTCTGCTTTCCCTTGTCCTTAGCACTGGACACTTTTGATTTAACATTATTGAAGACAAATTTTTCATTGACCATTTTTATGAGTGGTCCTCTATTCTTTTCTCCCACACATGAAATGGTTTTCAATTCAAAGCTCTTTTTAGCTGAGGGATTAAAACCGAGACCCTCTTTTCTGAAATTGACTTTTGACCTTAGCAAGGCATTAAGATTTTCTATTCCTTGGGTCATGCTTTCAATGATTTTCTTTTTGTCAGAATTTTCATTTTCTAAATTTTCAACAGTTTTCTTCATTTCATCATTCACTGACAAAACAGCTTCATATTTTTCAGTTGAAATCTTTACTTGATTTTCAAATTTCTGAATTGACAATTTCAGCTCATCAATGACATTTTTCAGCAGCTCATTTTCTTTCCTACAATCAATCACAACATGTTTTAATTCATCAAACTCAGAACATGCATTTTTCAATTTTTCATTCTCTGATTGTAAATATGCAACTTTATCAGTAAGTGTTTTATCATTAACCAGAGAATTCATTTTCTTCTTCAAGTGTCTGTTTTCCTTCTTAATATCATTTGCTTTATCTAACAGATCTCCATAAGCATCTTCCCAATCAGAAATAGTATAATGTTCGAAAGGGGATGATACCTGATCAGACTCATCTTCTTCTTCTCTTCCATTCCTGGCCATCAAGCAGATGTCCTTTTCTGATTTCTCACTATCTGAGGAAGTGCTCAGCGTGCCTTCTTCCTCATCACTCCATGTACTGACCATGGCCTTTCCCTTTGGCGCTTTCTTCCATGGTCTTCCTTTGATTTTCTATAACTCTGGACAATCAACCTTCATATGTCCAGTCTTCCTGCAATGATAACAAGCATTATCATCAGATTTTTCAGCAGGGTTAAATTTATACCTGTTTTGCTTCCTGCTGTGGTATTTTCTGTAGACATTTTTCCCTTCAGTTCTAAGAAATCTTCTGAACTCTCTTGTAATCATAGCTAGTTCATCCTTTTCAAAATCTGATCCAGATTGGCTCCGATCACTGGATGATCCATTGCATCTGGACTGTTTTGAACAGCTATGCTTGGCCTTCAGAGCAATAGGCTTCTTGTATTCGAGCTCTTCAACTTGTAGAAGATTCATCTCGTACGCCATCAAAGAGCCTATCAGCTCATTGGGTTTCATCGTTTGTAGATCTTTTGACTCCTCAATCACAGTTGCTTTGGTATGCCACATCGGAGTCAGTGATCGAAGAATCTTCCTAACAACGTCATGATCGGTATAGCCTTTTCCCAGATTTCTTAGACCGTTTGTTATAATGGTCAGACGAGCATACATTTCGGTCACTGTCTCACCCGGCTTCATCCGAAATGTTTCATACTTTGTCACTAGCATATTAGCCCGTGTCTCTCTCACTTGAGACGTTCCCTCATAAATGACCTCAAGAGTATCCCACATCTCCTTCGCTGTCTTGCAGGATGACACTCGATCAAATTCAGTGGAATGGAGTGCACACTGAATGGCGGTGATGGCGCTCCAATTCAGAGTAGATTTCCTGATTTCTTCTCTGGTCCACAATTCCTCATTCTCATGTAGCTCATAGGGACCTTTGCTTATGATCTTCCAGATCTCGTAGTCTTTGGCTCTGAGGAAGACCTGCATCTGGTTCTTCCAATATGGGTAGTTGGAACCATCGAAGAATGGTGGCTTCGTAGTGGACTGACCCTCTGCTGTTAGCCCTCTAGCATCCATGGCCGATCCTCTTTAGGATGTTAGTCCTGCACAAAGAGTTAGGCTCTGATACCAATTGTTGGGTTCGGTGCTATGTATTCAGAGGGGGGGTGAATGAATATATCCTTTATAAAATTTTGCCTAATTAAAATCTAATGCTCACTAGAAAGAACACAAGACAAAATAAGACAACCTGAAAGAATCTAACTAGTCTTCTGTTGAACCAGTACACAGATAGGTGGAACACATCTAATCATCCATCTAGCGGAAGCAACAACAGATAGAGAAATCAAACCATATCGACCCTATGCATTCATCTAGCGCCACACTCTCAAAGAATCAAACCACAATGCACACGGGATTTTTAGGTGGTTCGGTCCTCCAGACCTACATCCACCCCACACTCAATCTGAGTGTGGCTTCCTGCTGACTCACAGCTTGAAACCGCTGGGCCTCACAGCTTGCCTACAACCGCTGGGCAACACAGCTTGCCGTCCGAGGAATCCTCCTCGCTCCGCTGAGTAACACAGCTTGCTGTCCAGTGGAATCCTCCATTGCAAACCGCTGGGCAATACAGCTTAGCCATCCAGAGGCAGCACCTCTGCAATCCGCTGACTAACAGCTTGAAAGGAAATGTAAAATAGAAAACAAAAGATAAAATAACAGCATCGAAAAGCTGTAAACGTAAAGCACAATGTGGCTCTTAAAGAGCTGACTGGCCTGGATTTGATCCACGGTCTAGTGAAGACAGATCTTCAAACAATCTCTCTCAGTCTCTTCTTCTCACGATCTCTTTCTTTCTTTTTCCTCCTCTCTGCACTTCTCTTCTTCTTTCGCTAATCTCTCACTATCTCTCTCATTCTCTTTCTTCTCTGCTGCACTTCTCTTCCTCTTCTTCTTCTTCTGGATCGTGGCTATCTGTATGGACTTTACCTCTCGCCAACTCAATCGCCCTTCTTCAGTGGAAGAAGGCTCATATATATAGCAGCAGCAGCATCATCAGCCCCAACGTGTGACCTCCACATTTCCAGCCCTAAGTATTCGGACCACGTGGCAGTCTCTCAGCAGGCTTCATTCCAGCCTCGGATCACGTGCTGCCAGTCACTGGGGAATGTTCTTCCTCGAACCTGCAAGGAGATACAACCCATTAAAACTGAGGGCCACAGGAACTAAAGCTGCATGAGGTATGGACTGTACTGGGAATGACACGAGATACACTGTAACAGAACAGACACAACGAAGAGAACGACACGAAATACAGCGGTGACAAAACTAAAACACTACAAGAGAACAACACGTGGTTCATATGAGAAAAGCACGAAGTTATATGAGAACAGCACGATGTGAGAAGGAAACAACACGCGGACAAATAACAGAAACCGTCACGAGTTGAAAACAACACGAAGACGAAACACAGAAACCGACATGAGTTGAAAACAACACGAAGATGAAACACAGGAATTGACACGGAGTGTGGTCAAGGCGAGAAGGACACGAAGTCTAAAGATGACAAGGACTGAACAACGACACGAGGACGAGAACAAAAACCAACACGAAGCGTGGTTTCAACACAAGAATGACACGAGGTCTAGGAAGAACAACACGAAGATGGAAATAACAAAGAACCGACTCGAACTAAGGACGACACGGAGACAGCACAGACACGGCTATCACGACACGTGGTGAAGCAGTGAAAACCAGAGAAAAAGGAAACGACTCGAGGTTCACAGAGAAACGACTTGGAGTTGATTAGAACTATTCGAGCTGCTTCAGTAACACGACACGAAGACAGATGGAGACACGACACGGAGTTAAACAACCATGACTAGGACTCGAAGACATAGATGACAAGGATAGAACAACACGAAGTATTACCTCATACAAGTTTTCCTGTCAAGAATGGAAATCAACACGAAGTGTTGTAATCTCAGACGACACGAAGTCTTTTCGTGTTAGTGAGGGGAAACAACACGAAGTGTAGTGAACATAAACAACACGAAGATGAGAGGAACAGTGGAATGTATAAACTTTAAGTCCAATGCAAAAGGCTGTACAGACTTCATGAAACGTGCATGATTGTACTGAATGATGTATACACTTAGCCTATGCAGACCAGTCCGATGTATAGACTTAGGAGCATATGAGCTGGCTGTACAGACTTAGAATATTAAGACTGATGTACAGGCTTCATGCGTTGACGCTGTACACACATTGCCTAAGATGCTGTATACACTTAGCCTAAGACAATGCATGAACTGACGTTGTATATACTTAGCCAATGCAATGCACTATGAATGTATGGACTTACATGAGATGCTGATGCTGATTGAGACGCTCAATGTATACACTTCAAGCCTAGTGTATAGACTTCATGAATGTGAAAAATTGTCAACGAGATGCACAATGTATAGACTATGCACATAACAAAAGTCTAACACAAACTGATATATCAGATATACCAGTCACATTCATGTTGCTATCATCAAAGCACAATGTCATCAAAACACTATATCAAATGCACTCAAATGCACTCACTGTCTTGCTATCATCAAAACCAAATAGCATTGCTATCATCAAAGCAACATAGCACATGCTTGTGCCTAAGGGGCACAACAGACCCCTGTAAAATCCAGAAGCCCGTTTTGTGTAGACAGCAACGGTTCTTGAGAGGGTCGACCCCAAGGGTCGACCCATGCTGCCAGGCCCATCTGGCCCCTCACGAGGGTTGACCCCAAGGGTCGACCCTTTCTGGTCTGGGCTGCGCCGTGAATGTGGACTCTTGTCCATATGAGCTTATTGTCAAACCACACTTGTGTGGCTGTCCCTAAACCACTCCTTGATGTGCGGATCTCGTCTCCTAGACATCCCTTGACCGCCCTTAGCATATATATAATCCTATTGGGATGAAAACCCTAAGCAGAATTCGTATCTTCCTGATTTTGGGTTTTTGCTCTAACCTTTGTGAGTGCAGGTCACAACCAGCAGCCACAGCCCTTCTTCTACCTTGTTGTGTGCGTGAAAGGGAAGGAAAGAAGAGGGATTCAAGGCTCCAAATCAACATCCTACTGGTTGGCTGCGTGGAGTTCAAGATCGTGCCACATCCGAGCACAATCGTTAAGAACGATCATCGGGCTGCACCAAGTGTTCGACGAAATTCGCTGAAGTGATAGGGGGAGCTCCGATCAGGATAAATCATTTTCTAAACTTCTCATTATGAATCATTTTGCTTGATCTTGAATATTCGTGTAATCATAACTTCAGATTCTTGTGTGTGGTGTTCGTGTTCGAAAACACGAACGTGCGTGTGTGTATGTGCGCATGTGCGCGTTTGGCTACCAGATCGGAAGCCGTATGCTTGTGTGTGTGTTTGCTGTTCTAAATAGCGTGTGTGTGTGATTCACTCGATAGTGAAGCTTTAATCCTCAAGTGTGAGGAGTGGACGTAGGGGACACGGCTGTGTAACCGAACCACCTAAAAAATCCCTGTGTCTCATGTGCTATGGATTTTCTGATTCTTATCGAGTGGGCTTCACGGTGAGTTGAGAGATCACCACAACAGCTATTCAAACACATTCCGCACGCATTCACGAGTGTGATCCTGTTCATGCAAGTATTAGCGGTTGTTTGGTTAATTGGCATAGTTTTCTTAAGAAAATGAATTTTTATTAGCCAATCAATTCACCCCTCCCCTCTTGATTTCCACATTTGGGACTCAACAATTGGTATCAGAGCCTTGGTCTCTGTTTAATCACGACCACACGGTCGTCAGAGCTAGATCCCATTAAAATGGCAAACAAAGGGATGATGCCCGAAGGGCATTCCATTCAAAGACCTCCATTCTTTGATGGATCAAACTACCCCTATTGAAAAAATAGAATGTATATTTTCCTACGTGTCCAGGACTACGATGTCTGGCGTGTCATAAGTAAGGGTCCATATGTTTTATCTGAAAATGAAAATGAGTGGGATGAAGAAGATATAGAGAAGTGTTCAATGAATTTTAAGGCTATGAATATAATTCAATGTGCTGTTCATCCTAACGAATACTCACGAATATCTACGTGTTCCTCTGCGCAGGAGATGTGGAATAAGCTGTGGCTTATATATGAAGGAACATCGGAAGTCAAGGAAACAAAGGCCAACCTCTTAGTTCGGGACTATGAGCTGTTCGTAATGAAGCCAGAAGAATCAATTTCTGATATGTTTGCAAGGTTAACAGAAATTACCAATGGACTAAAGGGACTTGGCAAGGAATATTCCATCAAAGAACTCGTCCGAAAAGTCCTAAGATCCCTTTCTCCACAGTGGCATACAAAGGCCACTGTAATTGAAGACTCTAAGGATCTAAGCACTTAACTCTGGACGAGTTAATTGGCTCGTTGATGACTTACGAGATAAACATCAAAAGGAGCGAGGAGGATCACAAGAAAAAGAAAGTTGTCACCACAATGGCCCTAAAGGTGAATCCACACGATTCAGAGGGCAATGAAAATGATTCAATTGGCAACACTGAAGATGAGGAATTAGTTGCCATGATCACACAAAGATCAAGAAGGTTCGTCAGAAGAACAAGAAACTTTGGTGGTCAGTTCAGAAAGGGACCAAGAAGGCAAGGACCAAACAGAGGAGAAAGTAGCAGGAAAGAAGAAGTGATTTGCTATGAATGCATGAAACCCGGCCATATGCGGGGTGAGTGCCCCGATCTCATCAAGAAGGTGAAGAAAGGCAAGTTCAGAAAGCCCAAGGCCATGATGGTCACATGGAGCGACGAAGATCAGGAGGAATCTGGAAATGAAGATGGACTAGATGAGCTAGTCCAGAAACTATGTCTCATGGCAAATGACGACGAAGGAGATAAGGTAGATTCTGAACCGGAAACTCTCACTTGTGAACAATGGCAAATTGCATATGAATCTTTATATGAAAAATGTAAAAGATTCAAATCTAAAAATAGAAATTTGAAAAGAAAATTGATCATTTTGTGCATGCTAAAAAATCTTGTGAAGAGTGCCATGCTTTAAAATAAGAAAATGAAAACATGAAGCATGAAAATGAAATTCTTACATCCAAAATTGAACTGTTTGAAGAAGAGATTTCATGCATGAGAGAAGAATAATCTACATTTCTGAAAATGCATGAAGAATTGAAAAATGAAATGGAACAAGAAAAGCTTGAAAGCATTGCTTGCAATGAAGCCAAAATAAAGGCTGAAGAACAAAGCCAATCTCAAATGGCTCAAATAAAAGAGCTAAAGGATGCCCTTGCCATCCTTGAAAAATCAAAAGCTCAAACAACCCATTGGGCTCCCATAAGTTCAGCATCCTTCAAACTAAAGAAACATATGCATAACTCCTTTTCAAATGTTGGTAGAAGGAGAAAAAGAGATAGAGCCATCACTTATTTCTATTGTGAAAAAATGGGTCATGATATGTATGATTGTAGAATTCTGAAATATGATGAAGAAAATTCTGCTGGATTCAGAAATAGATCATATATGCATCATGCCTCTAACCATCATGGACCCAAACTAGCTTGGGTACCAAAATCTCCATAAGAACTTTGGTTGAATTGCAGGTCTACTCGAGAGCTCAAAGGAACAAATGATATTTGGACAGTGGCTGCTCTCGGCATATGACGGGAAACAAGGAATGGTTTGTGGACCTGCATGAAAAGGATGGTGGGACGGTAGCATTCGGTGGTAAGGACAAAGGTAAAATCATCGGAGAAGGTAAGATAGGTAAGAATCAAAATCATACCATTGAAAATGTATTGCTTGTGAAGGGTTTGCAACATAATCTCTTAAGCATAAGCCAACTTTGTGATAAGGGATGCAATGTGATTTTTGATTCTAACCACTGCACTGTTTTGAATAGGAATACTCATGAGATAAAGTTCATTGGTTTCAGGTATAACAATATTTATATGATAGACTTGAATGATTCCTCTCATGGGAATTTATGTTTAATTGCAAGGAACAATGATGATGCTTGGCTCTGGCATCGCCGGCTTGGGCATGCTAGTTTCAATGTATTGCTGAAATTATCAAGAAATGATTTGGTAATTGGACTGCCCAAGTTGAAGGCCGTCGATGATGGAGTTTGTGGAGCTTGCAGCATTGGCAAACAAACAAGGACATCATTCAAGTCCAAACAAGATGTGACCACATCAAGGCCTCTTGATCTCATCCACATTGATCTCTTCGGACCAAGTAGAACTCACAGCTTGGGTGGTAAACTATATGGATTTGTGATTGTGGATGATTATTCAAGATTCTGTTGGGTTTACTTCCTTTCTCATAAAAATGATGCCCTGACAGAATTTGAAGCATTTTACAGATTTGTTCAAAATGATAAAGGGTATTGCATCAAAACTGTGCGGAGTGATCACGGTCGAGAATTTGATAACCATGAGTTCAGCAATTTTTATAGGGCTCAAGGCTATATGCATGACTTCTCCGCACCAAGAACTCCGGAACAAAATGGAGTTGTGGAAAGTAAGAACAGAACGCTAGTTGAGATGGCAAGAACCATGCTGAACGAGAATAAAATACCGAGGTACTTTTGGGCTGAAGCAGTGAACACGGCCTACTACATCATAAATCGAGCCATGGTAAGACCATTGTTGAAGAAAACTCCGTATGAGCTATACCGAGGTAAGAAGCCAAACATTTCATACTTGAGACCATTTGGCTCAATATGCTACATTCATAACAATGGTAAGAAGGACTTGGCTAAATTTGATCCCAAAAGTGACAAAGGCATATTGCTTGGGTACTCTCTCAATTCGAGAGCATATCGAGTGTATAACTTGAGAACTCTTGTAATTGAAGAAAGCCCATATGTTATTATTGATGAATCATCTCCATCTAGAACTGATGAAAAATCTACTTTGCAGGATGATGAGTTGAAAGATGACAATATCGAGAAGAAGGAAGAAAAATCAGAAAAATAAGAAGAGGAAGAACCAAAAGAAGAGGATGCAAATCAGGAAACTCAACTTGAACAGGAGCTACCATTGCAATGGACATTTGCAAAGGACCATCCGTCGGAGAATGTATTGGGAAATGTTCAAGAAGGGATAAGGACACGAGCCTCCTTCAGGGAAGTTGAAACTCATGATTTATTAGCCTTGCTCTCTCAATCTGAACCTCACTCCATTGAAGAGGCCTTGAAAGATGAGTCATGGATCATGGCCATGAAAGAAGAACTACACCAGTTCCAAAGGAACAAAGTGTGGTTCCTCGTACCATGTTCTAAAAATCACTCCGTGATCGGAACCAAATGGGTGTTTCGAAATAAAACAAACGATCAAGGAGTGGTAATTAGGAACAAGGCCAGGCTTGTAGCCAAGGGCTATAGCCAAGAATTAGGAGTTGACTTCGATGAGTCTTTTGCTCCAGTAGCAAGACTTGAGGCAGTGAGGGTTCTCTTAGCATTTGCATGTTGTCATAATATCAAATTATTTCAAATGGATGTTAAGAGTGCATTTTTGAATGGCTATATCCAGGAGGATGTGTATGTGGAGCAACCACCGGGGTTTGAAGACACAAAACAAATAGACCATGTGTACAAGCTGGACAAGGCACTTTACGGTCTGAAACAAGCACCCCGTGCATGGTATGAAAGGTTAAGTGAATTCCTCATTCAACATGAATTCAAACGAGGTAATGTTGATCAAACCCTCTTTACAAAATTGAATGGTAAGGAAATCTTAATTGTTCAAGTTTACGTTGATGACATTATTTTTGGCTCCACTAAAGATGCTCTTAGCAAAGACTTCGCCAAATTAATGCAAAGTGAGTTTGAAATGAGTCTTATGGGAGAGCTGACTTTCTTCTTGGGATTGCAGGTGAACCAGACGGTTGATGGCATGTTCATACATCAAAAGAAGTATGTAATGGAGTTGCTGAAAAAGTTCAACTTGACAACCACTAAACCACAACCAACTCCAATGTCTACTTCAATAAAAATTGACCAAGATGAAACAGGTAAAACCATGGACCAAAAACTTTTCAGAAGCATGATAGGCTCTTTGTTGTATTTAACTGCCAGTAGGCCCGACATACAGTTTGTTGTTTGCATGTGTGCTAGATTTCAATCAAATCCAAAAGAATCACACATGTCAGCTGTTAAACGAATTTTCAGATATGTTGCTGGCTCAGTTAATTTTGGACTATGGTTTCCGCGTAATTCGAGTCTTGATTTACTTGCTTATTCTGACGCCGATTATGCGGGTTGTAAAGTGGATCGGAAAAGTACCAGTGGGTATTGCCAATTTCTTGGGGGCTGCGTGGTCTCATGGGCCTCCAAGAAATAAAATTCAGTGGCACTGTCTACTGCCGAAGCCGAATATGTGGCTGTCGGTAGTTGTGTAGCCCAGGTGTTATAGATCCAACAACAATTGAATGATTATGGCATCTCTTTTAAAAACACCTCAATTCTTTGTGACAACACCTCTGCCATAAACTTGTCCAAAAACCATGTTCATCACTCTCGAACCAAGCATATTGAAATTCGTCATCATTTCATTAGAGATCATGCAAGTAAGGGTCATGTAGAAATCAGCTTCATTGAAACCGATCATCAAATTGCCGACATTTTCACCAAACCTCTAAGTGAAGATAAGTTCACCACATTTAGAAGAGAACTAGGGGTTTGTAGGATAGAAGAGTATGATTCATAACCATGTGCATCATGTGTATACAGGTCACTTCATTACATATAACTGCATTAGTATCATGCATATTGTAATTCCCTTGTCATGCATATGCATCATGTTGTGTGAAAAACAAAAGAAAAAAAATGTGTGAAAAATCACTTTGGTGTGCTTCTGCATTTCTACTATGTATACTGTATTCACCCATGTTCATTGTTACTTCTATGGCCAAAATCACCTTGAATACAATTACTTTGCCAACAAAGGAGCTAATTTATTCAAAATCAGAAATCCGGTTAAGTGGACCATAAACGTCTTATATATTCTAAGTATCTTTTTCACAAACATCTCCCCAATTGATTTCAACCTAAATTTTATTCATAACTTTGATTTCCATGAATTTTTGTCATTGGGGACTCAAGCCGAAGCTTCATTGATCTTCCCATCTTTTTGCTCTATTTTTGCTAAAAACCTGGGAATGGGTCGACCCCAAGGGTCGACCCTTGCGCACCCAGCAAATGGGTCAACCCCAAGGGTCGACCCTCGCGCACCCGGTTCGGACCGGGGGTAAGCGAACCAACGGGTCGACCCAAACCGGCGGGGCGGCTCACCCGCACCCAAGCCGATCCAACAAGGGTTCCAACCCTAAGTTGGAACCCTCCCATGGCTATAAACCATCTCTTGCCCCCCCTTCTAGCCTAGCCACCACCCTTTGCAAGCCATCAAAACCCTTTCTTGGCATCAACGAAATCCAGCCTTAGCCGCGGCTATCCGGGTGGCCTCCGCGCGAAATCTCCTTGTTGTGGCTTAAAGCGTCCTCCTTTGATCTTCATTCCCTTGAGGTAAGCTTCTGATGTCTGTGGAGGATCATAGATTCACACTTCTTGCATTTCTCCTTGGTTGAACCATCAAAATCTATACCACATCGGTGGGTTCTTTCGGTTTGTGTTTTAGATGGCCCCGAAGAAGCGTACTTCTCGCAGAGGTGAGGCATCGAGCTCCAGGCAAGGGCGTCGATCTCAAACCGCCGCACCTCAACCCGCCAGCAAGGTCTTGGACCGCACTGTTCTTCATCCCCGGGCGGTAAACTTTGAAAATCTTAGTCGCCATCTACGTGGATTAGTTGATCTATTATGCAGCCAGCCGAACTTGCACATTTTCATGTCTGCACATCGCCGCATTTACCCCAATTTGGTACACCAATTTTACAGCAATTTGGGTATTTCGGGTGATGTTCCAGTTACAACGGTTAATGGTCGGGAAATTGTTTTATCACCACACTTGTTGGGACTTGCCCTTGACTTGCCAAATGAAGGATATGCATTTGGTGATGTAGACGTTTCGGATGCCACTGTTTACAGTTTTATGACTTCTGAAGAAATGGGTGACCGGTCGGTCGCCGGATTAAATGCAAACCATTTCCCTCCTATGCAACGTATATTGCACCGAATGATTACCACAATGTTATTACCACGTGGAGGAGGCCATGACAAGGTTACGGAGAAACATATGTTCTTGTTTTACTGCTTATTCGGTGGAATTCCCATTAAATTTCCACAGCTTATTCTTGATCACATGTGTTCTAGCATGATGCACAAGCACCGTACTCTGCCATATGTTGCGGCCTTGACAACCATCTTTACTTATATAGATATTAATTTGTCAAAAGAAGCATCTCAAACTATCCGTGACGCGGACATCTACACCTATCAATCTATTTGTCACCACATGGGATTTGAAGAGAAAGATGGCATGTTAGTTCGTCAAATGAAAAGGGCAGTACCAACAGACAGTTCTGAAGATAATGAGGATGACAATGATGATATGGCTGAAAATGCTCATGTTCCTGCAGCAGGCATGCCTGCTGAGGAGGCACAACTAATCATGGACCGTTTGGATTCAATTGATGACCGGTTAGACACGTATGGGGAGACTATGGAGGCTATGCAACAAGAGCTCTCTGATCTGAAACTCTCTCACCAGGAGCATTCTCAATTTGTCACCGATGCCTCGGCCAATCAAGCCCATATGTTTGATGAAATCTTAGCATATATCAGGCATCCTCCTAGTTCCTCCACTCCGGATGATGGTGATGACTAAACTGCGTTGCTCCTCCAGTTTGGCGCTTTTGCTACTCCTATTTCACCCCTCCTTTTTGATGATGTCAAAGGGGGAGAACTCTTGGCCTATATGTGCCCCGGCTATTATATGTTAGTGTGTGATGTGTGCTTGCATGAATGTGTGCTTTTCTCATGTTTCTAGTTCATTAGTCCTGCTGCATTTCGTTTTAGTGTTCATGCATTGCATCTTGTTATTTGCATTACCTTTTCCACTAATTGTCGGCAAGAAAACTTTGGGAATATGCCACATGATGATCAATCTTATATTTGGATTTCTTTTTGACCATGTCCTTGAACTGATGAATTGCTTCATGTATATGGAATGGTGGATGCCTTACAATGTGGTTTCTATTATTTTATCATCATCAAAAAGGGGGAGATTGTTGAACCCCCTCCTCATGTATATGACTTATGATTTTTTGATGATGATCAAATGGTTTTGTATGAACTGAAAATGAGCATAACTATGCTCTGGAAATGAACACATCACTTGAAGACATGCTATTCAAGAAGGCTCAAGAACAGCAACTCAATGTAAGTATTTTGGTTTCAATGTGCCAAATGTGGAATTAATTCAAACCTTGTTTTTGACAGGACAAAACAATATGGCAAAAGCTCCTTGACGACTGAAGGACGATTGGTGAGATCTATCCTAAATCCTCATTTAATTTGTTAGAACTTATTTCTAAATGTGGAGCATTCATGTTTTTATCCCCCATCTTGAACCCCCCGGACTTAGCTCTTTTTATCCTCATATTTGGAAGTTCAGGAAAAAGGGTCGACCCTAAGGGTCGACCCATTGCTGCCATACAGATTCTCATTTGAATGGGTCGACCCTAAGGGTCGACCCCTGCTCATGGAATTAATTTCCAGAACCGGTTTGATCATGGGTCGACCCCAAGGGTCGACCCTTTCCGCTTAACTTGTTTAGGCTCCAGTGAGGGTCGACCCCTGTAAAATCCAGAAGCCCGTTTTGTGTAGACAGCAATGGTTCTTGAGAGGGTCGACCCCAAGGGTCGACCCATGCTGCCAGGCCCATCTGGCCCCTCACGAGGGTCGACCCCAAGGGTCGACCCTTTCTGGTCTGGGCGGCGCCGTGAATGTGGACTGTTGTCCATACGAGCTTATTGTCAAACCACACTTGTGTGGCTGTCCCTAAACCACTCCTTGATGTGCGGATCTTGTCTCCTAGACATCCTTTGACCGCCCTTAGCATATATATAATCCTATTGGGATGAAAACCCTAAGCAGAATTCGTATCTTCCTGAATTTGGGTTTTTGCTCTAACCTTTGTGAGTGCAGGTGGCAACCAGCAGCCACAGCCCTTCTTCCACCTTGTTGTGTGCGTGAAAGGGAAGGAAAGAAGAGGGATTCAAGGCTCCAAATCGACATCCTACTGGTTGGCTGCGTGGAGTTCAAGATCGTGCCACATCCGAGCACAATCGTCAAGAACGATCATCGGGCTGCACCAAGTGTTCGACGAAATTCGCTGAAGTGATAGGGGGAGCTCCGATCAGGACAAATCATTTTCTAAACTTCTCATTCTGAATCATTTTGCTTGATCTTGAATATTCGTGTAATCATAACTTCAAATTCTTGTGTGTGGTGTTCGTGTTCGAAAACACGAACGTGCGTGTGCGTATGTGCGCATGTGCGCGTTTGGCTACCAGATCGGAAGCCGTATGCTTGTGTGTGTGTTTGCTGTTCTAAACAACATGTGTGTGTGATTCACTCGATAGTGAAGCTTTAATCCTCAAGTGTGAGGGGTGGACATAGGGGACACGGCTGTGTAACCGAACCACCTAAAAAATCCGTGTGTCTCATGTGCTGTGGATTTTCCGATTCTTATCGAGTGGGCTTCATGGTGAGTTGAGAGATCACCACAACAGCTATTCAAACACATTCCGCACGCATTCACGAGTGTGATCCTGTTCGTGCAAGTATTAGTGGTTGTTTGGTTAATTGGCATAGTTTTCTTAAGAGAATGAATTTTTATTAGCCAATCAATTCACCCCTCCCCTCTTGATTGCCACATTTGGGACTCAACAACTTATCATAAATTGAGCCTTATAATGATTTATTTAATATAATATTCATTTATTAATCCATTTTGGGTCTTTAAAATTCCCAAAAAATAATTAAATATACCAAAAATAATTTATAAAATTCTGGGCCTTACACCCTCCCCCACTTAAGAGAATCTGTTCCCCAAATTCAATACATGGATTATGGAGAGTGTACTTACAGTTAAAATAATTCTGGGAATCTTTTCTGCATGGCTGCTTCGGTTTCCCATGTTGCTTCATATGGCCATATTTTCTTCCATTGAATCTTGACCATAGGAATAACTTTATTTCTTAGTTGACACACTTCCTGTTCCAGAATCTTTATTGGCATTTGCTTGTACGTCATATCCTTCTGAATCTCCAGATTGTCATAAGTGATAATATGGTCAGGATCATATACATACTTCTTCAGCATAGAGACATAAAATACGTCATGAACTCCTGCTAATTGTGGAGGTAAAGTCAGTTTGTAGGCCACTTCACCGACCCTTTCAAGAATTTCAAACGGGCCAATGAACATTGGAGTTAGCTTGCCCTTAATGTCAAATCTTCGAATACCACGACCTGGAGAAACCTTGAGATACACATGGTGATGAGGGCATCCCTTGCCCCTCCACATTTTCTCCGGACTCGGATTGTTCGTCGGCAAGCGCCATTATGTTCCTCAAGTGTTTGTGAGTCGAGTCATGTATTTTTCTTTGAGTCTTAATCATGTAATTTTCCCTTTATTTGAGTCATGTACCTAGGTTAGTAGGTTATCTACCAATGTCCTAAGTCATTGTGTTGTTTAGATAGGCTATTGGGCCCATCTCATTGGGCTAGGCCCATGGACACCCCCTTCCCTTCGGTTATTAGTCATTGTGTCTTTTGTTAGGGTCCTTTGTGAAAAAAAAGTCATGTGCCTATAAATAGGCCACCCCACTCCTCATATGTAACAATTTTGATGAAATATTGAAGAAACCCCTTTCAAGTCTCTCATTACTCCACTTCTCTCTCTCTCTCTCTAGCTCTCCCTCTCTCTCCCCAAGGAAAGGGGCGAACCTCTCCTCTCTCCTCCCCCCCCTCTCATTCAAATCCAACCCCCACCTACCTCCATTATTACCCCCACAACTTCCCACACCCTCCTTTACTCTCCACCTAGTCCCAACAACCCTCCACCAATCCAAGCCCTACTTCCCAACCACCACCTATTTCCCTCCACTTCCCTAAGCACCTCCTCACTTCCCCAAGGCTGAAGGATCTCTTTCCTAGGCCCAAATTTGAATCTCCCACCCATCTCCCTTTCCCCCCTTGCTCCCTAGGTCGCACCCCTCCTCTCCCCTCAAGCCAAGTTCGCCCCCACCTTCCCTCCCCCTCCCTCTCTCCCTTGTGCTCACCCCTTCCCACCACCATCTCTAGCAGACCAGCCCCCTCTCCAGCCCCACTTCGCCCTCCCCACCTCCATCTCCCTAGCCTTCACAACCCCTAAAACTCCTCTCATCTCCCTCCTTTAGCCATTAGACACCCTTCCCACCACTTGCTCTCTTGGCCATCCCCTTCCCCACACCTTCTTCTTCCCCTTAATCTATCTCTGCTTCAGGCAGCAGAACTACAGCGACTTGCAGAAGCAGCCACGACCGTCCCACGGAGATTCAAGTGGCAAGGCCTGCATCGCCGGAATCGTCTGCAAGTTAGCTTTCCAACCGAGGTGGTTTTGCTGGCTTCCGAGGTCGGAGCTGATCGGGGGAGCCGATCTCGTCCAACTGCGTCTGCTGTCCCAGTCTGCAGACCAGAAGCTGAAAGAAGAAGCTGCCACGGCCAGCTCGTGAAGGCTCTGAGCGCCATTTTTGTAGGGCAGAGACTACTTCCTGTTAGCTTTCACCTCCAAGAAGAAGGACCTCATTCGGTCACCGGAGGTATCAGTTACTAATTTCTTCGTCGAAGGTTACAGCCAGCCACCTGCAGGTCGAGGTTTGACCTGTCCTCACGTATCCGACCACCATTCTCCCCTCCGACCTCCGATTGGGGTCCCGTTAACTCCTACTCGTAGCTACTCCGACCACGAGGACTTCACCACCAGGCTCGTCACATTTGGAGTTCATAAGCGTCCGTGGTACCCTCTGCAACCTGCTGTACCAGTTCTGCACCAGCCAGAGGAAGAAGCTGCTGACCTGTTCCAGTCGCTGGCCTGACCAGCCCTGAGTTCCAGAGCTCCTGCCAAAATTCAGACATCATCCTCAATCTGCTAGCAAGCTTTTGGCGCAAGTCTCATCAGATTCTGAGCTCGGTGGAATTATTGGCAGCATCGACATCGACCCACTATCCAGAAATACAGAAGCTAGGCAGAATCAACAAAGCTCGAGAAGTCGGTTCTCTTTGCATATCTCCCCACCCCGCTTGGCCGGCTGAAGGCCCCTCCCTGCGTGGAGGTAGTTTTGGATGTATTAAGCATAATCCCCACCCCAATATCCCCCCCCCTTGCATGGGGTGTAGTTCATGTAATTATTAAGTCGCAGGTTTGAAGCTTCAATCGACGCGGCGTGCGGGTACATACCCTCGCCTCCCCGCTCGCCCCCGTCTCCGGCCGGAGTCGGCGTCTTCACGCCGGCTAGGTGAGCCTCGGTCCCTCTCTTGACTGGTTTAATCACTTGCTTAGCTTAGTATTATTGCTATTGCTTCGTCGGACGGTGAGTGAGAGCTCGGCCCAAATTGCTAGTACCATGAGTGACCACCGCGGGCAAGTTGAGAGTGAATCCACTTAACCCACACCCTTGGTGTGTTGGCCGCCCATGATTTAGGCATCCTAGGCCCACTTGGGGTTCTTCCCAAGCTAGCCAACCATTGGAGCCTAAAGGTCCCGCCTCGGACCCTCTCCAACATCGCCTAGTCACCATCGGGAACTAGTGTGTGCCATACGGGTGAGCTCGCTAGTGTGAGTCCGCTGCTCAAACTTGAATGCTTGCAAAATAGGTCCATAGGTGGTGTCACATCAAGTGGTATCAGAGCAAGTTCACAACTTGTCTCTATCAAGTTGGTCCTAGGGCATGTCTATGCATTTAGAGTCTTCAAATGCATCACTCTTGTCCCCTAGTATGGCGACCTCATATCGACCTTACCAATCGGCCCACTCCATAAGTCCAAGCCACCAAGAGATGCCTACCACTAACACCCATAACTTCTCTGGCCATGTCAACTACTTCATGAAAGCCTTGACCTCTGCCAATGAGCGGCTTGATAACATATCGGGCCGACTCAACCAACTTGGAGAAAATAGGCCCGCCCCAAGGACGGACGATAGGATGGTCCCTTTCCCACTTCCCACCTTTGATGGAACCTCTCCTAGAGAATATTTAGATTGGGAAGCTACAATGGACCAATACTTCACTTTGTATCCTATGTCCGAGGATGAAAAGGCATGGGTTGCCAAAATGCAACTTACCAAACGGGCCGAAACTTATTGGATGCAAATTGAAGGCTTAAGGATAATTAGAAGAAGCTCCCCTCACAACATGGGGGGACATGAAGGTACAACTTAGGGCTAGGTATGTTTTCCCCTCATACTCAAATCACCAAGACCTAAGGAGCACTTCAACTCCTTCATCCCCACCTAGCCAACCCATGACCCTAATTCCCCATTCCACATCACTTCCCACCTATCCTACCCCAACCACCACACCAGCACCCTACCTACAAACTCCCACCACAACCATATGTCCACAAACCCAATTGGACCCCGTGTCCACCCATCCACCGAGGCCCATAATAGCCACCACCCCAAACCCAAAACCCCTCACCAAACCCGTACCCCACAAGCCCCCTTGACCACCACCACAAACCCACCATCATCCCCAAAAAGGGACACATCTCCCAAAATAAATCAACCCAAAATCTCTCACCCAACCCACCTCCCGCTTCCTACACCAATCTTTCCCCAACCTAGGCCTCCTCTACTTCCCCTTCCTATCCCAACCCAAGCCCATGCTTGTTCACCACGCCAAGTGTGTCATACGCTAGCTATCACCAAACCACCCACCATAGATCCCCCTACTCCATTAGCAATAGAAGTTGCAACCCACACACCCACCCAAGTGGAGAAGGATGCCCATCCGAATCCACCTCCCAACATAGAGGAAATCCAAAGGCCAAACAACTCACGCACCTTTAGCCTAGCTCCTCTAGAGACACCCAACCTCACCATAGATAAGTCCATACTCCAATGGCTCAAGAAAGGTCTCACCATTCCTAGTTCACAACCATGCCACCTACCCATGGGATATCAATCCCAACTCATTCCCATTCAGCCACATGTCACTTATCAAACTTCCTATTGTGTGGAAGATTTGGGAAACTTAGTGAACTACCTACATTGGCAAATTCACTTGACCAATATGCTAGCCATGAGGCCGTCCATGACTAACACCATTAGCCTAGCATATCCAACCATTGGCTCCATCACTTCCATCTACACTAATGGCCAAGTTACTAGTGAGATCATCCTCCTTCTTCCCATGGAGGAAGAACCTATCCTAGTCCACTCCCCAACCATTGAGATCCCAAGTGCTTTGATCGGCCAACCCATTAGCAACCTTGGCCCACTTATTGAGGAGAATGACTCACCATTCTAGGATCTTGAGGACATGGAGTACCCCTATCTAGGTGACCCTTACCATGATCCCTTCGACCCTTTCCTATGGGAACCTAGATCTCCATGTGACCCACTTACCTTATTCCCCACCCACCTTACCCTACCCTTACCACCCATGTTGAATCAAACCCCTCCTTTCCTAGACTCGGGTTACACCATGGGAACCTTGACCTTCGGCAACATACACCTTGGGATTGATGAGTTGCCCCACTCCATGATTTTCCCCTTCTTAGATCCATTTGATCCATACGAGTGGAAGCTCAAGGGCCACCCCATACCCATGCACATAGAAGTCATCTCTAGGATAGGAGTGCATAAGTCTTGGCACCACACACCACTTGGCATGATTAGAAAGACGGGTCCATTCATCCACATCACCCACATGTCAAGTAGGAAGCATGAGTGGTCCCTATTTGGGTGTAACGGTCCTGCCCAATTCACCATTGGTCTTATGTATGCTAGGAGCCTACATGGGTGTCCGGGTCCCCCAACATTCATCACACTCACTTGTAAGAGGGACACCTATGGATGCCCCGGTCCTCCCAAATCTTTCAAAATCTTCATAACATCAATGCATGATAGGTCTATATGTGGTTGTCCTGGACCACCTTTTCATACCATACATTGTCAACTCACATTGCATCATAGTGCATGGCATATGCATTCAAGCAAGTATCAAGTAACAAGCGGTGGGATTCACAAGAAGCGAGCACAAACTCTTAAGCACCACTTTGAATTCCAAGTTGATAACTTGGCGATGATGGCTTTGGAGTGGCTCTACTTTAGGGTCACCTCCAAATTGAGGGCACGAGGACTTAGACCTTGCCAAGTTCCGAGTGGCTTTGGCAACCCGGCTTATGGGTTGAACTTTCAAAAGGGTTTTGGGATTCTCCCCATTTCTCATGTGGCGGATCCAGCACCCTCTTAGGGCACCGCGGTGGATCCTAGTGAGTGCCTCGAGCTTACGCCTACCCTTGTGAGAGACACCCTCGGAGTGCCACCACAAATAGCCTGAGAGCCCGACGTGAGCACACAGCGGCAATACTAGGCAAGCAAGATCCCATCGCCAGCATGAGGGTATGACCGAGCCACTTTGTCGAGCTGAAGCGCCGTTCCCCGACTATGGTCGCGGGTTGAGTATGGAGATCGTGGATCGCCCAGAGCCGCAGTTCGATATACTACTTCCTTGGTGGACCCATACTCGACGGGGTCGAGTTTTCCCCACCCTGGGGGTATGATGAGGGCATCCCTTGCCCCTCCACATTTTCTCCGGACTCGGATTGTTCGTCGGCAAGCGCCATTATGTTCCTCAAGTGTTTGTGAGTCGAGTCATGTATTTTTCTTTAAGTCTTAATCATGTAATTTTCCCTTTATTTGAGTCATGTACTTAGGTTAGTAGGTTATCTACCAATGTCCTAAGTCATTGTGTTGTTTAGATAGGCTATTGGGCCCATCTCATTAGGCTAGGCCCATGGACACCCCCTTCCCTTCGGTTATTAGTCATTGTGTCTTTTGTTAGGGTCCTTTGTGAAAAAAAGTCATGTGCCTATAAATAGGCCACTCCACTCCTCATATGTAACAATTTTGATGAAATATTAAAGAAACCCCTTTCAAGTCTCTCATTACTCCACTTCTCTCTCTCTCTCTCTAGCTCTCCCTCTCTCTCCCCAAGGAAAGGGGCGAACCTCCCCTCTCTCCTCCCCCCCCCTCTCATTCAAATCCAACCCCCACCTACCTCCATTATTACCCCCACAACTTCCCACACCCTCCTTTACTCTCCACCTAGTCCCAACAACCCTCCACCAATCCAAGCCCTACTTCCCAACCACCACCTATTTCCCTCCACTTCCCTAAGCACCTCCTCACTTCCCCAAGGCTGAAGGATCTCTTTCCTAGGCCCAAATTTGAATCTCCCACCCATCTCCCCTTCCCCCCTTGCTCCCTAGGTCGCACCCCTCCTCTCCCCTCAAGCCAAGTTCGCCCCCACCTTCCCTCCCCCTCCCTCTCTCCCTTGTGCTCACCCCTTCCCACCACCATCTCTAGCAGACCAGCCCCCTCTCCAGCCCCACTTCACCCTCCCCACCTCCATCTCCCTAGCCTTCACAACCCCTAAAACTCCTCTCATCTCCCTCCTTTAGCCATTAGACACCCTTCCCACCACTTGCTCTCTTGGCCATCCCCTTCCCCACACCTTCTTCTTCCCCTTAATCTGTCTTTGCTTCAGGCAGCAGAACTACAGAGACTTGCAGAAGCAGCCATGACCGTCCCTAGGAGATTCAAGTGGCAAGGCCTACATCGCCGGAATCGTCTGCAAGTTAGCTTTCCAACCGATGTGGTTTCGCTGGCTTCCGAGGTCGGAGCTGATCGGGGGAGCCGATCTCGTCCAACTGCGTCTGCTGTCCCAGTCTGCAGACCAGAAGCTGAAAGAAGAAGCTGTCACGGCCAGCTCGTGAAGGTTCTGAGCGCCATTTTTGGAGGGCAGAGACTACTTCCTGTTATCTTTCACCTCCAAGAAGAAGGATCTCATTCGGCCACCGGAGCTATCAGTTACTAATTTCTTCGTCGAAGGTTGCAGCCAGCCACCTGCAGGTCCAGGTTTGACCTGTCCTCACATATCCGACCACCATTCTCCCCTCCGACCTCCGATTGGGGTCCCGTCAACTCCTGCTCGTAGCTACTCCGACCACGAGGACGTCACCGCCAGGCTCGTCACATTTGGAGTTTAGAAACGTCCGTAGTACCCTCTGCAACCTGCTGTACCAGTTCTGCATGAGCCGGAGGAAGAAGCTACTGGCCTGTTCGAGTCACCGGCCCGACCGGCCCTGAGTTCTAGAGCTCCTGCCAAAATTCAGACATCATCCTCAATCTGTTAGCAAGCTTTTAGCGCAAGTCTCATCAGATTCTGAGCTCGGTGGAATTATTGGCAGCATCGACATCGACCCTCTGTCCAGAAATACAGAAGCTAGGTAGAATCGGCAAAGCTCGGGAAGTCGGTTCTCTTTGCATATCTCCCCACCCCGCTTGGCCGGCTGAAGGCCCCTCCCTGCGTGGAGGTAGTTTTGGATGTATTAAGCATAATCCCCACCCCAATATCCCCCCCCCCTTGCATGGGGTGTAGTTCATGTAATTATTAAGTCGCAGGTTTGAAGCTTCAATCGACGCGGCGTGCGGGTACATACCCTCGCCTCCCCGCTCGCCCCCGTCTCCGGCCGGAGTCGGCGTCTTCACGCCGGCTAGGTGAGCCTCGGTCCCTCTCTTGACTGGTTTAATCACTTGCTTAGCTTAGTATTATTGCTATTGCTTCGTCGGACGGTGAGTGGGAGCTCGGCCCAAATTGCTAGTACCGTGAGTGACCACCGCGGGCAAGTTGAGAGTGAATCCACTTAGCCCACACCCTTGGTGTGTTGGTCGCCCATGATTTGGGCATCCTAGGCCCACTTGGGGTTCTTCCCAAGCTAGCCAACCATTGGAGCCTAAAGGTCCCGCCTCGGACCCTCTCCAACATCGCCTAGTCACCATCGGGCACTAGTGTGTGCCATACGGGTGAGCTCGCTAGTGTGAGTCCGCTGCTCAAACTTGAATGCTTGTAAAATAGGTCCATAGGTGGTGTCACATCACATGGTCTCCCACTTGAAATTTCAAGTCGTGTCTTCGATTATCAGCATAAGATTTCTGCCTATCTTGTGCCATCTTTATTCTCTCTTGAATAAGCTTGATCTTCTCTGTAGAATCTCTGATAATATCGGGGCCTAGGAATTATCTTTCCTCTATTTCATTCCAACATATTGGTGATTGACAACTTTTTCCATATAGAGCTTCAAAATGTGCCATTTGTATGCTGGCCTGATAACTGTTGTTATATGCAAATTCTACTAGAGGCAAGTGATCATGCCAACTACCTCCAAAATCAATAATATAAGCCCTGAGCATGTCTTCTACCACTTGATTCGTTCTTTCTCTCTGACTATCAGTTTGTGGATGAAAGGCTGTGCTGAAATTCAATCTAGTCCCTAGTGACTGTTGTAGACCCTTCCAAAACTGTGATGTGAATCAAGGATCTCTATCAGATATAATAGTGACTGGGACACCATGTAATTTAATAATTTCCCTTATGTATAATGCTGTCAGGATATCCACAGACCATCGACTTTTGATTGGTATGAAATGTGTAGATTTAGTTAATCGATCTATGATTACCCATATACCATCGTGTCCACCTCTTGTCTTAGGTAACCCCATAATGAAATCCATCCCTATACTCTCTCACTTCCATTCGGAAATATTCAAGGGATGCAGTTTACCTGCGGGTCTAAAATGCTCTGCCTTTACTTGTTGACAAGTGAGACAGCGAGACACAAAATCCGCTATTTCCCTCTTCATGTTGGGCCACCAGAAATTTCTTTTGAGATCTGATACATTTTTGTACTACTTGGGTGAATGGTATACCTGGATTTATGTGCTTTTACTAGAATCAATTTCTTCGTATCCTCATGATCCGGTACACATACTCGGTCTTTAAATCGCAATCTTCCATCCTTAATAGAAAAATTCGGCCTTTGTTCAACATTGCCCTTGATCTCCAATAATATAGGATCATAATTTTACAACTTGACCAGATCTTCTATTAATGTAGGTTGAGCTTGAATATTAGCTAGGAAACAATCTTCCTTCCTATCAATACCTAAGTTCAACTGAGCAAATTGAGGAATAAGATTAGTCATACTAATCATGAGACTTGATAGCATATCCATTAGTTTTCTGCTGAGTGTATCTGCTACGGCATTAGCCTTGCCAGGATGATATTGAATAGAAAAATCAAAGTCTTTGAGATATTCTAACCACCTCCTCTGCCTCATATTTAGCTCTTTCTGAGAAAATAAATACTTTAAGATTTTGTGGTCCGAGTAGACCGTAAACTTTTTCTCCATAGAGATAATGACGCCAAATTTTCAAGGCAAAAATGACAGCTGCTAATTCCAAATCATGCACAGGATAATTTTTCTCGTTACGCTTCAATTGTCTAGAAGAATAACATATTACTTTTCTATTTTGCATGAGGACACACTCTAGGCCAATGCCAGATGCATCTGTATATACTTCGAATCCACCACCATCCATCGGTAGTGTTAGAATAGGAGCTGTAGTAAGATGATTTTTAAGAGTTTGGAAAGTCTTTTCACATTCCTCTGATCAGACAAAAAGATTTTCTTTTCTCGTGAGTCTAATTAAAGGAACTACAATCTTTGAGAAATCCTTAAGGAATCTTCTATAATAACCAGCTAGACCCAAAAAACTTCGTACTTCCGATACGGTCGTTGGCCGGCTCTAATTCTTAACGGCTTCTACCTTAGAAGGATCCACAGTGATACCTTCTTTTCAAATAATGTGGCCTAGGAATGAAACTTCATTGAGCCAGAATTCACACTTATTAAGCTTGGCATAAAGTTTATGTTCTCTAAGTGTTTGCAAAGCTATCTTCAGATGTTCTTCATGTTCTTCCTTTGTCTTAGAATATATCAAGATGTCATCGATGAAGACGACGATGAATTGGTCTAGATATGGCTGGAAAACACTGTTCATAAGTTGAATAAATGCTGCTGGGGCATTTGTTAACCCGAACGGCATTACCACGAATTCATAGTGGTCATAACAACTTCGAAAAGTCGATTTATAAATGTCTTCTTCTTTAATTCTAAACTGATGATAACCTGATCGGAGGTCAATCTTGGAGAAATATTCTGCTCCCGAAAGCTGATCAAAGAGCATATCAATACGCGGCAACGGATACTTATTTTTGATTATAAGTTGATTCGGTCGCCGGTAATCGATGCATAGCCTGAGAGAACCATCCTTCTTTTTAACAAATAGAACCGGCGCACCCCAAGGGGATGTGCTAGGTCTGATAAAGCCCTTATCCAGTAGTTCCTGTAATTGCTTCTTTAGTTCTTTGAGTTCTGTGGGGGACATCCTGTAAGGGGCTATAGAAACAGGTGCTGCTCCTGGAATGAGTTCAATAGTGAAGTTTACTTCCCTCTCGGGTGGTAAACTAGGTAATTCGGATGGGAACACATCGGGGAACTCATTTACGATAGGAATGTCTGCTAAGATAATTTCCTTGGATTCGGTAACAATGACAGAAGCAAGAAAAGCTTCACATCCTTGCGAGATAAGTTTGCAAGCATGAAGAGAAGATATGATAGTAGGATGCCTCTTGTACTTGATGCCAAGGAAGTAAAATCTTGGAAGATCGAACTTTCGAAAGGATATAATCCTATTTCGGTAATTGATATAAGCATCATGATCTACAAGCCAATATACCCCTAAAATGGCATCATAACCTTTCATGTCAAGGCATACTAAGTTTGCGGGGAGATTATGACCTTCTACTATCACTTTGCTATCAGGATAATTGTCGGTAAGCTTTGTTCCAGAACCTAAGGGTGTGGTAATAGCGAGATCTGAAGGTAAGGGGACTGATGCAATTGATAATATTTTTATAAAAGTAGTGGAGATAAAAGAATGAGAGGCACCAGTGTCAAATAGCACAAATGCAGGATGAGAATAAATTTGAAGAGTACCTTCCATAAGCCCACCATCCTTGGGCGCTTCCTCTTCTTCTGAGACGGCATTGAGGCGAGCTTGCCTCCTACGTCCTCCACTAGACGATTGGTCTTTCATAAGGGGGCAATCTGGCATGCGATGCTCCCTGCTTCCATAACGTAAACAAGCGCCGAGGCGCTTCCAGCATTCCTCAGCCGAATGGCCAAATTTTTCGTAAAACATGCAAGCTGTAGCAACTTGCTCCTTCTCTTCCTTGACTTTCTTTTGCTTATGGGAACTTTCACCATTCCCATTCCTGGATCTTTTCTTACTATCACGGCTTTTGTAGGGCTCCGTGATGCTGAACTTTTTCTTTCTTATAACGCCGATCTGAGCGTCGGCTGGATTCTTCTCCTTTCCAATTTAAAATTTCGACCTTCTCTAAGGTCCTTTTGCACAAATACACTCATTGAACCATTTTCGCATAAGTATGGATGTTTTGGGTCCCGAGCTGCTGAATGAAATCGGGCCGTAACCCGTCCATGAACTGATTTGCCTTCAATAAATCGGCGCTGATAAGATGCGGTGCGTAAGGTGCAAGCCTTGAGAATTACAGTTCATATTCAGCAACCGTCATCATTCCTTGCCGAAGAGCGGAGAACTCCATAGCCTTTCTCTCTTTTACGTGCTTAGAAAAGTACTTGGCACGGAATAGGGTAAGAAAACCATCCCAGGTATGAGGGGCATCGGCCGGAGGTGCCGGAACCGACGTCCACCATGTGCGAGCACCTTTGTTGAGTTGAAAGGTTGTGAGACGCACCTTCTCTTGATCGGTGCATTGGATAACATTAAAGATACGATTCATTTCATCTATCCAATTCTCTGCATCGCCAGGATTAGAAGAACCGAAGAAACGCGGAGGGTTTAAGCTCCGAATGTTGCGATGCAAATCACTCGCCCTTGCTCCTGCGCCAGCTTGCGCCATGGTTTGTAATACCTGTGTAAGGCCAGCAACAGTTTGTTGCATACCATTCCAATGTACGCGATGAGCCATGGTAATAATAAGATACCTGAGAGAAAAATAACAACTTATTATTTCTCGTGAAACTGGAAGTAAAATCAATCTTAAAACTAATTAACTATCTTATCCCGGGTTCTACCCAATTCTCGCATGGGTGTGAAATTTTCTTCCTTAGTTCATAGGTAGGGGTCCTTAAACCTTGGACTTACCTTATGACATGACTCTTCTTCCTAAGTCTTGAGACTTAGGCTCTGGTACCAACTTAACTGTCACACCCCGGGCCTTTATGACAGCGGAAGACTCGCTCGAGAAACGTGAACAGCCGGCATGGTAAGCTTCTTGCAAGCAAGAATGATCAGAGCGCCAGACAATCACACACATAAATGCAATTGCACACTATTTTAATCAAACTCCAACTTATTTAATTGATAATCAATATTCAAATACAATAACTTTCAACTTATTTCCAATCTATCAGAATCAAGAAATTGGAAAATTACATAGACTCAATCTAAACAATATAGACTTTCCTAAGTCTTCACTCTCATATTTGACAATACTTTCATTCGCTCTGGGACCCTCTACTTGTATAACCCGAATCCAAATTCGAATCACTTTCATTTCCTGAAAAGATTAGAAATAGGTAATGAGCATACTTGCCCAGTAGGTATCTTCGCATCAACATGAAAGCATCATTAAAGTAATTAACATTTTAGCTCTAAAAAAATAAGGTAAAATCATGCGAATGCGATCAATCATGCGAATACCCAAAGTAACAAAGATGATCGTTTAAGATACAATGAGAGCAAGTATGAACTAGCAAGAGTGTAACAAGAACATGTTATGGCCTTTCAAGAACAAGAATGTAACAAGAGTGTACTTGCAAGTCACATAATCATCACTCCAGTATCTTTTGCTTATGAGCAAGTACTTCGTGAATTTCAGTGGAATATCAAGTCATGTACAAGAAAGTCATGTCGTGCCGTGGATCTTCACTTATTTATAGAGAAAGTACTCCCAGCGTAATGCGACGCTAGTAGCATCATACCCCATGGTTTATAATAGTATGTTTCCGACAATCAGCCGAGGGGACTAGCATAGAGCCCTTGAACACAATCAGTGCTCGATCGCATCTTCAAGTATAAATCAAGCTACTTCCACGCATGTAACAATAAAGTATGGCCAAGAATGTATAGTTCAATAAGTTCATGATAACACTATTCAATGAATGAACGCTTCAATTTAATAATGCGAGAGTCAAGAATGACTTAAACAAGGTTATGCTTATGGGAATAAATTGGCAGCATAACGGTACATTTCTTTAACTTTTATTTCATTATATTAAGCCTCTTTGGATAATATGGTAAGTTCTAGATCATCAATAATCCATCTAGAAATTTTGGAACACCAACCCTTCGAAACCTCGGGTTAAGCACTCAAACAATGTGACGGTCTAGGACTGGGCCGTTACATGATGTGACGCTCCAGTATTCAGCCGTTACATTAGTCTGAATCCAGAAATAGTAAAATAGACTTAGTGAAATGTGACGGTCTTATATTGGGCCGTTAGATGATCCTAACGGTCCAGTATAGATCTGTTACATTACTAGAACCAGAAACATCGATAGTGTAATCTACTAAATGGGCTTTAATGGTACAACCAACTCGACGTCCTAGTGGGAATCCCAGGCTCGCGGAGAATTACGGTGGCCTTGAAACAAGATTTCCTAGTCCATTGGAAGGAATATCCAATAGAGAGGTACTCATGTCCAAGAATAATGTTCCTATAGTGCAAAGTGTGAACTAATTGATAACATACCGGAATATGTGCCATGTACTTAAAGAAATGACTCTATTGATAGAGAGAATGTGTAATAATAGGAAATCATGATAAAACTCCGTCAATACATCATTTTAAATCATGTAGTTAATACAAACTATAGTACTTTGGCATGAAATTAACATATCCTTAAAATAATTCAAGATGCCTTTAACATGCGATACTTGTCATGAACCAATTAAAAAATTTAAAGTCATATCAATAGGTCAAAACTTAGATAACTAGGCATATTTATAAGTTAATGTGACTGTCCTTCAATTTCGTCTACAGTTACTCTGACGATCGAGAATGTGGGCATCATAGTGATTGTGACGGTTTATCGTGGGACCGTTACAGTGTTGTAATGCACTGAGTGTGGGCCGTCAGAGATAACAGAGAAATTTAAAAACAACAGAAGGTGTGACGGCTTGTCGTAAGGCCGTTATATCTTTGTGACAGTCTTACCTTGATGCGTCAGATCGTCTGCTGGTAAAAATCTAAGGTTTCAACTTACATCATGTCTGGAAATCATATATAAACTTCCATTGATAGAATGAAGGCTAACCTACTAGTATGCATGGGTTTTCTGTGAATTTGACAAGAGAGTTCCTTTTTAACTTAGTTAGGGTTAAGAGTATACATGTATGCATGACCTACTAAAACATGAAATTCATGATCTACGATGCATGAAATCAATCAAAACTAGAGGGCTTTTATCCCTAACAAGATGTTTTTACCAATCATGCAATGACCTACCTCTTAACTAGGCTTTAAGCTTCTAATTTGAGTCTGAAAACCGTGCCCTAGTTCTCCTTTTCTAGTGATTTTCCAACAATTTCCCGCTGCTCTAACTCCACGACCTCTTGACCTAAAGATGTGAAATTTTGAGGGTAAAAAGATGAAACTAAGGTGAACAAAAAGTTATAAATGATTAAACTCTAATTACCTCGTTTAGACATCCTAATCTCTTGATCTTCAGTGATCTTTTTCTTTGAATTCTGGGTTACTATGACTGAATCAGCGACTTTAGAAGCCCCTATCTTCTTGGTTACTTGATCTCCTAGCACGAAATTTGGAGAGTTATTAGAACTTAGTATTATAAATAAAATCTTCTAAAGAACTTACCCGAAATTATGACTCCTTACCTTGTTTCTTCACGAGCAAAAGTAAGGGTTGCTCAGGTCAAAACTAGGTCCTATTTATAGGGTTTTGGCTAGGGTTTGAGGATTAGATTGATTCTAGAGTCCTTAATTTGTCAGAACCTGATCCCTAAGAGTCTCTTGTAACCTTACAAGTTCTCCCAATTAGGTCTCTTGTAGATAGGATCCCAGAGATCCAATCTTTCTACTCGTTCTTCTATTCACGGAACTATCAGGGTGTAACGCATCAGTCTAGGTGCGTTATGTTACTGTGGCGGTCGCACGATAGACCGCTACATCCAACGTGCACAGAATTCAACATAAATCAAACTCTTTTGTTAATTATCCATAAAAATGGTATTTTATCCTTAAAATACGTAAATAGGCTAAATAACCTTCTAGAATATGGGCCAAACTTAATGGGCTTGGTTTTTTAACCTATTGGGTTTCAATTATCAAAGCTAGATTAATTACTTATCATAAATTGGGCCTTATAATGATTTATTTAATCTAATATTCATTTATTAATCCATTTTGGGTCTTTAAAATTCCCAGAAAATAATTAAATATACCAAAAATAATTTATAAAATTCTGGGCCTTACATGATTGCTTAGTGCAGGGAAGCCTTACTCTGGTGGAGTAAGGGGTGGATGTAGATTGTAGATCGCAATCGAACCACCTTAAAAACTTTCTGTTCCATCTGTGTGGATTGCTTGGCTGTTCTCTAGTTTTGGCTCTAGCACGTCAGCTGTTCGATTAATGACTCATCTTAACTCTCTCTCTCTCGATAAGCTTCTGTCTATCTGTCTGCTCCGTGGGCAGACCAGGATAGTTTCTCTATTGCATTTCAGGATTACTTAATGTGTTTTTCGAATTCTCTGAATTGGAAGTGATCTATTCATCCCCCCCTTCTAGCTCACTTTCTGTGTGAACTATCAATTGGTATCAGAGCATGTTACCCAATATGTCGTCCAACGACCAGGGTAAATATGGATCTAGCACTCCTCGCAGTTTCATGGCTGAGGGATAGTCCATTAGTCACCCTCCTTATTTTAATGGTAATAACTACTTTTACTGGAAAAATAAGATGGAAGTATTCCTGAGAGCGCAGAGCCAAGAACTCTAGAGAGTGATCACCACAGGACCATACGAGCTCCCACCAAATGAAGATGCGTGGATGAAGGATCACATCAGGCTTTCAACCATCAACTAGTCGACTCTAAACATAATTCAATGCACAGTACATCCAGAAGAGTACGCCAGGATCTCAGCCTGCCAGATAGCTAAGAAAATGATGGATGAACTAGAGCTCATCTACGAAGGTACATCCCAAGTCAAGGCCACCAAGGTAAATATGCTCACCTCTGAGTATGAATTGTTTAAGATGAAATCCGAGGAGACTATTATAGAAATGTATGCTAGGCTATCGCTGATCACTAACAATCCTAAAGGGCTTGGGAAACAGGTTTCAGAAGGGGATCTAGTCAGGAAAGACCTTAGGTCGTTAACCCCCGCATGGCACACTAAGGCCATTGTGATAGAGGAGTCTAGAGATCTATCAAAACTGACAGTCACTGAGATGATAGGATCCCTAATGACTTATGAAATGAATTTTAAAAGAAATGGTGAAGGAAGTGACAAGAAGGGCAAGAACATTGCTCTCAAGGTGTCTCGTAGTAGCAGTGGGAGTAGCAATAGCAGTAGTAGTGGGGAGTCTGACGGGTTCTCTGACCTTGATCAAGAGGAGCAAGCTATGTTGACTCGATAATTTCTGAAGTTCAAAAGAACTAAGGGAAAAACATTCAGAAGAAAAAGATCACATACTTCTGGTAAGCATTTGATTCTAACAATGATAAAAATAAGAATGCTAAGAAGATCACATGCTTTCATTGCAGGAGGACTGGACACATGAAGGGGGATTGCCCCGATCTCCAGAAGAAAAGCTCCAAGGTGCAAAAGAAGAAACCTCAGGCTATGGTCGGCACGTGGAGTGACAAGGAGGAAGACCCTGAGGCCAACTCTTCAGAAGAAGACGACCAAGGAATATGTCTTATGGCCAACAGTGATGAAGAGGTAACCAACATTTTTGAGAATTTCATAATTGATGACTGGGAAGATGCCTATGCTGAACTGTTAGATAAGTTTAATGCTTGGAGTAAAGACCATAGGGTGTTAAAGAGAAAACTGAATGCTGCTACTGAAGAACAAATTTAAACTAAAAAAGAAAATCAGAAGGTCAAGGAAGAATTAGAAAAGATGAATTCTCTCAGAAAGGAAAATGAAAACCTTAAGTCCGAAAACAAAGAAGTTCAAAAATAACTTGATGAATTCAAGTTAAAATTTCAAGAAAGCCAAAGTGAAAATAGTTTAATCACTGAAAAGTATGAAGCTGCTAGGAAGGTGAATTCTGAACTTTAGGAAAATTGTGAAACGTTGCAAAAAGAAATGGAAGACAAACAAAGAACTCTAGAGAAATTTGTTCAAGGGAAAACGAACTTGGATACCATGCTAGGTGCTAGGGTTAACTTCAACAAAGAAGGTTTAGGCTATAACCCAACACACAAGTAACCCTTTGAATTCACAACAGTGACATTCTGTCTAGAAAAAGGGAAGGAAAATCTAGACATACCATCCAGCTCCAACAATGTTCTGAATGTCCAGCAACCAAGGAATAATTCATCAAACCATGCTAGACAACAGTCTAAAACTGGAGAGAACTCAACTAGGCAAGCTCCTGTGTGCATCCCCCATAACAAAAATATTAACAGGTCAAAGCATATGACCCAGAACAAAAACCCATCTTTCTATAAAAATATGGGTCAAAACAAGAAAAACTGGGGAAATCCCATTCTTCCACAGAAACTCTTTAATGAATTTGTCTATCCTAGATAGAATGGGTACAAAAGATACCCGGGGAATGAACAGTCTAACAACATGAATAGATTCCACTTTATTAGGCCAGGTGGATAGAATTCTAGTGAAAATTTTAATAAAACCGTCAACAACATGCAAAAGAAAAATACTTTGAAACAGTTTTGGATTCTGAAGTGTCTGCTTAGAGATTTGAACAATGTCTTTGGACCCAATCTATCTTGGGTTCCAAACTACTCTGCTTGATATGTCCCTCTGCAGGTTAGCCTAGCAGCCGAGCACAACAGGTGGTATCTAGATAGCGGCTGGTCCAGGCACATGACAGGCGACCGATCCAAATTCAGTAAACTAGAGATGAAGGTAGGGGGTCTGGTCAAATTTGGAGGAAAGAACAAAGGTAAGATTGTTGGGATTGGAACAATTGGTAAGTCTTCCACAAACCCTGTTGAGAAAGTTCTGCTTGTAGAGGGTCTTCAACACAACTTCCTAAGTATTAGTCAGTTATGTGACAAGGGTCATAGAGTTGTGTTCGATAATAATGCATGGAAAATTCTTGAAATAAATTCTGACAAGGTCAAGTTTGAAGCACATAGAGTCAATAATGTATACATTGTAGATTTAAATGAAAAACCTGAATCAAATCTTTGTTTAGCTGCTGATCTTGAAAATAATACATTTAATTGGCATAGACGCTTAGGACATGCTAGCTTCTCTACTTTGAATAAACTAGTCAAACATGATTTAGTTAGAGGCATGCCCAAGATCAAATTCAGTTCCATTTCAAAAATTTGTGATGCCTGTGCTCTAGGCAAACAAACCCGTAAATCATTTAAACTCAGATCTGAGCCTTTGTCCTCCAAGCCAATAGAGCTTCTACATATGGATCTTTTTGGCCCAACCAGGACTCAGAGTCTAAATGGGAAGAGATTTGGGTTTGTGATTGTAGATGATTTTATCAGATTTTCATGGTTATTTTTCTTAGCAAACAAAAGTGATGCTTTTCAGAAATTTGAACACCTTTTCAATAAA
The DNA here is from genome assembly GCA_022559845.1 of Amorphophallus konjac. Classification (NCBI taxonomy): domain Eukaryota; kingdom Viridiplantae; phylum Streptophyta; class Magnoliopsida; order Alismatales; family Araceae; genus Amorphophallus; species Amorphophallus konjac. The sequence continues at coordinate 313,695,833 of CM040121.1, forward strand.
GTTAAACAAGAAGGAATTCACAGAATTTCCATGATTCAATCTGACCATGGAGGAGAGTTTGAGAACTCTATATTTTCTGAATTTTGTAACAAATGAAGGACTAACTCACAGATTTTCCTCTCCCAGGACTCCAGAGCAGAATGGCATAGTGGAGAGAAGAAACCGTACAATCATTGAAATGGCTAGAACTATGCGGGTGGAGAGTCAGCTACCCAGAAGATTTTGGGCAGAAGCAGCTAACACCGCTTGCTACACCATCAACAGAGCCTTGGTAAGACCCATCCATAAGAAAACCCCCTATGAACTCTTGGAAGGTAAGAAGCCAATTGTTTCATACTTCACAATTTTTGGTTCAAAATGCTTCATTCATAACAATAATAAAAAGGACCTAGATAAATTTGATGCAAGGAGTACCCCAAGAATTTTTCTAGGATACTCTGAAACAACTAGGGCATATAGGGTTTTAAATGTTTCAGACCAAAAGTAGAAGAATCTTCCCATGTTATATTCGATGAAGCAAACACTGTTACTGACTTGGATGATGATGACAGGAGCTCAAGGCATGATGGAAACTTTCTAGAGGAGATGGTGGAGGAAGAACCTGAATCACCTGAAGCATCAAATGCTCCAAATCAAGTAAGCTCAACCGAAACAGGTGAGTCCTCAACTAATGTTAGATTCTTGAAAGATCACCCTATGAATAACATCATAGGCAACTTAGGAGATCCCCCTAGGACAAGGTCTTATCTCAGAAATGTAAATAATCAAGACCTAGTTGCTTTAGTGTCACTGATTGAACCCAAATCTGTTGATGAGGCTTTGAACGATGAATCATGGGTTAATGCAATGAGTGAGGAGCTAGGTCAATTTGAAAGAAATAATGTCTGGAAACTAGTTCTGAGACCTGAAAATACAAATGTTATAGGAACTAAATGGGTTTCCAAAAATAAAAATGAATGAAGATGGAATAATTTCAAGGAATAAAGCTAGACTAGTAGCCAAGGGTTACTGTCAAGAATTTGGGGTGGATTTTGATGAATCCTATGCACATGTTGTCAGAATGGAAGCAATAAGAATTTTATTGACTTTTGCATGTTCGAAAAACATAAAACTTCATCAAATGGATGTCAAAAGTTCATTCTTAAATGGTTTCATTAAAGAAGAATTCTTTGTAGAACAACCTCCCGGATTTCAATTGTCTTCACATCCTAACAAAGTTTTCAGGTTAAATAAAGCCATGTACGGTCTAAAGCAGGCTCCTCCGGCCTGGTATGAAAGGCTGATAGAATTTCTGATCATCAAGGGCTACAACAGAGGTAAAGTGGATCAAACCCTCTTTACCAAAAGTTTGAGTAAGGATCTCATCATAGTTCAGGTATATGTAGATGACATAGTTTTTGGCTCAACATGCACTGAACTATGCAATGAATTTGCTCAATTAATGTCTGCTGAATTTGAAATAAGTTTGGTTGGTGAATTAAAATACTTCCTTGGTTTGCAGGTACATCAGCTGGAGGATGGATGCTTCATCAACCCGGCCAAGTACACCTTAGACATCCTCAAGCGGTTTGCATGAATAATTTGAAGCACATCACAACTCCAATGGGTACCAATACGTCATTAGATGCAGAGAAATCAGGTAAAGAAGTTGATGCAAAGTTATACCGAGGTATGATTGGATCTCTACTCTATTTGACTGCCTCAAGACCTGATATACAATTCAGTGTAGGTATGTGTGCTAGGTACCAATCTAGGCCTACTGAATTGCATCTAGCGGATGTGAAATTTTTTTTCAGATACTTATATGCTACACACACTCTAGGATTATGGTTTCCTGCATCACACACTTTAGATCTGATTGCATATACGGATGCAGACTATGTCGGGTGTAAGCTACATAGGAAGAGCACTAGTGGACACTGTCAATTTCTAGGTGGGTATTTAGGTTCTTGGACTTCCAAGAAATAACACTCTGTGGCCCTCTCCACTGCAGAAGCTGAGTATGTAGCTGCAGGGAGCTGTGGTACACAGGTGATCTGGATAAAACATCAGCTTCAGGACTACCAAGTAGACCTGGGCTGCACACCCATATACTTTGATAATACTAGTGCCATAAATCTTGCAAAAAATCCTGTCTTATATTCTTGCACCAAACATATCGAAATCAGACATCATTTTATTAGAGATGAGGTTTCTAAGAACACATTTGAATTGATCCATGTAGACACTGCACATCAGATAGCTGATATCTTTACTAAGCCTCTAGACAATGAAAAATTCTCAACCTTGAGGAGAGAGTTGCGGATTTTTAAAACCCCTTGAATTCTAGAAACTTGGAATAAAATGAATCCATGGTTCTGTGTCTATGTTGAGCTGCATACTGTCCTCATTTGCATATATTTTCATCCAGTGTCTGTCATACTTCAGTAAATAAAATTGGCATGCATAACCTGTTGGTATATCAAATGATAAGCTGGGAGAAGGTCAGATTTCTTCTGACTGGAAACCCACATCATGTGTGAGGAGGTCCTCTGACCTACGTTCTTCCCCTGGTACCACAGGCTCATTTTAATATAGATCAGATTCAATGTCCATAAATTTGCTTTTTTGCATTTCAATACATTGTGCATTCCTGCTGTTTGCATACCTGACTCATTTTGTGAGGGGGAGGTGTTCTAGGTATGTCTTGTATAGGAGGCATTTTCTTGTGTTAAACTGATCGGTTTGAGTTCATCAGTCATTCAAGTTGACAGGGGGAGTTGCTTGGTTGTCAGTTTGTGGTCTTAGGAGACTGATTCAAAAGGATTTTGAGAGATCTTGTCACTGTACAAAGCTCATTGAGAACCTTATGTAGTTTTTGTTTCACAAAAGCTAGAACTTCTCAACTCTCTTAAATTTTCAAATTTGATTAACTAAAATTTAGCTAAAAAGCTTGTTTCTAATAATCCTGCAAAGACCTAGATAAAGAACCTGAAGACTGTCTTCCTACATCATTAATGAACATGGATCACTGTTGACATTTTTATGTCATGAAATCTCCTAAATGTTTGAAACTTAAAATTTCTGGAAGCATACCCTTTGAGAATCAGTACATCTGGTATTGTCTTCAAACATCATATACCAAATAAAATCAATTGGTTTAAGGGTTTTTTCAACATTTTAGAGCAATGTTCTAGTTATCGAGAAACTAGACACTTCATCAAAGAAATGAAACACTCTCTATGTCATGAACTGCCAGAATATCTCTGTTTAAAAAGTTCCTAAAAATTTAAAATTCATGACAGAGCAATAGCATTAAAGTGTTGAGTAACTGGGGATTCAGGCCTCTGATTAAGGTGTCTCCTCACGTCAAAAGACACTTCTATTGCTAACTCTGTTCTCTAAAGAGAAGTAAAAAGGTTATCACACCGAGGAACTGAGAATTCTGGCCTCTGATCAAGGTGTCTTCTCATATATCAATGTATGATTTACCAAAATTACTCAATGGCTATTTCGCTGCTCAGAAAAGGAAAAATCTTTCACCCTTGAAAAAATTTGTAGATTGTTTGTCCTCAATACCTTTGGACCATTGAACAGTAGATGAGCATCCAGTTATTTGATTTCTACAGCATTTAGACAGCTTTCTCTTGGCATAACTGTTTCACCTTGGTCCTTATTCTTCGTCTGTATGATGATAATCTTCACTCTTATTCTCTGTCTTTTCTGCTTATTAGCCTTGAGGTCTTTCAGCTCGTTTCAATTACCTTACTTGGATCTTTAAGGGTTGCATATGAGATTTCTCTACCACGTGAACTTCTTGCCTCTGGTCTCACCAGCTTAACAGTTCCTTGTTTTCTCCCTACACTCCTTTCGATGATGTCAAAGGGGGAGAATGGAAATGGTTATGTGAGAAAATGTATATGGATATGTTCTGGTTGGAAGTCATAGTGTCAGGGTCTCCTAGTGTGATCTTTCTTGTGTAAAGACAATGTGTCAGGGGGAGTTAGTGTGTGACATTGTATGCATGACTGATCATCCTCATTTTTTTGACATCATTAATTTTGTTTGGCTCAAGTGTTGCCATCATAAAAAAGGGGGAGACTGTTGTATCCCTGTGGTAAAGGGGGAGACTATTGTATCCCTGTGAGTTTGATGATGTTAAACACCATAAGTCAAAAGTCAAACACCTTAAGTCAAAAAGAACATGTCTGAAGTCTTCATGAGTCTGTACATTGGAGTCGGTGCATATTGTCATCCTGCATGACTAAGGTCGGTGCAAGTGTGTCTTACGCATGACTAAGGTCGGTGCATATTTCGCATCCTGCATGACAGAGGTCGGTGCAATTTTAGCCATATGCATACAAAGTCGGTGCATATTCTGCCTTATGAATATAGACGGTTAGTGCATTCTCTGTTCTACAGCATACAAAGTCAGTGCACATTTGCCTTAAGTATATACAAGGTCCGTGCACATCTGCATTAAGCATAAACAAGGTCGGTGCAGTTTTTGCCTTACACTAAACCAGGTCCGTGCACACTTTCCTTGTGTGATACAAGGTCGGTGCACATTTACCCTTGTGTGATACAAGGTCGGTGCATACTCTGCTAATATGCACACCAGGTCGGTACACTTTCTGCTGGTCTGGATATAGGGTCGGTGCATACCCTATTTGTCTACATGCAAAGTCAGTGCATATTTCTTATTGTGCATATAGAAGATCAGTGCATCCTTTGTGATATACTACCTAAGGTCTATGCACATTTTGCCTGAGCATATAAAATGTCGGTGCAATGTGTTTCCCTTAAGCGTTTAAAGGTCAGTGCAATATTTGCATCATGCATATGTATATATAGGTCTGTGCATATCATCAAATGGCTAACACTTATGACGGTTTCATTGCCAGGTCAACCATATTGTCGAGCATCTACTGAGCAACCTACGAACTTACCTCACATGGAATTTAAAGTACCAGGTTAATGGCACGTGATCCAAGGCAAGGAGCAGAACAGATGATCCTGTCACATGGACTGCTACAGCACCACGATTCTGACACGTGGAACCTCAAAGGATCAGATTTGCGTGAAAGTTTGGGCGGGAAACGTGGTGTCCACGTGCCCATCGTCTACTTATGAAAGAGGATCGAAAGGCTGGGAGAAAATATAAGACAGAGTGAGCTGAGCTGAATAGAAGATGGAGGGAGAGCTGAGCTGAATAGAAGAGGAGAAAATCAAGAGAGAATATTTGAAGCCACTGCCAGTGCTGAAATTTCCCCATTCGAGATGAGAGAAAAGTACAGTAGAAAAGTCAAAAAGAGAGAGAACCAGTTCAAAAAGAGAAGAGCCTAAGTGATCGCCAGTCTTGAGTCTGAAAGTCTACTTCTACGGAAGCTACATTGTCATTGTTTCTGGGTGATTTTTCCTTTTGGTTATTTTTCATCTTCGAGTTTTTTTCGCCATTTTCAATTCCACCTTGTTACCCTCTAAGTTCACTTGGAGGAAGGGAGAGGTACTCCGGTTTCCCTCCATCATGTTTAGAGGAAGAGAGGAATGATCCTTTGGTTCGTGAGTTGCTGGGAGCAATTCACGGGGTTCCTTTGCTGAGTGCAAAGGAAGGGAGGTTGGACCTCCAGTGATTCTTCTAGTCTTCAGAAGAGCGAGGAGAGTGTTCCTCGGGGCAAGCTGTTAGGCAGCTAGTGTTAGCAGACTGAGTCTGCGGCTCTTGATTGCTTAGTGTAAGGAAGCCTTACTCTGGTGGAGTAAGGGGTGGATGTAGATTGCAGATCGCAATCGAACCACCTTAAAAACTTTCTGTTCCATCTGTGTAGATTGCTTAGCTGTTCTCTAGTTTTGGCTCTAGCACGTCAGCTGTTCGATTAATGACTCATCTTAACTCTCTCTCTCGATAAGCTTCTATCTATCTGTCTGCTCTGTGGCAAGACTAGGAAAGTTTCTCTATTGTGTTTCAGGATTACATAATGTGTTTTTCGAATTCTCTGAATTGGAAGTGATCTATTCATCCCCCCTTCTAGCTCACTTTCTGTGTGAACTATAATCTCGCACCTACCTAGAATGGCGGTGACTGAGACACTCACAAAGAACAAAGTACAAGGAACAACAGTACCAAGTACAATAGTACCACAGTAACGAGTGACTTGTCAGGGTCACGCCTGTCGGTGCTCGTCCAACCGCCCCTAACCATGTGTACACACACAAACCCAATGCCTTAAGCCAGGCCTCTATCTAGTTTTCCCCCCAGTAGGACGGTACCGCAAAGGCAGGGGGCCCACGGAAACTAGCCTAAAAACTATCTGTCGGGAACTGCCCCGCCACCACTCCTAGGTGGGCCGATACACAGGAAAGTGTTGTCAGGCTACGACTAGTGGAGGCTCACTAGAGACAAAGACTCCAAAACAGCAAACACCGAAGTACAAATAGGGTAAGCACACACCTGTCGCACCTACTATGGAGCACAATGCAGTATACCACTGCTACCAGACTCAGGACAGTCAACTAGACCTGCTGACAATGATCCTTGAGTCACAAGACTCAGGTCAAGATCGTCGCACATGACAACAACACACTATTAATCAGCCTACTCCCTAAGCCAAAATCATGATAAAACACATCAATGATGAGTCCTCGACCTCCGAGCCGCACAACAGACTCACAATTCTGTATAACACGAAAGACGGAACATGAGGGATTACCAAAAAGCCCTCAAACCACACGACATGTAGATAGAGGTAAGACAACACCTCCAAGTGCCCGAAACCATGTCTCAATCCTCACAGGATAGACGAGACACTCACGAGGTCACGTGTCAACCACTGGGTCACAATCGGTTTGACCAGAAACCATAATGACCCTTGAAATGACACAAAACACTACTCGATATAATGGCCCTCTCAGACACCCTATAACACGGTAACAACCCTCATAGGATGTCCAAGACATCCATGGAACAATGGGCTAACCAAGGGGTTGAAGCCACAACAATCGGAAAGAACACAACACTACGCACTGTTCGGGATAAAATCACTCCTCCGAAATCCCTTAACACACATATGACTATCACGGGACACCAAAGGCATCCATCGAGTCAAAGGCAAAGAAGGCATTTAATCTTGGGTTCATCGAAGCCCGAAACAGCTCAAATAAGACACGAAAAGTAGAAAGCATTAAGGCACCTATACCCTACGTCGCGATGATTAACGCGCCCGCACAGAGTGTCACGATGTCATCAAAATGCACCCACCACCTGGGTCGCATTAACAACATTGACGCGGCGCTTACCTGGGTCATGTTAATAGACGCGGCCTGAACCTCAAGCGCGATAATACATAAATGCGCACCTCGAGCGCATTCGCATAATCGCGACCAATGCCTCGAGCGCGTTCACTGAGGATCGCTCCCATCACCTGCGACGCGTTCCTAATCGCCTAACTATTCATTTCCTTCACGAGACGCGATGCATCATCGTAGCGCATTCCACTGAGAACGCAGAGCACACGACCAGCGCGTTCTCGTCACGGAGCGAAAACTGGAAAATCCTCACAAAAACCCATTTTCCACGCCCCAATCGTCACCGGAACGACAGGGAAACAACCCTAATCACATTGCCAACCTTCTACAAGCCGGAAGGGGCCAATCCTCGGGCAAAAATGCAAGAAATGGGCGATTCCCATGAATTGACCCAAAACGACTCACAAGGACAATCGGGCTCATACCGGCTCCGATTCTCAACCAAATTCAATAAAACTGGCGGGAAATGAATCCTAACATGCTAGGGGTTCAAACGAAACCATTTAAACTACAAACTATCGCCTGAAACGGCGAACACGGCTCACACCTCCCGAACATGCTTTCACCCGAAACAAGGCAAAACCCGCTAAACTCACACCGTTCGGCTCCAAATCGCGAGAGAGCGCAATAAAAGAGTAGGGCATCTGTCCCCCTACCTCCACTGGAGATCTCACGCGCCGAAACGGCCACGATACGTCGAAAACCATCACACGAATCCGCCCACGCCAACTTTGAATCCACCGAGGGGTCACGCCAATGCCACGCTCCATTCTTCACACCAACACGCTCCACGACAGCTCCACAGCGTTCCCACCTCGTCCACCTCGCCATGGTCGCGTGCCCCGCAGTGATAGGAGAAGAGAGGAGAGAGAACGGAGGGAGAGAAGTGAGAGACGTGAGGGAGGAGAGAGGAAGGAGAGAGAAGGGTTAAGAAGAAACAAAGGAAATTAGGTAATTTTCCTAAATTTTGATTTTCTACACGAAAATTTGTAAATTCAAAAAAATATGAAAAAATAGTCTTCGCGATCCTCAGAATGAGCACAACGCACCTGTAGCATCCCTGAGTAGCAAAACTCAACGGTCAACTCTCCACAGGGTTCCGCAAGTTATACAAGGGAAAAACCCGCGTGGATCGTAAAACACGTATCAGGACCCACGAAAGCGATCCGACAGCTCTCTGATTCCAATCCGAAGAATCCAAGATATTACACCTCAAATTTTTATAAAACTCTATGACTAGCTTAGGGTAATAGATCCGATGCTTGCTCATAAATTTTTTCCATCCTTGAAATTTAATAAGACCTTTTAGCTCAAGAAATGCCTCAAGCATCTAGTGATCATGGAAATCTACATATCGAGGATACAAAATCTTGACTGAATCACCTAGTACTTCTGCTTGAACTGTTGAATCAGGGGCTTCTACCTCTTCTGCAGACCTTTGAGATAAATCTTCTTCAGCAATCTGGCTCCGCTTAGCCGGTGACTCTGACATTTTCTTTTTCCCTTTTAATGAATCTTCAGGCTGAGTCTTGGACTTGCTCGCAGAGGAATCTCTATCGTGCACAAGCTTAGATCTTTTCACTTTGCGAGGAATTTCTGCCAATGGCTGCTGCTCCTCTATAGCTCTCTACTTTTCGCTGACTTCGCAGTGGAACATGACTATAGATTTGTTTTTTAATGTTTCTACCCCGCCCTTTAGACTAATACATGCATAAACATGTGAGTCAAAGAAAAGGGGAATGAAAGGATGAGAAAGACATACCGTGATCGCCACCAAGGTTCCAATAACGCTGAAAGGATGAAGAGATCAAAGGATGGCGCCGTGTACCTTGGAACTTGAAGAGTTGATCGCGCTTGACAACGGGGTGTGGGAATAATGTGGGATCAAACGTCTTCTCCTTCCAGCGGGCTAGATGAAGAAGGCCTCACGTTCATACCATGCTCTCCTGTAAAACAAAGCCAAAACACAAAGGTAAAAACCCATTAGAAATTATAAGTGTAGTATCAATCCCGCAGTGATAAAATAGGGGTAGAAATTGATAGTAAACTCACAGGGGGAGGTTTTTAACCCTTGTGGAAGGGTGTAAAAGATAGGTGTATGTGTTGTGCATGCATAGGATTTGAAATCATGAGATTTGATGAAGAGGATAGAGAGAAAACGATGATGCAAAACGTGTAAAAATGCAAGTGTAGCAGAAAGTATAAAAAACTGTGATGATTTATGATTTTGAGAGGAGGAGAACTAAAAGAATAGACCATGAAATCAAGTCCAAAAGGATGGAATGGAAAGCTAATACTTCCCTCTTCAAGATGGGGTTAAAGTTGTGAGTTGGAGATGCAGCATGGCTTCACCCCACGTCCGGAAAGAGCCCCCCATCGCCACTGCGAACTGGGCAGTTTATATAGAGTTTTCAGAGAAAGCCTGATCTTCTTATCACGATTCCTGGAGATATAGTCCAAGATAAATCTAGTTTTATGCATCAAACTTGAGATAATACGAAGGATAAGAGATAGGAACAAACGGGACTCAATTTGGAGGAGGATTATAGAAGTTATGGCTCTTGGAAGGAGGCCCCGTCGCATTGAAAATCAGAATTTGACTTGTACTAGGACACATAAATCCCAAACTTTTGACCATGATTTCGAGAGATATATCCAATAAAAATTCGAGTTCTATAGATCAAACTCAAGATAATATAAAGGGCAAGAGATAGGAACAAATGGGAGTCAATTTGGAGCTATATTATAGAAGTTATGGACGTTAGAAGAAGGCCATGTCGATCAGTTTTCTAGAGATAGAGTCCAGCACAGGCTGGACTCTTGGCTGGCTTAGCGGTCGATCGTCTGACCGTTAAGGAATAAACGATCGGCTGACCGACCGTTTGCAATAAGAAACGGTCGTTTGCACAACCGTTTGGGTAGACTTCGCATGACTTTGGAAATTGGATCATATCTCCCAAACGGTGTAGAACTAGTAAAAGTGGTAGAAGAAGAAATTGTAGATAACGGAAAGATGAGCAACATTCATGAAGAAAGCAAGATGAGAAAATGAATGGAATAGGGAGAAAATGGGGTGAGAATAGAGAAAAATGTTGGGACTTGAAAACGGTGGAGAACTGGCCAATAGCGTAGAATAAGAAATTGTAGACCTTGAAAAGACGAACAACTTTGGTGAAGGGCACTTAATGAATAGAGGAATGGATGAGGATGAAAAAAGGCCATTTTCAAGACTGCACAGCGAAAGTAGCCAAATGCTTGATGGAAAGTCGATCAAAATGGGCCACAAGTCAACTTGGAAGTCCGGAAGTTGATAAGATAAGCTCCAGGGCTCTAAGAAATCATGATCTCCAAAGTTCAAAGGCTGGGGGACAACGAAATGGGCTCGAAATCCGTCCAAGGAAGGCTCCAAAATAATGGGTAATTCGGGACATTAAAAATGATGAATAAGAGAAATGACGCAACTTGCGGGATAAAATGGGTGTCAACAGTTGCACCTCCTTGATGTCCGCTTTGCAAGGGAACGAGCGAAAGGGGCGCGGAAGTGGATTGGAAAGGAGATAGAGCGAAAGCGACAGCGACGAAAAATGGAGATGAAGCGGAGAGAACTGATAAGCGGGCATCAAGGCAAAAGACACCCGTCACAACCAACAAGCGATAGGAATTCTCCCGAAAACACCGAACTAACCACCCGTAATGATTGAAAAGGATGAGACATGTCTGGAGAACTAAACTAAGGGAAAGGAAACACGACCAGCCTTAATGTGGACACAATCCACGGACAATGAGTGGGTCGGCAGAAAACACCGCATAAGAGCTGGAAAAGGAAAGATAAAATTGAGATAAAATCTAGACAAGAATCACGCTGGCCAACCAGACCAAGCGGGAAGATTAGAGAAATCGTTCAAATTCAGAGTGGAATAAGGAATCTCTTATCCAAGAGAGAGACATCACAATCAACCATTGCTGAGGAGAAACCTTAAGAGGATCACGAGACGTGAATGCTCAAAATGACATGATGTATGCTGGGCTAAAATAAAGAAATCATCAAAATGAATGCAAAGAAAACATAAAATAGAAAGTACTCAAGGATATTATTACTAAACCAAGCCAAGATGGGGTCAAGAGTCTTCTTGCAACCACGGCGTGCGAGACAGAGTCCATCGTCCCCCACCCGACTCAACCGAGCGGCCTATCCAACGATTAACCGTATGCTCCTAGATCATCATCATTTTTGTTAAAGTGGAACATCAGATCCCAGAACACACGGCCAACCAGCCGGTCCTTGAGAGGCTATAATAAGGTAGATACCATATAGTAATGCAACAGTGAGCAGGGATAGAGAGCCATACCTGACTTACCTGCCAAGCGACACGACATTTTTTTTAGATTTTCTGATTTTTCATATTTTTATGGATTTTCCAATAAGACAGACATGATAAATAAGTAAGCATAAACATAACAAAGACAACATATCCATCAACTGAACGACAGACAACACAACATAACATAACGATCAAACGAATGGAAAATAATGCAACATAACATAACAAAGACAAACAAGCACACATATGCAATGGCATGAACAAACCAAATGTATGCACGATGAACATGGTGGGACAAGATAACAACGTGGTGGGACAACACACAGTTGGGATAAGAATATGGGGGATGGCCACACGGTTGGGACAACACACGGGACAAATAGGGACGACTAACAACATATGCAAGACAACTAACAACATGCGGTGAGAGATAAAACAACGTGCGTGGGATGACACGGAGGGACATAAACACGTGATAAGGACACGATGTGATGAAAGATATGATAAGTACGCTCTTCAATCAAAGTCCAAGATCAGAATGAAGCAGAACCGTCAGGTTGATAATCGTGAGGCAATGCCCTCTCATAAAGATATGATGAAGCGAAGTGAGAGCTGAGAAGGACACGAGCTTCAGAACAGATTGAGAGATATAGATTGAAGAAGAGAGAACAGATCAGAAATCGTGAACATGAGACATATAGAATAAAATATGGAGCAAAGAAAGCTTGAGTACCTGCAACTTGCACACTTAACAAAATAGATCACGTATCTGCTCTCAGACAAATAGATAGAAAACACATGAAGAAAAGAACGGAAGAAATTTTTTTTGATTTTTATTTTTTTTGGATTTTCAACAATATCTAATTTTCTTTGGATTTTTGAAATATTTGATTTTTTTAGATTTTTGACAATATCTCAGTTTTTTTGGAATTTTGAAGTATTCGATTTTTTTAGAATTTTGACATATCTGATTTTTTTTGGAATTTTGAACAAAGATATCTGTAGCACCCAGAGACGGGCTTAAACTATTGACTAGGGGTCGTCGTTTATACTCTTCTCATTAAAGGCTTCCTTTAAGCAGGGCGTGCATATGAGGGTGGCTCACCAAAACCAACCGCCTCTAAAGAATGGTGCCCATACTAAGGCCATACCCGGGATACAACCCAACCTAAGAGGGAGAAATATAAGAACAATTAGAGACAAGCTTTATACAGGATGAGAAACATCAGGACTTAAATTCTTTCACTACCAGAAAAGGCGAGATTTCAGACGGCCAATTTTCATCTAAAATCCGTCTGAAATTCCATGGGAAGACACTTTTGTAGTGGATTTCAGACGAATTTCGGACGGATATAGGCCGTCTCATATTCTTGGTTACAAATTTTGGACAGATTTCATTTCAGTCATAAATTTCGTCTGAAATTTCACACGGAAATATTTCCGTGTGAAATATCGTCTGAAAATACAATTTTCGGATAGATTTAATTTTAGTCACAAATATCGTCTGAAATTTCACACGGAAAGTTTTGAGTGTGAAATACTGTCTGAAATTATGTATGTCTGAAATTTCCCACGAAAAATTTTCCGTGTGAAATAGACGTCTGAAATTTCAGATGTATGATCTTAGACGGCTTATTACCGTCCCTATTTTCGTTTCAAAATTCAGATGTCTGCGTCTGAAATCCATCTAAAATTTCATACGGACAAGGTATGTTTAGACGGATATGCAACGGTATTTGGGATTGTACGTTCAGACGGATCCGTCTGAAAATCCGTCCGAAAATTTTCCATTAATTTTTTTAAAAAATACAAAATTATTTTAAAAAACCTATTAAAATTACATCAAATATTAATTAAACTAACATACTGAAAACAAAACACATAATAAGAAACTCAACACGAATCCCCTGCTGATCAAATATCCTCCACATCGTCCATATCCTCCTCCCTGCCCTGCTCATCTCCTCTGTCGCCGCCCGCAGAAGGATCCTCCTACATTAAAAAAATAAGTCCATTCATTCATAGATAAAAAAATTAGTGCGAAGATAAATTAAATATTTTATTACATTGCATAAATTGAAATCAAATATAATATCAAATCGATAACTGCATAGATTTTATAGACCCTAACTAACCTAGTTGTCATCAGTATTTTAAATTAATTACATTTAGAGATTGCACTTTTGAGCACAGGGCCCAAACCGGGTATCCGATTTAGATTCCGTCAGTTCTGACAAGTCACTTTTATCTCCCAGGTCCTGTTGGAACAATCGGCACGCCAATCAAATTGGTATTTCAGATTTTAGACCCACGGACCCCGACTTCTTAATTTAAAACTAAGTGTATTTACAAAATGCACTTTTGAGCGTCGGGCCCAAACCAGATATCCGATTTGGATTCCATCAGTTCTGACAAGTCACTTTCATCTCCCAGGTCCTGTTGGAATGATCGACACACCGATCAGACATGTATTTTAGATTTTAGACCCCACAACCCCTACTTATCTGTCTTTTAAATTAATTACATTTAGAGAATGCACTTTTGAGCATCGGGCCCAAACCAGATATCCGATTTGGATTCTGTCAATTATGACAAGTCACTTTCATCTCCCAGTTCCTGTTGGAATGATCGGCATGTCGATCAGATCGGTATTTCAAATTTTAGACCCCCGAAACCTGACTTCTTTAAATTTAAACTAAGTGCATTTACAAAATGCACTTTTGAGCGCTGGGCCCAAACCGGGTATCTGATTTGGCTTCCACCAGTTCTCACAAGTCACTTTTATCTCCCAAGTCCTGTTGGAACAATCGGCACGCCGATCAGACCGGTATTTCAGATTTTAGACCCCCGGACCCCGACTTCTTTAATTTTAAACTAAGTATATTTACAAAATACACTTTTGAGCGTCGGGCCCAAACCAGATATCCAATTTGGATTCAGTCAGTTCTGACAAGTCACTTTCATCTCCCAGGTCCTGTTGGAATGATCGACACGCTGATCAGACATGTATTTCAGATTTTAGACCCCCCTAACCCCTACTTATATGTCTTCTAAATTAATTATATTTAGATAATGCACTTTTGAGCGTCAGGCCCAAACCAGATATCCGATTTGGATTCTGTCAATTCTGACAAGTCACTTTCATCTCCCAGGTCCTGTTGGAATGATCAAGTCGCCGATCAGACTGGTATTTCAGATTTTAGACCCCCGAAAGCTTGAATTAAATGAATTCTTCTAAACTAAGTTAGTTTTGAAAACACACTTAGTTTTGAATTGAGTTATTTGAGCTTCGGGGTCAAACCGGATATCCGATTTGGAATCCGTCAGCTCTCACAACTCACGTCTACCTCGATTGTCATGTTAGAACGATTGGCATGCCGTTCAGGCCAGTATTTTATATTTTGGACTCCCGAACCTTGAATTTTCCCAATTCTTCCAAACTAAGTTACTTTTGAAAACTAACTTAGTTTTGAAATTAATTATGAATATAATTGAGTAATTCTGTCAAAATAAAAATATAATAAACACGAACCTGATGGGCCTGTGCCGTGGTGGTGGTGGATCGATGAGGGAGAATTCTCGCCTGGGAGAGGAGGCCACTGATTGCCTGCAACATGGTGGCCTGCTGGCTAGACATCTCCTCTCAGATCTGCCGCATCTGCTGCTACAAATCAGAAATCTCCGATCGGAGGATGTCCCTGACGTCGCTGGCAGGAGTACTGGGGGTGTGCGGAGGTATACTGAAGGCACTGCTACTGGTTTGGGCAGAGCCTGAACTCGCACACGATGATATCACCGCGCTAGAGACTAGGCTCTCCCCAAAACCATATAGCCGGCCTTTCTTCGGTACGCCAGCTGCTGCCACCCATTCTGCTGGATCGAACTCTGGCTGCTGCGTGTCTCCCTCCCCGTACTTCTCTGTCACAGCTCTGCTATATATTTCCTACAAATTGAATAGCTTGACTAGTCAATTTCATATGAATCAATCCAATTTAAATGAATAGTAGAAGTTGCATATGTAGATAAACTTACCGCTACTGAGTGAGGTCGCTCACTCACAAATTGATATGTCCCCTTCTTTTTGTGTGTTCTATCGAACACCTCGAGGAACGACGGAGCTCGATTAAGATTCACAGCCTGTTATACAATTCATAGTAAAAAAACGTCATATATATTAACAAAATGTAAGAAGATAAATTGAAACATTACTTACCATTTTTTGTTTATGAGCCGCAAAAGAGATGCACCCACTCGTATGCAAATTTGAGCCCGGTTTTGACGCCCTGTTTACTTTGGCTTTTCGGGACTTTTCTATCTAGTTGGGGTCGGCAAATTTGCCACATGCTATGTCCCAATCCTCCTTCCTCATCCATAGAGGGCAGTGCTCCTTCCACAGCTGTCGGTCTTCACTCCCACTAGCCTTATTTTTAGCGTGTTCTCGGGCCTCATGTACTTTCCTTTAGAAATTTGACTTCATATTGAAGTCCCGCGATCAATGACACCCAAGAGGGGGGTGAATTGGGTGTTAACAAATTTTACGAAAACTTTTGACCTTTTTGAAATATGTGATACAATGCTAATCAAGAGGTTCAAAACTGTTTGTTCACAAATTGGATTTATCAAACTTAATTAGATGATGATATAGATTATGCAAGATATACGTGGATAAATCTGGAATCGCAATTACTCTAACACTCACGTAGAATGGAGGTAGAAGAAAAGGACCAAACCACATAATGCAAAACACAATGCACAGTGGTTTTTAACGTGGTTCTGATGCAACGACGGCAATCCTACGTCCACCCCTCACCAAACCCGGTGAGGCTTCACTCGGGGATAAATCCCCAAACGGAGACGACACTCCAACCACACACGCAGGACGACGCCTGCACACACACACGGGGACGCGCCCCAATACACACACACACACAGAGACGATGTCTCAAACACGATCCGACAACCGGATCACCAACACACACACACTTGCTGCGATAGCTGCAACACTCTCCACACACAAACACTAAGACCTGGATAAAACCACACACACACGTAGATCTAAGAAGACCTACGCACACACGAACCAAATACAACACACACACACACGACCACGGATCCAACAACGATCCACACACACACACAAGTTTTCATAGTTTATAAAAAACACGAATATGAACTTGAAACACAATAAGGCACAGTTTAGAAATCCCCTGATTTGGCTTCCTTTTCAACGTATGTTGCTGATCTTGAGTGTTGCCTTCCCTCTTGCTTGAATGACTTGAAGTGGATTGTGAAAACCTTACTCTTTTCACCCTTGAACCACCTTCTTCTCAGATCTGTGCTTGCTTGCTTCTTCTTCTATCTTCCTTGGGCAATCTTCCTTTGAATCCTTACTTCCTTGCTTGCTTCTTTTCCTTGGAGGATGTTGGCTTCAGATCTACCTTCAATGGGTTGAGGATGGATGAAGAACACTTGCTGCACGGAGTACTGTTCACGGCTACAGTAACCGTTCCTTCTTCCTTGGAGAACTTCCTTGATCTCCTTGATCCTTGCTTGCTTCTTCTCTTCCTTTGAGATTGCTGGCTTCAGATGGAGCTTGAATACCTTCAGATGGATGAAGAAGTTGCTGGACGAAGTACTATTCACAGAGGGTTGTAGCAGCCTTCTTCTTCCTTTGATAGCCTTCCCCTTTGATCTCCCTTGAAGCCCTCTTGGATAATTAGGGTTATGACTCTAATAGGATGTTTTATAACCCTTGGAAGGTCTATGGAGAAGCCCTAGACCAGATCCACAAATTCTGGAGGGTTTGGTGGCTTTGGGATTAAACAATAGCAAGAGGAGATGCTTCTTTCGAGATGGATAAAAGTCAATATTTTTGGCTTATGGGGGTTGGCGGTCGACCTACAGAGGCTGGCGGTCGACCGCTACTAAGAGAACTGCTGGCCGTTGGTTTCTGGGAATTCCGGTCGACCGCTACTGGGCTGGCGGTCGACCGCCACTGGGAATCCCTGTAGGCGGTGAGCTGCTGGCAGGGGCGGTAGATCGCCCCTGAGCTGGCGGTCGATCGCCAGCTGGGCAGACCCCGGGTTTTCTCGGGTCGGTGCGTTAACCTCTCCAGCTCTGTCGCTTAAGTCCTTTAGCAGTCCGTTCATGTCTGTTTTGGATTGTAGAAAAGTAGGGTGCTTATCCACATGTTTAGTTCACCAGGTGACTGCCATGAGTTTAATCCTGCAAGCAAGATAGTCTGGGTTAATACCATGCTTGCTCACATTAAAGAGGTTATGAAACCTCTTTCTTTTTATAAAACCAATTCAATCAAGCAAGAATCACAACCATGTACCGTTGCCATTTGCCATCTCAACCATACATAGATAACAAGAGCATGAGCAATCAACCATAAGTTTAGTTATCATCACTTATTCACACATTAAGTTTAGTTATCATCAAAATCATAACTTAACAATCATAACAATCATCAAAATCATAACTCAACAATCTCCCCCTTTTTGATGATGACAAACTTAGTGATGATGACAAACTTAATGATGATTCAACAGAATGGCACATATATTCTTCTCCCCCTGTCACACACAATCATCAATTTTTCTCTCCCTTTGACATAATCAAAAAGCGGGATGATGCAGATCTTTCTCCCCCTGTGACATGATCAACAATATCAACCAGCTGGTAGAAGCCAAATTAGGAAGAACATTGAACCAGCAATAGCCCATCTTATCAAATCAGAAGAAGCAAGGGCAAATCATGGACGAACAAATTAACATGATTCCAGTCAGATGATATCAAGTGGTGATTAGCCTCACAAGTCAATATGATACCATCCAAAGCAAATACAGTCAAGCATGTATTGATACCAATTGAAGGTGGTGATTGGCCTCAAGGATATGAACCAATGGAGGAAGATGTGCACAGGATGGGGTGTTCAGCATGATAGCATTCAAAATCTAGATCCCATGTCAGATTTTCATAACAAACAAGAACAAGAGGGCATATCAAAAGGATTTTCATTGATTTTCAAATTTTTTGATTTTTGTATTTTGGTTTGAAATGCATGAAACTCAAAGCAAGCATATAATTACATGAAAATCGACTAGGGCAAAAGATGAGTTCAAAGACCATGTTGATTTTTCCTATGTGGGGGTCACAAAGTTTGGTGGCCATGATACAAAATGAAGGCAAAAACCCCATAGCAAGAGTAAAGAAATTGAAGTCCAAAATTTTTGAATTTTGTTGATTTTCTGATTTTTACATTTTCTATTTAAAAGCATGAAGCTATGTATATGCTGATGATGACTCATGAAGTGCACACAATGCAACCAAATAGTTACTTATAAGCATATATGCTATCTCCCACGTACATATATAAGAAGGGAATGGGTATAAGAGGGATGCAAGAGAGTCATGCTAACCGGAATGCACATGTGTAGCACATGGGAGATTGTGCAATCATATAGGAGATTCATGCAATTGCTAAAACAGTCAATCAATTTTCTGAATACACAATGAATCAAATTTCCAGATGTGTAAGTGAGTAACATGAAAAAGGATAGTTGTAATATGGATATTCAGATTTTCAGATTAACACAAGGAGATATTTTACAGACTGCACTTCAATTTTGTATTGGAGGCTACGCTCTACCACAATGAGTTTTCACCAACATTTTTTAACTCAACCAATATCACATGATAGTCAGAATTTTTCAAGAGTGATCAGGTTCAATTAATTCCTTTTTACGCGAGTAGAGGCATGGAGCTCATGCCAGAATCCCCGGTTACTCAGAATACTGAACCATTTCACCTAATTTTGAACAGAGATACTAGTCAACACTTTTCAGATATGAACCACATCACGTCTCAGGTGACATGTGCCCAGTTTACTCAGTGAGACCGAGCATTGCTCTATCTTTCATTTCCATTTTAAATTTCTCAACAAGGATAGGTAGGCAGCTTTTTCCTCAACTATCTCTTCAACATACATGCAGCAAGTTTAACATCTCGAGAGTGTTGAAAAGAAATTCATATATCATTTTCTTTAACACTTATTTTCACATTTTGTGTATGAAGTGTACGAATTTGATTCAGCATGTACACCGAAAATATCTTGAATACACAACAGTGCAACTCCCCTTAAATAGATGCACTTATAAAATATAAACTCTTCCAGAGTGTACGACATGAAACACTCCAATAATGACTCAAATGCAGCATTATTTATCCAGAAGACATAAGGCCATAAAAATGCCAAGGGATGGGGTTGAATAGCATATAATAGCACATAAGCACAAATTGGGAGTTTATGCAAATGCACTATGACATGCGTGCGAGCAATGTGATGTCAATTGAATGGGCAATTTGATACCAACTAAATGGATGCCGACTAAATAAATTAAGTGCGACTAATACATGAGTTCCAATGCAATACAACGTATGAGCATATGAGAATGTGATGCAATATGTAAAGTGATTCAGACTTTTAATTTTTATTTGCATGATCTAAAAACACCTTATGTATTGAATTATGATGCATGCAACCTATAACTATGTGAGAATGGAATGCAAGATGAAAAATGACACTATATCCAAGAGAGCTGTTCAGATTTGAAAGATGAGCATGGAACATTATTCATCACAAGTGATTTATATACAAAGGTGCAGAAATCATTTAGCATACAGTGGAAATCATTTATTGTCAGAAATTGTTAAGAATAGATTTTTAAAGATTTTGAAATCAATCACAAGTCATTCAGGAGTTGACATTTCCATTGCAGAACTCTTCACTTCAACAAGGATCAATATTAGAAATTTTGAAGCAATTCATCATGAGCATGTTACATGTTTCAATTGGAGATCACTCAGTCAATAGAGAATGAAATATCATTCATTTCAACTTGTTTAGCTAGCAAGACCCCCTTTGACAAAAACATGAATCTCAGAAAAATTCAGTGAAAGTGCAATGTTTCTCTTATGACATGGGGCTAGCTAACAAGAAGCAAATAATAGCATCAAAAAATTCTATCAAGGCCAAATAATCGATTTCTTCCAGTTCTGGTACAAGGTGGAGAACTTTGGTCCAAAGACCAACTCACGCATTGTGAGAGTTCCTAGGTGGATGTGACCCACCTTTTCACTACTCAGTATTTGATATACCAGATACTCAATTAAGCTCAGATGTCATCATGCAATTCAAATTGAGAGATATTCAAAGCCAATCACCCCATACACATCTCTCAAGATTATCATACTGGGGCAACAACATGTCATGTTTTCAGAATATATACTGGAGTTCAGCAGACCTGTTGAGAGGTGCATTCCATAATCTCCCACATGTAAATGTCAAGATTCATCAACAATGTTTATGCATGAAAATGGATATGCATTCTAATAACAAAACAAATTTTTTTATTCATGGAAATATGGTTAAAACAAATATGAGTTTTCCAAACAGAGCTCAGAAGTTAATTTCTAATACTTGTGCCTTGAGCATCCATCATCTTCCAAGTCTGTCACCTATTGAGCCTATTCTCAATCAAGAATATGTGAGCCTTTCATACCATGCATTGGGTACTCGCTTCAGTTCGTACAGAACTTCCTGCAGCTGGTGCACATGTTGTGGATGTTTTGGGTCTTCAAGCCTTACAGGTTGTTATCCCGTTCAGCAATTGGCACATGGTACTCATCAAAGTCACTTCCTGTTACTTGGTGGCAGTTAAGGAAATTCTCATCATTTTTCATCCTTGCAAGGTATTTCTTCAGTTGATTCATCCTTCTTGATCATATCTAACCCAATCTCACTTGTATTCCTGAAAGTATGATCTGCATCCAAAGATGAAATGATTTGGTTTGTCAATTCCGATTCAAGTCAAGACTTTTATTTAGCACCTAAAGTCTACTTAAACACTTCTAGATATAAATGCATGACAAATTATTTTAACAACCAACATCCCCTAGACAGCTCTAGATGCAATGCATGACTCATGTTTGAACCTAAACATTAAGCCCATATGACGAATGTGGTTGCTCCCCCTTATTGTGTGCATGAATGTGATATGCTCAGTAAAAAATCTAATGTCGTTTGCAGCCTTTTAAGTAAATGACTCATAGTACCAGGCGGAGAATTTAGATCCGAAGATCACCTCATGCGTAGTGATAGTTTTCAGACATGCTTAACCTGCCCTTCCACATGTCACCATTTGATATACTATGTAATCATGGATGACGAAGGCAGGGGGATTGCAATGCATTATGGCATGAATACACAATGTTCAATTTATGCATGACAGAGTATGAAAGTGTATGCAAACTCAATATATGTAGTGAAATCAAGATATGAAGAATCCTATAACAAGATGCTATATGACAAGTGATATATGCACAAATATGCAAACAACCATGAATGGAATGCATGTACGGACATATGCAAGACTACATGACTCACAATGAATCAAAACCTTACACAATCACTAGAGAGAGTAGGAGAGATATCACCTGAATGCTCAGATTCATTTTTTGATTATCTTCCAACCTGACTTATGCCACTTGGCCCGTGTGCCTTACCTTCTTGATGAAAACAAATTTCATGCTTTACATTCCCAAGGCACACCTGTAAAACAGATTTCTCATTTGGCCTTCTTAGGTACCCAAATCCTTTTGGGTCCTTGTGGGTTAGCATCAACTTTGGCATGTAATTTCTAATTCTTAACAACATTCAAGTCATTATTTTTTATGAGAAAACAAAATTGCTTAACATTCCCAGATTTGCCAAAGTGATGGGGGGAAGCACGTGGCATCACATTTTCCCTTCTCATTGGTTCTACTGATTTGTGTGTGTGAGCATGATGTGTTGAGTGGGAGTTCTTTCTCTTCAACAATAACCAGCAATGTGAAGTTGTATGACCCCTTTTGCCACAGAGATTGTAATGCATGGAAGATTTTATGGTGAAAGCTTTCTTTACATTTTTCAAAACAGTTTGGTTTCCACATGCTTTCAAGTCATCATTCTTCATAATGAAACAATCATGCATGACATGTCCGGATTTACCACAGTAAAAATATGAGAGTTTCTTTCTATGTGGTTGTGTGTGCATGGCAGAAGTATGTTTAACATGCATGAGTGTGCTAGCAGCATTTTTAGATTTTTGATGTAAATTGATTTTGTTTGTGGATGCATGTGTGTATGCAACATGATTTTTCTTTTTCATATTTTCATTTGATGTGCTGGCTATGTTTGAACTGTGCACAAAAGATGTATAAACTTTATTTCCAAACTTCTTTTTGTTCACAGGATTATAGCACAGCCCTTCCCTTTGAAAATTCACTTTCATCCCGAATAATTTATCCAAATTTTCTTGACCATTTACAAATCTAGACAGTGAATCATTCAAGTCAAGAATTTCAGATTGAAGAGATGAAATCTATAATTCAGAATTGGCAAGTTCTTCTTCACAAGTAGAAAGACTAACATTCAACATGGCATTGGTAGTCTTAAGGCATTCTACTTCTTGCCTAAGTTCATCCACATTTTCACATTCTCTAACAACCACAGATTTTCCTTTTTCAAGAATCAACAATCTTTCAGAAATGGCTTTATTCAATTCCTTCAATTTCTCATTTTCTTTAACAAGCTTTTCATCATGAATTAGTTCATTTATCAAGATTTGATCATCGGCCATTGAATTTAGCTTGCCCTTCAATGCTTTATTCTCATTTCTTAAGGAGCTGATTTGATCTTTATGAAATTCAACGTCGAACACATGAGCCTCAATCATTTCCTCTAAATGTGAGCATTTTTTACAAGAGGAATTACAATTATTTTGTTCGGCATTCTTTTTCAATTTTTTATTTTCGGATTTTACCTTCTTATATTTATCAACAAGATCATCATATGCAATCAACAAATCTTCATAGCTAAATTCATCTTCATTATCAGAATCAGAATTTACCTTTGAGCTTGATCTACTTGGCTGATCACTCCCTTGTTCACTCGTGCCTACCACAAGACATTGGTCACCATGCTCTTCCCAGATTTTGGTTAATCCATCCAAAATGTCATTCGTAGATCTGCAATGGGAGACAAAGGGAAAATAATTAGAATCAACTGCAGTAGTTAGCAACTTTAACACCAAATAATTTTGATCATATTTAAGCTTTTGATTTTCAGTCCAGACATTTTTATCTTTAGGCAATTCATAAGGACCATGTGAGATAAGCTTCCATAGTTTAGGGTCGTATGAATTGACTAGACTACACATCCTTCCTAACCACACATTGAAATTGTAACCATCAAACATGGGTGGAGAGTTTAAGGTGTACATCATGGTAGTCATTGATCTGGATCACTCTAGATCGTTAGATCTATGAAATTAGAGCCTTGGCTCTGATACCAGTTGAAGTCCCGCGATCAATGACACCCAAGAGGGGGGTGAATTGGGTGTTAACAAATTTTACGAAAACTTTTGGCCTTTTTGAAATATGTGATACAATGCTAATTAAGAGGTTCAAAACTATTTGTTCACAAATTGGATTTATCAAACTTAATTAGATGATGATATATATTATGCAATATATACGTGGATAAATCCAGAATCATAATTACTCTAACACTCACGTAGAATGGAGGTAGAAGAAAAGGACCAAATCACACAATGCAAAACACAATACACAGCGGTCTTTAAGGTGGTTCGGATGCAACGACGGCCATCCTACATCCACCCCTGACCAAACCCGGTGAGGCTTCACTCGGGGATAAATCCCCAAACGGAGACGACGCTCCAACCACACACGCAGGACGACGCCTGCACACACACGGGGACGTGCCCCAATACACACACACACACGGAGACGATGTCTCGAACACGATCCAACAACCGGATCACCAACACACACACACTTGCTGCGACAGATGCAGCACTCTCCACACATAAACACTAAGACCTGGATAAAATCACACACACACGCAAATCTAAGAAGACCTATGCACACACGAATCAAATACAACACACACACACACGACCACGGATCCAACAACGATCCACACACACACAAGTTTTCGTAGTTTATACAAAACACGAATATGAACTTGAAACACAATAAAGCACAGTTTAGAAATCCCCCGATTTGGCTTCCTTTTCAACGTATGTTGCTGATCTTGAGTGTTGCCTTCCCTCTTGCTTGAATGACTTGAAGTGGATTGTGAAAACCTTGCTCTTTTCACCCTTGAACAACCTTCTTCTCAGATCTGTGCTTGCTTGCTTCTTCTTCTATCTTCCTTGGGCAATCTTCCTTTGAATCCTTGCTTCCTTGCTTGCTTCTTTTCCTTGGAAGATGTTGGCTTCAGATCTACCTTCAATTGGTTGAGGATGGATGAAGAACACTTACTACACGGAGTACTGTTCACGGCTACAGTAATCGTTCCTTCTTCCTTAGATAACTTCCTTGATCTCCTTGATCCTTGCTTGCTTCTTCTCTTCCTTTGAGATTGCTGGCTTCATATGGAGCTTGAATACCTTCAGATGGATGAAGAGATTGCTGGACAAAGTACTATTCACGAAGGGTTGTAGCAGCCTTCTTCTTCCTTTGATAGCCTTCCCCTTTGATCTCTCTTGAAGCCCCCTTGGATAATTAGGGTTATGACTCTAATAGGATGTTTTATAACCCTTGGAAGGTCTATGGACAAGCCCTAGACCAGATCCACAAATTCTGGAGGATTTGGTGGCTTTGGGATTAAACAATAGCAAGAGGAGATGCTTCTTTCGAGAAGGATAAAAGTCAATATTTTTGACTTATCGGGGCTGGCGGTCGACCTGCAGAGGCTGGCGATCGACCGCTACTGAGAGAACTGCTGGCCGTTGGTTTCTGGGAATTCCGATCGACCGCTACTGGGCTGGCAGTCGACCGCCACTGTGAATCCCTGTAGGCGGTGAGCTGCTGGCAGGGGCGGTCGATCGCCCCTGATCTGGCGATCGACCACCAGCTGGGCAGACCCCGGGTTTTCCCGGGTCGGTCCGTTAACCTCTTCAGCTCCGTCACTTAAGTCCTTTAGCAGTCCGTTCATGTCTGTTTTGGATTGTAGAGGAGTAGGGTGCTTATCCACACGTTTAGTTCACCAGGTGACTGCCATGAGTTTAATCCTGCAAGCAAGATAGTCAGGGTTAATACCATGCTTGCTCACATTAAAGAGGTTATGAAACATCTTACCTTTTGTAAAACTAATTCAATCAAGCAAGAATCACAACCATGTACTGTTGCCATTTGCCATCTCAACCCTACATAGATAACAAGAGCATGAGCAATCAACCACAAGTTTAGTTATCATCACTTAATCACACATTAAGTTTAGTTATCATCAAAACTATAACTTAACAATCACAACAATCATCAAAACCATAACTCAACACATACTCTTCTCCCAGGCAGAGCGACATCTCGCCACGTCATGTCCACACGTGAATTGATAAGTCCACTATAAATAAATTAAGTTTCACACTTAGTATACTGTTGGGAATTGAGTTTGGAAAATACTTGAATTAAATGATGTAATTACGTACTGAGAACATGTCTCATAAGTTTTCACGGACTTCCACTGGAAATTCCTTGAAAGACGTTACTGGGCCGGGCACATGTGCCATTACTAGAGTGGTGGAATGATGGACAACATCGTGAGGTTCAAATTTCTTACTGCAATTGCAAATGTGCAAATATTCATATTAGACAGTTGAAGGCTAAATAATGAATGTAATAACCTTATAAATTTACCCGGAGATCCAGCACGGGCGACGTCCATCGTGGGCTGTGCCTCCCTCGTGACGATTGTCGGCATCGTCAAGTGGCTGAGTAGTGGGGTTGTGCCCTGTACAAATGGGAGGTGGTGGGAGGGCATTGGGACCTGTAAGAATTATTTTTCACAAGTAAAACGACTATTTTGTTGAAAATTAAAATATACATACCTGTAGCGGGAGGTGGTGGGGGTGGCGTCTGTACAATAGGTGGGAGGGTATTGGGACATGTAAGAATTAAATTTTATAAGTAAAACAAATATTTTGCTAAAAATTAAAACATACATACCTGCAGCGGGAGGTGGTGGGGGTGGCATCTGTACAACATGTGAAAGGGCACTGGGACCTGTAAGAATTAATAAACATAAGTAAAACGAATATTTTGCTGAAAATTAAAACATACATACCTGTAGCGGGAGCTGGTGGGGATGGCGTCTGTACAACAGGTGGCAGGGCACTGGGGCCTGTAAGAATTAATAAACATAAGTAAAATAAATATTTTACTGAAAATTAAAACATACATACCTGTAGTGGGAGCTGGTGGGGATGGCGTCTGTACAACAGGTGGGAGGGCATTGGGACTTGTAAGAATTAATAAACATAAGTAAAACGAATATTTTATTGAAAATTAAAACATACATACCTGTAGCGGGAGCTGGTGGGGATGACGCATGTACAAGTGGTCGTTAGCCGACACTTGGACCTATAAGACATTCTTTTAAGCTAGTAAATGATTATAACATTTATATAGCTAACTATTTTAATAGATATACCTGTACCCGAAGAAGACGCCAAAGAGGAGGGAGTAGAGCCCCTGTCACTGCCGTGGCTCCTCCCACTCCTAGTATGTCACGTCCCGACGCGGAATATCGGGACCGGCAGTAGAAAACTCTAGTAAAGATAACATGCTAAGCTAAGAATTAACATAATTCCATGAACAGAAATAACTCCAATCTATTACAATAACCATCAAACCGACTTAAACATAATCAAGCATAACCTCCACTCGACTCCGTTACAATAACTAACACAAGCTCTAAGGCATAGCTAGATGTAAAACAACTAAATAATCTCAACATATCTACTAGCAGATACACTCCAAGTCATCACTCTTGCCCATTCCCATCCATCTGTGAATCTTCACCTGAGCTGCTTGGAAAGGGGGGAAACAACTATATGAGCGAACGCTCAGTAGGTAACAACAGGCAAGCGTAAGTGATTAACCAATTAATTACATGTATATGAAACGGAAAAAAAGAAATAACGATCGAATGAAACAACATAATAAAAGAAAGTGCTAAAGAATGGAAATGGAATAACAATATGACAGGAATTACAAGTTTATGAACAATATATATAACATGAAATTGTAGGAAATTGGCCAATCAAGCAAGAATATAACAAAGTCAAACACGATTCAAGTAAGAGATAAGAGATCATTGTCATAGACATCACACTAGTCATGCACACGGTGCAATACCTCACCATGTCATTACAAACTCCCATGGGCACAAGTACTTTTCGGGCACTCTCCCCAGGACCAGACCGGGCCCCTATGATGCGTTGGCATTCATTTATTGGATCCAAGATCCCAAGTTCCGTCTAGACTTTAATCAAGTTAAATGGCCAATTATAATCAAGTACAAACTTATCTCGGAACATCCCAAGGCTAAGTTGAAGAGATACTATCCAGAATTTCTGTCCAGGAGTTTAAATTATCAAGAACCATCATGTTCTTGGATTCAAAACCATAAAACACAGAGAAAACTAGTCTCTGGAAGATATGCAGTCACTATTGGGCCGCTCAAGACTTGTGCGGTCGACACTCTGGCCGCACTAACAGGAACTGGGCTGGGTTTAGCCCTCGGGAGGTCAAGGTTGAACGGCTGATAAAGGGCCGCTCTACTATATGAACGGTAAGTATTGGGCCGCTCAAGGCCAGAAGTTTACAAAATGGAAGATAGGATATATGGTCCTGACAGATCGGCTCATCAATTGAATGGTCCATTAAGGGCCGACTGTCAGATGTACGGGCCATTACTGGCCGCACAACACAGGGCCTAACAATAATCTAGAAATTCACCCAAGGGGGCTCTTGGGCTGCCATAGGCAAGGTGGAACTGAACCAGAGTCCAGCCCACTGTCTGCTGGTCGGCCTATGGTCTACTGGGATGATCAAATCAGAAAATGGCCGAAGATAGATCAAGGATAATCGGCCAAGACTAATTGGCATTAGCCAGGGATGAACGGTTGCCACTAGGCCGTTCAGGGTGATATGCGGTCGACTATCAACCGCGCATGTCCCTGCTAGTCCAATTCGGACTATGACTCAAATCACAGCGGTTCGATTGAGTCCAAAATCAATTCTAAGGGATAATAATGGTTCAAGATTAACGGTTCAGGTCTAAGGTTAACAAGTGTAAACCTAATAGCCATTTCAATTATCAATGATTCACAATTAAGATTGACATTCATTGGAAAGATGAATCAAGATCAAGCTCAAAATAAATAGATCAGCAAGAATTATTTACTGTCATGAATTACAGTTTATTAGGTGTGTTGCTAACATGCCATTAACCACTAATCTACTAACATAACATGTTGAAATGATAATTAATCTGTTCTATTATAGATGTGCGGTCGGTTCTGGACCTTACATCCTCATGAACGGTTACAGACTGGGGGCACACGTCTCCTCAGGTCCGAAGGCCTGCTGGATATGGACGGTCAGACATGTGCCGGCAGAAAGGATGTGCGGTCTGTAACTGGCCACAGGATAGGCATGCGGTTAGGGTTCGACCACATGTTCTAGGGAAACGATCAGATATAGAAAGCTTTAAACGGTCAAAAAAAGGCCACCTATCTTGATGTGCGGTGTATCGTGTGGCCGCACAAGACCAGACAGGTCGCTGCCCCTTCGCCTTGCCCGACTCCGGCGAGGTTTCTAGGGTCAGAACTAAAACATGAAATTCGCACGATATAAAGCATGGAATTTGGGGCTTTTACTATCAAAAGAAAGAGCACAAAAAACTATACGAGGTGCATGAATCAATTTTGTGTTTACAGCCTGAAATTACCACTTAATCGAAAGAGAACAATTATAACCCTAAATGTGACATGCTTCTACAAAAACCTAAAATTCTCACAGAACACTTGATGAAATTTAAGGCTTTCCATATCAATGAAAAGCTGACATAATGATGCTTCCAACCATATATTATTTGTAGGATTTGGCTTGCTATCACCTACCTGAATCGGATGAAGAAGGAAGGAGAAAGAAAACCCAAGACGTCGGTACACGCATCAACTAATCGCTGGAGATCTCCCTTGATCCAACACCTCTACAGCAGCCACTGGTTCTAAACGATTCTAGGGTTTGAGAGCTTCATTTTAATAGGTCACACGCCTTCTGGAGGGTTCTATGCGCGGAGTATTCATCCACGCAAGTTGGGTTGATGTGAACGCCGCCGCAAAAGTTGACTCGATCCAAACTCCGCCAATTGCATCTCCTAGGGTTAGCGTTTCAAGAGATTAAGAGAGGGGAAATGATCCTCTCATCCTGGCCTTTCATTTGCCACCGGTTTGGGCTCATTTGATGGAGTATTGGGCTCGAATTTGGTGTTTCAAGGTATGGTTAACTAAGTGTTCAATTTGGGCTTAATCCACTAATTCGGCCTACATACAGATTTTATTTGGGTTGGCCACAGAAGATAAGTTTGTTAAAAATGTTGTCCTCTACAAGAATATAATTTTTTCTTGATTTTTTATAAAATGGTCAAAATTTAGCTTATTCTATTTATTAAGGAATTATTCTAATTAATTTCAAATAAATTTCTAATTAATTTCTAAAAGAATCAGGGTATTACACCCTTCCCCACTTAAGGAATTTTGTCCTCCAAATTCAATGCACTTAATAATAAAAGGAGGGAGTGAGACATCTCACTTAGAATAAGTCAGGGTACTTTCTCCGCATAATATGTTCTGACTCCCAAGTAGCTTCTTCAGTTCCACGCCGACTTCACTGCACTTTAACCATCGGTATGGAACGATTCCTGAGTTGCTGTTGCTTCCGATCCAAAATCTTGATCGGTCTTTCTTCATAAGTCAGATCTTCCTTCAATTCGAAGTCCATATGCTGAATAATGTCAGTGTGATCATACACATATTTCCGTAACATATACACATGAAAAACATTATGTACTCCAGATAACTAAGGTGGTAGTGCCAAACGGTAAGCAACCTCCCCCACTCTTTCCAGAATCTCGAATGGACCAATGTATCTTGGACTCAGTTTACCCTGAATACCAAACCTTCGAATTCCTCTCATAGGGGAAACCTTTAAAAACACATGCTCACCAACACGAAATTCCAAAACTCTCCTCCTGGTGTCGGCATAACTCTTCTATCTGGATTGTGCTACTTGCAACCGATCTCTGATAATACAGATGTTCTTGGACGATTCGAAAATGAGATCTGGTCTAAGCCATTGCTTCTCACCTAGCTCATCCCAACATAACAGGGATCGACAGCTTCTACCATACAAAGCTTCAAATGGAGCAATCTGAATGCTGGCCTGGTAACTATTATTGTAGGCGAATTCAACCAATGCCAAGTGATCACTCCAACTACCTCCAAAGTCAATCATGCAGGCTCTAAGTATATCTTCCACTATCTGGTTGGTCCTTTCAGTCTGTCCGTCTGTTTGTGGATGGAAAGCAGTACTAAAATTCAGACGAGTTCCCAAGGACTCTTGCAATCCTTTCCAAAAATGAGAAGTGAACCTGGGGTCTCTATCAGACACAATGCTGACTGGTATACCATGTAGTCTTACCACTTCCTTCATATACAAAGCAGCCAAAACATCAACTGTCCATTTAGATTTAATGGATAAGAAATGAGCAGATTTTGTCAATCTGTCGACAATCACCCATATTGCATCAAATCCACTACGAGTCCTAGGTAGACCCATAATGAAATCTATGCCAATGCTCTCCCACTTCCATTGGGGTATATCAAGGGGTTTCAATTTCCCTACTGGTCTGAAATGCTCAGCCTTGACTTACTGACAAACCAAGCATCTACTTACGAAGTCTGCAACTTCTCTTTTCGTATTCGGCCACCAAAAAGATCTTTTCAAATCCTTAAACATCTTAGTACCTCCAGGATGAATGGTGTATCTAGATCTATGAGCTTCCTCGAGGATCTTACTCTTTATCTCAGCTACATCAGGTACACAACTTCTTCCCTGAAATAACAATCTTCCATCATCAGTCATCATGAAGTCCGGTCTGTTACTCAAGCTTCCCTTGATATCCACCAACTCTGGGTCATCATCTTGTAGAGACTTGATTTCCATCAATAATTTGGGCTTAAGTTGAATATGAGAAATCATAACCCGATCCTTGTCAACATTAAGATCCAAACTAGCTAACTGCTCTAACAATTTCCATTCTTGTAACATGAGACTTGACAACTTAGCTATAGGCTTGCGGCTTAAGACATCTGCCACAACATTACCTTTTCCAGGATGATACTCAATGGAGAAATCGAAATCCTTCAAATACTCCAGCCATCTTTGCTACCTTATATTGAGTTCCTTCTGAGAAAACAAGTATTCAAACTCTTGTGATATGAAAACACCATAAATGCCTCTCCATACAAGCAGTGCCTCCATATCTTCAAGGTGAACACCACTGCTGCTAGCTCCAAATCATGAACATGATAATTCTCTTCATGCTTCCTCAACTGCCTAGAAGAATAGGCTATCACTTTCCCGTGCTGCATGAGTACACACCCTAAACCAATACCTGAAGCATCAGTGTATACAACAAAACCTCCTTCTCCAGAAGGTAAAGCAAAAATAGGTGCAGTAGTCAAACATTCCTTCAAGGTCTGAATGCTTCGCTCTCAATCTTATGACCAATCAAATTTGATCTCCTTACGGGTTAATCTTGTCAGAGGTACCGTAATTTTGGAGAAATCTTGAATAAACCTTCGGTAGTAACCTACTAGGCCTAGGAAACTTCTCACTTCGGTCACATTAGTAGGCTTATCCCAATTCTTTACTGCCTCTACCTTCGAAGGATCAACAGAAATACCTTCTTTTGTGATTATATGCCCTAGAAAGGACACCTCTTGTAGCCAAAAATCACACTTACTAAACTTGGCATATAACTGATGATCTCTCAATAGTTGTAATGCCATCCTCAAATGTTCAGCATGCTCCTCCTCACTCTTAGAATAAATCAAGATGTCATCAATGAACACCACGACCCATTGATCAAGATAGGGCCGAAACACATCGTTCATCAGCTGCATGAAAGCTGCAGGTGCATTCGTTAGCCCAAAAGGCATTACTACAAATTCGAAATGCCCATACCTGCTGCGGAAGGCTGTTTTATAGATATCTTCTTCCTTAATTCGTAACTGATGATATCCAGATCGGAGGTCGATCTTAGAAAAATACTGAGCTCCTGCTATCTGATCAAATAACTCATCAATCCTTGGCAATGGATATTTGTTCTTGATAGTCAATTGATTCAATTGTCGATAATCGATGCACAACCTCATCGAACCATCCTTCTTCCGGACGAATAATACAGGGGCTCCCCACGGGGAAGTACTAGGACGAATGAACCCTTTCTCAAGCAATTCCATCAACTACTACTTTAGTTCCCTTAGCTCCGCAGGAGACATACGATAAGGAGCTTTGGAAATAGGAGTCGCACCAGGAATTAGATCAACAGAAAAGATAACTTCCCTTTCAGGAGGAAATCCTGGTAGTTCCTCATGAAAGACATCTGGAAAATCTCGGACGATAGAAAAGTCCTCAATCTCAATCTTCTGCTCAGGGGTGACAAAAACAAAGGCTAGAAAAGCCTTACATCCTCTTCTCATCAGCTTATCAGCTCGAAGAGCCGAAATAAGTGGAACCGACTTATGGTGTCTAATTCCTATAAAAGATAGTCCAGGGTGTCCAGTGAAAGACACAGAAGATCTGCACTGAACATTGGCCTCATACTTAGCCAACCAATCTGCTCCTAGGATTACGTCATAATCCTTCATGTCCATACAAACTAAATCAACTGACAGGTTTTGTTCATTGATCAAGACCTTACTAGAAGGATAGAAATACTTAATTGCTGATCCGGAACCAATAGGGGTTGAAATCTCTAACGGAGAATTCATCAAAATTGGCTTCACAGCTAAAGACTTCACAAATCTTTGAGAAATAAAAGAATGTGTGGCACCAGTATCAAAAAGAATAAAAGTTGATTTATCATGTATAATAAGAGTACCTTCGACAAGTCCACCCTCCTCGGCGGGTCCTATCTCATCTTCTTGTAGAGCCTGGAGCTTGCCTTGCTGCTTCTTGATTCCATGCGGTTTCACCGGGGTTGCTTGTTCAGATAAAAGAGGACACTCGGGAATACTGTGGTCCCTACTACCACAACGTAAACAGGCACCCATTTTGCGTCAGCACTCTTCCATCTTGTGACCTGGACGGTCACCGTACTTGTATACGCCCTTGAATGGAACAATATCTTAGAACAGGTGCTAGAGATTCAGAGGGGGGGGGGGTGAATGAATCCCCTTATAAAAACTTGTCCAAATATAAAACTAAAGCGGAAATAAAATCTTAACTGGAGATGCAGCAACCTTCACTCTTAGTGAAGAGGTTTATCTGTTGAGCAGAACCCGGAATTCAATCGGTGTAGGACAAGAAGTCCTCTAACTCATCTATCAAGCACATCACATGCAAGGGAGATATTCAATGTAATTCAAAAACAGCTGAGCAAAGAAAAAACATGCGATACCTGTGAATGGGGTAGATGAAACGGAAAGATACACCACAATCACAACCACTGCACAGAGGATTTTTAGGTGGTTCGGCCAGACACAAGTCTGCCTACGTCCACCCCACACTCCCAACCGGAATGTGGATTCACTAAAACTACTGGGCAACACAGCTTGCCAACATACGCTGTCACACAGCTTTCCAGAGGAACATGCTCCTCTCTTCCTCCAACCCAGGAGGGAAACACCAGTGACCCACGGCCACAGAAATCCAGAGACCAAGGTCTCTCTTCCTCCTACCCGAAGGGAACACCCAAGTGACACCTTGTCACTTGCAACCAGAGGACGAGTCCTCTCTTCCTCCTAGCCTGGAGGGAACCCCTAGCAACCCACGGTCACTAGAAACTAGAGACTCACGTCTCTCTTCCTCTATACCAAGAGGGAACCCACAAGACAGCCCCCAGCTGCTTGCTGACCAGAGGTGAAGAACCTCTCTTCTCCTGATGGCACAGGAGGAATCCGTTCTCACAAGAGACACGGAAGATCAACAAAGAAACCTTAAAGAAAAGACAAAAACAATGCCATCTAACTCCAGTTGCTGAGCGTACTGGTGCTGAGCACGTGATCCGAGGATAAGAATAGTGTCCAGATGAGGACACGTGTACTGACAGCCTACTGGATGCTGCCATGTGGTCTGAATTCTTAGGGCGGGAACTGTGGAAGCCACACGCGCCCTGACTGCTGCTGCTGCTGCTGGTATATAATGGAGCCTTCGTCTTCAGATGGAGGCTGATCGTGATCGAAGCCAGAGAGCAGAAGCTGAGAGAAGAAAGGGAAAAAGAAGAGAGAGCTTCCACGATCCAGCAGAAGAAAAGAAAAAGAGAAAGAGAGAAAAGGAGAACAGAGATCGAGAGAAGAAGAGAAGTGCAGAAGAAAAGAAAAAGAGAAAGAGAGAGAGTGAAGAAAGAGAGCGAGGTCGCGGGTTCAAATCCCAGGTGCCACTGGGGGGGAGATTGTTGGTTTATGCCAGCGTCTCCTTGGAGTTGGTGTGTACACGTGGGGTATGGGACCCACGTGGACCATCGGTGCTTGGCAGCCCAACCCACCGCATGGATTATGGGGTCCATGTGCGAAGCCCCTCATGCCCGCCCACAGCACATAGACGTGGGGCCCTGCGCTGCCATAAGGAAATACGGTCTAACCTTCGCTACCAGCACGAGCTTTTAGCGCAATGGTAGGGCCTTGATCCTGCAAATTGGTATCAGAGCGGTTCTCTGATTGATCAGATCCAACGATCTGCAGAGGATCCTGTTGTCCCTTGGTGCTTTTCTGTTTCTACCCCTTGCTGCATTAATCTAGTTGCCGATTTATTCAATGGGTTCTCCACCAGTTTTCAATGGCTCTAACTTTAACTCATGGATTAGCAGTCTTCACAATTATGTGAAAATGATTAATCCGGATCTGTGGAAGTTAATTTCACAAGGTCCCCACAGACTGCCAAAGGAAAAGTCCAAATGGACTAAAAGTCACAAGTCAAAATATGGAGAAAATCAGAAAGCCTTTAACCTGATGAGAGCAGCTACTGACAAGGTTCTACATTCTTTTTTTTATAAATCCAGTTAAGGACATTCTGGATCAGCTGAAGCTAGCTCAGAGGATGAATGAGGATAACTACATGATGGCTGACGAGAGCAACCATAGCAGTGATCAAGAGGAATTCCAAGATGCTGAAGAGGTAATCATCCCCTTCTCTAGCTTCACTTTAGATGACTGGGTAGATGCCTATGCTGATCTGTTTCACTCCCATGAAAAAATGAGTAAGAGGTATAGAAGACTGAAAAAGAAGCTGGAAAAACTAGGAGGTGAAAATCTTGAAACTTTGAAAACTGAAAATGAAATATTTAGAAGACAGATAACAGAGTTTGATTCTATTAGTTCAGACTTAGATCATTTCAAATCTGAAAAACAATCTCTTATGAAACAAATTGGTCTACATAAAAAGGAGAGTCAAGAGCTTGTTTGTGAAATTGCTGAACTAAAGGAAAGGCTTAGCTTAGTTGATCAGGCTCACAACAATGATATTGTTCAAAATGAAAAATTTGTGAGAGAATTAGAATGTGTCAACTCTGAATTGGAAAAATGAAATCTGCAAATGAAATACTCAATAATCAGCTCAAGGAATTTGAACTCAAATCAATAAATTTTGAAAAAGAAAATAGATTGATTTCTGAAAAACTAGAGGCTGATAGAGTAACAAATTCAGATATTCACAAAAAGCTTGACAAACTTCAATCTGAAAAACAACAGGAAATGTTTCATGAATGTCAATCTCTCTCAGATGAATGGGTGCTTGATGCTGATCTCCTAGAGTAGAACAGTAAACTGGAAGAGGAAATCAATGAGTTGAAACATCTAAACACCCAGCTGACAGATAGGCTAATGACAATGGAAAAAGGCAAGTGTGTGAGTGTGGATAATTCTGATAGGTTGATGAATGCTGAACAAGAAATTGAGAGTATGAAAACCATCAATTTAATGTTAAATGGAAATGTCAGTTGTAGTGAACAGAAAATAGCTGGATATGAGCTTACTATCACATCCCTTCAACAAGAAGTTGATGATCTTTATAAGTCCCTATCTGAAGCTGACAATGAAACAAAACTAAAATAGGAAGTTGAAAAACTCAAAAGTCTGAATGATGCCTTGCATCAACAAGTCATTTCCTGTGAAACAGATCTGTCCAAATATGAAGCTAAAATTGCTGATTTGAATTTTGAGATTAAAGATTTGAAAAATTCTCTATCAAAATGTGTCAAAGGTAAGGACAATCTGAATAAGCTTCTTAGAAAGAGTGATAACTTTGAGAGAAAAAGACTGGGCTATAGTCCGACAAATAAAAGGATTAATGGGAATAAAACATTTACTGTTTTTATCAAAGCCACCAATCAGAACACAACCTCTGCTCCTTCTGTCTTCAAATTCACTGCACAAAAATCCACTGTGAAACCCAAAACTGTGGAACAAAATCAAAAACTGAAAAAGGGTGAAACTTCACAGAAGAAGGATAAATTGTCACGTCCCGAGCGCGGAAGCCTGCCCGCGGCGCGACAGTGCTTTATATAGAACCAAAGCAAGCTAGAGATTCTAAGGGCTTCTACCTTAGACAAGTAAAAGAGCGCGCAAGCTAAACCTTTAATTTGATAATTCCGATGATTCTACAAATACAAGGATCAATTCATACCCTTTATTGATCTAACTCATACATACCGACATAGTTCAGATTACAACATTGACCCAACATAATGAAATTACAATAATAGGGGCAATTCTAATTCTACACTTATCACTCAGAATCATCCCCTCCTGGAATCGGGTCGTCCTCCAAATCACCTGAAATGGTTAGATAACAACTGGATGAGCGAATCGCTCAGTAGGAATTACATCTCAAACCTTAACAGGCTTTAAGTGATTAATATTTCAATTCATGCATGCAGACAGTAGAGATCAAGGAATTTATAAAAATTGATAACGCAGGATGAGAGCAAGGAAAGCATATACATTCAATCTAACAGTAAGTGATACAAGACTGAACAAATAATGAACGACTGTAATTTGAAATCAGTAAGCAAGGTGAAACATGTACAGTAGGAATTGGCTATTTATATAACAATTCACTCAATGACATTTCAAGTCCAGTATTACCCCTTTTGGGGCCACGCAAGTATCGCCCTGTCCGGGCCAAGCAAGTGTTGATGGAATGTCTCAATTTAGCAAGTATTAGGACGCAATGCTAGACGCCCTCAAGCAAGAGATCTCTTCCCTTTGGTTTCGGGTGCTCCTCCCAGGACCGGACCGAGCCCTTTTGCCAGCATTTAAGTCATATTTTTGACATCCATTTCATTTATAGCCAATAAAGAATTTCAAGGCTAGGCTTGACCAGTAGGAAAATAAGGTGGAGTTGGAACGGAGTCCAAGGTGTATAATGACGAGTAATCCACGGATAACTGTGCGAGATTAGTACCTCCACTTTTATTGAATTTATCTCATTTTTCCTACTTTTTTTTAAAAGCATTCTCTCCATTAGAATAAAAATAACAAATTTAAGCATTTTCTCCATTTTTACCAAAAATATAATAATAATAATAATAACAGATTTAAGTATTTTCCCCCATTTTTACCCAAAATGTAATAACAATAAAAATAACAGGTTTAAGTCCATGTTGTTTTCCTACTCCATGTCGTTTTTCATACCCCTCACTTGGCCAAAGGAGACAGCAACGATCTTGAGGTAACCTCCCCTTTTCAAGACTTTTCTAGCTCAGATTGGGAAGAAGCCTATTCAGATTTACTTGATACATATGAAAGAATAAGAAGGGAAAATAAAAGTTTGAAGAAGAAGGTTAATCAGTTCAATAATGACAGCAACTCAATTGCCAACAGAACTGAACTAGAATTGGAGATCACCACCTTGCAAAATAAACTGAATCAACGCGAGATAGATGAAGAAAACGTCAAAGGGCTATTAGAAGAAAATGAAGTACTGAAAAACACAATTGACGAGTTAAAATTAAAGACTCAAGAATATGAACAGGAAACTAAGCTAACTCAAGAAAGAAACAACTCACTCAAGGAAGAAAACAGTCAACTTCTGAAAGAAATAGAAAGAATCCAAAGTGAACTGAAAAACAAACAGGAAACATTGAAAAAAAATGACTAAGGGTCAAGAAAACTTGAACGTTGTGTTGGGAATAAAAGTAAATTTTCAGAAAGAGGGGTTAGGGTACAACCCAACGGCTAAAAAGGAATTCCAAATAAAAACTTTAAATAAAATAGCTGACTCTAAAGGAAAAGGCCCCTTGATAAACTTATATCAAAACAAACAAAAGGATATAGCTGAAAGCTCCTCTAAACAGATTAATGTCACCTTGGAAGAGAGGAATTCTAAAGGGGAAATGGATAATCCACGTCAGTTTAAAAATAATAGTCATATCAGACGAGAAGTTCGAATTCACAGAAGTAACCAGACAAACAAAGCATTAAATCATGTTAACAAACACAAACCTGTAAAACAAGGTGTCTGGAAACAAGCTGGTCGACAACAGACCCCTCCTCTGTCGACCAGAGGCTCAACCAGAACAGACTGGTATCTGGAGAAACTATGGTGGTCGACAACAGACCCCTCCTCTGTCGACCAGAGGCCCCTCCTCTGTCGACCAGAGGCTTAACCAGAACAGACTGGTATCTGGAGAAACTATGGTGGTCGACAACAGACCCCTCCTCTGTCGACCAGAGGCTCAACCAGAACAGACTGGAAACAAGCTGGTCGACAACAGACCTACCAGATGTCGACCATGACCAGACACGCAAATAGAACCCACAAACTTTCTCAGCTGAAACAGATAATTTGTGATCCAGGAATGTCTGGCAGCCAAAAAGGACTTGTTGGTGCTAGGAATTGAACCCTGGACCTCAGATTTGAGATGTGCTACTTAACCACTAGGCCATGTTACTTCCTTAAGTAATAAATACATCAATAAATATAGGGATTAAGATTTTGACTTATAACGTCAGAAATCTTTATTTATTTTATACTCAGGGTGCTACACTAGGTTTAACGGGTTAGATGAGTCTCCAATATATTAAATGATATTTTAACAGACAATTACTGTCATATGAATAGTAAAAGTGAATAGTGTTACGTTTTATTTTAAAGGAATTTTATGAAAATAATTATATATAAAAATAGATGAAAATGAAAAATATATATCCCTCAAATTTCACATCAAGACCCCTCCAAATAAAAAAAATAAAAATCCTCAAAGATCATTACTCTTAACTTAACATAAAACATAACTGTTTACGGTTTCCACAGGTACTCAGTTTAACAGGTTTCACTATACTAAGTACTAAGTGATAGTTTAACAAGTTGAATACTCCCATATTAACTACTGATTATCTGACAAGTTTAATGTCATGGCATCTAACAGTTACTTAACAAGTTAATGCATTTAAATAATACCTTAATTAACTATGGGTTTTGTTAAAAATTGAGAAAACCTACTAACACATATTAATTATAGCTAATTCCTGCTAATTATTTCTAATATATGTTAATCCTTTCACTAATCTTTTTGATTTAAGTGGGTACATGCTATTTACTAGGCTGACATATGCTATGCAACAATAAATCACATGGAGATGCACTGCTTAGACACTAATTAACTAGTAGTTTAGTTAAAATTGAGAACACCTACCTGTTTGGATGGTAATTAGCGAAGGAAGAAGCTTCCCCAGCAACCTCCTCTCCTCCTAGTATGCAGCACAGAACCTCCCAGTCTAGGCTCGTATCTCGAAGCTCTAACTAACACAATGGGAGAGCTAGGCCTATATTTAATCCCCTCTACTAGACAGGCTTAGGGGGGCAAGATCTGAAATATGAGATAGTGACATGTGTTGGGGATAATGGAGGATAAGTGGCTTGGGAAATTTTGAATTTTTCCCCTTTTTCTTGGTGTCTATCTGGCCACGTCGCCCCCTTAAATTGGGTTAAATTGAGACTTGGCAAAAGAATGTTGATGGGGTGTGTAGAACCCTAGTCTTTGGGTTAAAGGCAAGACACTTAACCACCACACTAGGAGGTCATTTTGTTAAGTGGATTCCCTTTACATTTGATAACCATGAGTTCCTATTTCTTTCATAAGTTTAATATATCATAAACTTAATCATAATTGTTATATTTTTTTTCATAAACATTATTGTTATTATTAGTATTTGAAAATATTATTTATTTAATATTTTTATTTATTTATTTATTTATTTTTTTTTGTACACGGGTGCTACATAAATACACTCCTGTTACTATAAAAAAGGCTACACACAATTCACATGATCTCTCACACACTCATATTAAAAATGGGTCATGTTATTATTGTGGGAAAGGAGGTCACATAATGGAAGATTGCAGATTGATGTTAAAGGATGAGCATACTAGTGGAACCTTACAT
The DNA here is from genome assembly GCA_022559845.1 of Amorphophallus konjac. Classification (NCBI taxonomy): domain Eukaryota; kingdom Viridiplantae; phylum Streptophyta; class Magnoliopsida; order Alismatales; family Araceae; genus Amorphophallus; species Amorphophallus konjac. The sequence goes on from CM040121.1 coordinate 313,737,023, forward strand.
TCAAGAAATCCTTCTGATAGAAACCATGCTGCTAGGAAGCCTGATGCTTCATGTTATTATTGTGGGAAGCATGGTCATCTCATGAATGAATGTTTTATCATGAAAGAAGACGATAAACTACATGCCAGGTCTTCCATGCACTTTCATGATCCATATGGATCTAAACACAATTCTAATCAGCACATTGTGTGCTTCAACTGTAATAAGCCTGGGCACAAGGCTGCTGAGTGCTGGTTTAGATCTACTTGGGGTAAAAATGGTTTTCATAAAAGAAATTCTTTTACTTGCTCTCACTGTGGGAAGAATGGCCATACAGTCAAGAACTGTTGGCATGTTCAGAAGAACACTGTTAACCCCTATGGTGTCAAATTCCCTGCAAAACTATTTACAAGATTTTCATGCTATAACTGTGGGAAGCAAGGTCACAAATCTTCTGAATGTTGGCTGGTTAGGAATAAGAATCAAACTATTCATGCATATAACAGAAAATCTTATAATCATGTTTATAAACCTCATGCTACTGTTACTATGCATCCTAAGAACCAGAAACCAGTCACATCATGTAGATACTGTGGAAAGTATGGTCACTCTATGGAAACTTGCTATCTGATGGATCATGATGACCATGCTGCTATGAATTTGCTTAGAACACCTGTTAGGGGTAAGGCAGGACCCAAAGCTGCTTGGGTCCCTGCAAGTTCAAAATGATCAATATTTTGCAGGTGTGCCTTGGGTGCTGAAGAATAAAAAGGAGGAAATAAACCAAGGCACCCAAGTTGATAAAGCCCCATTAAGGTAAATTCTCTGCACTTCTTGTTCTTAGAATAACTGCATAGCATGTTAAATCCGTCTTTGCATATCAACTCAACATCTGCATTGTTAGATTTAATTTTCTAAACTCTCTTCCTACATGATTTGCATATTTAATGATAGACTGAATTTGCATATGCTGCCATTGAAAAATCTGATGCACTATCATGCACTTTGTAAGGGGGAGTTTGTCTAGTCTCATGCATTGTCTTCATGTCATATAGGTTGATTCTGTGTTTTTAGATAGGGGGAGTAAATGCATAGCATATCACTCATTTTGAAAAATAAAAAAAAGGGGGTGATACATTGCATATAGACAGGGGGAGCTAGCTTAATCTCTTCAGCTGTCTTTATCTGAACTCTACCTGTCCACCTATCTGATTCATCCTGTCATATCTGTGTTACCAGTTATTTCAACATCAAATGATCTCTCTTGACTGTTTTTGAAGTATTCATAATCTGAATTTATACCTTATTGATATATGTCTGCCTCTCCTAACTCTGCTGAAGGAGAGTTTCACTTCAATCCAGTCAATTCTTAACTTCTTTGCTCAAGGGCAGATCCTTTGCTGAAATTTTTCAGAATCTATGCTGTTTGTTGAAATATCAGTCAGCTCACTTGAATTACTAAGCTGAGATATGAAGTAAACCTTCAGTCTGAATACTACTTCATGAAAGTTAAAACATCTTTAATGAGAAACCTTCCATTATACATGCTTAAGAACATTTGTTAATTGGAACTGGTTTAAGTCTTATGTACTCCTGTTTGGACACAAGGAACTTGGAAATATATGATTCAATCTCTTAATAAACTTTAACTGTCTGCTTCATGTAAATTCATGTAAGAGCTTCTGACATCTGAAAAGTTGATATCCTTGTCTATGTTGACTGAGATATATAGTGTATGTGATTTTTCTTAAACACTTAACTTGTTCTGAATCATGAACAGAGCAATAACTGTGGTTACTGAGAAACCTGTCCAAAGGATTGTGTCATGAAGTACCATGGTTAACTCTGCTTAAAGAGATGATTGAAAATACTGTGAAATTTGGCAGAGCAATGGCATTGTTATATTGAGTAACTGGGGATTCTGGCCTCTAATCAAGGTGTATCCTCATGCCAAAGATACTTCCAATGCTACCTCTGTTCTCAAAAATGGGAGAAGCAATACGGTTGTCACACTGAGTAACTGGGGATTCGGGCCTCTGATCAAGGTGTCTCCCCATGTCAAAAGGTGTTGATAAACCAAAATTGTTCATTTAAAAAGAAAATTATGAACAAGTGTAAATCAAATTCTGAAAGAACAATGTAAAATTCTGTTGCACTCTCTTATGTATCTCTTAAAACTGTCATGGAAAGTAAACTAAGTAAGATGGAAGTTGGTTGAACTAGAATTTTATATGAGCTTGTAGTTCCTTTTTATTAAGAGCTGGTTCAAATATGAGTACAATTCTTTTTGAAAAACTTGTTTACATCATTCTTAAACCATAACTGAAAATCAAGGTTTCATAAGCTTTTATAATGGAGGACTCTAGAACTTAAAAATTATGTTCTATGAAGTTAGTATCTTGCTGAAAAGTTCAATATCTCAATTTTCACTAACTGTTGAATCTGCTCATCCTATGGCTCTTTATCACTGTGTTTTGATTCAGTGGTATTAGACTGGTTGTCTTTTTTGATAAGCACTTCTCTCAGTTTACCATGTGTACTGGCAGTTTTTGGATAACCAGAGTTCATCCTTGTGGATCTCTCTTGCATCATAGATCATAAGGGCAAGATCCTCTGGTCTGTTTGAGAGACTATTTGCATAAGGGGACAATGTGCTAGTTTGTCTGATCATGTTGTTTGTCTGCATTAGCTCTATATCTTCTGCCATGTCAAAGGGGGAAGTATTGATTATACCAAATGAGGGAGTTTGTTTGCCAAAGGGGGAAATTTTTATTCAATCATTGCATGCTGGCTTCTTTTGATCATCTCTAACTAATGACCTTTTGCTGAAACTCTTAAAGGGGGAGAATTCTGATGACCTGTTATACATGCTTTAATTTCTCCCTATTTCATTTTTTTTGATGAAGGCAAAGGGGGAGAAGAATCTAATCTGAGTCAGTGTAACTCATAGTGTTGCCATCATCAAAAAGGGGGAGATTGTTGTGCCCCTGTGTGGTTTTGATGATGGCTGACACACCATGAGTCACACTGAGGTGTGCTAATTAATTTAGATGATTGTTTGACTGCTTAAATATCTGATTGTTTGCTTGAATAGCTAATTCATGAATATGGCTAAATTGGGTTAACATAGTGGCTAATTGTTCATGCAGTGCGTTGACGCTTCAAGGACACTGCGTGGACGCAGTAGTTCAAACAATCAAGAAAGAAGCTTACTGGATTACTCTGGTGCGTCAACGCATTCATAGTGTGGCGTCGACGCAGCAGGTTGATGGATCGACAAGGTGACCAGAGGGTGTGAGAGGGCTGAAGCCATCTAAGTTTAGATGCTGGAACACTAATGCGTCAACGCAGCATGATGAGAGCGTCGACGCAGCACGCCCATCTGCTGAAGACTTGATCACTGGATCATCAATGCGTCAACGCCACGGGTTGAAAGCGTCGACGCAGCAGTTAAAAAGGCTAGGCTGTTTGTTCACTGGAACGTATCCATGCGTCAACGCCATTGCTAGACAGCGTCGACGTAGCCATTGAGCCTGATAGGCATCTAGCTCGGAGACAGTTTAGAAGGTTAACGCTGGAGTTCTTAGCGTCCACGCAGCATGCAAACAGGCCGAACTATTAGGAGCAGAAACACACCACTGCGTCAACGCTTTAGCCTAGCAGCGTCAACGCAGCATGTCTATCCGCCAAATACATTGATCACTGGACTGCCGATGCCGATGCGTCAACGCAGCAAGCTGATGGAGTCAACGCAGCAGACTTGAGTTTCATAGGTTGAAGATCTCTGAAGGCTGCGTCAACTCCTTGGAGCAAGTGGGTTGACGCCATCTAACTCCAGTTGCTGAGCGTACTGGTGCTGGGCACGTGATCCGAGGATAAGAACAGTGTCCAGATGAGGACACGTGTACTGACAGCTTGCTGGATGCTGCCACGTGGTCCGAATTCTTAGGGCGGGAACTGTGGAAGCCGCACGCGCCCTGACTGCTGCTGCTGCTGCTGGTGGTGGTATATAATGGAGCCTTCATCTTCAGATGGAGGCTGATCATGATCGAAGCCAGAGAGCAGAAGCTGAGAGAAGAAAGGGAAAAAGAAGAGAGAGCTTCCATGATCCAGCAGAAGAAAAGAAAAAGAGAAAGAGAGAAAAGGAGAACAGAGATCGAGAGAAGAAGAGAAGTGCAGAAGAAAAGAAAAAGAGAAAGAGAGAGAGTGAAGAAAGAGAGTGAGATCGAGGGATATCTGTTCCTACTGGACCGTGGATCAGATCCAGGCCAGTCAGCTCCGTTGAGAGCCACATTGTGCATTTCATTTTTCTGCACTTCTCTTCTTCTCTCGATCTCTGTTCTCCTTTTCTCTCTTTCTCTTTTTCTTTTCTTCTACTGGATCGTGGAAGCTCTCTCTTCTTTTTCCCTTTCTTCTCTCAGCTTCTGCTCTCTAGCTTCGATCACGATCAGCCTCCATCTGAAGACGAAGGCTCCATTATATACCAGCAGCAGCAGCAGTCAGGGTGCGTGTGGCTTCCACAGTTCCCGCCCTAAGAATTCGGACCACGTGGCAGCATCCAGCAGGCTGTCAGTACACGTGTCCTCATATGGACACTATTCTTATCCTCAGATCACGTGCCCAGCACCAGTACGCTCAGCAACTGGAGTTAGATGGCGTCAACCCACTTGCTCCAAGGAGTTGACGCAGCCTTCAGATATCTTCAACCTATGAAACTCAAGTCTGCTGCGTTGACTCCATCAGCTTACTGCGTTGACGCATCGGCATCGGCAGTCCAGTGATCAATGTATTTGGCGGATAGACATGCTGCGTTGACGCTGCTAGGCTAAAGCGTTGACGCAGTGGTGTGTTTCTGCACCTAATAGTTCGGCTTGTTTGCATGCTGCGTGGACGCTAAGAACTCCAGCGTTAACCTTCTAAACTATCTCCGAGCTAGATGCCTATCAGGCTCAATGGCTGCGTCGACGCTGTCTAGCAATGGCGTTGATGCATGGATACGTTCCAGTGAACAAACAGCCTAGCCTTTTTAACTGCTGCGTCGATGCTTTCAACCCGTGGCGTTGACGCATTGATGATCCAATGATCAAATCTTCAACAGATGGGCGTGCTGCGTTGACGCTCTCATCATGCTGCGTTGACACATTAGTGTTCCAGCATCTGAACTTAGATGGCTTCAGCCCTCTCACACCCTCTGGTCACCTTGTCGATCCATCAACCTGCTGCGTCGATGCCACTTGATGAATGCGTTGACGCACCAGAGTAATCCAGTAAGCTTCTTTCTTGATTGTTTGAACTACTGCGTCCACGCAGTGTCCTTGAAGCATCAATGCACTGCATGAACAATTAGCCACTATGTTAACCCAATTTAGCCATATTCATGAATTAGCTATTCAAGCAAACAATCAGATATTTAAGCAGTCAAACAGTCATCTAAATTATATAGCACACCTCAGTGTGACTCATGGTGTGTCAGCCATCATCAAAACCACACAGGGGCACAACACAATAAGGCCAGTCTTCTTGTCTTCAATCTTCGACATCTTGCCCTTCCACGAACTAGACCCATTAATGGGCCTCTTCCTGCCATGACCAGGCTTGATACTCCCATAACCAGTATGGTGTTGTTCAATCTTAACACTCTTCCCACGGATTCTCTCCGTCATTTCTAAAGTATCTTCCAATACTTGAGCCTTTCTCACCATCTCGGAATAAGTTTGAATTTCCATCGGTGCCAACTGGTTGATATACTGCAGCTTCAGCCCATTAAGAAAGCGCTTAGCCTTCATCTTCTCAGTAGATATGAAATGAGTAGCATAACAGGATAGCCGAGAGAACTGAGCTTCATATTCAGCTACGAAAAGATTTCGTTGCTTCAAAGCAGCAAACTCAGCCGCCTTCTTCTCTTGTACTCTATCAGAGAAATATTTACCATTGAAGAATTCCTCGAACTCTTCCCATGTGACTTGTCTATCACCAAAGGTAGCCTTCACTGCGTCCCACCATGTCCCCGCATCGCGTTCAAGTTGAAAGGTCGACAAGAGGACACGTTCTTGATCGCTGCATTGCATCACTTCAAAAATCCTCCCTATCTCCTTAAGCCAGTGCTCGGCTTCATCTGGGTCAGTTGAGCCACCAAATCGCGGGGGATTCATCCCACGAAAGTTCTGATAAAGGTCACCAGTGCCATGGTTTACAGCTCCTCCTTGGGCCACTTGTTGCAAAGCCTGAGTAAGTCCTTGAACCGTACGCTGCAAGTTCCTCCATTCTGCGCATTCTCCTGCCATTGTAAAAGCCTACACATGGAATAGGTTATGTTAGATTCAATTAAGAATGGATAATCATGCAATTAGATTATTAATTCAACCCCAGTCTTCTACCCAAATCTCACCAGGTTGGGTCCTTAAACTTATAACAAGCTTATATGTCCTACGGTATCACTTAGGATCCTAGAACTTAGAGAACCTAGGAATATTAGAAAACCTAGGCTCTGATACCACCAAACTATCACGCCCCGACGCGGAATATCGGGACCGGCAGTAGAAAATGCTAGTAAAGATAACATGCTAAGCTAAGAATTAACATAATGCCATGAACAGAAATAACTCCAATCTATTACAATAACCATCAAACCGACTTAAACATAATCAAGCATAACCTCCACTCGACTTCGTTACAATAACTAACACAAGCTCTAAGGCATAGCTAGATGTAAAATAACTAAACAATCTCAACATATCTACTAACTGATACACTCCAAGTCATCACTCTTGCCCATTCCCATCCATCTGTGAATCTTCACCTGAGTTACCTGGAAAGGGGGGAAACAACTATTTGGGCGAACGCTCAGTAGGTAACAACAGGCAAGCGTAAGTGAGTAACCAATTAATTAAATGTATATGAAACAGAAAGAAAAGAAATAATGATCGAATGAAACAACATAACAAAAGAAAGTGCTAAAAAATGGAATGGAATAACAATATGACAGGAATTGCAAGTTTATGAACAATATATATAACAAGAAATTATAGGAAATTGGCCAATCAAGCAAGAATATAACAAAGTCAAACACGATTCAAGTAAGAGATAAGATATCATTGTCATAGACATCGCGCTAGTCATGCACTCGGTGCAATGTCTCACCATGTCATTACAAACTCCCATGGGCACAAGTACTTTTCGGGCGCTCTCCCCAGGACCAGACCGGGCCCCTATGATGCGTTGGCATTCATTTATTGGATCCAAGATCCCAAGTTCTGTCTAGACTTTAATCAAGTTAAATGGCCAATTATAATAAAGTACAAACTTACCTCGGAACATCCCAAGGCTAAGTTGAAGAGATACTGTCCAGAATTTCTGTCCAGGAGTTTAAATTATCAAGAACCATCATGTTCTTGGATTCAAAACCATAAAACACGGAGAAAACTAGTCTCTAAAAGATATGTGGTCACTATTGGGCCGCTCAAGACTTGTGCGGTCGACACTCTGGCCGCACTAACAGGAACTGGGTTGGGTTTATCCCTCGGGAGGTCAAGGTTGAACGGCTGATAAAGGGCCGCTCTACTATATGAACGGTAAGTATTGGGCTGCTCAAGGCCAGAAGTTTGCAAAATGGAAGACAGGATATACGGTCATGACAGATCCGCTCATCAATTGAACGGTCCATTAAGGGCCGCCTATCAGATGTACGGGCCATTACTGGCCGCACAACACAGGGCCTAACAATAATCTAGAAATTCACCCAAGTGGGCTCCCGGGCTGCCATAGGCAGGGTGGAACTGAACCAGAGTCCAGCCCACTATCTGCTGGTCGGCCTATGGTCTACTGGGCTGATCAAATCAGGAAATGGCCAAACATAGATCAAGTATAATCGGCCAAGACTAATTGGCATTAGCTAGGGATGAACAGTCGCCACTGGGCCGTTCAAGGCGATATGCGGTCGACTATCAGTCGCACATGTCCCTACTAGTCCAATTCGGACTATGACTCAAATCACAGCGGTTCGATTGAGTCCAAAATCAATTCTAAGGGATAATAATGGTTCAAGATTAACGGTTCAGGTCTAAGGTTAACAAGTGTAAACCTAATAGCCATTTCAATTATCAATGATTCATAATTAAGATTGACATTCATTAGAAAGATGAATCAAGATCAAGCTCAAAATAAATAGATCAGCAAGAATTATTTACTGTCATGAATTATAGTTTATTATGTGTGTTGCTAACATGCCATTAACCACTAATCTACTAACATAACATGCTGAAATGATAATTAATCTGTTCTGTTCTAGATGTGCGGTCGGTTCTGGACCTTACATCCCCATGAACGGTTACAGACTGGCCGCACACATCCCCTAAGGTCCGACGGCCTGTTGGATATGGACAGTCAGACATGTGCCGCCGGAAAGGATGTGCGGTCTGGAACTGGCCGCAGGATAGGCATGCGGTTAGGGTTCGGCCGCATGTTCTAGGGAAACGATCAGATATAGAAAGCTTTAAATGGTCAAAAAAAGGCCGCATGTCTTGATGTGCGGTCTATCGTGTGGCCGCACAAGACCAGACAGGTCGCTGCCCCTTCGCCTTGCCCGACTCCGGCGAGGTTTCTAGGGTCAGAACTAAAACATGAAATTCGCACGATATAAAGCATGGAATTTGGGGCTTTTACTATACGAGATGCATGAATCAATTTTGTGTTTACAGCCTAAAATTACCACTTAATCGAAAGAGAACAATTATAACCCTAAATGTGACATGCTTCTACAAAAACCTAAAATTCTCGCATAACACTTAATGAAATTTAGGGCTTTCTATATCAATGAAAAGCTGACTTGATGATGCTTCCAACCATATATTATTTGTTGGGTTTGGCTTGCTATCACCTACTTGAATCGGATGAAGAAGGAGAAAGAAAACCCAAGACGCCGGTACACGCAGCCGCTAATCGCTAGAGATCTCTCTCGATCCAACTCCTCTGCAGCCGCCACTAGTTCTAAACGATTCTAGGGTTAGAGAGCTTCATTTTAATAGGTCACATTCCTTCTGGAGGGTTCTATGCGCGGAGTATTCGTCCACGCAAGTCGGGTTGATGTGAACGTCTCCGCAAAAGTTGACTCGATCCAAACTCCACCGATTGCATCTTCTAGGGTTAGGGTTTCGAGAGATTAAGAGAGGGAAAATGATCCTCTCATCCTGGCCTTTCATTTGCCACCGGTTTGGGCTCATTTGATTGAGTATTGGGCCCGAATTTGGCGTTTCAAGGTATGGTAAACTAAGTGTTCAATTTGGGCTTAATCCACTAATTCGGCCTACATACAGATTTTATTTGGGTTGGCGACAGAAGACAAGTTTGTTAAAAGTGTTGTCCTCTACAAGAATATAATTTTTTATGGATTTTTTATAAAATGGTCAAAATTTAGCGTATTCTATTTATTAAGGAATTATTCTAATTAATTTCAAATAAATTTCTAATTAATTTCTAAAAGAATCGGGGTATTACATAGTACGACCTCCTAGGACCATTTCTTTATTACTAACAAAATAATTAATACATATTAATACTCAATTAGATAAGGCTAGACCAATGTTATTAAAAATTATGCAAAATGAACGGTTATCTTACTAAATTATCAAAATGTGCCTCCCTCGATCATGCTGATGATATATCTAACTCATCATCATCTTCATCATCCATAGTAGCCTCATCAGATTCAAACTCTTCCTCTTCATCCGATTCCAGGCATAACAATCAAGCAGGGTGTAGAGGCATCTGGGCAAGGCTGGATTGGGTTCTCTTCAATGTAGAATGGTTGAATATGTTCCCCATTTCAGTTGAACATTTGTCAAGGGAAGCATCTGACCATGCTCCTTTGCTAGTGAAATCATTATCTCAAGACAGGTTTAAGAGTCATTTTTGCTTTCATAAAATGTGGACCATGCATGAAAAATTTCTTGTGGATGTTCAATCAGGCTAGCACACTAGTCCTTTGGCTTCTTCTCCAATGACTACTTTATATCTGAAACTTAAGTATTTGAGGAAAATGCTTCGGAATTGGAATAAGCAGATATTTAGACATGTCCATTTGAACCTGATGGCAGCAGAAGATGCGGTCCTTAAAGCAGAACATTCATATGATTTACACCCCTCGGAGGAAAATTTAAAAATTCTAGAGGAGGCTAAATCTTTACAATCTGACAGACTACTTCAGGAAGAATGCTATTGGAGACAGAAGTCTGGAATTCGATGGCTCCTTGAGGGGGACAGAAACACAAGGTTTTTTCATACTTCTACTATGGCTAAGAGACACAAACTTTGTATTACTCAGCTTCGAAATTCTGCTGGAATTCTAACCTCGGATCATGAGGAAATGAAAGAAATTGCTGCTTCTAATTTCCAAAAAGCCTTTACCTCCCATGATCATTATATAGAAGAATCCTCTTTGAATTGCATTCCTACTTTAGTTACTCATGAAGATAATGATATGCTCTATGCAATACCTTTTGAAATTGAAATCTATGATGCAGTCTTCAATCTATCTTCAGATAGTGCCCCTGGGCCTGATGGATTCACAGGTGCATTTTATCAAAAGGCTTGGCCAATCATAGCAGGTTTGGTTGTTAGTGTTGTTCAAGAGGCATTCAGATCCCAGCAGGCTTTCCCAAGAAGTGTGACTTCTACTTTAATTGCTCTTAATCCTAAAAAGTCTAATGCTACTGACATCTCAGATTTCAAGCCAATTAGTTTGTGCAACTTTTTATATAAGATTATTTCCTCCATTGTTAACAAAAGGCTGGCATCTATTCTTCCTAAGATTATATCTATGGAGCAGACTGCTTTTGTGAAGGGGAGGCTCATTATAGAAAACATTGCACTGGCTCAAGATCTGACTCAAGACTTGGGCAGAAAAACCAGAGGCAATAATGTCATGTTTAAACTTGATATGGCCAAGGCTTATGACAGGTTAGAGTGGGACTTTATGTTTGCTATTTTTCACAGATTTGGTTTCTGTTTGTCATTCATTTATCTGCTTGAAAAGATGGTCAAGAACTGCTGGTTTTCTGTCTTATTGAATGGGGATGCAGCTGGCTTTTTTAAGTCCTCAAGGGGTGTTCGGCAAGGTGATCATGTTGCCCCTTTTTTATTTATCATTGCAAAGGAAAGTTTGAGCAGATCTTTAAGAGAAGCATATTCTAATGGCCGGGTTGAGTGGTTCCAAGGTCCTCGAAGATGTCCCCCAATTTCTCACCTATTGTTTGCAGATGACACTTTGTTTTTTAGCAAAGCCAATATTGTCTCACTCAGGAACTTGATGAAAGTGCTCAACACATATGAAAGGGCTTCAGGTCAGCTCATCAATGTTAGCAAGAGTGGTTTCTTTCTTCATCCCAAGGTTCATGGGTCTATTGCCAATCGAATACATAATATTATAGGTTTCACCAGGCATACATTTCCTCATAAGTATCTTGGTTTTCCTCTGGTGCTTGGCAGAAATAAAAAAGTGTATTTTACTGGAATTATAAACTCCATTCAAAAACGTATCTTTGGTTGGAAATCTAATCTACTTTCCCAGGGTGCTAAGTTGATCCTGATTAAGCATGTCTTAACTTCAGTGCCTATTTACTCTCTTTCTTCTTCTCCCTTGCATTCAGGAACCCATCAACTCCTTGAGAAGTCTTTTGCAAATTTCTTTTGGGGTTCTTCCCTTAATGGGAATAAAAGGCATTGGAGATCTTGGCAGGCCATATGTAAGCCCATTTCACAGGGAGGCATAGGCATCATGTCTCTTTGGTAAATGGAAACTGCACTAAGGGTTAAGATGTTATGGCAGGCCATGCATTCTAATTCCCTGTGGGCTAACCATTTCAGAGCTAAGTATATTGGACAGAGCCATTTATGAGATGTTCATTTCAAAAATATGAATGGCTTTGTAAGAAGAAGCTGGATCAAGGCAAAAAATCTCATTCTTCAATTCAAAAAGGTTGCTGTCGGGGATGGCAATAGCACCAATTTTTGGTATGATAACTGGATTGGAAATCATAGTTTGACAGAATTTGTCCCTGCTAATATTATTCCGAACTCTAAAATATCTGTCAAAGATTTCTTGCTACATCCTTCTAGTGAGGAATCTGATTTGCTAGACAGGTTGGTTCCATCTTCTATCAAAGAAACAATTACTAATGTTACTCTGACCCAAGAACCTAATTTTCAGGCTTGGAGTCTGTCATCTTCAGGTAAATGTTTGGTTGCCTCCACTTATCATGTTCTATCCGACAGTTATTCCAGCCAGACTACTCTACCTTGGGCTCGACTATGGTCACAATGGCTTCCTAATTAAATTTCAGTCCACTTGTGGAAAATTATGCAGAGCTGTCTCCCTGTTGATTCAAATATCCAGTGATTGGGTGTGTCTTTGTACTCCAGATGTTATTGCTGCCAGATGCACCATGAGGAGGATATGAACCATCTTTTCCTATATAGTGAATTTGCAGCTCACATATGGTCCTATTTCAGAACTCTTGGGCTGCAACCGGAAGGAAACTCTGTAAGGGCATTCATATCGCATGCAGCTAGCAGCTTTCATCCAAAATCTGCTTATGGCATTTTTATGCTTGCGGTCATCGGGTATGGCTTTTGGGATATATGGAGAGCCAGAAATGTTGCGAAATATGAAGGAAAAACTATATCAAAATACAGTTTTCTTCACCAAATTATTTTCCAAGTGAAACAGGTTTGTGTTGCTGCAAACTTAAAGGAATCTGACAACAGTAAAAAGAAGATCTTGGAGATATTTTGTAATACCCTGGAATTCTTTTTGGATTATTTTAGTGGATCTCGGAGCGTATTTTGTACTTTACACATGTTTTTCCCTATGTGCCTTCGGAACTCTGTGCAGGGCGAACCATGGCGTTCTTTGACTCCGGGACAGTACCACTGCGTTGTGTTCCTCCCGAGGATCGCAGAGGTAATTTTTCATAATTTTTTGAATTTTTTAGATTTTTCTATATATATTAACCCTTTTCTCTCTCCCCCTCTCATTCTCTCTTTCTCTCTCTCTCTCATCTCTTTCTCTCCCCCTCTCCCCGGGCGGCCGACGGTGGTGGAGGAGGGCGAGGCGGCGATGGCGGGAGGTGAGGAACGGGGAACGGGTCGAGGATCGAGGGCCGGTGGCGCGTGGAAGCTCGGCCGCGGGTTCGTAGAGCAGCGAGGGTTTCACGACGTTTTCTTCGTGGATCGGCGTCCACGGCGCGTCATTTCTTCGGTGGAGGTAGGGAGATGGACCCCCAGCTCGTGCATTCCCTTTTCCGCGAGTTTTTTAGGCCGTGGTGAGCCGAGCGGGCGTATTTGGGGATTTTGTGAAAAATCCATGTTTTTGGGGTTGAGCGTCGATCTGCCGTTTCATTGCGTTTTTGGCCGATCCGAGGCCATAGATGCATGCTAGGGGCTATTTGGGGGCTTCCCCCTTGTTTTCCCCCTCTCCCGTGGAGGTATGGGGGCGTGGTGAAGTTTTTGGGTCGTTTCCCGACGTAGCGTTCTTGGGACGGTGTGATTGTCATTCCAGTGACCGTCACAGTGTGTAACGCGCCTAGGCAGGTGCGTTACGCTCCCTTTGTTTTGAGTGTTGGCATTCGTGGGCCGGACGGTCCCACGATAGACCGCCACAGGGCTGTGACGCCCTGGTGCTAGACCGTCACGGTGTTTGGATCGTGGTTTATGACCGTTGGGGTCACGAGTCTCTGACGCGCCTAGGTAGGACCGTCAGAGCACTGTGACGCCCCTGAATAGGAGCATTAGAGCTGACGCAACCCATTCTTCTGACGCGCCAGTATTGGTCCGTCAGAGACTGTGACGCCCCGAGTGGAGTGCGTCACAGCCGGTTTCTTCTTGCCTTCTGACGCACTATGTTGGGTGCGTCATGGCATGTGACGCACCAGGGTTGGCGCGTTACAGTCGGTGTTTCCCCTCTCGCGTAACGCTCCTGTGTTGGACCGTTAGAGTGCTGTGACGGTCGAGGCTTGGACCGTTACAGCTTGTGACAGCCCAAGGGTAGACCGCCAGGCACTGTGTTGCGTCGAAGTGGTCCTTCCTGCTTGCTGCGATTGTTTCGCGTTGTGTAGGTCCCTGGTCGACCCGGTTGGGACCCAGTGCTTGACTTGTGGTCTCGTGAGTATCCCAGACACCCTGAGAGTTCTGTGTTTATGTTTTGAGGGTGTCGAGAGGACCGTGTTATCTCGATTAGCATGGCCGTAGGTGTGGTGGGTCCGGGTGACTCCACATGTTCCGGGCTTTCATGTTACGCTTGATCGGGTCACCGTGTATCGGTGTGCGTGCGGTGGGGTCTCCCACGCATGTCGTGAGTTTCTTTGGAAGGTGATTCTCTTGTGAGCCATGTGTTTGGCCTTGGACTGTGAGTCCAGTTAGTGGCGTGGCAGCTTGTTCGTTGCCCTGGGAATCATGCTTCTGTACTTTCCGCGTGGGCCATGCGTGTGGCCTAGGACTGCGAGTCCAGTTGCCTAGCCTGGGGCTGGAGGGTTCCTGCCTTTCCCTGAGAGTGGGATTTGGTTTGGCGGCCTGTCCTCTACTTTGGGAACCGTGTTTCTACGTGTCTGCGTGGTCGAGCGTGCAGCCCGTGGACTGTAAGTCCCGTTTCTTCTTCGACTGTGGTCACCGTGCGATGGTGCTGGTACGTGGGATGGTCCCCGTACTTCATCGGGTTCGGACGTTGTTTTCTGTTGTTTTGAGAGTCTACTCTTTCAGTGACTTGTCCACTAGTCGTAGCTTCCTGTGCACGCGGGTGCGGACTCACCTGGGAGTGGTAGAGAGCGAGACCCGGTGAGAGGCGGTTTTTAGGTTGGTTACCGTAGGGCCCCTTGCCTTTGCCACCAGAGTCCAGTGGGGGGGAAAACCAGCTAGAGGACCCGACCTAGATCAGATGGTCTGTGTGTGCACACGTAGTTGGCTGCTTAGGACACGCACTGACGAGCATGACCCCGGCTAGTCCTTGTTGTGGTACTTGTTGCATGTCTGAGTCTCACGCCCGGGGCGTTGTAGCTAGACACTTGAGACGCGGTGTAAGACGTCAGGGGACGCTTTCGGTCGTTCTTCTAGTGGGAGGTACTCCTGTTCTGGACAGAGAGTGACAGACTGTCAGTTTCCGTGACTTTGACCTTCGGGTTTTCGGTCGTGTCGATCGTTGAGTTTTCGGTTGTTTCACCGTGGCGCGTGTGTTGGTTTTCGCACCGTGAGACTAGTGCTAATGGCTTTATCGAGGTTGCATCTTATCGTGCGGTACCTGTAACCAGGTGTCAGGGTTGCACTTTGGACAGCGTGCCCAGGTTGGCCGTGTTCTGGGAGACAGGCCTCTACGGCGTGGTTGTCGTGGGTTTTTACTTCGGTAAGCGGTACTAGTGTAGTTCGGTAGCCCCCGACCGTGAGTCCGGGGTGTGTTTCTGGTACAGTAGGAGTAGCTGTAGTGCCGAGTTTCGACCGACCACCAGGTTTACTGTTCCTACTGTTACTGTTACTCTTGTAGTTGCAGCTTTCCGTGCCGCCGTTGTTCTCAGTTGGGGTTCTGCGGGATCCCTACTGGGCCAGTGACAGGAGGCTCACCCCTACTTTTCAGGTGTGGCGGTTCGTCCTCGAGGTACAAGGATTACTGTTCAGAGGTTCTAAGTTGCCAGCTCGCCGGGCCTAGTGTTCACTCGGCATGTGGTACGTTTTACTGCTTTAGACTGTACTTTCTGTTGGACTAGACTCTGCTGTTGTTGTTTATTTATTTTTGTTAATTGTTGATTTGTCTTGCTTTATTTCCTATTTCTTTGTGCCTCCACACTCCTTTTAGCCCTTCCGAGCCCTCCCGGCTCGTGGGCGGCGGTTCGAGTCTCGGGTTATCGGGTCTTCCCGGTAATCAGATTCTCGGGTCGTTACAGCTGGTATCAGAGCAGTGGTTATGGACGTACATAGGAATTTGGGATATTGCAGTGATCAAAGTCCATAATGTCCAGTACAGTCGACAGCTGGCTTAGGGTTTTGTGTTCACTTTCCGCCTAGTTTCTCGCTTGAGAGCTTGAGTGCGCCGCGCGGCACTGTGAAGGTGGTTGCTGTCCGCGGCTTTCGTGCCAGCATGGGGTCTAAGGATCGAGGTTCAGAGCCTTCTCCCTCATCGGTGGTGGCCCTGGTTATGCTGCATTGGGCAGAGGTTGCTGGCAGGCGTGAGCTCGTGGTGCTGCGTTCGAGGAATCTGCAGCATGGTCAGGTGGCTGGAGAGGATTGTTCGTGGATAAGTGGCAGTGAGCATGCTCTGAGAAAGCTGCTGTCGGTTTTGGGCCACTTCAGATCAAGGTTTATCCAGCCCCTGAGGCACTGAGGTCGTGGTTTGAGGCGTTGGAGCTGGTGCTCTGGTCGAGAAGTGTGCTCTGGTGAGCGGAGGATCTTCTTGGTGAGCTACTATTTCGTTGAGCCTGACGTTCTTATCGTGCTCTATGGCGTCAGAAATGACATTTTGGTCCCGGTTATTCTTACGAATTTCGAGGTAGGATTGGGCTATGGTGTCCCAGTAAGTTCTTGCTCCTAGGTTGTGTTCGCCTTGGATTTGGCTAGAGATGTGAAGGTTCCGCGGTGGTTTCGGGACTCGAGGATGAGCGTTGGCAGTTGCCGATTATGGCTCGTGTTGCGGCTCTTGGCGTGGCGTGTTATAGTTCAAGGAATTGTAGCGGTGGTGCATCGAGAGATGCTGTGATTGTGGTCCGACGTGACACTCATCGAGTGTGTCGGAGGCGCTGACTTGACGGAAGCGATGGTTTTCTCGGTGTTGGAAGGTGCTGTTCCCAGCATGCGCGAGGTTTGAGGTCAGGTCGAGCGTGAAGTTCTTCCGTTGGTCGGAAGTGCATTTGGTTTCTCCTTTGGTTGGAGAGATTGTGTTGGGCTAAGGTTCGTCGTCTTGCATTGTGTGTTCGGATTGGTTGGTCTTGTGTGCCATAAAGTCCGTGCGAGACGTGCTCCTTATCTTGGCCAGGTGGTTGCCTGTGAGAAGCTATGCCCATTCCCTTATCGTGCGAGGGTGTGTTGGCGCTTTTTCGGAAGGATGAGTGCCGGTTGGGCGGTGTTTCTGAGAATTTGTGGCTGTGCGCGTGGATCAGAGTGCGCAGCGGAAGCCTGGTGGGCTTGTGACCCACTGGTTCAGGATCGTAGCGTTGGTTGCTACGGGCGGATTCCTGAGTTTACGTTGAGCATTGGAGGATTGGTCCCTCTGTGCGAAACGTGTTGTTGTCGTGCCATTGCTCGAGACATCGTGGTTCTTGGCACTGGCAGGATGGAGTGTTGGGGAATGTGCTGGCTAGTGCGCCGCATGAGTACCCTGTTCCTGTGATAGAAGCCGTGTCAGGCGTCGTTGTTAGACCCGGATGGGGTTGTTGAGGATGTCGCCTGACGGAGGTCGAAGGATTTGTTGAGACTAGACGTAAGAGTGACACCTGTGGGCGGAGACCTTTTTAGCGAGGTTGGCGTCGAAAGGGTGGTCCTTGATGGGTCGTTGGTGTCACGATGGTTATCCCTGGTTTGGTGGCCAGCACGGGATGGTTCCCTATAAGTCTGAGTCAAGTGAGGTGATGACTAAAAATATCTGGATCTTGTCAATTGGTTTCGTCGTGCTCCCCTGAGAGGGTCGAGTTGGCGCGATGATCGAGATCGGATGCGGAGTCCGATAGGAGTTCAGCTCGAGATGTGGTATCGATCTGTGTGTGAGTCAACGGATGGCTTGCCGAGGTTTGGAATGTTCCCTTCGGATATGGTGGAGGACAAGGAAAGAATGAAGAACCTGGGCAAGCGGAGGGTTCCCATTGACGTGTATCTGGCGACCAGTGGATGGTCTTTTCACAGACAGAAGATGCTGGTGGTCGGGGCTCGAGTGTGGCAAGAGCCGTGTGCCAGCGAGGCCTTGGGTGGCTGATTTTTAGATGTGCCTTTCCGGAAGGGATCTGGGCTTTGTCGAAGTTGTCTTCTGGCAGAGTTGGCATAGTGATATGTCTGGGTTTCGGCTTGCCAGGTGTGAGGTGACCCTTGGTGTTGAGCCGATGAGCTGGTTGCGGTCTGTCGAGATGGCTGTGTGAGCCGATGGAGGCTCTGTGTTAGTTGTTCCCTTGCGAAGGGTGTGCGACCTGCCAGCTGGTTGTGAAGCTGATGTGTGTTTTGTCTGTCAACCATAGGATGGATCGGTAGCTGTTTCTCGTGTCGAGGGTGTGTTTCCTCGGTGGGCGAGATGGTGGCAGCGGTGCCATGTTGGTTTTCGTGGTGTCTGAGGCGATGCCGGGCTGTGTCCTCTGGTATATGCCTGCTCTGATGGCCGGTGTGCGCGGCGCGTAGAGCGAGGTTTTGTTTGTGATTGCAAGTCTGGTTGTGTCCCTCAGGTGCGGAGCTTTTCATGCGAATCGAGGTTTTCTGTGTTGGGGCTCTGACGGCATTGTCAGTTGGTTCAGTGTTCTTCCCCTGTGTCTTGGTGCTAGTCTCGAATTTCGAGGATGAAATTCCTTTAAGGGGGGAGGGCTGTAATGCCTTGGATTTTTTTTCAGATTATTTTAGTGGGTCTCGGAGCGTATTTTGTGCTTTACACGTGTTTTTCCCTGATGTGCCTTCGGAACTCTGTGCAGGGTGAACCGTGGCGTTCTTCGACTCCGGGACAGTACCACTGCGTTGTGTTCCTCCCGAGGATTGCGGTGGTAATTTTTCGTAATTTTTTGAATTTCTAGAATTTTCAGATTTTTCTATATATATTAACCCTTTTCTCTCTCCCCCTCTTATTCTCTCTTTCTCACTCTCTCTCATCTCTTTCTCTCCCCCTCTCCCCGGGCGGCCGACGGTGGCGGAGGAGGGCGAGGCGGCGATGGCGGGAGGCGAGGAACGGGGAACGGGTCGAGGATCGAGGGCCGGTGGCGCGTGGAAGCTCGGCCGTGGGTTCGTAGAGCGGTGAGGGTTTCACGGCATTTTCTTCATGGATCGGCATCCACGGCACGTTGTTTCTTCGGTGGAGGTAGCGAGATGGACCCCCAGCTCGTGCATTCCCTTTCTCGCTAGTTTTGTAGGCCGTGGTGAGCCGAGCGGGGGTATTTTGGGATTTTGGGAAAAATCCATGTTTTTGGGGTTGAGCGTCGATCCACCGTTTCATTGCGTTTTTGGCCGATCCGAGGCCATAGATGCATGCTAGGGGCTATTTGGGGGCTTCCCCCTTGCTTTCCCCCTCTCCCGTGGAGGTATGGGGGCGTGGTGAAGTTTTTGGGTCGTTTCCCGCCGTAGCATTCTCGGGATGGTGTGACGGTCATTCCAGTGACCGTCACAGTGTGTAACGCGCCTGGGCAGGTGCGTTATGCTCCCTTTGTTTTGAGTGTTGGCGTTCGTGGGCCTGACGGTCCCACGATAGACCGCCACAGGGCTGTGACGCCCTGGTGCTAGATCGTCACGGTGTTTCGATCGTGGTTTATGACCGTTGGGGTCACGAGTCTCTGACGCGCCTAGGTAGGACCGTCAGAGCACTGTGACGCCCCTGAATGGGAGCGTTAGAGCTGACGTAGCCCATTCTTCTGACGCGCCAATGTTGGTCCGTCAGAGACTGTGACGCCCCGAGTGGAGTGCGTCACAGCCGGTTTCTTCTTGCCTTCTGACGCAATATGTTGGGTGCGTCAGGGCATGTGACACACTAGGGTTGGCGCGTCATAGCCGGTGTTGCCCCTCTCACTTAACGCTCCTGTGTTGGACCGTTAGAGTGCTGTGAGGGTCGAGGCTTGGACCGTTATAGCTTGTGACGGCCCAAGGGTAGACCGCCAGGCACTGTGTTACGCCGAAGTGGTCCTTCATGCTTGCTGCGATTGTTTCGCGTTGTGTAGGTCCCTGGTCTACCCGGTTGGGACCCAGTGCTTGACTTGTGGTCTCGTGAGTATCCCAGACACCCTGAGAGTTCTGTGTTCGTGTTTTGAGGGTGTCGGGAGGACCGTGTTATCTCGATTAGCATGCCCATAGGTGTGGTGGGTCCAGGTGACTCCACGTGTTCCGGGCTTTCGTGTTACGCTCGATCGGGTCATCGTGTATTGGTGTGTGTGCGGTGGGGTCTCCCCCGCATGTCGTGAGTTTCTTTGGAGGGTGATTCCCTTGTGGGCCATGTGCTTGGCCTTGGACTGTGAGTCTAGTTAGCGGCGTGGCAGCTTGTTCGTTGCCCTGGGAATCATGCTTCTGTGCTTTCCGCGTGGGCCATGCGTGTGGCCTTGGACTACGAGTCCAGTTGCCCAGCCTGGGGTTGGAGGGTTCCCGCCTTTCCCTGAGAGTGGGATTTGGTTTGGCGGCCTGTGAGCTGCTTTGGGAACCGTACGTGTTTCTACGTGTCTGCGAGGCCGAGCGTGTAGCCCGTGGACTGTGAGTCCCGTTTCTTCTCCGACTGTGGTCACCGTGCGACAGTGCTGGTACGTGGGACGGTCCCCATACTTCATCGGGTTTGGACGTTGTATTCCGTTGTCTTGAGAGTCTACTCTTTCAGTGACTTGTCCACAAGTCGTAGCTTCCTGCGCACGCGAGTGCGGACCCACCTGGGAGTGGTGGAGAGCGAGACCCGTTGAGAGGCGATTTTTAGGCTGGTTACCGTAGGGCCCCTTGCCTTTGCCACTAGAGTCCGGTGGGGGGGGAAACCAGCGAGAGGACCCGACCTAGACCAGATGGTCTGTGTGTGCACACGTAGTTGGGGGCTTAGGACACGCGCTGACGAGCATGACCCCAGCTAGTCCTTGTTGTGGTACTTGTTGCGTGTCTGAGTCTCACGCCCGGGGTGTTGTAGCTAGACACTTGAGACGCGGTGTAAGATGTCAGGGGACGCTTCCGGTCGTTCTTCTAGTGAGTGACACTCCTGTTCTGGACAGAGAGTGACAGATTGTCAGTTTTTGTGACTTTGACCTTCGGGTTTTCGGTCATGTCGACAGTTGAGTTTTCGGTTGTTTCACCGTGGTGCGTGTGTTGGTTTTCACGCCGTGAGACTAGTGCTAGTGGCTTTACCGAGGTTACGTCTTGTCGTGCGGTACCCATGACCAGGTGTCAGGGTTGCACTTTGGACAGTGTGTCCAGGTTGGCCGTGTTCTGGGAGACAGGCCTCTACGGCGTGGTTGTCATGGGTTTTTACTTTGGTAAGTGGTACTAGTGTAGTTCGGTAGCCCCCGACCGTGAGTCTGGGGTGTGTTTCTGGTACAGTAGGAGTAACTGTAGTGCCGAGTTTCGACCGGCCACCAGGTTTACTGTTCCTGCTGTTACTGTTACTCTTGTAGTTGTAGCTTTCCGTGCCGCCGTTGTTCTCAGTTGGGGTTCTGCGGGATCCCTACTGGGCCAGTGACAGGAGGCTCACCCCTGCTTTTCAGGTGTGGCGGTTCGTCCTCGAGGTACGAGGATTGCTGTTCAGAGGTTCTTAGTTGCCAGCTCGCCGGGCCAAGTGTTTACTCGGCATGTGATACATTTTACTGCTTTAGACTGTACTTTCTGTTGGACTGGACTCTGTTGTTGTTGTTTATTTATTTCTGTTAATTGTTGATTTGTCCTGCTTTATTTCCTATTTCTTTGTGCCTCCACACTCCATTTAGCCCTTCCGAGCCCTCCCGGCTCATGGGCGGCGGTTCGAGTCTCGGGTTATCGGGCCTTCCCGGTAATCGGATTCTCGGGTCGTTACATGTTTGGTATTGCAATACAGTCTTCAAGTGGTCCTCAGCTGAAGATCATCAAGTGGATTTGCCCCCCTTGGCCCTTCCTTAAATTAAACTCTGATGGTGCATGCAAACTTAATGGTGCCTCTAGAGGAGGAGGTGTCATTAGAGATTGTAGAGGAAATGTCCTTCTTGCTTATTCTCACTATTATGGACAAACTAACAGTCTAATAGCTGAAGCCCGGGCTTTACTTGATGGCATCAAGTATCTTCATAAAGTCAATGATCATCCAGCCCATCTTGAATGTGACTCACATATTCTTTTTCGGATTATTAAAAAAGAAATTCATTGCCCATGGTCCATTCTTTCCTATGTCAGAGATATCTGGAGATTAATTACCCAGTATGACAAGATTGACCATATTTACAGAGAAGGGAATAAAGTCACGGACTCCTTAGCCTCCTTAGCTTGCACTTCCAAATGTAATGTCCTTTTCTCATATAATGAGCTACCCTCAATTATAAAGGGAGAGGCTCGATTAGACATGCTGGGCATGCCCAGCATTCAAATGATGTAACATTTTATTCTTTCTCATAAGTAATAATATTTACCTCCTAGTGTTTTGATGGGGGAGTGGTTCTTCTCTTTACCTCTGGTAAAGGGTGCATTCTCCCATCTAACCCTAGGTAGGGTTTCTGGAAAAAGAAGATTCCTCCTTCCCTCTAACATCAACATTTAGCTCCGTCGGATCGACTTCTTCCACTTCATCTCCGTTACGTAATGACAGTGGCTCATCAGATTCGTCCAGATTAATATGCGTGCAACCGACAATGCCAACTTCGTTTGATTGAAAATATTCAGCACTGGTAACTTCTGAGGGGTTTTCACTCATATTTAAGTCATAAGTGGGAAAGAGTTTTGATTTAACCCTGCAAACTGCCCACCAATCTTTATTCTTGGATGATGAATAGCTTGAATAATACACTTGCTGGGCTTGTGCGGCTAAAATGAACGGTTCATAGGTATTAAGTTTAGACCTATGTTTGATATCGACAATCCTATAAGTTGTGTCATGTTGGACATAATTAGGATCAAACTAATGACACTTAAATATGTATATGTGATTGTCTCGTCCCAAATACAGAAGTTCTAAGACTTCGTCAAGAAGACCGTCGTAGTCCAATTCCACTTCATTGTATAAACTTCCCTTAACAGATATGCCACTGTTCATCGTAGACTTACTTCGTCCATAATCACTCGTATGAAATCTGTATCCATTCACAATATATCCTGGATAGGCACGTGCAACCGTCGAGAGGCCACAACTTATCTTTTGTACTCTTTGATCAGTAATGAGACCTTGTTCAACCTATATGTAAATTTGAGTAGTTATAATAAGGTTCAATCTCCTCAACATACATAAATACAAACATATATATTCAATGATCGACACTAACCCGATGTCTCAGCCATTTGGCAAAAAACTTCTTGCGTTCTTTTTCAATATCCACATCCTGGATATTTGGACATTTTTGTGCTAATTCTGAATCAAATTATCTGCAATATAAATACACTACTACTTTAAATGAACTGCAGAACAAGGATGAACAACTTATGGACATCACTGGAAATGTGAGTTAAGAACTTACTCAACATAAGGTTTAATCTCGATACAATTCAAAAGAATATATATCTCAACGGCATACAACTCTCTATCTTCGAGTGTGTGCGTCGAACAACGTCCGAACGCACGTCCAGGATGATTAAATATAAAGAGCCGATCGGACGAATCATCAACTCCCCCATCATCATTACGTGGAGGTCGAGTATGACGAGTTAGAATCTCTGGCTCAAAGTGCATGGAACAGAAGTTCGATATTTCTTCAAGAATATATGCCTCAGCAATCGAACCCTCCACCTTCGCCTTGTTGCAAACTTTCATTTTTAATTCATGCATGCACCTATAACAACAAGTTAGATGGCAATGACATGTACCGACCATGGACGACATGTAACTTAACAAAAATTCTGACATACCTCTCAAATGGATACATCCATCAAAATTGTACTGGTCCTCCGACAATAGCCTCGTATGGCAAATGGACGGCCAGGTGCTCCATCGAATCAAAGAATGCCGGAGGAAATATCTTCTCGAGCTTGCAAATGGTTGTGACCATATTTTTTCGATAGTTTGTACATCCCTCAGTCTGAGTTCTGATGCACATAAAATCTTGAAAAATTGACCCAACTCGGTCAGTGCTCCCCATATAGGCTTTGGCAACAAATCATAAAATGCAATGGGCACTAGCCTCTCCATGAACACATGACAGTCGTGACTTTTTAGACCATATATTTTTCCCTCATTAACAATCACACAACGGGCTATGTTGGATGCATATCCATCTGGGAATCTCAACTGTTTCAACCATTGGCACACTTCCTTGATCTGTGTATCATTAAGCACGTAAGTTACTTTAGGCTGCACAGTTTTTCCATTTACGTTCTGTGTCACGCCCCGAGCCTTTATGACAGCGGAAGACGAACTCGAGGAACGTGAACAGCCGGCATGGTAAGCCTCTTGCAAGCAAGAATGATCAGAGAGTAAGGTAATCACACATAAGAATGCAATCGCACAATATTTACTCAACTTCAACTTTCATTAATAATCAAATCCAATATTCAAATACAACCACTAATTCAACTTCCATCATACTAGACTCAAGAAATAAGAAAAAATACATAGACTCGATCTAAACAATGTAAACTTCCTAAGTCTTCGCTCATTCTTTATTCACTCTCGGATCCGCTACTTGCACATTCCGAATCCGAACCCGACTCACTTCCATTTTCTGAAAAAGATTGGAAATAGGTAATGAGCACACTTGCCCAGTATGTATCTTCGCATCAACATGACTAGCACTATTTAAGTAATTAGCATTTTAGCTTTAGAGAAATAAGGTAAAGTCATGCGAATGCGATAAATCACGCGATCAAATCAAAGTAACAAGATGATCATGTAAGATACGATGAACGAGTATGAACTAGCAAGAATGTAACAAGTATGATCAAGAATGTAGCATGGCCTATCATGAACAAGAATGTAACGAGAATGCACTTTCACTTTTCACTTTCATAACCATAAAGGTTACGCATGAGAACGTCAATCATGTAGCAATTCACTAGATTTTCACGAGTGCTCATGGATTCCACTTATTTATAAAGAAAGTACTCCCAGCGCAATGCGACGCCAGTAGCATCATACCCCATAATTTATAATAGTATGTTTCCGACAATCAGCCGAGGGGACTAGCATAGAGCTCTTGGACATAATCAGTGCCCGAACTGCATCTTCACGTATAAATCAAACTACTTCCATGAGTGTAACAATAAAGTATGTCCAAGAATGTAATAAGTTCAATCAATAAGCTCATGACAACAATTATCAAAGAACGAATGCTTCAATTAAGAACATGAGAGATCAAGAATGAATTAAGACAATATTATGTTTATAGAAACAAATCGGCAGCATAATGGTACATTTCTTTAACTTCCATTCAGTATTTTAAGTTTCTTGATCAATATGATCAGTCCTAGACCATTATCAAGCCATCTAGGAACTTAGAATATCAACCCTTGGGTCAAACCTCGGGTTAACTAGCTCAAGCATTGTGACGGTCTTGTACTGGGCCGTTACGTTCACGTGACGGTCAAAGACTGGCCGTTACATTGGCGTGACGCTCCAGTGTTGGGCCGTTACATTGGTTTGAATCCAGAATAATAGAATAGACTCAGTAAAATGTGACGGTTGTATAGTGGGCCGTTATATGGGTCTGATGGTCCAATATAGGTCCGTTACATTACTAGAACCAGAAAACATCGATAGTGCTTTCTAATCAATTGGGTTTTAATGGTACAACCAACTCGTCATCCTAGTGGGAATCCCAGGCTCGCAGAGAATTACGGAGGCCTTAAAACAAGATTTCGTAGTCCATTGGAAGGAATATCTAATAGAGAGGTCCTCATGTTCAAGAATAATGTTCCTATAGTGCAAAGTGTGAACTAATGGCCAACATGCCGGAATATGTGCCATGTACTTAAAGAAAATGACTCTATTGATAGAAAAGACTGTGAAACGATGTGAAATCATGATAAAACTCCGTCCATACATAATTGAAAATCATGATTTAGATGCAAAACTATAGAATTTTGGCACATGAAATTAACATAACTTAAAAAGGTTAAGATATCTTAATCATACAATTTCTATTATGAATCAGTAACTACACTTAAAGTCATGATAACAGATCCAAACTTAGCTATCTAAGCTTATTTATAAGTAAACTTAACTGGTTATCATTCTACCTCGGGCTAACAGAACATAGGGGTTTGACGGTCTAACAAGGGCGCGTCACAGTGCTTGTTACGATTTATCAAGGGGCCGTTACAGTAGTGTAGCGCTCCTGTTATGGTGCGTTAGAGACAACCGAGCAATTTGAATGCAACAGAGGGTGTGACGGCTTATTGTAAGGCCGTTACAGCGTTGTGACGGTCTAAGTATGATGCGTCAGAGACCCTGCTAACAGTATAAAGAATTAAAAGACTATGATTTGAAACCATATCATGTTTTGAAAAGTTTTAACTACCCCAATTATGAAAAAATGAAGTAAAGGTCATCTAGATGCATAAGTTACAGTGAATTGACAAGATAATATCTTTGATCTTTGATTAGGGCTAAGGATATGTATGAATGCATGAACTCACAAAAACATAAAATTCATAGTCCACAATACATGAAATCAAACACAATCAGAGGGATTTTATCCCTAACAAGATATTTTTGCCAATCATGAGATAACCTACCGCTTAACTAGACTTTAAACTTCTAATTTGAGTCTGAAAGACGTGCCTTAGTTCTCCCTTTCCAATGAGTTTCCAGCAACTTCACGCTGCTCTAACTGCTCGACCTCTTGACCTAAGGACGTGAAATTTTGAGGGTAATAAGATGAAACTAAGGGAAACAAAAAGTTCTAAAGGATTGAACTCTAATTACCTTGTTTAGACTTTCTAATCTCTTGATCTTCAGGGGTCTTGCGTTCAATTTCCTGGGTTGCTACGGTCCGACCAGCAACTTTGGAAGCTTCAATCTCCTTGGTTGGTTGATCTCCTAGCACGAAATTTGGAGAGCTATTAGTCTAATGTATTATAAACAAAAAGTTCTAAAGAACTTACCCGAAATTCTATCTCCTTACCTTGATTCTTCGCGAGCCAAAAGTAAGGGCCGTTCAGTTCAGAACTATGTCCTATTTATAGGGTTTTGGCTAGGGTTTGAAGATTAGATCGATTATAGGGTCCTTGTTAAAGTTTAGATCAACTTCTAATTGTCCTTAACATCTCTATTAGTCTTCCCATCTCAATCCTTAAGAGATAAGCTAGTAAAAATCCAATCTTTTAACTTCTTCTTCACTTCACGAAATTTACAGAGTTTAACGCATCAGGACTGGTGCGTTACATGGCTGTAGCGGTCGCCCGATAGACCGTTACATCCAACGTGTATAGAGTTTCAATTTATTAAAACTCTTTTATTTGTTTATCCTTCTAATTATCTATATAAAAGAGTATTTATCTTTAAAATTCGTGAATAGTCTAAATAACCTTCTAGAATATGGGTCAAACTTAATGGGCTTGGTCCATGAACCTATTGGGTTTCAATTAAATAGGCTAGGTTAATTGTTTACCATATTTGGGCCTTATAACCCATTTATTAATTCAATAATTCATTTATTAATTTATTTAGCCCTTATAAATCTCAAAAAATTCCATAAATAATCCAGAAATTATTATATATAAATTCTGGGGCCTTACACCCTCCCCCACTTAAGAGAATTTGGTCCCCAAATTTAATATATGAGTTTTTTATGGAGAGTGTATGTATTTTAATGTATTAAAAATTAACGTAAGGTGAATGGGTTAAGAGGGTACCTTTTATCATCTCACCTCTCTCGTCTAGAATGGCATTTAATCAACCTCGCTTCCTGCGTCCGTTGTTATCCCTTGATGATTGTCCGTTGATGAAAGGACATAGGGGCAAGCGATGTTCTCGACTTCCACACTTGAGACAAGCACCGAGACGTTTCCAACATTCTTCTATCGAGTGCCCAAATTTTTCATAAAATGAGCAAGGTGCCACGGCTTGCTCCTTCTCTTCTTTAACTTTCTTGTTCTTTCCATTTCCATTTCCATTTCTTTTTCCATTACCGTTCCTATTACGGGACCTCTTAATATGATGGTTTTCACCCTCATCCACTTCTTTCTCTTCTTGCCTATCATGTTTTCGGCTTGACCTTTCTCCTCGGAGCCTCTGCACTTTCTCCATGGTTCTTTCACACAGATGCACTCTTTGAACCATCTCGGTGTAAGTGTAGATATTCTGCGTTCCAAGTTGTTGGATAAATCCGGACCTTAAACTATGCATAAATCGGTTGGCTTTCAATAAATCTGTGCTTACCAAGTGAGGAGCATAAGGTGCTAGTCGAGAGAATTGTAATCCATACTCTGCCACGGACATCATGCCTTATTTTAAGGAGGCAAATTCCATAGCCTTTCTTTCTTTTACATGCTTGGAGAAGTACTTGGCTCGAAAAAGTGTAAGAAAACCCTCCCATGTATGAGGCGCGTCTGTAGGTGGCATCGGAATGGATTTCCACCATGTACGAGCATCCTTGTTGAGTTGGAACGTGGCAAGTCGAACTTTCTCCTGGTCGGTGCATTGCATGACATCGAATATTCGATTCATATCATCGATCCAATTTTTTGCTTCATCTAGGTTAGAAGATCCAGAGAATCATGGAGGATTTAAACTTCGGAAATTGCCATGTAAGTTCCCCGCGCCAGCCCTTCCACCGGCTTGGGCCACTGTCTGTAGGGCTTGAGTAAGTCCCGCAACAGTTTGCTGCATCTCGTCCCAGTTTATACGATGAGCCATTGAGAATCAAGGTACCTAAGATCATGGATATTTTTGTTATTTAGAGTCAAGAAAATTTACCCTAAGATAATTTCTATATAACTATCTCATCCCGGGCTCTACCCAATCCTCACATGGGTATGAAAATTTCTTCCTTAATTCATAGATAGGAGTCCTAAAACCTTAGACTTATCCTACGACATAACTCCTTTCCCTAAGTCCTGAGAGTTAGGCTCTGATACCAACTTAACTGTCACGCCCCGAGCCTTTATGACAGTGGAAGACTAACTCGAGAAATGTGAACAGCCGGCATGGTAAGCCTCTTGCAAGCAAGAACGATCAGAGCGCAAGGAAATTACATATAAGAATGCAATCGCACAATATTTACTCAACTTCAACTTTCATTAATAATCAAATCCAATATTTAAATACAACCACTAATTCAACTTCCATCATACTAGACTCAAGAAATAAGAAAAATTATATAGAGTCGATTTAAACAATATAAATTTCCTAAGTCTTCGCTCATTCTTTATTCACTCTCGGATCCGCTACTTGCACATTCCGAATCTGAACCTGACTCACTTCCATTTCCTGAAAAAGATTGGAAATAGGTAATGAGCACACTTACCCAGTAGGTATCTTCGCATCAACATGACTAGCACTATTTAAGTAATTAGCATTTTAGCTTTAGAGAAATAAGGTAAAATCATGCGAATGCGATAAATCACGCGATCAAATCAAAGTAACAAGACGATCATGTAAGATAAGATGAACGAGTATGAACTAGCAAGAATGTAACAAGTATGATCAAGAATGTAGCATGGCCTTTCATGAACAAGAATGTAACGAGAATGCACTTTCACTTTTCACTTTCATAACCATAAAGGTTACGCATGAGAACGTCAATCATGTAGTAATTCACTAGATTTTCACGAGTGCTCATGGATTTCACTTATTTATAAAGAAAGTACTCCCAGCGTAATGCGACGCCAGTAGCATCATACCCCATAGTTAATAATAATATGTTTCCGACAATCAGCGGAGAGGACTAGCATAGAGCCCTTGGACATAATCAGCGCCGAACTGCATCTTCACGTATAAATCAAGCTACTTCCATGAGTGTAACAATAAAGTATGGCCAAGAATGTAATAAGTTCAATCAATAAGCTCATGACAACAATTATCAAAGAACGAATGCTTCAAATAAGAATATGAGAGATCAAGAATGAATTAAGACAATGTTATGCTTATGGAAACAAATCGACAGCATAACGGTACATTTCTTTAACTTCCATTCAGTATTTTAAGTTTCTTGATCAATATGATAAGTCCTAGACCATTATCAAGCCATCTAGGAATTTAGAATATCAACACTTGGGTCAAACCTCGGGTTAACTAGCTCAAGCATTGTGACGGTCTTGTACTGGGCCGTTACGTTCACGTGACGGTCAAAGACTGGCCGTTACATTGACGTGACACTCCAGTGTTGGGCCGTTACATTGGTTTGAATCTAGAATAATAGAATAGACACAGTAAAATGTGACGGTCGTATAGTGGGCCGTTATATGGGCCTGATGGTCCAATATAGGTCTGTTACATTACTAGAACCAGAAAACATCGATAGTGTTTTCTAATCAATTGGGTTTTAATGGTACAACCAACTCGGTGTTCTAGTGGGAATCCCAAGCTCGCAGAGAATTACGGAGGCGTTGAAACAAGATTTCCTAGTCCATTGGAAGGAATATCCAATAGAGAGGTCCTCATGTTCAAGAATAATGTTCCTATAGTGCAAAGTGTGAACTAATGGCCAACATACCGAAATATGTGCCATGTACTTAAAGAAAATGACTCTATTGATAGAAAAGACTGTGAAACGATGTGAAATCATGATAAAACTCCATCCATACATCATTGAAAATCATGATTTAGATACAAAACTATAGAATTTTGGCACATGAAATTAACATAACTTAAAAAAGGTTAAGATACCTTAATCATGTAATTTCTATTATGAATTAGTAACTACACTTAAAGTCATGATAACAGGTCCAAACTTAGCTATCTAAGCTTATTTATAAGTAAACTTAACTTGTTATCATTCTGCCTCGGGTTGATAGAACATATGGGTTTGACGGTCTAACAAGGGCGCGTCACAGTGCTTGTGACGATTTATCAATGGGCCGTTATAGTAGTGTAACGCTCCTGTTATGGTGCGTTAGAGACAACAGAGCAATTTGAATGCAACAGAGGGTGTGACGGCTTATCGTAAGGCCATTACAGCATTGTGACGGTCTAAGTATGATGCGTCAGAGACCCTGCTAATAGTATAAAGAATTAAAAGACTATGATTTGAAACCATGTCATGTTTTGAAAAGTTTTAAGTACCCCAATTATGACAAAATGAAGTAAAGGTCATCTAGATGCATAGGTTGCAGTGAATTGACAAGATAATATCTTTGATCTTTGATTAGAGCTAAGGATATGTATGAATGCATGAACCCACTAAAACATGAAATTCATAGTCCACAATGCATGAAATCAAACACAATTAGAGGGCTTTTATCCCTAACAAGATATTTTTGCCAATCATGAGATAACCTACCGCTTAACTAGACTTTAAACTTCTAATTTGAGTCTGAAAGACGTGCCTTAGTTCTCCCTTTCCAGTGAGTTTCCAGCAACTTAACGTTGCTCTAACTCCTCGACCTCTTGACCTAAGGACGTGAAATTTTGAGGGTAAGAAGATGAAACTAAGGGGAACAAAAAGTTCTAAAGGATTAAACTCTAATTACCTCGTTTAGACGGCCTAATCTCTTGATCTTCAGTGGTCTTGCGTTCAGTTTCCTGGGTTGCTAAGGTCCGACCAGCAACTTTGGAAGCTTCAATCTCCTTGGTTGGTTGATCTCCTAGCACGAAAGTTGGAGAGCTATTAGTCTAATATATTATAAACAAAAAGTTCTAAAGAACTTACCCAAAATTCTATCTCCTTACCTTGATTCTTCGCGAGCCAAAAGTAAGGGCCGTTCAGTTCAGAACTAGATCCTATTTATAGGGTTTTGGCTAGGGTTTGAAGATTAGATCGATTATAGGGTCCTTGTTAAAGTTTAGATCAACTTCTAATTGTCCTTAACACCTTTATTAGTCTTCCCATCTCGATCCCTAATCGAGATAAGCTAGCAAAAATCCAATCTTTTAACTTCTTCTTCACTTCACGGAATTTACAGAGCTTAACGCATCAGGACTGGTGCGTTACATGGCTGTAGCGGTCGCCCGATAGACCGTTACATCCAACGTGTACAGAGTTTCAATTTATTAAAACTCTTTTATTCGTTTATCCTTCTAATTATCTATATAAAAGAGTATTTATCTTTAAAATTCATGAATAGTCTAAATAACCTTCTAGAATATGGGTCAAACTTAATGGGCTTGGTCCATGAACCTATTGGGTTTCAATTAAATAGGCTAGGTTAATTGTTTACCATATTTGGGCCTTATAACCCATTTATTAATTCAATAATCCATTTATTAATTTATTTAGCCCTTATAAATCTCAAAAAATTCCATAAATAATCCAGAAATTATTATATATAAATTCTGGGGCCTTACACCCTCCCCCACTTAAGAGAATTTGGTACCCAAATTTAATATATGAGTTTTTTATGGAGAGTGTATGTATTTTAATGTATTAAAAATTAACGTAAGGCGAATGGGTTAAGAGGGTACCTTTTATCATCTCTCCTCTCTCGTCTAGAATGGCATTTAATCGACCTTGCTTCCTGCGTCCGTTGTTAGCCCTTGATGAATGTCCGTTGATGAAAGGACATAGGGGCAAGCGATGTTCCCGGCTTCCACACTTGAGACAAACACCGAGTCGTTTCCAACATTCTTCTGTCGAGTGCCAAATTTTTCACAAAATGAGCAAGGTGCCACGGCTTGCTCCTTCTCTTCTTTAACTTTCTTGTTCTTTCCATTTCCATTTCCATTTCTTTTTCCGTGACCGTTCCCATTACGGGACCTCTTAATGTGACGGTTTTCACCCTCATCCACTTCTTTCTCTTCTTGCCTATCATGTTTTTGGCTTGACCTTTCTCCTCGGAGCCTCTCCACTTTCTCCATGGTTCTTTCACATAGATGCGCTCTTTGAACCATCTCGGTGTAAGTGCGGATATTCTGCGTTCCAAGTTGTTGGATAAATCCGGACCTTAAACCATCCATAAATCGGTTGGCTTTCAATAAATCTGTGCTTACCAAGTGAGGAGCATAAGGTGCTAGTCGAGAGAATTGTAATTCATACTCTGCCACGGACATCGTGCCTTATTTTAAGGAGGTAAATTCCATAGCCTTTCTTTCTTTTACATGCTCGGAGAAGTACTTGGCTCGAAAAAGTGTAAGAAAACCCTCCCATGTATGAGGTGCGTCTGTAGGTGGCGTCGAAATGGATTTCCATCATGTACGAGCATCCTTGTTGAGTTGGAACGTGGCAAGTCGAACTTTCTCCTGGTCGGTGCATTGCATGACATCGAATATTCGATTCATCTCGTCGATCTAATTTTTCGCTTCATCTGGGTTAGAAGATCTAGAGAATCATGGAGGATTTAAACTTCGGAAATTGCCATGTAAGTTCCCCGGGCCAGCCCTTCCACCGGCTTGGGCCACTGTCTGTAGGGCTTGAGTAAGTCCCGCAACAGTTTGCTACATCTCGTCCCAGTTTATACGATGAGCCATTGAGAATCAAGGTACCTGAGATCATGGACATTTTTGTTATTTGGAGTCAGGAAAATTTACCCTAAGATAATTTCTATATAACTATCTCATCCCGGGCTCTACCCAATCCTCACATGGGTATGAAAATTTCTTCCTTAATTCATAGGTAGGGGTCCTAAAACCTTAGACTTATCCTATGACATAACTCCTTTCCCTAAGTCCCGAGAGTTAGGCTCTGATACCAACTTAACTGTCACGCCCCGAGCCTTTATGACAGCGGAAGATTAACTCGAGGAATGTGAACATCCGGCATGATAAGCCTCTTGCAAGCAAGAACAATCAGAGCGCAAGGCAATCGCACATAAGAATGCAATCGCACAATATTTACTCAACTTCAGCTTTCATTAATAATCAAATCCAATATTCAAATACAACCACTAATTAAACTTCCATCATACTAGACTCAAGAAATAAGAAAAATTATATAGATTCGATTTAAACAATATAAACTTCCTAAGTCTTCGCCCATTCTTTATTCACTCTCGGATCCGCTACTTGCACATTCCGAATCCGAACCCGACTCACTTCCATTTCCTGAAAAAGATTAGAAATAGGTAATGAGCACACTTACCCAGTAGGTATCTTCGCATCAACATGACTAGCACTATTTAAGTAATTAGCATTTTAGCTCTAGATAAATAAGGTAAAATCATGCGAATGCGATAAATCACGCGATCAAATCAAAGTAACAAGATGATCATGTAAGATACGGTGAACGAGTATGAACTCGCAAGAATGTAACAAGTATGATCAAGAATGTAGCATGGCCTTTCATGAACAAGAATGTAACGAGAATGCACTTTCACTTTTCACTTTCATAACCATAAAGGTTACGCACGAGAACATCAATCATGTAGCAATTCAATAGATTTTCACGAGTGCTCATGGATTTCACTTATTTATAAAGAAAGTACTCCCACCGCAATACGACGCCAGTAGCATCATACCCCATGGTTTATAATAGTATGTTTCCGTCAATCAGCCGAGG
Source organism: Amorphophallus konjac (assembly GCA_022559845.1). NCBI lineage: Eukaryota > Viridiplantae > Streptophyta > Magnoliopsida > Alismatales > Araceae > Amorphophallus > Amorphophallus konjac. The sequence continues at coordinate 313,771,372 of CM040121.1, forward strand.
GGACTAGCATAGAGCCCTTGGACACAATCAGCGCCCGAACTACATCTTCGCGTATAAATTAAGCTACTTCTATGAGTGTAACAATAAAGTATGGCCAAGAATGTAATAAGTTCAATCAATAAGCTCATGACAATAATTATCAAAGAATGAATGCTTCAATTAAGAATATGAGGGATCAAGAATGAATTAAGACAATGTTATGCTTATGGAAACAAATCGACAGCATAACGGTACATTTCTTTAACTTCCATTCAGTATTGTAAGTTTCTTGATCAATATGATCAGTCCTAGACCATTTTCAAGTCATCTAGGAACTTAGAATATCAACCCTTGGGTCAAAACTCGGGTTAACTAGCTAAAGCATTGTGAGGGTCTTGTACTGGGCCGTTACGTTCACGTGATTGTCAAAGACTGGCCGTTACATTGACGTGACGCTCCAGTGTTGGGCCGTTACATTGGTTTGAATCCAGAATAATAGGATAGACTCAGTAAAATGTGACGGTCGTATATTGGGCCGTTATATGGGCCTGACGGTCCAATATAGGTCCGTTACATTGCTAGAACCAGAAAACATCGATAGTGCTTTCTAATCAATTTGATTTTAATGGTACAACCAACTCGGCGTCCTAGTGGAAATCTCAGGCTCGCAGAGAATTACGGATGCCTTGAAACAAGATTTCCTAGTCCATTGGAAGGAATATCCAATAGAGAGGTCCTCATGTTCAAGAATAATGTTCCTATAGTGCAAAGTGTGAACTAATGGCCAACATACCGGAATATGTGCCATGTACTTAAAGAAAATGACTCTATTGATTGAAAAGACTGTGAAATGATGTGAAATCATGATAAAACTCTGTCCATACATCATTGAAAATCATGATTTAGATACAAAACAATAGAATTTTGACACATGAAATTAACATAACTTAAAATAGATTAAGATACCTTAATCATGTAATTTCTATTATGAATCAGTAACTACACTTAAAGTCATGATAATAGGTCCAAACTTAGCTATCTAAGCTTATTTATAAGTAAACTTAACTGGTTATCATTCTGCCTCGGGCTGACAGAACATAGGGGTCTGACAGTCTAACAAGGGCTCGTCACAGTGCTTGTGACGGTTTATCGAGGGGCCGTTACAATAGTGTAACGCTCCTGTTATGGTGCGTCAGAGACAACAGAGCAATTTGAATGCAACAGAGGGTGTGACGGCTTATCGTAAGGCCGTTACAGCGTTGTGACGGTCTAAGTATGATGCGTGAGAGACCCTGCTAACAGTATAAAGAATTAAAAGACTATGATTTGAAACCATGTCATGTTTTGAAAAGTTTTAACTATCCCAATTATGACAAAATGAAGTAAAGGTCATCTAGATGCATATGTTGCAGTGAATTGACAAGATAATATCTTTGATCTTTGATTTGGGCTAAGGATATGTATGAATGCATGAACTCACAAAAACATGAAATTCATAATCCACAATGCATGAAATCAAACACAATGAGAGGGCTTTTATCCCTAACAAGATATTTTTACCAATCATGAGATAACCTACCGCTTAACTAGACTTTAAACTTCTAATTTGAGTCTGAAAGACGTGCCTTAGTTCTCCCTTTCTAGTGAGTTTCCAGCAACTTCACGCTGCTCTAACTCCTCGACCTCTTGACCTAAGGAAGTGAAATTTTGAGGGTAAGAAGATAAAACTAAGGGGAAAAAAAAGTTCTAAAGGATTGAACTCTATTTACCTCGTTTAGATGTCCTAATCTCTTGATCTTCCGGGGTCTTGCGTTCAGTTTCCTGGGTTGCTAAGGTCCATCTAGCAACTTTGGAAGGTTCAATCTCCTTGGTTGGTTGATCTCCTAGCATGAAATTTGGAGAGCTATTAGTCTAATGTATTATAAACAAAAAGTTCTAAAGAACTTACCCGAAATTCTATCTCCTTACCTTGATTCTTCGCGAGCCAAAAGTAAGGGTCGTTCAGTTCAGAACTAGGTCCTATTTATAGGGTTTTGGCTAGGGTTTGAAGATTAGATCGATTCTAGAGTCCTTCTAAAAGCTTAGATCAACTTTTAAGAGTCCTTAACACCTCTATTAGTCTTCCCATCTCGATCCCTAAGAGATAAGCTAGCAAAAATCTAATCTTTTGGCTTGTTCTTCACTTCACGGAATTTACAGAGTTTAACGCACCAGGACTGGTGCGTTACATGGCTATAGCTGTCGCCCGATAGACCGTTACATCCAACGTGTACAAAGTTTCAATTTATTAAAACTCTTTTATTCGTTTATCCTTCTAATTATCTATATAAAAGAGTATTATCTTTAAAATTCGTGAATAGTCTAAATAACCTTCTAGAATATAGACGAAACTTAATGGGCTTGGTCCATGAACATATTGGGTTTCAATTAAATAGGCTAGGTTAATTTTTTACCATATTTGGGCCTTATAACCCATTTATTAATTCAATAATCTATTTATTAATTTATTTATCCGTTATAAATCTCAAAAAATTCCATAAATAATCCAAAAATTATTATATATAAATTCTGCGGCCTTACATTATGTAATTCCAGTTCTGGACATTTACAAAGCATCTTTAAGTCCATACGCGTTTTGGCGTTGTCCTTTGTTTTACCTTTAACATTTATGATTGTATTAAACACATTATCAAAAAAATTCTTCATGGTATGCATGACATCCAGATTGTGCCGTACAAGAAGAGTTGACCAATAAGGCAATTCCCAGAAAATACTTTTCTTGTTCCAGTTGTGATCCATTCCAAAGCTAGAGAGTTGGCGTGTGCTACCAGATAATTGTACTAAGGATAAAAATAGATTTTTTCGCTTCATGCACATGTCCGGCGAAAGGTTGCACGTTGTCATGAACACTGGCCAACAAGAATAAGATGCCACTGAACCACCGAATGGATTAAAACCATCTGTGGATAAACCCAATCGAACATTACGTGGCTGCTTTGAGAAAGCAAGATGAGTACGACTGAAGTACGTCCAAGCTTCACCATCGGCAGGATGACTGATTATATCATCGACACGGCGTACTCTTTCAGTGTGCCATGTGATATGTCAAGCCATCTTTGAGGACATATACAGCCGCTGCAGCCTAGGCACAAGAGAGAAGTATCGCAATGCTTTGCAAGGTACATCTTTTTACTTTGAATTATCCCCTCTCTTAAGTTTGAATCTGTCATGGTGACAAATAGAACATGATATCTTATCTGCATCATCTTTGTAATATAACATACAGTGATTCGCGCATGCATCTATTTTCACATATCCAAGCCCTAGCTCAATGACCATCTTTTTAGCACGGTAATAAGTTTCTGGCAACTTCTCGTCTCGAGGCAACATACTCTTGATCAAGAGGAGGAGACGGTCAAAATAAGTCTCACTGATGTGAAATTCAGATTTCAAATTCAACAATTGTGACACTGCAAACAACCGAGTGTGCTTTTCACAACCATCCCACAACGGCTCATCAGCATCCCTAAGTAGTTGATAAAATCTTCCGGCTGTCTTATTCGGCGCTTCTTCCATGTATGCATGTTCCTCATCAACATTAAAACTAGGACCAGCAGCATCTACAACTATATCCATGTACCCACTTGTACCTGCAATATTGTCGGGCTCATACCTGAAGTATTCCTCACCATGACACGTTCAATTCGTATAACCATCCACGAACCCTTTCGTGTACAAATGATATTGCACATCCCATGTTGAATGCCACCTCAAGTTTCTACAATTTGAGCAAGGGCATCGAATGTGACCGTCATGGTCTGTTGCTGCATTGGGATTCCCCAATGCAAATGTAATGAAACTCTCAACTCCATGCTGAAAGTCATCCGACACCACCCGATCAACTATTCTACGATACATCCATGAACGATCTATCAACATTTTACCTGCACCCAATAAATGTCAATACACATCCTAACTTTGAAATCATTACTCATGAAAATATTCACAACCATTTCCTCACATCGTTCGCCATAGACCATTTGCAGTTGGAAGAGGATGATTAATTAGATTATCACTTTTTAACCCATCCATGAAGGTTTGATGGCACAATCACTTACTATATGTGTTGCACAGTTTGCTAAAAATTTCGGCAGCATCTCCTCACACTTCTCCGATATACCAAAAATATTTATTGATTTTAAAATTTTCTTAAACACTTACAAGTAAGTGGTTAGGAAAACACTCAAAATCAATAATGGTATATCAGAGAAGAGTGAGAAGACACAACCAAAATTCTCAATAAACACATATAAACACATATAGTAAATGACTGCCTAAGTGCGATCAAATATTCACAGACTGTCCAAACGGGACAATTAAAGACTTTGAGGTAGATATATATATTCTCGTAAACAAATGAGAACATACACATCAATCCCAAAGTCTTGAATGGGAAGGCTCAATGACACAGTTTTAACACTCTCTCCTGAGGTGCGTGTAATGTTAGGTCGCACCCACGCACCTCAGCTCACAGGGAATATCCCATGTATTTATATAACATAAAATTAAATAACAATGCAATTATCATTATAAATATAACAAATTAAATAACATCCAATTTACAAAAAATTATAAATGAAGAACATCAAAGCTAAATAAATCACAATTTTTAGTTAGATCAACATTAAAGATAAATAAGATAAAATAAACAAATGAAGCCACATCAGATAGAGGGCTTCAATTTCTTGGTGAGATACCTAGTGGGTGATAATCTTGGAGGCGGCATTCTGGCACATGCACCAGGGTTAGGAAATACTTTCATGCTCATTAGCTTTATTCAGAGTTTTTTGGCTAAATATCCTTCTACAAGGCCGATAATCATTCTTCCTCAAGGAATTCTGCCAACGTGAAAGAGAGTTCCATCATTGGCAAGTAGAAGAACTTCCTCTGTATGACTTCTACTCTGTTAAGGCTGACAATAGATCTCAGCAGCTTGATCTTCTTCAAAAATAGGAGGAGAACATGAGTATTCTTTTCTTAGACTATAAGCAGTTTTCTAGAATTATGTGCGATGTAAGAGATGAGATAGGGGCTGCATGTCAGGAGAGGTTACTAAAGGTCCCTAACCTTCTCATTTTAGATGAAGGCCATATTCCCAGAAACGAAGACACAAATATTCTTTCTACGCTAGAAAAGGTGCAAACTCCCCGTAAGGTGGTCCTTTCAGGGACACTACTTTAGAATCATGTCAAAGATGTTTTTAATATATTAAATCTAGTGCGTCGTAAGTTTGAGAACATGGACTCGGCACGTGCATGTCATGATGAGTCCATGTTCAGGAAAACTTACGACGCACTAGATTCAATATATTAAAAACTTCTTTGACATGATTCTGAAATAGTGTCCCTAAAAGGACCACCTTACGGGGAGTTTGCACCTTTTCTAGCGTAGAAAGAATATTTATGTCTTCTTTTCTGGGAGTATGGCCTTCATCTAAAATGAGAAGGCTAGGGACCTTTTGTAACCTCTCCTGATATGCAGCCCCTATCTCGTCTCTTACATCCCACACAATTCTAGAAAACTGCTTATAGCCTAAGAAAAGAATACTCCTATTTTGCTCCCATTTTTGAAGAACATCAAGCTGCTGAGATCTATTGTCAGTCTTAACCGAGTAGAAGTCATACAGAGGAAGTTATTCTACTTGCCAATGTGTAGCTCCCAAGAGATACCATCATGAGATGCCATGAGACTCATCACAAGATGCCATCAGACGAAAGTATCCTGAGTAGAGCATGTATATCAGGTGGCAGTAGGAGGCACCTGAAAGTTGATGCAGAGGTAGCTTTCTTTGATATAGTGGAAGAAACATTGCAAAACCAAGATCATTGTAAAAGGAGAATTTCTATCATAAAGGACCTTCGGGAGATGACCGGAGATGTCTTACATTACTACAAAGGTGATTTCTTGGATGAGTTGCCAGGACACATTGATTTCACTGTGCTATTGTGTCTGAGTCCCAGACAGAAAAAACTTATAGGAGAGTCCGAGAAATATGAGAAGTTTAAGAGAATTGTTGTTGGTAGTGCAGTGTACCTGCATCCATGTTTGAAAGATTGTGCTAATTATGCTTCTGAAGACTAGAGTGTCATGAAAGTGAAAGATCAAGAGATTGATAATCTTTTGGACTCCATACACTTGAAAGATGGAGTGAAGATAAAATTCTTTCTAAACATTTTATCAATGGCAGACTCTGCTGGAGAGAAAGTGATTGTATTCAGCCAGTACATTCTACCACTTAGATTTTTGGAGAGGCTAATAATCAGGATTAAGGGCTGGCGTCTCGAAAAGGAAATTTTCATGATTTCTGGTGACACAAATACTGAGTAGAGGGAATTGGCAATGAAGCAATTCCTCCACTCATCTGATGCTAAGGTTCTATTTGGTTCAATTAAGGCATGTGGAGATGGCATCTCTCTTATAGGAGCATCAGGAGTGGTAATCTTACATGTCCATCTCATCACTCATACCCAGGAGGATATTTTTACTCTTGATGTTTTTTTCCCTATTGACATTAAAACAGCCCTTATTGCATGTCATTTGATTTGGTTGAATATTTTTATTCTTGATGTTTTTTTCTCTATTGCATGCCATTTTTTTGGAAAAATCATGTTTTCAAAGAGGGTCATAAGGCCTTTGATTTGGTTGAATGGCATTGGGTGATTTTTTACACATGAAAACCTCCCATAAATACATACCTCATCTTACATCTAACTTATATATTAAATAACATTCAAAGAAAAAAATGTAACACTCTTCTTTCCCTACCTATACAAGGGTGGGGAACCTTCTCTCATCACAGCAATGAACTAGACAGAGAGAGAGAGTATAATTCAGGCAAGTATATACATATATATATATATATATAGAGCGAGACTCGAGTGTGTCTAATAAAGGTATTTATAAAAAAAAGATTGAGTAAGTGAGATAGAGGATGGGACGTCAGTGAAGGGGGGAAAGGGAGAAAGATAAAAAAATTAACTAGATTTAAAGGCGGATATATACTTCACAGACATTGGATCTTAACTACTGTTGAACACATGTGCACCATGATTACTATTATGGTTTTGATGATAGCAACTACTATAAGTCACATTGTGTTTGCATATGATGTCATTGTGTATCTGTTTAAGCAGTTTGTCATTTCATCGAACAGGTTGCGGGCATGTGCACTGCATTCCAAGTCTATACGTTGGACAAAGTCTGTACGTTGGACGAAGTCTATATGTTGGACGAAGTCTATATGTTGGACGAAGTCTATACGTTGGACAAAGTCTATACGTGGGACAAAGTCTGTACATTGGTCAAAGTCTATACGTTGGACTAAGTCTGTACGTTGGACAAAGTCTATGCGTTGGACAAAGTCTGTACATTGGACGAAGTCTATACGTTGGACAAAGTCTGTACGTTGCTGAACATGAAGTCTGTACGTTGGCTGCCTAGCACAACTCGAAGTCTATACGTTGCTGCACACAAAGTCTATACGTTGCTGCAGATGAAGTCTATACGTTGGCTGCATGCACAACTCAAAGTCTGTACATTGCGGCAGATGAAGTCTATACGTTGCTGCAGATGAAGTCTGTACGTTGGCTGCATGCACAACTCAAAGTCTGTACGTTGCACAACACGAAGTCTGTACGTTGCGGCAGATGAAGTCTGTACGTTGCTGCAGATGAAGTCTATACGATAGCTGCATGCACAAAACAAAGTCTGTACGTTGCACAAGATAAAGTCTGTACGTTGGCTGCTAGCACAACTCCAAGTCTGTACGTTGGTTGATGGCTGCAACACAAGTCTATACATTGGCCGGCTACTTCACACGCAAAGTCTATACATTGCATTCTATTGTGTTCGTGCATCAAGTTACCAAGTCTGTACGTTCATGAAGCAAGTCTGTATAGGCTCGTGCATGCTCAAGGTGCAAAGTCTGTACAGAGTTCATACATGCACACAAATGTTGAAGTTAGATGGAAGGCTCTATCGCCACAGGATGTGGATCTAGAGGGGGGGGGGTGAATAGATCAACTGGCTATTTAAAAATTAGGCCTAGAATCAAATGCGGAATTAAAAGAACACTAAACGAACACAGCCAATGCACCGAATGAATCACACAAGATCTGCTGAACAAGAAATCAAACACATGAGAGGTACAAGGCTTTTAGGTGGTTTGGTCAATCCGACCTACGTCCACCCCACATTCAACTCGAATGTGGATTACTGTTGATACACAGCTTCAATCTGCTCGGCTCTACAGCTTGCCAACAACGGCTGGGGCTTACAGCTTATCCCGACCAGAGGAACACCCTCTGCAACAGCTGAGCTTCACAGCTTGCTCTGCTAGGCACTACAGCTTAGCCGACCAGAGGAACACCTCTGCAACCCGCTGCCTCACAGCTTGAAACCGCTGACTAACAGCTTGATAGAACAAGTGTTTTCAAAGAGAAAATAACGAGACTGAAAACAAACAAAACACACAATCGAATGAAAGAAAACCAAAACGACTGTAGCTCAAAGTTGAGCAATATCAGCTCTGGTAACTGGACCAAGAGACTGATTCACAAGCTCTCATATAACTCTCTCAACTCATCTCTTCTCTCTTTCTTCTTCTCTCCTTTTCTTCTTCTCTGCTTTTCTTCTCTCACAGTGGATCTCGGTGGCTGCTGCTTCAGACTGGATGTATAGACTAAACCAACTTCGATCAGCCTTTACAAAAGATGAAGACTGATATATATAACATCAGCAGGTGGATAAGGGCGCGTGGCTTCCACGTTTTCCCGCCTAAGGAATTCTCCAGATTCGAGGTGCTTCCATCCACGTGGAAGCATCTGGTCACCTCGTCCTCCTGGGATCACGAGCCATGTCAGCAATCTCAGTAGAGAATCCCTGTCAAACAGAGTATCGGATGATCAGATTAAATAACAACTCTGTATAGACTTATCAGAAGAACTACATTGTATAGACTTCATATAAGTGAAAGCTATGTACAGACTTGCTGTATGAAGCAACCGCTATACAGACTTAAGTGATATGAAGACTGTCAATGTATAGACTAAGTGAAGATCAATGCAATGTACAGACTTCGCAAACGAAGATGCAATGTGTAGACTTCATGAATGAAGATGCAATGTGTAGACTTCATGAATGAAGATGCAATGTGTAGACTTCAGTGAGACTCAATTGAAGACAGACGATGTATGGACTTCAGAACTGATGAATGCAATGTACATACTTCATGAGACTCGAATAAAGACAAGCGATGTATAGACTTTCTAAAAGAACGTCTGTATAGACTTGAAGCAATGGAAGACATCGACTGTATAGACTATCTAAAAGAACGTCTGTATAGACTTGAAGCAATGGAAGACATCGACTGTATAGACTTTGAACTGCAACGTAGGTAAAGGCATCGATGTATAGACTTCGAAGCTGAACGTAGGTAAATAACCCAATGTGCTGACTTTGAATCGCAACGAAGAAACAGATGCCAATGTACAGACTTTGGTAAACAGCGATGTACAGACTTGGCCAAATAGTCCAATGTATAGACTTGAGGCATGGAGGCCAATGTACAGACTTTACCTCGTGCATTCTACAGTTGAATGAATGTATAGACTTTCCACCGACCAATGTGTAGACTTTGCAAGCCTAAGATGCTGAATGAGACGGTGGGTGAGACGGTGCAGCTACAGTGGTGTACAAACTTCATGAGACGCTCACTGTATATACTTAGCACCGACAAATGTATAGACTTTGGAGTCTGAGACCAATGTACAGACTTTGTAAAACAGAAGCTTGTATAGACTTGGAAGATCAAGACGCTAAGGAAGACGGTCAATGTACAGACTTCACCTGACACCGTCCAATGTACAGACTTTGCCTTAGACTCTAAATGAGACGGATAGTGTATGGACTATGCAATGCACTGTGGATGTATGGACTTTGCACCGATGGGCAATGTGTAAACTATGCACAACCAGATGAGTCGACTCATGAGAACAAGAGGTCGACCCATGACAATGTATACACTTTACAATCGACAGGCAATGTACACACTTGCTAGCATGCTGCAATAGACACGGACAGTGTACAGACTTACGTTACTGAAGCAATGTATATACTTTGAGACTTTGAGTGTGTGTTCAGTGTGAAAACAAGATAAAATGCATATAACACACAGACAATCTGATAAAAGTAATTTCATCAAAACATAAACAGTGTTGCCAATCAATCAAAATAATGTGTTGCCATATGAAGTAAAGTTACATGTCAACACCATCAACACAGAGGAGTCACAACAATCTCCCCCTTTTTGATGATGGCAACCCCCTATCATATAGAGTAGCAACATCCTGTCATACAGATGCATTTTTTGATGAACGACATGATTTGTTATTCAGATTGTTATGCAGATGCATGTAGATGCTATGAATGACATGCTACATGCTACAAAATGTAAGCAACTCCCTGCTAACAAAATTTCCCCCTTTTGCCATACCATGATGCAGATGCATACACTCCTCCTGAATGCAGAATTCTCAATTCAGAATTCTCCCCCTGAACAGAAGGAATGAATTCAGACAATATTCTCCCCCTTTGCCATCAACAAATAGGAGGGAAAGTGAGTGCAAGGGAAGGAAAAGAAAAGTTCAGCTGACTGGCATTCTTAGCAAGTAGTTCAGAAATTAAGCAACTAAAGCACAAAACCTTCAGTCATATGAACTGAGAAACGGCTTAGAAATTGAAATTCTGATTTAAAGGTTATAAAAATGAGAGTTCATGCACTACATTCATTGGATAAGGTAGATGTGCATGATAAAACAATAAACCAGAGTCATATTTACATGAGAGATTCAGTTTCAGAATATCTTACTTTCATAGACTCAGTAAAATGTGTTAAGAGAAACCAGGTCATGTATTGAAATTAAACAATTGACATCCATGAAATTTCTTTGAAGGAACAGCATTTTCAATAGTATTTCATTTAGAGCATTCAGGTACCAAAAGTCTTTTTGCGTAAGGGTATACGTTTATCAGACGCCAATACCCCTAGATACTTAACATGATGGACCATCTTGCCTATGATCAAATTCAATAGAATTGATTGACACCTTTTTGTGTGAGGGTACACGTTTATTAGACGCCAGTTACCCTCAGGTACTCAGTGAAAATAACCTACTGTTTTGATCATTTTATACAGAGATAGCTGATACACCTCATGACATGAGTGGTGTCCACTTCTTTGATGGATCACTCAGTTTCTCAGTGATTTACCAGTCATTGCTCTGTCAATGCTATTTTCAAATAATTTTCAATGTTGTTCAATATCTTTCTTAGTTGCCCTTTATTTGTTTCAGAATGACTTGTTTAAGGACAATACACATACTTAGCTTCTTTAACATGATTTCAGATGAGTTTTCAGATTTCAGATATAATTAGCTTTGTCTGACATGAAATAAGATAAGGGTTGAGAGCTTTATCAATTTTCAGCATCCTTATTTACTGATTGTAGTCTTTCAACTCTAAAGATTATAAACTTTAAACCATTAAGTCAGTCTTTAAGCAATTAAAGTTCTTATGAAAGAAGAAATCTGTTTTCTATTGCTTAATATTAGAACTGACTAAAAGATTGCCATACTGTCAGACTCAACTCTGAATCATATGCAATACTCCCACTGTCTATGTGCATGTGGTTTTGCGAATAAGACTGAACAAATGATTTTGAAATTCATGCTTATTCAGACCTATTATGCTATATTATGCAGAGAAGTGCAGTGCAATACAATCATGCAGAAATATAGACATATCATGCATCTAGACATATATATGCAATGATGATCATGAGTGCAATAAAAATATGAGAGTCATGCATTATCATAAGTCTGTTGCACCATTCAACCTTCACAAAGTTTTATTCAATCTATCAACAGCAAGTCCAAATCAGAAGTTTATTCAAAGCAGCTCAAAAGTTTTATTCAAGTCAACAAAGAGTTCATTCATTATGCTGAAATTTACACAAGCCAAGTTCTCTTCTAAAAAATTTAAAATTTTCATTTCCAAGTGGCTTAGTAAAGATATCAGCAACTTGTTTGTCTGTTTCAATGAAGTCCAGTTCAATTTCCTTTTTGTTCACAGCATCTCTTAGAAAATGATGTTTTATTTCTATGTGCTTAGTCCTAGAATGATGAACAAGATTTTTAGCAAGGTATATGGCACTAGTATTATCACATAAAATTGGAATACATTCCAGTTTTATCTGATAATCATATAGTTGGTGCTTAATCCAAAGTACTGGGGCATCACAATTACCTGCTGCAACATATTCAGCTTCAGCTGTAGACAATGCTACAATGTGTTGCTTCTTAGATGCCCAAGATACTAGACAGCCACCAAGGATTTGACAATAGCCACTAGTGCTTTTTCTATCTACTCGACACCCAACATAATCAGCATCAGTGTAAGCTAGAAGCTCTAACTCACACCTAGCAGGATATCATAATCCTAGCTCTTGGGTGCCTAGCAGATATCTAAAAATCCTTTTCACTGCTTTAAAATGATTTTCTTTAGGACTGGCCTGAAACCTAGCACATAATCCTACAGCGAATTGAATATCAGGCCTAGATGCTGTTAAGTAGAGAAGGGATCTGATCATACCTCTGTATAACTTCTGGTCAAATGGGTTACCTTTAGTGTCTTCATCCAAGCTTGTAGAGGTACCCATTGGAGAAGCTATCTCTTTAAGGTTATCCATCTTGTATTTCTTGAGTAGATCCCTTGTGTACTTGGACTGAGTTATAAACATTCCATCCTTTGTTTGTGTAACCTGCAGTCCAAGAAACAATTTGAGCTCACCCATCGAGCTCATTTCAAACTCATTAGTCATTGTTTCAGAAAATTCCTCACACAATTTGGGGTTAGTTGACCCAAAAATGATATCATTCACATAAATCTGTACAATAAGAATTTCAGAATGACTCACCTTTGTAAACAAGGTCTGATCAACTACTCCTCTAGTGAAATTTTGATCAGTGAGGAACTTGCTCAACCTGTCGTACCAAGCTTTGGGAGCTTGCTTAAGACCATAGAGAGCTTTATTTAATTTGTAAACACGATTAGGGAAATCTAGACATTCAAACCCAGGGGGCTGTCTAACATAGACATCCTCATTAATTTCCACATTCAAGAATGCAGATTTTACATCCATCTGCTGGAGGATTATACCTAGGGAACATGCATAAGCTAATAAAATTCTAACAGCTTCTAATCTGGCTACAGGGGCAAATGACTCTTCAAAGTCAATACCAAACTCCTGGTTGTACCCCTGAGCAACAAGTCTAGCTTTATTTTTAATAATATTTCCTGATTCATCAGATTTATTCCTGAAAACCCACCTAGTCCCTATGACTGTTCCATGATCAGGAGGTGGGACCAAGTGCCACACCTTGTTCCTGTCGAACTGATTAAGCTCCTCATGCATGGCATTAATCCAATGCATATCCTTGAGGGCACAGTCAATGGACTTGGGTTCAATTTGAGAGACAAGAGCATATGCATTTAATTCATCCTGAATTCTAAAGTGACCTCTAGTTCTAGGGGGATCATTCAGATTGCCAATGACATTATTCACAGGGTGATCTTTAAGATATCTAATATTAACAATCTGAGTTTCAGGAATTTCACTTACCTCCCCCTGAACTTCAGGTTCTTCTTCATTTTGCTCTTCTTTATCTTCCTCACCATCAGACTGGTCTGCAGAGTTTTCATCTTTCAAAATGTTCCCATCTTCGTTCCTGCAATAACCATGGTTAGTTTCCATCAAGATTTCATCAAAGATAATGTGTGGAGATTCTTCAATAATTTTTGAGTTTAAATTGAACACTCTATAAGCCCGGGTGTTTTCAGAATAACCGAGGAAGATTCCTGGTTCACCTTTTGGCTCAAATTTATCAAGGTCCCTCTTGTCATTTATATGTATAAAACATTTACAACCAAAGACCTTGAAGTGGGTGATTGAAGGTTTCTTACCTCTCAAAATCTCATAAGGGGTTTTCTGGGTGGAAGGTCTTACCATTGCCCTATTAATTACATAACAGGCTGTGTTGACTGCTTCAGCCCAGAATTTTCTTGGCAGTTGACCTTCAACTAAGAGAGTTCGGCCCATTTCTACTAGAGTTCTGTTCCTCCTTTCGACAACACCATTCTGCTCAGGTGTCCTGGGTGAGGAGAACTTATGATGAATCCCACTTGACCTGCAAAATTCTTCAAAGTGTGAGTTTTCAAACTCACCTCCATGATCAGTCAAAATATTTTCAATTTTCTGATTTATTCTTATACAGAACTCCTGAAATTCTGAGAATGCATCACTCTTATTAGATAAGAAATAAACCCAAGTATACCTAGAAAAGTCATCTACCATAACAAACCCATACCTCCTCCCTAATAAGCTGACAGATCTGGTTGGCCCAAAAAGGTCCATGTGTATCAGCTCATAAGGTTTGGAAGATAGATTTTTAGTTCTAGACTTAAATGACTTTCTAGTTATCTTTGATTGAGTGCATGCATCATAGATTTTATTTTCTTTCTTGAAGGAAACTTCAAGAAGTCCTCTAACCATGCTATACTTGTTTAGTTTATGCAAAATGGTATAACTAGCATGGCCTAACCTATGATGCCATAAAAATGCTAAATCTTCTCTATTGGTAGTAAGACATAGGTTAGAATGCTGAATATCATCTAGATCTATCATGTATGTGTTATTTATTCTTTTTCCAGAGAATTTTATAATTTTTAAATCAGGTTCAAAAACCTTGCAGCATTGAGAATCAAATAAAACCTTATGACCCTTATCACACAACTGGCTGATACTAAGTAAATTGTAAGCTAACCCTTCAACCAGCATAATATCATCAATGCAGCAGGTAGAACACTTACCTACCTTACCTGATCCAATGATCCTACCCTTTGTGTTGCTTCCAAAGGTGACAAGGCCTCCTAGCTTTTCAGTTAGCATGCAAAACTTGGCATTATCTCCTGTCATATGCCTGGAGCAGCCACTGTCCAAGTACCACAAGTTGCTCTTGGCTGCCAGGCATACCTGCACACACAATTAGGGCAAAGAGTTTAGAACCCAAGTCTGATTGGGCTCCAGAGAAGATGAAAAGCAGTTAAAACAAGAAAGTAGATTTTTAGGAATCCACATTTGTTTGAAGCAGTTCTGTTCAGTGGATTTTCCAGATTTCTTTTTGTTTTGCTTTTTCTTGTTGACTTTCTTCTTATTTGCACCAACAGAGTTATTCACAGAATTTTTGTTATTGTGCCAATGCTTCGGCCAGGTTGCATTCATAAAGTTTTGGCCATAGTAGTTCCTGGGCTGGCTGTGGAAATGTTGGTAATTCCTAGGCATCCGATTACCATACCCATTTTCCCAATTTCTGACATAGGGTCTGTAAAAGTGTGTAGGTTGATGAACATACCTTGTATACATCCCTTGAGTTCTAGTCCACCCACACCCATTAGGATAGATTGGCTGTGTGGGGTAGTAGGACTGAACTCTAGGTGGATTGAATTTGTTGGGCTGACTTCTGAAAATATTTTGTCTTCCCTGCACCCTTGACCCTGCTGACCTATTCATAGGTTTTGGTTGGGTCCTTTTCTGTGATGATGGTGGTGAAGACTTTTTGGCATTGACATGGGGTTTTTTTACCTGAGCAGGCTGACCCCTAACCTTGGGTTGAGCACTAGAGCTAGGTTTGGAAGTCCCAATTCTACTAGGCTCACCTACTTTTTGTTTGCCCTTCTCCTCTGCATTTAGCCTTTTCAGATTCAGATTTATCTTTACAACATTATTAGAATTCATGTTGATCAGAGGTCCTTTCTCCTTTTGTGCAACAAAGGAAATAGTTTTCATTCCAAAGCTTTTAGTTGCACTAGAGTTGAATCCTAGGCCCTCTCTTCTGAAATTTACCTTTGACCCCAATAATGCATCTAAATTTTCAGATCCTTGGGTCATTTTCTCAATTATTTTTAGCTTATCCTCGTTATCTTTCTGAACTTCATCAATAGATTTTTTCAACTCATTATTCACATTGAGGACAACTTCATATTTTTCAAAAATAATCTTTATCTCATTTTCATAATTCTGAATTTTCAGTTTCCATGCATCAATTTCATTGCCTAATCTCACATTTTCTTAGAAATTTTCAGTTCTTTATTGATTTCTTCAAATTCAGAACATGTGAGTTTCAGCTTACTGTTCTCAGTTTCTAAGCAGGCAATTTTATCAGACAATGAAGTATCATTTTGCATGATTTTAATTTTTCTTCGTAGATGCCTGTTTTCTTTTCTGACCTCATCTACTCTATCAGTAAGTTCATCATAAGCAACCATCCAATCAGTAATAGTAAAATTTTCATAGCGAGAGGATACCTCATCAGATTCTTCCTCTCTATCTTCTGAGCTGGTTGCCATGAGACAGATTGGCTTCTCAGCTTCAACTTCACTGTCCGAAGTGACGCTCAAGGATCCCTCGTCCTCATCACTCTAGGTACTCACCATAGCTTTCCCTTTTGTGTTCTTCTTCTTGGACTTATCCTTGAGGTTCTGATTTGTCGGACATTCAGCTTTAAAGTGACCCGCCTTCCTGCATTGATAGCAAACATTAGTTTCAGCTTTCTTTACAGGGTTTGATTTATACCTTGTGTCTCGGCGGCCACTGTTGGGATTTCTTCGGCTGAATCTTCTTCCTTCCTTCTTGAGAAATCTCCGGAATTCCCTAGTAATCATGGCGATATCAGCATTTGTCACTTCTTCTTCAGACAAGCTCTCTTCAGTTGATGATCCGTTGGGGCTGGATCGACTGGATCTGCTAGCACCAGCCTTCAGAGCTATAGGCTTCCTCTTTCTGTCAGCCTCCTCTATCTTCGGCATATTCATCTCATAAGCCATTAGAGATCCGATCAGCTCATCTGCCTTAGTATTGTGCAGATCTCTTGACTCTTCCATAACTGTGGCCTTGGTGTGCCAAATTGGAGTCAAGGATCGCAAGATCTTCCTGACTACATCATACTTAGAATACTTTTTCCCGAAGCCTCTGAGACCATTTGTGATAATAGTCAGCCGAGCATACATTTCTTTGATCGTCTCATTAGGCTTCATCTTGAAAGCTTCGTATTCTGAAACCAGTAGATTAGTCTTAGTCTCTCTGACTTGTGAAGTCCCCTCATAGATGACTTCAAGTGCATCCCACATTTCCTTCGCTGAGGAGCAGGTAGATATTCGTGAGAACTCGGTGGGATGCAGAGAGCACTGGAATGCATTGATTGCACTCCAGTTGAGCGTGGACCTTCTAATTTCCTCCTTGGTCCATACATCTTCATTTGGGGACAGCTCGAAAGGTCCCTTGCTAACTACCTTCTAAATTTCATAATCTTTAGCCCTCAAGAATACCTGCATACGGTGCTTCCAGTATGCGTAGTTGGTTCCATCGAAGTACGGGGGCTTGGATGTGGAGTGTCCTTCAGCTATCATCCCTCTTCCGTCCATCTGTGCTTATCCTCTTCGGGCGGTAAGTCCCTGTAGAAGAGTCTAGCTCTGATACCAAGTGTTGAAGTTAGATGGAAGGCTCTATCGCCACAGGATGTGGATCTAGAGGGGGGGGGGTGAATAGATCAACTGGCTATTTAAAAATTAGGCCTAGAATCAAATGCGGAATTAGAAGAACACTAAACGAACATAGCCAATGCACCGAATGAATCACACAAGATCTGCTGAACAAGAAATCAAACACACGAGAGGCACAAGGCTTTTAGGTGGTTCGGTCAATCCGACCTACGTCCACCCCACATTCAACTCGAATGTGGATTACTGTTGATACACAGCTTCAATCTGCTGGGCTCTACAGCTTGCCAACAACGGCTGGGGCTTACAGCTTATCCCGACCAGAGGAACACCCTCTGCAACAGCTGAGCTTCACAGCTTGCTCTACTGGGCACTACAGCTTAGCCGACCAGAGGAACACCTCTGCAACCCGCTGCCTTACAGCTTGAAACCGCTGACTAACAGCTTGATAGAACAAGTGTTTTCAAAGAGAAAATAACGAGACTGAAAACACACAATCGAATGGAAGAAAACCAAAACGATTGTAGCTCAAAGTTGAGCAATATCAGCTCTGGTAACTGGACCAAGAGACTGATTCACAAGCTCTCATATAACTCTCTCAACTCATCTCTTCTCTCTTTCTTCTTCTCTCCTTTTCTTCTTCTCTGCTTTTCTTCTCTCACAGTGGATCTCGGTGGCTGCTGCTTCAGACTGGATGTATAGACTTCGCCAACTTCGATCAGCCTTTACAGAAGATGAAGACTGATATATATAACAGCAGCAGGTGGATAAGGGCGCGTGGCTTCCACGTTTTCCCGCCCAAGGAATTCTCCAGATTCAAGGTGCTTCCATCTACGTGGCAGCATCTGGTCACCTCGTCCTCCTGGGATCACGAGCCATGTTAGCAATCTCAGTAGAGAATCCCTATCAGACAGAGTATCGGATGATCAGATTAAATAACAACTTTGTATAGACTTATCAGAAGAACTGCGTTGTATAGACTTCATATAAGTGAAAGCTATGTACAGACTTGCTGTATGAAGCAACCGCTGTACAGACTTAAGTGATATGAAGACTGTCAATGTATAGACTAAGTGAAGATCAATGCAATGTACAGACTTCGCAAACGAAGATGCAATGTGTAGACTTCATGAATGAAGATGCAATGTGTAGACTTCATGAATGAAGATGCAATGTGTAGACTTCAGTGAGACTCAATTGAAGACAGACGATGTATGGACTTCAGAACTGATGAATGCAATGTACATACTTCATGAGACTCAAATGAAGACAAGCGATGTATAGACTTTCTAAAAGAACGTCTGTATAGACTTGAAGCAATGGAAGACATCGACTGTATAGACTTTGAACTGCAACGTAGGTAAAGGCATCGATGTATAGACT
Organism: Amorphophallus konjac; assembly: GCA_022559845.1. Taxonomy (NCBI): domain Eukaryota; kingdom Viridiplantae; phylum Streptophyta; class Magnoliopsida; order Alismatales; family Araceae; genus Amorphophallus; species Amorphophallus konjac. Next base: position 313,790,404 of record CM040121.1, read on the forward strand.
TCGAAGCTGAACGTAGGTAAATAACCCAATGTGCAGACTTTGAATCGCAACGAAGAAACAGATGCCAATGTACAGACTTTGGCAAACAGCGATGTACAGACTTGGCCAAACAGTCCAATGTATAGACTTGAGGCATGGAGGCCAATGTACAGACTTTACCTCGTGCAAGCTATAGTTGAATGAATGTATAGACTTTCCACCGACCAATGTGTAGACTTTACAAGCCTAAGACGTTGAATGAGACGGTGGGTGAGACGGTGCAGCTACAGTAGTGTACAAACTTCATGAGACGCTCACTGTATATACTTAGCACCGACAAATGTATAGACTTTGGAGTCTGAGACCAATGTACAGACTTTGTAAAACAGAAGCCTGTATAGACTTGGAAGATCAAGACGCTAAGGAAGACGGTCAATGTACAGACTTCGCCTGACACCGTCCAATGTACAGACTTTGCCTTAGACTCTAAATGAGACGGACAGTGTATAGACTATGCAATGCACTGTGGATGTATGGACTTTGCACCGATGGAAAATGTGTAAACTATGCACAACCAGATGAGTCGACTCATGAGAACAGGAGGTCGACCCATGACAATGTATACACTTTGCAATCGACAGGCAATGTACACACTTGCTAGGATGCTGCAATAGACACGGACAGTGTACAGACTTACGTTACTGAAGCAATGTATATACTTTGAGACTTTGAGTGTGTGTTCAGTGTGAAAACAAGAAAAATGCATATAACACACAGACAATCTGATAAAAGTAATTTCATCAAAACATAAACAGTGTTGCCAATCAATCAAAATAATGTGTTGCCATATGAAGTAAAGTTACATGTCAACACCATCAACACAGAGGAGTCACAACAACAAAGTCTACACGTCCAAACCTTGATGCAAAGTCTATACAACAACTACAAGCTTCATTCAAATAGCCAAGGCCACTGCACAAGATGAGAGTCAAAAGACAAAGATTCAGTTGGTACTTTCTAGGCCAACAAGGATGAAGTTACAGACATGAACAGGCTGCTAATGGACACAAGCGACGGAGCTGAAGCGGCTAACGGACCGACCCGGGCTGGACCGGGGTCTGCCCAGCTGGCGATCGACCGCCAGCACAGGGGCGGTCGACCGCCCCAGCCAGGGACCCCCCGACTGTAGATCTGTCAGCTACAGGTCGACCGCCAGCCAGTAGCGGTCGACCGGATTTCCCATGTATCATCCATTTGCAGGTGTTTCAGTAGCGGTCGACCGCCAGAAGCCACAGGTCGACCGCCAGTCCCGATGCAGCCATGTTTGACTTCGAAATCCACCTCGTGGCCAGCCCCTTTCCATGGATTTCTTTAATCCAAAAGTCACCTAATCACCCATAAATTGTGGATCTGGTCTGAAGGATGTCCAAGGACCATTCAAGGTCTATAAAACCAACACATGAGGGGTTGGAAACCCTAACACTTCAAGGCTTCAAGGAAGATCAAGGGAGGCTATTTTCGAGGTACTGTGGCACCTCCATGAACAGTGTTTTGGGAGGAAGTTCTTCATCCATTCAAGGTGATTCAAGTCCAGATCTGAAGTCATCTCAACCTCCAAGGAAGAAGAAGCAATCAAGGCTCTCAAGGGTGATCGAAACTGCATCCTTCTTCCTCTTCATCAACTCAAGCAGATTCAAGGAAGCACAACTCACAAGGAAGAAGAAGCCATTGCTGTTGAATCAAGAAGAGAGCTTTGTGAAGAAGATAGAAGCCTCTATTAGTGATCTACATCCATAGAAGAATCCGAATCAAGCTCCAGCAATCTTAGACAAGATTTTTCTTCTTGAGCTTATTTCATATCATGTTTGAATAGCTTGATATTTGTTCTTTCTTCTTCATTTCATTCGAACAATCAAAACTGAAGATCGTCCCTACCAGTGGTTAGTAGGAAGGCAATCGGAAGTTGTCCGATCTGCGGTGTTGACGTCCCTATCGGTGGTTAGTAGGAAGGCAATCGGAAGTTGTCCGATCTGCGGTGTTGACGTCCCTACCGGTGGTTAGTAGGAAGGCAGTCGGTGGTTCTCCGATTTACGATTTGGTGTGCTGCACTAGTGAAGCCTCACCGGATTTGGTGAGGGGTGGACGTAGGACTAGAGATTCAGTCCGAACCACCTTAAAATCTCGTGTGTTGTGGTTTGCTTGTGCTATTGCTTTATGTTAGATGCATGCTTAGGTTCAATATCTATATTGCGTAATCATCTTGCCAAGCAAATCATTTGTGTTCTTCGTCAAGCTAGTTATATTCCACTGCTTATTTCATCATCTAGCTTTAAAGAGGGTTGCATTGCGAAAAGAGGGGCAGATCTATTCACCCCTCCCCTCTAGATCCGCTATCCACTACACAACAAGTGGTATAAGAGCCTAATCTCTCATTATGGGGTCCAACGACCTTGAGGGAAATGGTGGATCAGCGTCTAAAGGTTATTTACCTGAAGGACACTCTATGAACAGACCTCCTTATTTCACTGGATCTAACTATCCTTATTGGAAACATCGCATGCAGGTGTTCATTCGCGCTCAAGACTACGAACTTTGGCGAGTGATCATCAAAGGTCCGTATGAGCTTACGGATAATGAGGACTTGTGGACCAAAGAACAAATAAGATAATCCACTGTCAACTGGAGTGCCAAACACATCATGCAATGCTCACTCCATCCAGTAGAGTTCTCAAGAGTGGTGACCTGCGCAACTGCAAAACAAATGTGGGACAAGTTAGAGGTAATCTACGAAGGAACCTCTCAGGTACGAGAAACAAAAGCTAATATCTTAGTTTCTGAATACGAAATGTTCCGCTTGAAGCCTGATGAATCAATTCGAGATATGTATGCTCGATTAACTGTGCTTACTAACAGTTTGACTGATTTGGGAAAGAAATATTCAGAACAGGAAATTGTAAGAAAGATTCTCAGATCACTGACTTCTACATGGCACACAAAGGCTACTGTTGTTGAAGAATCCAGAGATCTCACAACAACTAAGGTAGATGAACTCATTAGTTCATTAATGACCTATGAGATCAACCTTAAGAACAAAGAAGCTGAAGTACCTAAGAAAAAGTCCTTAGCTCTTAAAGCTGGACCTAGCGGTCAAGGCACTTCAGATGAAGGTGAGGATTCCGCAAGTGAGCGGGATGAGGATGATGTAGCCATGCTCACACGTAAGTTCAGTAAATTCCTGAGAAAGGAAGGTAACAGCTTCATGAGAGGAAGGTCTAAGGTAAGAAATGGTTTCAAATCTAATTCCAAAAACTTTACGAAATCTGACAAAATCATTTGCTATTCTTGTAACAAACCAGGGCATTTCAAGACTGATTGTCCTGATAGATTCAAAAAGGCCGACAAATGGAAGGGTAAGAAGAAGAACAAGGCCATGGTGTCCACATGGAGCGATGAGGAGGAAAGTGATAACAAAACCAGCTCCTCGGACAAAGAAGAAGAAGATCTCTTCCTTATGGCAAAAGGCGACGAAGAAAATGAGGTAAACTCTCCTTTTGAAAATCATACAATTGATGATTGGGAGGAAGCCTATATACAGCTCATGGAAAAATATGACATGTACAAAAGGGAAAATAAATCATTAAAAAAGAAAATCAATTCGTTTGTGCATGATCATGATAAGAATGATAAGACTGCTCTACTTGAAACTGAAATTGAAGATCTTAAGAAAATGATTGAGGATTTGGAAGAAGGAAGAAAAGAAATGGCTGACTTGGAAACTGAAAATGAAAATTTGAGAAATGAGATTAATAGCATCAAGCTAAAAATGCAAACCTATGAAAAGGATAGCAAATTGAGCAATGAGAAATATGATGCTATCAAATAAGTCAACATTCAACTTCTACAAAATATTGAAAACCTACAAAAAGAGTTGAAGGATAAACAACAATCCTTAGAAAAATTTGTGGATGGAAGAGAAAACCTAGATGCATTGCTAGGAACCAGAATGAACTTCAACAAGGAAGGGTTGGGTTTTGAACCTACAAACAAAAGGCCAATTGGGCTCAAAACTATCACATTTGTTTCGTCTTCCAAAGCTTCCACCTAAAACACAACTCCCACACAAAACCAGCAAAAACAAAAGGAGAAAGGGAAAGAAAAGATTGAAGAGGCAGTCACCAACATTCCCAAAAAGCCTGTCCAAAAACCTAAGAAAGGTCGACCTTCCCCGCAGCATAGGTCAACAACTCCTTGGCAATTGCCCGCTCAACCTTCCAGATTTCACCACAATTGGATTGCACACTCATATAGGCCAGCATCACCATATTTTTGGGACAATTATGATTTCTGTGTTCATCAATTTCCTAGGTGGCAAAACAATCACTTTCAACCCAAAACCAACCGACCGCCTCAATGGCTTAAGAAGCAAACTTCATCAAACTTCCACAAACTCCAACCAAGAGCCTCCAAATAGAAAATGAATGTCAAGATTGAAAAGAAAAATCAAATCCCTTCTCTAAGTAAACAAAACATGAATGTTAGGAAGGTCTGGATTCCAAAAGAAATGGTTTCATATTTTGAAAATCTGAAGAGTTTGATGGGACCCAAATTTGGTTGGGTTCCAAACACAATTGCTTAATTGCTTGTGCATGAGTGTCTTGCAGCCATGCATAACCAGTGGTACCTTGATAGCGACTGTTCAAGACACATGACTGGAGACAAATCAAAATTTTGTCTCTTGGAAGAAAAGGAAGGAGGCTATGTAACATTTGGAGGGAACAACAAGGGAAAAATCATTGGAACAGGTAATGTAGGTAAGAATCTCTCCAACTCCATTTGTAACGTGCTGCTAGTTGAAGGTTTGAAATACAACTTGTTTAGTATAAGTCAATTGTGTGATAAGGGTCACAAAGTGTTGTTTGACTCTCATGAATGCAGAATTCTTGAACCAAAATCTGACAAGGTAAAATTTTCTGGTAAGAGAGTCAACAATGTTTACATGATTGACTTAGATGATCCTGCTCATTTAAATCTTTATCTTGCTGCACCAAAATCTGAAATTTCTTGGTTATGGCATCGTAGACTAGGACATGCTAGCTACAATGTCTTACATAAACTATTAAAGCATTCAATGGTGAAAGGGTTGCCTGAATTATTATTTAAATAAGAAAACAAGTTGTGTGATGCATGTGCCCTAGGTAAACAAACAAGAAAATCTTTCAAAGGAAGATCTGAAAATACATCATCCAAACCACTCGAGCTAATTCATATGGACCTATTTGGCCCAACCAGAACTGCTAGCTTAAGTGGTAGAAAATATGGATATGTCTTGGTGGATGACTTTTCTAGGTTCACGTGGGTTTTCTTTCTCACACATAAAAATGATACTTTTGATGAGTTTCAGGCACTCTACATGAAGATAAAGCAGGATGGTGAGTTTAAAATTTCCAAGATCCAATATGATCATGGTAGTGAATTTGATAATTCTAACTTCTATAATCTTTGCAGAGCTGAAGGCATTTCACACCGATTTTCTTCACCAAGAACCCTAGAGCAAAACGGTGTAGTTGAAAGGAGAAACCGAACACTTATAGAGATGGCAAGAACCATGCTTGCTGAACGGCAACTTCCAAGGAGGTTTTGGGCTGAAGCGGTAAACTCAGCATGTTATATTATCAACCGCTCTATGGTAAGGCCACACACCAAAAAGACTCATTATGAGTTGCTGAAAGGTAAAAAGCCCTCTCTCTCTCACATATGAAAGTGTTTGGATCGAAATGCTTCATCCACAATAATGACAAAAGAGATTTAGATAAATTCGAGCCCAAGAGTGATGAAGGTATATTCCTTAGATATTCTGATAGATCTAGGGCTTATAGAATTTACAATATCAAGAGTTAAGCTGTCACGTCCCGAGTGCGGAAGCTTACTCACGGCGCGACAGTTCTTTATATAGAACCAAAGCGAGCTAGAAATTAAAGGATTCTCTTCCTTTGACAGAGTGCGCAAATATCTAAGTTTAGATTAACATTAATACAATAGGTTTGAGCTAACAATTATTATAACGTCCAAACTGAAATACAACACATTTATTCATTTAAAGCCTGAAATTATAACTGACACACTAAAGCCAACTTAACATTCTTGAAGGGATTACTATAACATAGTGGTAACTACTCTCATCACTCCGACTCATCCCCTTCTGTATTCTGGTCGGTCTCCAATTCACCTGAAAGGTTAGAAAGCAACTACATGAGCGAATCGCTCAGTAGGATTTACCTCTCAAATTTTAACATGCTTTAAGTAAATTACAAGTTCAATTAATGCAAATAATCTATGCATGCAGACAGATAGATAATCAAGGAATTGAAAAAAATTCTCGATAAGAGCTGGATTCAAATTTCAATAATAGCAACATGTGATATCAAGCAGGGGATAACTGAACATAACAGGAATTCAAGCAATAGTAAGCAAGGTAAATCGAAGCATATATAACAAGAATTGGCTATATATCAATTCATTCAAGTAACATTCGAGTCAAGTACTGCCCATTCGGGCCACGCAAGTATTGCCCATTCGGGCCACACAAGTCAAGCAAGTCAAGTAGAGAGAGAGAGAGGGGTGGAATGTCTCAATCGAATAAGTACTCCGGCGTAATGCTAGACACCGTCAAGATGGTCAATAAAACTCCCATAGGCACAAGTACTTTCGGGTGCTCCTCCTAGGACCAGACCGGGCCCTATATGCACAACATTAGTCATGTTTTTGACATCCACTCTCATTTATCATTTATAGCCAATATAGAATTTCAAGGCTTGACCAGTAGGAAAATATAAGGTGGATTTGGAATGGAATCCAATGCGTATTTATACGTAGGAAAACATGAAAAACTGTGCGAGACTGGTATATAGTAGGGCAATTGATATTTTCAAAAGTGACATCCTTAAAGTGGGATGTCCTTCGTGGGAATTTACACGGTTCCTAGTGAATTGGCATGTGAATTGATGCTTGAGGGTTGGCAAGTATTTTAAAACTTTAACACATAATTATCCCGATTAGGTGCCCTAGGTTTACTGGTCCTTTATTTCCTTTAAATTTCATATATAGCAAATTGGCTAAATTATCTAACTCATTTTGATTGTCATCATTCATATCATTTATATTTCTTGACCTTGCAAGACTAATTTATCTATATACGAAATCAGCAACTACAATTACATATGAACATCCCAAAGGGTATCCTTTAATTTCTGAATTTAGTCTGGGTTGACAGGGTTCTTAAACTGATTCAGTTTAATTAACAGGTTATATAATTATATCTGTACAGTTTCTGATTAACTACGGTAATTATACCATTTATTCCCATGCTCTGTATGTTCTATATATATATGGATTAACTAACAGGTATTGTTTAATTGACTAACAGGGGTAAATATACAGTTTATCTGATTGGTTAACATGGGATTAAACTACTGTAAATTAACCGGATATGTGATGCTAAAGGATCTTCAATTAACGGAATAGCCCATTTAACTAACAGGTCAACCTAATCCAGACTAACATTTACTCTATTACAGATAACGCTAACACAGTGATATAACGATATCTCGATATATATATATATATATATATATATATATATATACTTGTTTTGCTAACATGTAACTAACTATATCTTAATAGGTAATTACGGTAAGCGAGTGATATAACTCACAGATTAATAGTTTGCATGATTAGATAATAGGTAATTATTTTCCCCGGATATGTGATATATTATGATATATGTATATAATTTATCTAATTAACTATCTAACTGTCTGTAACACGGTTCAAGTAACTAAATAACAGGACGAATTGGTTACATGAAGTTTTGGTTTGAATATTGTGAACTTGCAAGTGTCGACATTAAGTGTTGACATTTACGCATGGGCACTATTCATTTCTAGCTGCTGGACTACAGTACCGTGTTTACGGGAGGTTTTGGTGTAATGTAAAAAGGTTTAACATGTGTTTATCTCATGAAAGTAACGTATCACTTCCTTATTTGATTTTTATATTTAATTTTTGATGGAGTTTGCCTACCAAATTTTGGGGTTAAGTTACTTACAATTTTTCCTATTTTTACATATAATCTTTTTAGAAAAATCCCTTTTAATTAAAAAGTGGCACTATTCATCCGTTACTATTCATACTATTCATGGCACCAAAGGTGTCGACACTTCAAATGAAGTGTTTCACCAAGGTGTCTACACCTTGAAATTCAAGTGTCGACACCTTTGTCGACACCTTTAGTATGCATATAGTTTTAATCAGTTTAATCTAATTAGATGTTTTGATTTAATATAAAATGGTTTAACTATGTTTAGTTAAAAATTAATTGCTGTTCATGTGATTTAATTAACCATAAACTAACCAGTATTAACTTAACTGCTAACTAACTGTCATACGTTGAACTAACAGTTAACTGTATTAACTGTTAAAACTATTTCTAACTGACACCCAAGGTGTCGACACTTGGTGTCTACACCTAGCAAGTGCAGGTGTCGACACCTCGTATGTGTCATTTGTTTAACTGTTTAATCTTAACAGTTAACTATTAATTATATATATATCCTTTATCTAATTAACTAACAGATAACTAAAAACTGACTAGAATTATTAAAGCTAACAGGAACTATGTTAACTAACCAGTGATATATATTTTATAGTTTAGCTAATTCCTTAACATGATCTTCTAGTTAACCAACATGAGCATCAAATTAACTTAACAGTTTATATAGTTTGGCTAACTGGTTGACATGATCAGCTAATTAACTAACATGATCTGTTAATTAACTAACATGAATATCCAACAGAATTATTTAGTTAATCACGGAAACTAATCAAGTTACACGTTTAAGGTATGAGGTCTCTGATTAACTACCAGGTGGAACGTTAAATATTAAATCATGGAATTCCTCACAGTTTGTTATATTTCATTTGTAGGATTTAGACGGGAGACAAGCGTAGCATGGAGATGAATTAATCCTAAATACTGCATGCTACTAATTAAAGGTTTGGTTAAAGTTTGAGAACACCTACCTCAGGTTTCTGGCAGAAAAAGACTTCCTCTGCAACAGCAACCTCTGCAGCAACCCTTTGCCACCCTCTACAAATCCTCCGTAAGAAGCTCACAGGTGGGTAGCAGAGGAGGTTTTAAGAGAGTTTTGAGTGCTTAACCCAGCAGGATAGGGAGCCAGATCCGTGAAAAACGGATCTGATGCCCTGCAAGTGTGCGCCAGGCTGGAGGGCACGGAAATGACGTTTTTAACGGATCTACTGTTTCAGTTCAAGCACGTTTTGGTTCAGGTTTTACTATTTTGTGCAAAAGGAATGGGCAAGCTAAGAATTGAACACTGGTCACTCAAGTTAGTGACACACTACTTAACCAACTACCTTAAGAAGTCACCTTGTTAAGAAAATAATCGTTATATATGATAACTTCAAGGTGAAAATTGTTTAAATTTTTTTATATAATTGAAAAATTAAATTATTTATTATTATTTAAGTTTATATAATTGAAAAACTAAATTATTTATGATTATTTAATTTTATATAATTGAAAAATTAAATTATTTATGATTATTTAATTTTATAAATCTAAAAATTTAAATTATTTAATTTTTTAAATAATTAGAAAATTTACTTATTAAATTATGAAAAATTGATTTCTTTGATTTTATAATTTGTGAAAATATAATTAGATATCTTTTAAATATGATATTTAAGTTTTAAAATAGTTTTTTTTAACTATTAGGAAATAGCTTATAGCTTAAATGGTTAATAAATGTTATTAAATTCAGTTATTTCTATTTAAAATTAACAGGTGTTACACCCTCCCCTACTTAAAAGAATTTGGTCCCCAAATTCAACTGCATGAGGATAATTATGCCATGTAGGAGAAAAACAAAGCGTATATGATACTTACAGTCTAAAACAGCTCTGGGTATCTTTTCTTCATAGATTCCTCGGTCTCCCAAGTTGCTTCCTGCTCCGAGCAGCGATTCCATTGAATTTTCATCATAGGGATCGTCTTGCTCCTTAGAACTCGGACTTCTCGATCGAGAATTCGCATCGGCCTTTGCTCGTAGGTAAGATCCCCTTGAATCACCAAATTGGTGTGGTCGATGACATGAGAGGGATCGTGCACGTATTTCTTCAACATAGAAACATGAAATACGTTGTGCACTTTCGAGAGCTGAGGAGGTAGAGCAATACGGTAGGCTACCTCGCCCACTCTTTCCAACACCTCAAATGGGCCGATGAATCTTGGTGTAAGCTTGCCTTTAACACCAAATCTTTCGATACCTCGGCTGGGAGATACCTTGAGGAATACATGATCGCCAACTTGAAATTCCAAGTCTCTCCTTCTGTTATCAGCATAAGATTTCTGCCTGTACTGAGCTACCTTGAGTCTTTCTCTGATAAGGAGAATCTTCTCAGTAGAATCTCTCACCATATCAGGACCTAGGAGTTGTCTTTCACTGACCTCCTCCCAGCATACCGGAGATCTACAACTTCTACCATAGAGTGCCTCGAAAGGTGCCATTTGAATACTGGCTTGGTAGCTGTTATTGTAGGCAAATTCGGCTAGTGGTAAGTGGTCATGCCAACTCCCGCCGAAATCTATAATGCATGCTCGCAACATGTCTTCAACAACCTGATTAGTCCTTTCCATCTGACCATCTGTCTGGGGATGAAAAGTAGTACTAAAATTAAGCTTCGTTCCTAGAGAGTGTTATAGACCCTTCCAGAAGTGAGATGTAAAGCGAGGGTCTCGGTCAGATACTATAGACACAGGAATTCCATGGAGTCTAGTGACTTCCTTAATATACACAGCGGCAAGAATATCAACTGACCACTGACTCTTAATAGGCAAGAAATGAGCCGATTTAGTAAGGCGATCGATGATTACCCATATGCCATCGTATCCACCCCTAGACTTGGGCAAACCCAAGATGAAATCCATGCCGATATCCTCCCATTTCCACTTGGGAATATCCAGTGGATGCAGTCTCCCTGCGGGCTTCTGATGTTCGGCCTTCACCTGCTGGCAAGTCAAACATCGAGACACGCGAAATCCGCTATTTCCCTTTCCATGTTGGGCCACCAAAAGGTCCTTTTTATATCTTGGTACATTTTAGTGGCTCCCGGGTGTATCGTGTATCTCGATCGATGGGCTTCTTCCAGAATCTCCTTCTTCAGCTCAAGACTGTCGGGCACACATGTCCTTTCATGGAATAAGATTCTGCCATCGGGTGCCAACTTGAAGTCGGTCTTCTCATCCAGCTTTTCTCTGATTTCCACCAACATCGGGTCTTCTTCTTGCAATCTCTTGATTTCAGTTAGCAAATCCGGATGTACACTTAAGTGGGATAAAGTGATACACCCATCATTCTCACCCATGTTGATGTCGAGTTTAGAAAATTTTTCTAGCAATTTCCATTCCTGAACCATACAGTTGGCTACTAGGACGCTCGGCTTCCGACTAAGGGCATCTGCCACAGAATTTCCTTTACCGGGATGGTATTGTATAGTAAAGTCAAAATCCTTGAGATACTCGAGCCAACGCCGTTGCCGCATGTTCAGCTCCTTCTGAGAGAATAAATATTTGAGGCTTTTATGATCAGAGTAGACTGTAAATTGTTCTCCATAGAGATAGTGCCTCCAGATCTTCAAAGCCAATACTACAACGGCTAGCTCCAGATCATGCACAGGATAATTCTCTTCATGTTTCTTCAATTGCCGGGACGAGTATGCAATAACTCTCCCATTCTGCATCAATACACATCCGAGGCCGATACCAGATGCATCGGTATATATCTCATATTTCTCCCCTTCAATCGGAAGAGATAAGACCGGTGTAGTGGTTAATAGATCCTTCAAAGTTAAGAAACTCTTTTCACAATCTTCATTCCACTCATAAGACACTTCCTTGCGAGTCAATTTGGTAAGAGGAACAACAATCTTCGAGAAGTCCATGATGAAACGCCGGTAATAACCAGCTAAGCCCAAGAAGCTACGAATCTCCGTTGCATTCGTCGGTCATCCCCAGTTTTGCTCGGCTTCGACCTTTGCAGGATCAACAGAAATTCCATTCTTGGAGATAACATGTCCCAAGAAGGACACTTCCTCCAGCCAGAACTGGCATTTGCTGAATTTTGCATATAACTTATTGTCCCGTAATATTTGTAATACCTTCTTGAGATGTTCCTCATGATCTTCTTCAGTCTTTGAGTAGATCAATATATCATCAATGAAGACCACAATAAATTGGTCTAAATAAGGCCGATAAATGCTGTTCATTAACTGCATGAAAGCTGTAGGCGCATTTGTTAGTCCGAAAGGCATAACAGTAAATTCGTAATGCCCGTACCTACTTCGAAATGCAGTTTTGTAAATATCCTCCTCCTTGATCCTCAATTGGTGATAACCAGACCGAAGATCTATTTTGGAGAAATACTTTGCTCCTGATAATTGGTCGAACAGCTCATCAATTCTCGGCAGTGGGTACTTATTTTTGATTGTAAGATTGTTTAACTGCCGATAATCAATGCATAATCTCAATGTGCCATCCTTCTTTTTAACAAATAGCATGGGTGCTCCCCATGGGGAAGTACTCGGCCTAATAAACCCTTTCTTCAGTAAATCCATCAACTGTTCCTTCAGCTCTTTCAGTTCCGCAGGAGACATCCTGTAGGGTGCTTTAGAAACAGGACCGGCACCCGGAACAATATCAATTGTGAATGACACTTTCCTCTCCGGGGGTAAACCAGGCAATTCGTCTGGAAAAACGTTGGAGAATTCCTGAATCACTCGGATGTCTTCAATTTTCATCTTCTCAACTCCTGTGGTAGTTACAAAAGCCAGAAAAGCCATACATCCTTTCTTCACCAGTTTACTAGCTCGGAGAGCTAAAATAAGCAAGGTTTTATTCCGAGATTTGTTAAAAACTAGCTCGGGATAATCCTCAAAAGCTATTTTGCCATGCCGACAATCTACCGTTGCTTGGTAGGTGGATAACCAGTCGGCTCCCAATATGACATCATAACATTCCATGTCAAGGCATATCAGGTCGACGTGTAGATTATTATCTTGAACCATCACCTCACAACTTGGGTAGTGATGCATGATATCCGATTTGTTTCCAAGAGGTGTAGATATAATTAAATCTATCCGTTTAGGTTCTTTGGAAAAAGAAGCAGTAAACTTCTTGGAAACAAATGAATGAGTTGCTCCAGTATCAAATAAAACTCTAGCAGGTTTAGAGCAAATAGTCAATGTACCTTCCACGATTCCTCCTTCCACAGATTTCGTCCCTTGAAGAGCTTGCAGACGGCCTTGCTTTTTAACTGGACGCTTCTCGTCCTTGTTGGCTTGCTCCTTCATCAACGGACAGTCGGGAATTCGATGCTCCCGACTACCACATCGGAGACACGCTCCTAGTTTCCTCAAGCACTCCTCGGTCTTATGACCCGCTTTATCACAAAATTTGCAAATATCCTTAGAAGCCGTAACGTCGGGGAAGGGCTTGTTGCTGATAGCGAGGAATGGCTTGTGATTTTTCTGGAACCTCTTCTCCTTGGAAGACTCGCCTCCATTAAAAGTTCGCTTCTTGTTAAAGGGTGGTTTGACACTTCCCGGACTTGTAACATGCTCCTTCTTGTCCTTGCCCCGAATCTTTTTAGAAAATTCGGTGGCGTCCTCCAGCAGTTGAGCACGACGAACCATTTCCGAGTAGACTTGGACGTCCATCGGTGCAAGTTGAGTAACATATTGGGGCCGTAGCCCATTGAGAAATCTTCTCGCCTTCATCTTCTCCGTACACACCAAGTGTGGTGCATAACGGGAAAGTCTCGAGAACTGGGCCTCATATTCGGCCACCTTCCGGGTCCATTGCTTCAATGCGGCAAATTCCGCGGCCTTCTTCTCTTGCACCCGGTCTGAGAAATATTTGCCGTTGAAGTGCTCGACGAATTCCGTCCACGTGACATAACCGTCGGGCAGTGTGGCTTCCACGGACTCCCACCAGCTTCGCGCATCCCGTTCCAATTGGAATGTAGCCAATAAGACCTTTTCTTCGTCCGTGCATTGCATTACACAGAAGATCCTCTCGGTCTCCTTTAGCCAATGTTCGGCATCATCGGGGTCCACCGAACCTGCAAACTTGGGTGGGTTCATGTTACGGAAATCCCGGTGAAGCTCACCGGCTCCACGGTGAGCTCCGCGAGCACCGCCTTGTGCCACCTACTGTAGCGCCTCAGTAAGCCCTTGCACGGTGCGCTGCATCTCGCGCCATTGTGCCCTCTCGGCGGCCATTTCCTACAAAAGAATTTTAAGATAAATGATATTGAGCTTTAAGGTTAAGGGGGACATTTATTATTATAACTTAACCCATGGCTCTACCCATCTCACGAGGTAGGATCTAACCAATTCTATCCTTAGACATTTCCAAAAATAACATATATATATTTTCCCAGATTATATATATATACATTTTTCCTAGAAGTTTTCTATCCTATAATTAGAATTTTTTTTTCTTATAGAAGTTTCTAGGTTTGCCTAAGAAGACATTTCTAGATTTATCTCCTAATTAGAACTTTCTAGGGTTTACCTAGATAGACATTTCTAGTTAGACTAAATACGTGTTTTACCTAGGAAAATTCTTAATCCTAGGCTCTGATACCAAGAAAGAGCTGTCACGTCCCGAGTGCGGAAGCTTACCCGTGGCGCGACAGTTCTTTATATAGAACCAAAGCGAGCTAGAAATTAAAGGATTCTCTTCCTTTGACAGAGTGCGCAAATATCTAAGTTTAGATTAACATTAATACAATAGGTTTGAGCTAACAATTATTACAATGTCCAAACTGAAATACAACACATTTATTCATTTAGAGCCTGAAATTACAACTGACACACTAAAGCCAACTTAACATTCTTGAAGGGATTACAATAACATAGTGGTAACTACTCTCATCACTCCGACTCATCCCCTTCTGTATTCTGGTCGGTCTCCAATTCACCTGAAATGTTAGAAAACAATTAGATGAGCGAATCGCTCAGTAGGATTTACCTCTCAAATTTTAACATGCTTTAAGTAAATTACAAGTTCAATTAATGCAAATAATCTATGCATGCAGACAGATAGATAATCAAGGAATTGAAAAAAATTCTCGATAAGAGCTGGATTCAAATTTCAATAATAGCAACATGTGATATCAAGCAGGGGATAACTGAACATAACAGGAATTCAAGCAATAGTAAGCAAGGTAAATCGAAGCATTTATAACAAGAATTGGCTATATATCAATTCATTCAAGTAACATTCGAGTCAAGTACTGCCCATTCGGGCCACGCAAGTATTGCCCATTCGGGCCACGCAAGTCAAGCAAGTCAAGTAGAGAGAGAGAGGGGTGGAATGTCTCAATCGAACAAGTACTCCGGCGTAATGCTAGACACCGTCAAGATGGTCAATAAAACTCCCATGGGCACAAGTACTTTCGGGTGCTCCTCCCAGGACCAGACCGGGCCCTATATGCACAACATTAGTCATGTTTTTGACATCCACTCTCATTTATCATTTATAGCCAATATAGAATTTCAAGGCTTGACCAGTAGGAAAATATAAGGTGGATTTGGAATGGAATCCAATGCGTATTTATACATAGGAAAACACGGAAAACTGTGCGAGACTGGTATATAGTAGGACAGTTGATATTTTCAGAAGTGACATCCTTAAAGCGGGATGTCTTTCGTGGGAATTTACACGGTTTCTAGTGAATTGGCATGTGAATTGACGCTTGAGGGTTGGCAAGTGTTTTAAAATTTTAACACATAATTATCCCGATTAGGTGCCCTAGGTTTACTGGTCCTTTATTTCCTTTAAATTTCATATATAGCAAATTGGCTAAATTATCTAACTCATTTTGATTGTCATCATTCATATCATTTATATTTCTTGACCTTGCAAGACTAATTTATCTATATACGAAATCAGCAACTACAATTACATATGAACATCCCAAAGGGTATCCTTTAATTTCTGAATTTAGTCTGGGTTGACAGGGTTCTTAAACTGATTCAGTTTAATTAACATGTTATATAATTATATATGTACAGTTTCTGATTAACTACGGTAATTATACCATTTATTCCCATGCTCCGTATGTTCTATATATATATGGATTAACTAACAGGTATTGTTTAATTGACTAATAGGTGTAAATATACAGTTTATCTGATTGGTTACATGTGATTAAACTACTGTAAATTAACCGGATATGTGATGCTAAAGGATCTTCAATTAACGGAATAGCCCATTTAACTAACAGGTCAACCTAATCCAGACTAACATTTACTCTATTACAGATAACGCTAACACAATGCTATAACGATATCTCGTTATATATATATATATATATATATATATACTTGTTTTGCTAACAGGTAACTAACTATATCTTAATAGGTAATTACGGTAAGCGAGTGATATAACTCACAGATTAATAGTTTGCATGATTAGATAACAGGTAATTATTTTCCCCGGATATGTGATATATTATGATATATGTATATAATTTATCTAATTAACTATCTAACTGTCTGTAACACGGTTCAAGTAACTAAATAACAGGACGAATTGGTTACATGAAGTTTTGGTTTGAATATTGTGAACTTGCAAGTGTCGACATTAAGTGTCGACATTTACGCATGGGCACTATTCATTTCTAGCTGCTGGACTACAGTACCGTGTTTACGGGAGGTTTTGGTGTAATGTAAAAAGGTTTAACATGTGTTTATCTCATGAAAGTAACATATCACTTCCTTATTTGATTTTTATATTTAATTTTTGATGGAGTTTGCCTACCAAATTTTGGGGTTAAGTTACTTACAATTTTTCCTATTTTTACATATAATCTTTTTAGAAAAATCCCTTTTAATTAAAAAGTGGCACTATTCATCCGTTACTATTCATACTATTCATGGCACCAAAGGTGTCGACACTTCAAATGAAGTGTTTCACCAAGGTGTCTACACCTTGAAATTCAAGTGTCGACACCTTTGTCGACACCTTTAGTATGCATATAGTTTTAATCAGTTTAATCTAATTAGATGTTTTGATTTAATATAAAATGGTTTAACTATGTTTAGTTAAAAATTAATTGCTGTTCATGTGATTTAATTAACCATAAACTAACCAGTATTAACTTAACTGCTAACTAACTGTCATACGTTGAACTAACAGTTAACTGTATTAACTGTTAAAACTATTTCTAACTGACACCCAAGGTGTCGACACTTGGTGTCTACACCTAGCAAGTGCAGGTGTCGACACCTCGTATGTGTCATTTGTTTAACTGTTTAATCTTAACAGTTAACTATTAATTATATATATATCCTTTATCTAATTAACTAACAGATAACTAAAAACTGACTAGAATTATTATAGCTAACAGGAACTATGTTAACTAACCAGTGATATATATTTTATAGTTTAGCTAATTCCTTAACATGATCTTCTAGTTAACCAACATGAGCATCTAATTAACTTAACAGTTTATATAGTTTGGCTAACTGGTTGACATGATCAGCTAATTAACTAACATGATCTGTTAATTAACTAACATGAATATCCAACAGAATTATTTAGTTAATCACGGAAACTAATCAAGTTACACGTTTAAGGTATGAGGTCTCTGATTAACTACCAGGTGGAACGTTAAATATTAATCATGGAATTCCTCACAGTTTGTTATATTTCTATTGTAGGATTTAGACGGGAGACAAGCGTAGCATGGAGATGAATTAATCCTAAATACTGCATGCTACTAATTAAAGGTTTGGTTAAAGTTTGAGAACACCTACCTCAGGTGAAGTACGCTGACTGGCAGAAAAAGACTTCCTCTGCAACAGCAACCTCTGCAGCAACCCTTTGCCACCCGCTGCAAATCCTCCGTAAGAAGCTCACAGGTGGGTAGCAGAGGAGGTTTTAAGAGAGTTTTGAGTGCTTAACCCAGCAGGATAGGGAGCCAGATCCGTGAAAAACGGACCTGGTGCCCTGCAAGTGTGCGCCAGGCTGGAGGGCACGAAAATGACGTTTTTAACGGATCTACTGTAATTTATATATATATATATATGTTTCAGTTCAAGCACGTTTTGGTTCAGGTTTTACTATTTTGTGCAAATGGAATGGGCAAGCTAGGAATTGAACCCTGATCACTTAGGTTAGTGACACACTACTTAACCAACTACCTTAAGAAGTCACATTGTTAAGGAAATAATCGTTATATATGATAACTTCAAGGTGAAAATTATTTAAATTTTTTTATATAATTGAAAAATTAAATTATTTGTTATTATTTAATTTTATATAATTGAAAAACTAAATTATTTATGATTATTTAATTTTATATAATTAAAAAATTAAATTATGTATGATTATTTAATTTTATAAATCTAAAATTTTAAATTATTTAATTTTCTAAATAGATAGAAAATTTACTTATTAAATTATGAAAAATTGATTTCTTTGATTTTATAATTTGTGAAAATATAATTAGATATCTTTTAAATATGATATTTAAGTTTTAAAATAGTTTTTTTTTAACTATTAGGAAATAGCTTATAGCTTAAATGCTTAATAAATGTTATTAAATTCAGTTATTTCTATTTAAAATTAACAGGTGTTACATAAACTATGGAAGAATCACCCCATGTTTCCTTTGATGAATATCATGATTCTAACAATGATAACTCTTGCAGGAAAAATGATGAAGATGGGGAATTCCTAAGCATAAAGGACAAGAGTGATCCTCCACAAGAAGAAATGAAAGAAGCTGGTGACCTAGCTGAATCAAGCAATGCAAGGGATCAATCTCCAGGAGAAGGTAACGATTCTACAAACATTAGAATTCTTAAGGATCATCCTTTAGAAAACGTCATTGGCAGCTTGAATGACCCCCCTAGAACACGGTCACATTTTAAAATTGTGGAAGAATTAGATCAACTTGCTCTTGTTTCGCAGCATGAACCCAAAAATATTGATGAAACATTAAAAGATGAAAACTAGATAAATTCAATGCAAGACGAGTTAAACCAGTTTGAAAGGAATAAAGTTTGACATCTTGTTCCTAGACCTTCATCACAATCTGTCATAGGCACTAAATGGGTCTTTAGGAACAAACTAAGTGAGGATGGCAAGATAATAAGAAACAAAGCTAGATTGGTGGCTCAATGGTATAATCAAGAGTTTGGGGTAGACTTTGATGAATCTTATGCCCTAGTTGCTAGACTCGAAGCCATCAGAATTTTACTTGCCTTTGCATGCTCCCTTAGAATAAAGCTGTATCAAATGGATGTCAAAAGTGCTTTCTTGAATGGCTTGATCAAAGAAGAAGTCTATGTTGAGCAGCCCCCTGGCTTTGAGAATTCTAACAATGCAGATTTTGTATACAAGCTAGACAGGGCGCTTTATGGACTTAAGCAAGCACCAAGAGCTTGGTATGAGAGACTAAGCTCGTTCCTCATTGAAAAAGGGTACACACGAGGTAAGGTAGATCAAACACTTTTCACCAAGAAGCAAGGTAAGAACATCTTGATTGTTTAAATTTATGTTGATGACATTATGTTTGGTTCTACAAAATCTGAAATGTGTGAGGAATTCACTAACCTCATGACTAGCGAATTTGAGATGAGCCTAATGGGAGAACTTCAATTCTTTCTCGGTTTGCAGGTCAACCAAGGAGAAGATGGGTGCTTCATAAATCAATCCAAATACATCAAGGAGCTGCTGAAAAGATTTGACATGGCAAACAGCAAAATCATTGCAACTCCTATGAGCACCACAACATCACTGGATTCGGATGAAAATGGTAAATCAGTGGATGCAAAGGTCTATAGAGGTATGATTGGTTCTTTACTTTATTTGACTGCATCCCGACCAGATATCCAGTTTAGTGTATGCCTTTGTGCTAGATTTCAAGCTAGTCCTAGAGAATCTCATTTGACTGCCGTCAAACGTATCCTTTGATATCTTACCGGCACTCAAGATTTGGGATTGTGGTATCCGTCATCATGTGATTTATCTCTTATATCTTATTCTGATGCAGATTACGCTGGATGCAAGCTGGATCGTAAGAGTACTAGTGGCTATTGCCAGTTTCTAGGCGGGTGTTTAGTTTCTTGGGCCTCTAAGAAACAACACTCGGTTGCCCTCTCAACCGCGGAGGCAGAATATGTTGCTGCGGGGAGCTGTGGCACCCAAGTGTTGTGGATTAAACACCAACTCCAAGACTACTTGGTGGATCTTGGTTGTGTCCCGATTCTGTGTGATAACACTAGTGCTATCAACCTTGCAAAAAATCCAGTCCAGCACTCTAGGACTAAGCATATTGAGATTAGGCATCACTTCATTAGAGACGAGATCAGTAAGAAAAATTTTGAACTGCATTTTGTTGATACTCTAAATCAAATTGCTGATATTTTCACCAAGCCCTTGTGTAATGACAGGTTTTCAACACTCAGAAGGGAGCTTGGTCTTTGCCGACCTCAGGCCACTAAAAATTGAAATGATGATCATGTTCAATTTAGTTGTGTGTTTTTACAGATTGGTGTGTTCATACATTGTTTATATGTCAATGTGTCATTTTGCATATGTGTTGTATTGCATGGTTTGTGTACCATCATTCTTGTATGGCCATGGTATATCAAATGTTGATGTATGGAAAGGCATGTTATGCTTGCCTAGACACACTCAATATGCGTGAGGTTTCACCTCCGCCAAGTACCATGAGTCATTGTCGCATATAGGCCATATAGTAAGGGGGAGTTGTCACTTTGCAGCATTCATGCATATGTTTCATTTTCATTCTGTTGCATTTAATAAATGTACAACCATGTGTTGGGTCATGCATTTCATGCCTGCCAAATTCATGTTTGATCAGGTCAACCCCTGCATGGTTCTACTCTCTCACTCCTTGACGTTTGTCCTTACATTTGCTTGCAAACATAACTCCTTGAGTGCATTCTCTGCATATCTTTAAGGGGAGTTTTGTTGCTTTTATTATCTCTTGCAATCTAAACTTCACTGGCTTCCAGTTTGACAATACCGTTCATGAGACAGACGGACATATGGAGTAAGAGCTTTCTATTATGTGCCCTGATGATTATCCATTCAATGAAATCGGTTCAGATTTAATGATTTCCTTGAAGTTCTGAAATATTAGTTCTGAAATCATCTATGTTCTTAGTTTTAATAGACCTTAACTAGGGACTGCATATAATACTTTGAATGACTAACCTGCTATCTGAAAATCCAAATTTCATGACAATCTTGGTGATACTCTAGAGCTTAGTATTGGTGTACGGAGAAATATGTCTTGTCATCAAATCAAGTGACGAATGACATGTCATGATGTGCCCCTGTTATCTCTGTCTTAATACATTTGGCCTCTAGGCAGAGCAATGGCATAATCACTGAGAAACATATCTTCCCATCATAGAAATGAGTTTGGATATGTCATGACGTGACTTTGCTATCTCTGTTCATTTTGAAGCATCATAGTCAGTCTTACCAAATACCTAGGAATACTGGCGTCTAAACAACGTGTATTCTTATGACTAGGAGGCATGTACTAGACTTGATTGCTCGTAAAATATGAATCTTGTGCCTTCAAATGCAAAAAATATTAAAAATTACATTTGTTGCGATCATAACATTCCATGCTCTACTCATGTTTGTTTAGTCTCAATACTAGTTTTTGTGTTATTCCCTTAGCAGTTATTGAATATGGATATATAAGACAAGGGAAGGTTAAACATTGCAATGATATGCACCTTTGGTTCATTTCTATTAAATCTTCGATGTTAGTGCTCTTCGAACTCTGTTGATGATATCGGATTTCATTAGCTTTGACCCATACATGTTGCTCGCGATATGTTTCAGGTTTGCATATTATGGCTTGCTCTTCCCTCTCCTTCACCTCTGGTCTCACCGACCTTTGTCACATACTCTACTTTATCCTTCTTTTTTGCTGTTGGCAAAGGGGGAGAATTCTTTGTGTGAGTCCTTTGTAAGAGCTATGGATGAGTGAATGGTGTACGGGGGAGATTCACTTTGTGCATCTCATTTGTGTATCCAATGCATAGCATTCATATCTGCATTCATAATTGCATTCACATGCTATTACTATCATGGATCTTGAGCTGCATATGTTACATATATCATACACTTTGCCATCTTGGCTATTTCTACCATATAATGACTCACAGTGTTGCCATCATCAAAAAGGGGGAGAATGTTGAACACATGTGCACCATGATTACTATTATGATTTTGATGATAGCAACTACTATAAGTCACATTGTGCTTGCATATGATGTCATTGTGTATTTGTTTAAGCAGTTTGTCATTTCATCGAATAGGTTGCGGGCATGTGCACTGCATTCCAAGTCTATACGTTGGACAAAGTCTGTACATTGGACGAAGTCTATACGTTGGACGAAGTCTATACGTTGGACAAAGTCTATACGTTGGACAAAGTCTATATGTTGGACTAAGTCTGTACTGTTGCATCCCTATGGTTTTGATGATGTCTCACACTATACATCAATCTTCTATCTCTAGATTTATGCTGGTTCATCACCTAAGTGACTTCAGTTCATATGCTGCTTCATTAATTCATCTGTCAACACTGTTTGGTTAATATGGACAGTCGTGAGTCGACTCATCAGCAAGGGTGGGTCGACACATCAGAACATTGATAGCTTGGGTACCAAAGTCTATACACCAGCTTGATCTATTTAGTCTGTACATTGGCATATCCTCTTCTAGTCTGTACATCGGGCACTTTCTAACTGAAGTCCATACACTGGTCTCAATACTCAAAGTCAGTTCACCTCAACCCTATACATCCTTCCAAGCTTCACGTCTATACATGATGTCTACACACCCGATAGTGTAAGTCTATACATCGCCCAGTGTCTTGTTGGCATAGTCTGTACAATGCCTGCTTTACACAATCAAAGTCTACACATTGCTTGTCAACAGGCTCGCACACACTAAAGTACATACTTTGCACAAAGTCTGAACATTGCTTTAGAGATAGCTTCAGCAAAGTCTATACATAGACTAGCAGTCTTCATGCTAAGTATATCCATTCCTTGAGTCCAAGTCTGTACAGCGTCCGTTGTCTAGAATCCTTGAAGTCTGTACATCGGACTGCTTCTTTTGAAGTCTACATATTGGCTCGTTCACTTCTGCAAAGCATGTACATTAGACTGTGGCAAAGTCTATACATTCGGTTCCTTGGGCAAAGACTATACATCGCTAAGTCTGCACATTGCCTTCAGCTCAAGCGTTCAAAGCCAAGTCTATACAACGCCAAGTCAATACATTGAACAGTTCTCCAAGTCTATACACTGGACTGTGTTTCACCAACACTGTACATTCAATATCTTTTTCTACGCTTGGCCAAGTCCATACACTCAGACATTTCCCTACGCTTTCCTGGCCAAGTATATACATCGCTAAGTGTGTACATTGCATTCTGCTCAAACGTTCAAATCCTTCAAAGGCTGTACAGCGTGAAGTCTATACATTAGCTCAGGAGCTTCAAGTCTATACATTGAACTGCTCTTCAAAGTCTGTACAGCGTCCGTCTCAGCCAGCGTCTCATGTTGTGTCTTAGACAAGTCTGTACATCGGCTTCATTCGCTCAAGTCCATACATCCACAGTGGTTCATCAAGTCTATACATTCACTAGTGGTTCGTCCATGTCTGTACAACGCTGAAGCCTTCACAAGTCTGTACAGTGCTTGAGCTTCACCAAGTCTGTACATCGCTTCAAGCGATTCAAGTCTATACAGACTGGCTTCACATCATTGAGTCTGTACATCGGTTCAACAGCCGATCGTCTCATTCAGGGCTTTGCAAGTCCATACAACCTAGCGTCTCTTGCATCGTCTCACCCTGGCATAGTCTATACACTGGCTCAAGCATGTCGTAGTCTATACATCACCGTTGGGGTTCAAGTCAATACATTGCTCACCGTCTTATTAAGAGTCTCACACTGGTTCCAAGTCTGTACACTGGTTAGGCTTCGTGAAGTCTACACAGTGGCTGAGCTTTGTAAAGTATACACATTGGTAAGGCTCATTTGCATCGTTCATAAGTCTACACACTGCCATTCGTTTGCATTGTTCATAAGTCTATACACTGCCATTCGTTTGCATTGTTCATAAGTCTACACACTGCCATTCGTTTGCATTGCTCATAAGTCTATACACTGCCATTCGTTTGCATTGATTCATAAGTCTATACACTGCCATTCATGCGCATTGTTCATATGTCTATACACTGCCTTCACATGCGATTTATTCATTAAGTCTGTACACTCTCTCACGTTGTACACACTTACTCAGTTGATGTTTCTGAAGTATATACATTCTTGTTAATAGCCTGAACTGACTAAGTATATACAATTCTTCTGTCTGTCTGCAGGCGATTCAGACTGATGATTGGGCACGTGAATCGAGGTTGACACCTGACACGTGATCCAAGACAACAGGCAC
Source organism: Amorphophallus konjac (assembly GCA_022559845.1). Lineage (NCBI taxonomy): Eukaryota > Viridiplantae > Streptophyta > Magnoliopsida > Alismatales > Araceae > Amorphophallus > Amorphophallus konjac. Next base: position 313,814,989 of record CM040121.1, read on the forward strand.
ATGACACGTGGATGGCAACCTAGTCAGGATGCTGCCATGTGGTCGAAATTCAAATGATCTGGCAAAAAGTTCATGGGCGGGAACCTGGCAGCCACACGTCAACATATGCTATAAATATAGAGCTTCATCCTTCAGTAGAAGCGAGATCATGAAAATAAAAAGCAGAAGTCATTGGTGAGAGTTTGCACGATCCAGAAAAGAAAAAGAGTAGAGAGTTCCAGATCCGAGAGAAGTTTGTTCGAGAGAGAGAGCAGTGTTTGTGGTTTGATGAATTGCTTCATTTGAAGCTACATTTTGTATTGGTTTCAGAACCGACTGTTTCTTCATTGGTTTTTGTTTCTCCTTTGTTTTCGTTTCATTTCGTTCATCCTTCTGATTTGAATTGGTTCCCCTCCGGTGTGTGGAGGAAGGGAGTATTACTCCAGTTTCCCTCTGGGTTGCAGAGGAAGAGAGATCTGTGATCTCTGGTGTTGTTAGTGATAGGTTGTCATTAACAGTTTCCCTCCGGTGTGTGGAGGAAGGGAGAGGATTCTCCGGTTGTGTTCTAGCTGGGAGCTAGAACAGGTTTCATGTTCTGTGGGTAGCAGAGCTTGGTTGAGGGATTTGTTCCCCTTGGTTGTTCAAGCTGTGTGACTGTAGCAACCCTGATAAAATATTAATAACAATAAAGATTTTAAAATAAATCAAATAAATAGATAAATAAAACCATATAAAATAACGCCTCTGATAAAGGCGCTATTCAAATTAGAAACGCCTCTAGATAAGGCGTTATTCAATAAGTGACGCCCTGACAACACGGCGTCAAATTCCAACGTCAAAAAGGGTAAGGCCAAGAAACGCCTCTAGCTTGGGCGTGTTTTAAAATAAAGAACGCCTTCATATCAGGCGCTTCTTAAGAAACGACCTGAACCAGGTCGTCAATTCAGGAATCGACGCCCTGACCTAGGTCGTTAATTCCATTCGAGTTCCGTTCGACACGAGAGCTTATCCAGGGTAATGGATAAGTATTAGAAAGAGTTAAAAGGTGGTAAGGACTCTATCAAGGAAGTATTACTTCCACTAGAACACTAACCCTATTAGAAATACCAAAATCCTATAAATAATCGTTCGATCTAAACCCTAAACCTATTTGACCAATCGAACTTCACAGGTACGTGAAGAACATCAAGTTCTTCTATTTTTTCTTCTTCTGTTTCTTTCATTACGAACGTAGTATGTGAAGAACTAATGTTCTTCATCTATATCTCTTCTACAGGATAAGGAGCCCTGTCTTCCTAGGAGAACCAGTAAGTTATTCTCCTCCTTTATCTTCTGTTAAGTTATTACGAAGCATAATACCTTCGTATTCTATCCTCTGTAGGTCGTCCATCTTCATCTAGGTTGCTGTGACTTTGTTGCTACAGAAGCTTCAGGAAATTTAACAGAGCAGCATCTTCTTCTAGTTAAAATCCCTCACGTTCATCTTCAATCGACTATCTTAAGGTAGGTTTTCTCAAGTTATGGTAGCCCAAACAAAATTAATGCAAGATATACATATATATAAGCATGACATGCATTTGGTTTATTATAGTTTTAATACGTTTCTGCAATATTTTGAAAGAGACGCCCCTGTCAAGGGCGCTAATTCACAAGAAACGACCTTGATCAGGTCGTCAATTTTAGATTTGACGCCCTGTACACAGGCGTTAATTTCATTTAATCATTAATCACCCATGTTAAGAATTGATTATCTATGAAATCATGATTCTACAATAATGCATGATCATATGTCTTCAAACCTGTTAATTTTATTGTCATCACCATACATTCGTTCTCCATGAATTCTATTATCCTGAAATTATTACTGCCCATGAAAATTCATGGTATTTCTTGAATTCACGACCGTGGCTAGGTCGTCTTTCAATGGACTAACGCCCGATACTAGGGCGTGAATTTAAAAGTAACGCCCCTTCATAGGGCGCGTTTCTGTTAAAAATCTCGAATAATATATTCGGTAAAAATAAGAATTTAATGATTAACGCCCCTGCCAAGGGCGCGTTTTTGATAATTTCTGAAAATAAATATGTTCTGTAAAATATTGTAAATAAAAAGACACCTGCTACTGTAGTCATCTCATTGCAAAGAAACGCCCCTGTCCAGGGCGCGTTTTAGATAAATTTCTAAATTATTAAAAATTCTGCCAAAATGGAAACATATGTAAATGCCCTGCTGATAGGCGTTAATTAATTGAGAAACGACTTTACCTAAGTCGTTATTTTCTGTAAACTGATATTTTTATCCTGATTCTGTTAACCGATGGTTTCATATGTTATATAATATATATATCGGCACTATTCTCCATTTCGTGAGCATAGTCCCACGTTTCACGATTATTTTATCGATCACACTCAATTCTCATTGACATACAAGCTCTCCATTGGACATTCCGTTCCTTTGGACTAGCGAGTTAGTCATAGAGACCTCCGTAAGACTCCTCGTAGCCTTGGATTCCCTCAAGGCCGACTGAGCTGGTTGTACCCTAAAAACCCATTACACCATTGATGCCATGTCACTCTAAAGAAACATGGTATACCGGCCCTTATGATTATACACAGAGTATATCATAAGAAATTCTTAATGGGATGATGATATCATGCCATATCATGTCATTCTTGTAAACCTCAATTCTATGATAAGAATGAGGGTATCTTACCTTTGATATACTGTTCATGTGGACCTCAATTCTATATAAAGAATGTCCATATTGATTTGTCATGGTACCCAAGTTAAGGGAACCATATTCTACCTAGTTTTATCGATATCGTGATTATACCGTTATTATCGCCATTCTATGTCCTTTGTCATATTTTTGGATTCCATTCTGTCAAAGTTGTCATACATGTCTACAAGCTTGATTATTGAAATTCTTTATTGGCTATGTAAACAAAAGTGGATATCAAAATACATGATAAATGTCTGCGCATATAGGGCCCGATCTGGTCCTGGGAGGAGCACCCGAAAGTACTTGTGCCCATGGGAGTTAAAATGATAAGGTATCTGGCATTATACCAAGTACTTTACTTTCTAGATTGGACATTCCACATAAATCTTGTACTTGAATCGTACTTGACTTGACATGAAATGCGTGGCCCGAGAAAAGGTAATTACTTGCTTGCTTGATACATGATAGCCAAAATTCTTGACATGACTTGTTAAATGTACTTGCTTGAATATCTTGAGTATCTTGTTGAAAGTTCATGATTTATCCATCTCAATTCTTGATATTACATTCTCTCTATCTTGTCGTTTTATGCGAGCATGCATAGCTTTATTGCATTCATGAAAGATGTAATTACTTAAACCCCTTGCTAGTACTTGAGATATAATTTCCTACTGAGCGTTCGCTCATTCCGTTTGTCCCTTTTTACTTTTCAGGTAAGTCCGATGACGAGACTGAATCGGATGGGAATGGTCAAGAGTGAAAGTGATAGAGCTGCTCAAGTGTCATCTAGTCTTTTCTATAGTTTCTTGAGTCAAATATGTATTCTTTTCCTTTTTATTAAACAGAGTATTGGATTTGTAATAGTCTATTATGAAATAAAGGATTGGGTTATCTTGCTATTTTGCGCATCTCTGTCTTTGTGTCGAATACACGACCACTCTGATTGACATGATTGATATAAACTCGTCACGCGTCTCCGGGTATCTTCCGCGCTCGGGGCGTGACAGTTTCTGTGGTATCAGAGCCTAATGTATTCAATTCCTAGGAAAAACCCAAGTCCAAGGATAAGTTGAACGTTTAACCAAGTGAGATTGGGTAGAACCAAGGGTTAAGAGTCAATAAGTCTTTTAATAAGATCACAGTGATATAATACTAACGTAGCTATTGTAATTATTGGATAATGGCGCAACATGCAGCGTACCCTCCAAGGGATGACTCAAGTGCTATAACAGGTAGCACAGGGTGGTACTCCACGAGCTGGAAGCTTACACCAAGCCTTTAAGAGCATGAATCCCCCGAAGTTTATGGGATCGACCGATCCGGATGATGCCGAGCATTGGGTTCGGGAGACTGAACGTATATTCCGTGTTATGCAATGCACGGATCAGGACAAAGTCTTACTAGCTACTTTCCAGTTAGAAAAGGATGCTAGATGCTGGTGGGAGTCTATTGAAGCAACCATCGATCCTACTCAAGTAACATGGGAAGAATTTGTGGAATACTTCAATACTAAATATTTCTCGGACCGAGTCCAAGAAAAGAAGGCAGCAGAATTCGCTGCATTAAAGCAACGATTTTTATCATTAGCAGATTATGAAGCTCAGTTCTCCAGGTTGTCTAGATATGCTAAGCATCTTATTAGCACGGAGAAGATGAAAGCCGTAGATTTCTTAATGGGCTTAGGCCCCACTATATTACTCAACTGGCGCCTATGGACATCCAAGTTTATTCTGAAATAGTGTGCCGAGCTCAATTACTTGAAGATGTCACGGAACTATCTGATAGGATCCGTGGAAAAGACAAGAAGGAACAAGTCACGGGTTCGGGTTCTTTCAAACCCAATTTCAAGAAGAGGCCCAACAATGGAGGTTCTTCCTCTCAAGACCATAAGTTCAAAAAGACCAAGCCTTTCTCTATCACAACTACCCCTTCTAATACAGTATGCAAGCATTGTGACAAGGCAGGTCACAATACAGAAGAATGCTGGAGGAAGTTAGGAGTATGTCTCCGTTGTGGAAGCCGTGAGCATCGGATTCCCGAGTGTCCATTAATGAATGACCAAGCCGGTGATGGTAAACGCCCGGTGACAAAGAACGCTCGACTTCATGCAATAAAGGAGACCGAGCAAGAAGAAGGTGGACTGGTAGAAGGTACATTAACAGTTTGTTCCAAAAGTACTTATGTCTTATTTGATACGGGTGCATCGCATTCCATTATTTCTAAGAAGTTTGCCGACCCGTTACCGTTAGAACCAGAATGGATAAAAATAGTTCTAACTACTCCTCTTGGAAGTGAAAATGATATTACTCATCACTACCAAAACTGTGAGGTAATAGTTCAAGGTAGGAATTTACCTATAGATCTCATATGCCTCGATCTAAAGGAGTATGATGTTATACTAGGAGCGGACTGGTTATCCAAATACCAGGCAACGGTTGATTGCCGCAATAGCCAAATTGCTTTCAAAGATATTCCAGAATTAGTCTTTACTCACCCCAAGAGTCGGAGCAATTCCCCTCTTATTTCGACTCTCCGAGCTAGCAAGCTCGTCAGGAAAGGATGTGTATCCTTCCTTGCATTTGTCACAGTTAAGGAAACAAAGGACACTAAGATAGAAGACATTCCAGTGGTGCAAGAATTTTCGGACGTGTTTCCGAAAGGTTTGCCAGGATTACCCCCACAAAGAGAAGTGGCCTTCACCATCGACTTAGTCCCTGGTGCTGGTCCGGTTTCAAAGGCACCTTATAGAATGTCACCTGCTGAACTCAAGGAGTTAAAAGAGCAATTAATGGAACTAATTCGAAAAGGGTTTATTAGACCAAGTACTTCCCCGTGGGGAGCACCAGTCTTATTTGTGAATAAGAAGGACGGATCCATGAGATTGTGCATCGACTATCGACAGTTGAATCATCTCACTATCAAGAACAAGTATCCACTGCCGAGAATCGATGAGTTATTTGATCAGATTTCAGGATCCAAATATTTTTCGAAGATTGACCTCAGATCAGGATATCATCAGTTAAGGATCAAAGATGATGACATTCATAAGACCGCATTCAGAAGCAGGTATGGCCATTACGAATTTGTTGTTATGCCTTTTGGACTAACAAATGCCCCTGCTGCCTTTATGCAGTTAATGAACAGCATATTCAGGCCTTACTTGGATCAATTCATAGTATTCTTCATTGATGATATATTGATATATTCCAAGACTAAGGAAGAACATGAAAAGCATTTGAGGATGGCATTGCAAGTCTTGAGGACAAATCAATTATATGCAAAACTCAGTAAGTGTGAATTCTGGCTTGAAGAAGTGGCTTTTCTAGGACATGTGATTTCAAAAGATGGATTATCAGTAGATCCGTCAAAGGTCGAAGCTATTAGAAACTGGGAAAAACCAACCAATGCTAGCGAGATCAGAAGTTTCTTAGGTCTTGCAGGCTATTATCGGCGATTCATCAAAGATTTCTCTAAGATCGTCGTGCCACTTACAAGATTAACTCGTAAGGAGATCCGATATGAATGGAGTGAGGAATGTGAAAGAAGTTTCCAAACTCTCAAATATCATCTCACTACAGCTCCGGTGTTAGCACTACCAATAGAAGGAGAGAAATTCGAGGTCTACACAGATGCTTCTGGCATTGGCCTCGGATGTGTCCTAATGCAACAAGGAAAGGTCATAGCATACTCTTCACGTCAACTGAAGAAGCATGAGGAGAATTACCCCGTCCATGACTTAGAACTGGCCGCGGTGGTATTTGCCCTAAAGATATGGAGACACTACTTATATGGAGTGCAGTTTACTGTATACTCCGATCACAAAAGTCTCAAATACCTATTTTCACAAAAGGAGCTAAACATGAGACAAAGACGCTGGCTAGAATATCTCAAGGACTTCGACTTCAATATACAATACCATCCCGGAAAGGGTAATTATGTTGCTGATGCCCTTAGTCGAAAGCCGAGAGCAATGATAGCCAATTGTATGATACAAGAATGGAGGTTGCTAGAACAATTCTCCGAGCTCAATATAAGCTTGGACAAGGAAGCCAAATTTGTCACATTATCTCATGTAAGCATACAGTCAGATTTATTATCTGAGATACAAGCACTTCAGGATAATGATCCTATATTAGTGGAAATCAAAGGAAGATTAGAAGGACAATCTGATTTTCAACTAACTTCTGATGGAAGATTATTATTCAAAGGTAGAACTTGTATACCCGACTGTCCAGAATTAAAGAAGAAGATCTTAGATGAAGCTCACAGATCAAGGTACACTATTCATCCAGGATCAACCAAAATGTATCAAGATGTAAAGAGGAACTTTTGGTGGCCTAATATGAAAAGAGAAATAGCAGACTATGTATATCGCTGTCTCACATGCCAACAAGTCAAGGCGGAACACCAAAAGCCTGCTGGTAAACTTCATCCTCTAGATATTCCTAAGTGGAAGTGGGAGGATATTGGTATGGACTTCATCATGGGTTTGTCTAAATCTAAAGGAGGACACGATGGAATCTGGGTTATCATTGACCGATTAACTAAATCGGCGCATTTCTTGCCAATAAAAAGCCGATGGTCAATTGATGTGCTAGCTGCACTATACATCAAGGAAATAGTCAGGATACATGGAATTCCTGTCTCAATCGTGTCTGACAGAGATCCCCATTTTACTTCTCATTTTTGGAAGGGATTACAACATTCGTTGGGAACAAGGCTCAACTTTAGTACTGCTTTTCACCCACAAACGGATGGTCAGACCGAGAGAGCTAATCAAGTTGTTGAGGATATGCTAAGAGCTTGCATCATTGACTTTGGTGGAAGCTGGCATGAACATTTGCCACTAGTGGAATTTGCATATAACAACAGCTACCAAGCTAGTATCCAAATGGCACCTTTCGAAGCTTTATATGGAAGGAGTTGCCGATCACCCTTATGTTGGAACGAAGTTGGAGAGAAACAACTGTTAGGTCCTGACATGGTAAGGGATACAACTGAGAAGATACAAGTAATCAGAGAAAGATTGCAAGTTGCTCAGACCAGACAAAAGGCTTATGCTGATACAAGAAGAAGAGATCTTGAATTTCAGGTTGGAGATCATGTATTTCTTAAAATATCGCCTGGACGTGGCATACGAAGATTTGGTGTTAAGGGCAAGCTTACGCCAAGATTCATCGGACCATTTGAGGTACTCGAAAGAGTTGGCGAGGTTGCTTATCGCATCGCATTGCCTCCTCAATTGTCCGAGGTACATAATGTATTTCATATATCTATGTTGAAGAAGTATGTACACGATCCATCTCATATTATTGAACATGGAGATTTGGTGATCCAGAAAGATCTCACATATGAACAGAAGCCTATGAAGATCTTAGATCGTGAAATACGAGCTCTAAGGAATAAGGTTATTCCCATGCTCAAGGTGCAATGGAACAAGAATTCTGAACATGAAGCAACATGGGAGACCGAGGAATCTATGAAGAAATGATTTCCCGAGTTATTCTAAAAGGTATATGATCTACACTCTCCACGTATATACATATTATGCAATTGAATTTGGGGACCAAATTCTTTTAAGTGGGGGAGGGTGTAGCAACCCTGATAAAATATTAATAACAATAAAGATTTTAAAATAAATCAAATAAATAGATAAATAAAACCATATAAAATAATGCCTCTGATAAAGGCGCTATTCAAATTAGAAACGCCTCTAGATAAGGCGTTATTCAATAAGTGACGCCCTGACAACACGGCGTCAAATTCCAACGTCAAAAAGGGTAAGGCCAAGAAACGCCCCTAGCTTGGGCGTGTTTTAAAACAAAGAACGCCTTCATATCAGGCGCTTCTTAAGAAACGACCTGAACCAGGTCGTCAATTCAGGAATCGACGCCCTGACCTAGGTCGTTAATTCCATTCGAGTTCCGTTCGACACGGGAGCTTATCCAGGGTAATGGATAAGTATTAGAATGAGTTAAAAGGTGGTAAGAACTCTATCAAGGAAGTATTACTTCCACTAGAACACTAACCCTATTAGAAATACCAAAATCCTATAAATAATCGTTCGATCTAAACCCTAAACCTATTTGACCAATCGAACTTCACAGGTACGTGAAGAACATCAAGTTCTTCTATTTTTTTCTTCTTCTGTTTCTTTCATTACGAATGTAGTATGTGAAGAACTAATGTTCTTCATCTATATCTCTTCTACAGGATAAGGAGCCCTGTCTTCCTAGGAGAACCAGTAAGTTATTCTCCTCCTTTATCTTCTGTTAAGTTATTACGAAGCATAATACCTTCATATTCTATCCTCTGTAGGTCGTCCATCTTCATCTAGGTTGCTGTGACTTTGTTGCTACAGAAGCTTCAGGAAATTTAACAGAGCAGCATCTTCTTCTAGTTAAAATCCCTCACGTTCATCTTCAATCGACTATCTTAAGGTAGGTTTTCTCAAGTTATGGTAGCCCAAACAAAATTAATGCAAGATATACATATATATAAGCATGACATGCATTTGGTTTATTATAGTTTTAATACGTTTCTACAATATTTTGAAAGAGACGCCCCTGTCAAGGGCGCTAATTCACAAGAAATGACCTGGATCAGGTCGTCAATTTTAGATTTGACGCCCTGTACACAGGCGTTAATTTTATTTAATCATTAATCACCCATGTTAAGAATTGATTATCTATGAAATCATGATTCTACAATAATGCATGATCATATGTCTTCAAACCTGTTAATTTTATTGTCATGACCATACATTCGTTCTCCATGAATTCTATTATCCTGAAATTATTACTGCCCATGAAAATTCATGGTATTTCTTGAATTCACGACCGTGGCTAGGTCGTCTTTCAATGGACTAACGCCCGATACTAGGGCGTGAATTTAAAAGTAACGCCCCTTCATAGGGCGCGTTTCTGTTAAAAATCCCGAACAATATATTCGGTAAAAATAAGAATTTAATGATTAACGCCCCTGCCAAGGGCGCGTTTTTGATAATTTCTGAAAATAAATATGTTCTGTAAAATATTGTAAATAAAAAGACGCCTGCTACTGTAGTCGTCTCATTGCAAAGAAACGCCCCTGTCCAGGGCGCGTTTTAGATAAATTTCTGAATTATTGAAAATTCTGCCAAAATGGAAACATATGTAAACGCCCTGCTGATAGGCGTTAATTAATTGAGAAACGACTTTACCTAAGTCGTTATTTTCTGTAAACTGATATTTTTATCCTGATTCAGTTAACCGATGGTTTCATATGTTATATAATATATATATCGGCACTATTCTCCATTCCGTGAGTATAGTCCCACGTTTCACGATTGTTTTATCGATCACACTCAATTCTCATTGACATACAAGCTCTCCATTGGACATTCCGTTCCTTTGGACTAGCGAGTTAGTCATAGAGACCTCCGTAAGACTCCTCGTAGCCTTGGATTCCCTCAAAGCCGACTGAACTGGTTGTACCCTAAAAACCCATTACACCATTGATGCCATGTCACTCTAAAGAAACATGGTATACCGGCCCTTATGATTATACAAAGAGTATATCATAAGAAATTCTTAATGGGATGATGATATCATGCCATATCATGTCATTCTTGTAAACCTCAATTCTATGATAAGAATGAGGGTATCTTACCTTTGATATACTGTTCATGTGGACCTCAATTCTATATAAAGAATGTCCATATTGATTTGTCATTGTACCCAAGTTAAGGGAACCATATTCTACCTAGTTTTATCGATATCGTGATTATACCGTTATTATCGCCATTCTATGTCCTTTGTCATATTTTTGGACTCCATTCTGTCAAAGTTGTCATACATGTCTACAAGCTTGATTATTGAAATTCTTTATTGGCTATGTAAACAAAAGTGGATGTCAAAATACATGATAAATGCCTGCGCATATAGGGCCCGATCTGGTCCTGGGAGGAGCACCCGAAAGTACTTGTGCCCATGGGAGTTAAAATGATAAGGTATCTGGCATTATACCGAGTACTTTACTTTCTAGATTGGGCATTCCACATAAATCTTGTACTTGAATCGTACTTGACTTGACATGAATTGCGTGGCCCGAGAAAGGGTAATTACTTGCTTGCTTGATACATGATAGCCAAAATTCTTGACATGACTTGTTAAATGTACTTGCTTGAATATCTTGAGTATCTTGTTGAAAGTTCATGATTTGTCCATCTCAATTCTTGATATTACATTCTCTCTATCTTGTCGTTTTATGCGAGCATGCATAGCTTTATTGCATTCATGAAAGATGTAATTACTTAAACCCTTTGCTAGTACTTGAGATATAATTTCCTACTGAGCGTTCGCTCATTCCGTTTGTCCCTTTTTACTTTTCAGGTAAGTCCGATGACGAGACTGAATCGGATGGGAATGGTCAAGAGTGAAAGTGATAGAGCTGCTCAAGTGTCATCTAGTCTTTTCTATAGTTTCTTGAGTCAAATATGTATTCTTTTCCTTTTTATTAAACAGAGTATTGGATTTGTAATAGTCTATTATGAAATAAAGGATTGGGTTATCTTGCTATTTTGCGCATCTCTGTCTTTGTGTCGAATACACGACCACTCTGATTGACATGATTGATATAAACTCGTCACGCATCTCCGGGTATCTTCCGCGCTCGGGGCGTGACAGTGGCAGCATGTTGTTCGCAGACTGAGTCTGCAGTGATCTAGCATTATCAAGTGGAATCCTCACTTTAGTTGGAGTGAGGGGTGGATGTAGATTGCGGACTGCAATCGAACCACCTAAAAAACTGAGTGCCTCCTCTATGGTTTGCTGTTGTTATCTGCGCTCTCCATCTGCTTGTCTCTTTGCTTCCATGTGATCAGCTCTTCATTTTCATTTACTTATACTGCCTCGCTTGGTGACTGTATTTACATTTCTCTGTGTGCCGGTTAAGAAGGGGCGTTTGCAGTAGAGTTTATTTTCCGCCTAAGTCTCTGCAAATTGGGAGTGATCTATTCATCCCCCCCAATCTATATCACTCTTGCTGCGCTAACAATTGGTATCAGAGCAGGTTTACGCCATGTGGACGAACGGTCAAGGAAATATTGGTGGTCCTAGAACCTTCATGGCCGAAGGTCAATCCATTAGTCGCCCTCCGTATTTTGATGGTAGTAACTATCTATTTTGGAAGAACAGGATGGAAGTGTTCATCAGGGATCAGAGTCATAAACTGTGGAGAGTAATCACGATGGGGCCATATGATCTGCCACCAAACGAGGACGCTTGGACAGATGACCCTGTCAAGCTCTCCTCACTCAACTGGACGGCGCTGAATATCATCCAGTGTGCTGTTCACCCAGAGGAGTATGCCCGTATCTCTGCCTACAAGACTGCCAAGCGAATGTGGGATGAGCTGCAATTGATCTATGAAGGTACAGCTCAAGTGAAAGCCTCGAAGGTAAACATCTACACTTCTAAGTATGAAATGTTTAAGATGAATGCAGACGAGAATATAACTGAAATGTATGCCAGGTTGTCTTTAATCACAAATACTCTTAAAGGGCTAGGGAAGGATCTTGCTGAGGCAGATATAGTCAGAAAAATCCTTAGATCTTTATCCCCGGCATGGCACACTAAGGCCATTGTGATTGAGGAGTCAAAAGATTTGACTATCTTGACTGTGAATGAACTCATAGGATCCCTTATGACCTATGAGATGAACTTCCAAGGAAGTGGAGAAGGAAGTGAGAGGAAGGGTAAAAATGTAGCTCTAAGAGCTTCCCGCAACAAGGGTAGCAACAGCGGGAGTAGCAGCAGTAGCCCCGAGTCTGAGTCCGAGCTTGAAGGCTTGTCAAATCTCGACCAGGAGGAGCAGGCTATGCTCACTAGACAGTTCAGAAAATTTTTGAAGAAAAAGGAAAGACCTTTAGAAAGAAGAAGCCACACTCTTTCAACAAGAGTGCTGAATTTACTAGTTACAGGGATATAAATCCTAAGAGACTGACGTGTTTTAATTGTAACAAATAGGGACATATGAAAGGCGAATGCCCAGACCTCCAGAAGAAGGGTCCCTATCTTCAGAAGAAAAACATAAAGGTGCAGAAGAAGAAGAAGCCACAGGCGATGGTCTGCACATGGAGCGAGGAAGAAGAAGACCCCGAAGACGCTTCCTCAGAAGAATATGAAGATGGAATTTACCTTATGGCAAACAGTGAAGAGGTGGCAATAAATGTTTTTGAAAATTTCACAATTGATGACTGGGAGGATGCTTATGGTGAATTGTTAGATAAATTTAATTCTCTTAGTAAAGAGCACAGAGTTCTGAAAAGAAAATTTAACACAAATGTTGAAGAACAAACTCTGGTCTATGAGGAAAATGAGAAGCTAAAAGAACAACTAGAAGAAATGACCTCACTTAAGAAAGAAAATGATAAGCTCAAGGGAGAAATTCAAGAAAGTCAAAAATAGCTCAATGAATTCAAAACTAAAATTGAAGAAAGCATGAATGAAATTAGAGTGAATTCAGAGAAATATGAAGCTGTGAAGAAAGTAAATGCTGAACTCCTAAAAAATTCTGAGTCCCTTCAAAAGGAGCTGGAAGACAAACAGAAAGTCTTAGAAAAGTTTATCCAAGGAAAGACTAGTTTAGATGCTATACTAGGGACTAGAGTCAATTTCAATAAGGAGGGTCTAGGCTATGACCCAACCAACAAGAGACCCTTGCAATTCAAGACCATCACCTTCTGCCCAGAGAAGGGAAAAGAGAAGCTGGACACACCATCCAGCTCAAACAGCTCTAAGGAAATTCAAAGTCCTAAAGAAAACACAAAAACCAGAACTGGGCAACCATTTAAGATGGGAATGAATTTTATGAAGAATAACACTAAGCCCACTCACCAGAACACAAATGGTAGATGGACCAAGAAAGTGAATCAGAATAAGAGCTGGAATTACAACAATCAGATGGGTCCAAACAGAACCTACTGGAGAAATAACTTTCATGGTCAAAAATATGTTAATCAACAAGCCTACAGGAAATTTCCTAGGAATAGGAAGACTAATGAATGGAATAGAACCCACTTCTCCAGTTCAGCTGGATTCAACTTTAATAAACCAGAAAGGAAGGTGCCAGAGAAAACCATGCTGAAGCAAATCTGGATACCTAAACACTTGATCAGAGATTTGAACAATGTCTTTGGACCCAACTCATCTTGGGTTCCAAATCACCCTACTTGATGTATTTGTGTAGGTCGGCCTGGCAGCTGAAGACAACAAGTGGTACCTTGACAGTGGCTGCTCCAGGCATATGACAGGAGACCGATCCAAGTTTAGCAAGATAGAGATGAAGCCAGGGGGTCTGGTCAAGTTTGGAGGAAAGAACAAAGGTAAAATAATTAGAGTTGGTACAGTAGGTAAGTCTTCCACAAACTCTATTGAAAAAGTATTATTTATGGAAGGGCTTCAACACAACCTGATTAGCATTAGTCAGTTATGTGACAGGGGTCACAGGGTTGTATTTGATGATAGTTCATGCAAAATCCTTGAAACAAATTCTGATGTGGTTAAATTTGTAGCCAACAGGATTAATAATGTCTACATTGTAGACTTAGATGAGAAATCTGAATCTACAATTTGCTTATCTGCCAATTCTGAAAATGATGCTTTTGAATGGCATAGTCATCTAGGTCATGCTAGCTTTTCAACTTTAAATAAATTGGTCAAGCATGATTTAGTTAGAGGCATGCCTAGAATTAAATTCAACTCAATATCAAAAGCATGTGATGCCTGTGCTCTAGGCAAACAGACCAGAAATTCCTTTAAATTAAGATCTGAGCCATTATCTTCAAGACCAATGAAACTTCTTCATATGGACCTTTTCGGTCCCACTAGAACTCAGAGTCTTAATGGAAACAGGTTTGGCTATGTCATCATAGATGACTTCTCTAGATATTCATGAATATTTTTCTTAGCAAATAAGAGTGATGCATTTCAAAAGTTTAATATGTTTTTCAATAAGGTCAAACAAGAAGGGAAGTACAAGGTCTGTTCTATTCAATCTGACCATGGAGGTGAGTTTGAAAACTCCATGTTTACTTATTTCTGTGAAAAAGAAGGACTAACTCACAGGTTTTCTTCTCCCAGGACACCTGAACAAAATGAGATTGTGGAGAGAAGAAATAGAACTGTGGTGGAGATGGCCCAAACCATGTTGATTGAAAGTAAATTACCCATAAGGTTTTGGGCAGAAGCGGCCAATACAGCAACCTACATAATCAACAGGGCCATGGTAAGACCCATACATAAGAAAACACCCTATGAGCTTCTAAAAGGTAAGAAACCAAACTTGTTCCATTTCAGAATTTTTGGAGCAAAATGTTTTATTCATAACAATGATAAGAAAGATCTAGACAAGTTTGAAGCCAAAAGCACACCTGGAATATTCTTGGGTTACTCTGAAGTGTCAAGGGCATATAGGGTATTTAACATATCAGATCAGAAAGTGGAAGAGTCTCCACACATCCTTTTTAGTGAAAAGAAAGATGTTTCTAATGTTGAAAATCTTGACAGGAATTCCAATCATGGTGGGGACTTTCTAGAAGACCAACAGGAAGAAGAGAAGACTCAGCCAAGTGGAGAAACAAATTCCCCCAATCAGGAAGGGCCAAGAGAAACAGGTGAGCCTTCAACAAACATTAGATTTCTTAAAGACCATCCATTAGATAAAGTCATAGGCAATCCTGAAGATCCTCTTCGGACTAGGTCTCACTTTAGAAATGTGAATAATGATGACTTAATTGCTTTAGTCTCACAAATTGAACCCAAAACAGTAGAAGAGGCCTTAGCTGATCAAGCTTGGGTCAATGCTATGAGTGAGGAATTAGGTCAGTTTGAAAGGAATAATGTCTGGGAGCTTGTCCCAAGACCAGATGGTATTAATATCATAGGAACCAAGTGGGTGTTCAAAAATAAGATGAATGAAGATGGAATCATCTCGAGGAATAAGGCCAGATTAGTAGCCAAAGGCTACTGTCAGGAATTCGGTGTAGACTTTGATGAATCCTATGCACCTGTTGCTAGGATGGAAGCTATAAGATTGTTGCTTGCCTTTGCTTGCTCAAAGAATATAAAACTCCAACAAATGGATGTTAAAAGTGCCTTTTTAAATGGAGTCATTAAAGAAGAAGTTTTTGTTGAACAACCTCCTGGATTTCAATACTCCTCTCAACCTAACCAAATTTTCAGGTTATACAAAGCCTTGTATGGTCTAAAGCAGGCTCCAAGAGCATGGTATGAAAGATTGTCTGAATTTCTGATCAGCAAGGGCTACAAAAGAGGTAAAGTTGATCAAACTTTATTTACCAAGGGCATAAATAAAGATCTCATCATAGTTCAGGTATATGTAGATGACATTGTATTTGGATCAACTAAGCATGAACTATGTGATGAATTTTCTACCATGATGTCTGCTGAATTCGAAATGAGCTTGGTTGGTGAACTAAAATACTTCCTTGGATTGCAGGTACAGCAGCTAGAGGATGGGTGCTTCATCAACCAAACCAAATACACAATGGAACTGTTCAAGAGGTTTGGTATGGAAAACTTAAAGCACATTACAACACCCATGGGCACCAATACTTTATTGGATGCAGATGAGACAGGTAAAGAAGTAAATGCCAAACTTTATCGGGGTATGATTGGATCACTTCTTTATTTGACAGCCTCTAGACCAGATATACAATTCAGTGTAGGAATGTGGGCAAGGTATCAGTCTAGACCTACTGAATTACACTTAGCTGTAGTTAAAAGAATCTTCAGATATTTGTTAGCTACTCATTCTCTTGGGTTATGGTTTCCTGCATCTCATACACTTAACTTAGTAGCATACACAGATGCTGATTATGCAGGCTGTAAACTAGACAGGAAAAGCACTAGTGGCCATTATGAACTTTTGGGTAGGTGTTTAGTGTCTTGGGACTCCAAGAAACAACATTCTGTGGCCCTCTCCACTGCAGAAGCTGAATATGTGGCTGCAGGGAGTTGTGGAACACAAGTAATATGGATTAAACACCAGCTTCAGGACTACCAAGTAGACCTGGGGTGCACACCAATTTACTGTGATAATACTAGTGCCATCAATATTGCTAAAAATCCTATTTTGCATTCACGAACCAAACACATAGAGATAAGACATCATTTTATAAGAGATGAGGTGTCTAAGAATAATTTTGAACTGATTCATGTAGGCACAGATAATCAGATTGCTGACATATTCACAAAACCTCTGGATAATGAAAAATTCACCACATTGAGAAGAGAATTAGGCTTATACAAATTATCTTAATTATGAAGCCTGTTCTTGTTGTGAGGGGGAGTTGTGTTTGTCTGATGGTCAGTATTATGATATGCTATTTCTTAGGGGGAACTGAGTTGTAATGTGAGAAGAGAAGTTCTTTGACAGATTTAAAAAGGGCTATCCAGATGTGTAACTTTGCTGGTCCTGCATGACTGATCTAGTGTGGTTCTCTCAGACAGTAGAGTGTCACTTATCTCTTAAGTCTATAAGTCAGTGACTCTAATCTCCAGTTAGAATCTTTCCTTTGGTACTCTTCAGAGATCTGGACTAATTGCATAAAGTATATCTTCCTACATTGTCATTGATTCTGGTTCAGGCCAAAAACATGTATGCCTTGATATCTGACCCAATCAACTTGAAATATAGACGTCAAGACTCAATTCAAGAAATAGCCCTTTTGGTATTATTTTCAATCATTCTATCTCTTTAACTCAAGGGGTTAACTGAACAAACATGTTCTGTTTTGATCACTGAGAAACTGGGAGCTTCATCAATGAAATGAATATTTCTCCCATGTCATGAGGTGTCAAATGCTTAAAATGAATGAAAAGACATGACAGAGCAATGGTGGCTTGCTGGTGAGTAACTGGGGATTCTGGCCTCTAATCAAGGTGTTACCTCATGTCAAAAGCCACAATTACTAACTATATTCCTTAATAAAAAAAGGGGGGAAGTAATGAGGTACTCACTCTGAGTAACTGGGGTTTCAGGCCTCTAATCAAGGTGTCTCTCTAATGTCAAAGGAGTGAACTACCAACTTACTCATTGATCTACTTGAAAATCATCTCCAACAAAAATTCCTTGTTGTTATGCAACTAATGGATTGCTTGTCCTCAATACCTTGAGAACACCTTTCTAATTTCGTCTCTTACTGTCATATGGGATAGTTGAATGATCAGTTATTTCTGGCCATACATGTTAACTCCTGCTCTAAATCATTCACTATGTATGCTGATAAACTTATCTATCATTCTACTTCTCTATTGTGTACTGGAGTATAAAGAATCTTCTCTTGAGATCAGCAACTCACTTATTCTCTTAAGACCTCCTCGTGACTTTCTACACTAAGAAGTTACTGCCCTTATTCTTCATGCTTCCAGCACTGTCCTACATTCTGCAGTTCTTTTTGCTGATGTCAAAGGGGGAGAGAAGTTCTGCTATATCAGTGAGAAGTTCTGTAATATCAGTGAGTCTTGGATTTGTCTTGAGCTTTGGGGGAGTCTTGTTGCTTCGGGGAAGATATGGTTATGAGTTGTGGGGGAGATAAGAGTGTGTTGTAGGGATTGTATAATTCATCTGCATGTGCATGCCTATACACCAGCTTGATCTATTTAGTCTGTACATTGGCATATCCTCTTCTAGTCTGTACATCGGGCACTTTCTAACTGAAGTCCATACACTGGTCTCAATACTCAAAGTCAGTTCACCTCAACCCTATACATGATGTCTACACACCCGATAGTGTAAGTCTATACATCGCCCAGTGTCTTGTTGGCATAGTCTGTACAATGCCTGCTTTACACAATCAAAGTCTACACATTCCTTGTCAACAGGCTCGCACACACTAAAGTACATACTTTGTACAAAGTCTGAACATTGCTTCAGAGATAGCTTCAGCAAAGTCTATATACATAGACTGGCAGTCTTCATGCTAAGTATATACATTCCTTGAGTCCAAGTCTGTACAGCGTCCGTTGTCTAGAATCCTTGAAGTCTGTACATCGGACTGCTTCTTTTGAAGTCTACATATTGGCTCATTCACTTCTGCAAAGCATGTACATTAGACTGTGGCAAAGTCTATACATTCGGTTCCTTGGGCAAAGACTATACATCGCTAAGTCTGCACATTGCCTTCAGCTCAAGCGTTCAAAGCCAAGTCTATACAACGCCAAGTCAATACATTGAACAGTTCTCCAAGTCTATACACTGGACTGTGTTTCACCAACACTGTACATTCAATATCTTTTCCTACGCTTGGCCAAGTCCATACACTCAGACATTTCCCTACACTTTCCTGGCCAAGTATATACATCGCTAAGTGTGTACATTGCATTCTGCTCAAACGTTCAAATCCTTCAAAGGCTGTACAGCGTGAAGTCTATACATTAGCTCAGGAGCTTCAAGTCTATACATTGAACTGCTCTTCAAAGTCTGTACAGCGTCAGTCTCAGCCAGCGTCTCATGCTCTGTCTTAGACAAGTCTGTACATCGGCTTCATTCGCTCAAGTCCATACATCCACAGTGGTTCATCAAGTCTATACAGTCACTAGTGGTTCTTCCATGTCTGTACAACGCTGAAGCCTTCACAAGTCTGTACAGTGCTTGAGCTTCACCAAGTCTGTACATCGCTTCAAGCGATTCAAGTCTATACAGACTGGCTTCACATCATTGAGTCTGTACATCGGTTCAATAGCCGATCGTCTCATTCAGGGCTTTGCAAGTCCATACAACCTAGCGTCTCTTGCATCGTCTCACCCTGGCATAGTCTATACACTGGCTCAAGCATGTCGTAGTCTATACATCACCGTTGGGGTTCAAGTCAATACATTGCTCACCGTCTTATTAAGAGTCTCACACTAGTTCCAAGTCTGTACACTGGTTAGGCTTCGTGAAGTCTACACAGTGGCTGAGCTTTGTAAAGTATACACATTGGTAAGGCTCGTTTGCATCGTTCATAAGTCTACACACTGCCATTCGTTTGCATTGTTCATAAGTCTATACACTGCCATTCGTTTGCATTGTTCATAAGTCTACACACTGCCATTCGTTTGCATTGCTCATAAGTCTATACACTGCCATTCGTTTGCATTGATTCATAAGTCTATACACTGCCATTCATGCGCATTGTTCATATGTCTATACACTGCCTTCACATGCGATTTATTCATTAAGTCTATACACTCTCTCACGTTGTACACACTTACTCAGTTGATGTTTCTGAAGTATATATATTCTTGTTAATAGCCTGAACTGACTAAGTATATACATTTCTTCTGTCTGTCTGCAGGCGATTCAGACTGATGATTGGGCACGTGAACCGAGGTTGGCACCTGACACGTGATCCAAGACAACAGGCACATGACACGTGGATGGCAACCTAGTCAGGATGCTGCCATGTGGTCAAAATTCAAATGATCTGGCAAAAAGTTCATGGGCGGGAACCTGGCAGCCACACGCCAACATATGCTATAAATATAGAGCTTCATCCTTCAGTAGAAGCGAGATCGTGACAAGAAAAAGCAGAAGCCATTGGTGAGAGTTTGCATGATCCAGAAAAGAAAAATAGCAGAGAGTTCCAGATCCGAGAGAAGTTTGTTCGAGAGAGAGAGCAGTGTTTGTGGTTTGATGAATTGCTTCATTTGAAGCTACATTTTGTATTGGTTTCAGAACCGACTGTTTCTTCATTGGTTTTTGTTTCTCCTTTGTTTTTGTTTCATTTCGTTCATCCTTCTGATTTGAATTGGTTCCCCTCCGGTGTGTGGAGGAAGGGAGTATTACTCCAGTTTCCCTCTGGGTTGCAGAGGAAGAGAGATCTGTGATCTCTGGTGTTGTTAGTGACAGGTTGTCATTAACAGTTTCCCTCCGGTGTGTGGAGGAAGGGAGAGGATTCTCCGGTTGTGTTCTAGCTGGGAGCTAGAACAGGTTTCAAGTTCTGTGGGTAGCAGAGCTTGGTTGAGGGATTTGTTCCCCTTGGTTGTTCAAGCTGTGTGGCAGCATGTTGTTCGCAGACTGAGTCTGCAGTGATCTAGCATTGTCTAGTGGAATCCTCACTTTAGTTGGAGTGAGGGGTGGATGTAGATTGCGGACTGCAATCGAACCACCTAAAAAACTGAGTGCCTCCTCTATGGTTTGCTGTTGTTATCTGCGCTCTCCATCTGCTTGTCTCTTTGCTTCCATGTGATCAGCTCTTCATTTTCATTTACTTATACTGCCTCGCTTGGTGACTGTATTTACATTTCTCTATGTGCCGGTTAAGAAGGGGCGTTTGCAGTAGAGTTTATTTTCCGCCTAAGTCTCTGCAAATTGGGAGTGATCTATTCATCCCCCCCCTTCTATATCACTCTTGCTGCGCTAACATGTACGTTGGACAAAGTCTATGCGTTGGACAAAGTCTGTACATTGGACGAAGTCTATACGCTGGACAAAGTCTGTACGTTGTTGAACATGAAGTCTGTACGTTGGCTGCCTAGCACAACTCGAAGTCTATACGTTGCTGTACACAAAGTCTATACGTTACTACAGATGAAGTCTGTACGTTGGCTGCATGCACAACTCAAAGTCTGTACGTTGCAGCAGATGAAGTCTATACGTTGCTGCAGATGAAGTCTGTACGTTGGCTGCATGCACAACTCAAAGTCTGTACGTTGCACAACATGAAGTCTGTACGTTGTGGCAGATGAAGTCTGTACGTTGCTGCAGATGAAGTCTATACGTTGCTGCAGATGAAGTCTATACGTTGGCTGCATGCACAAAACAAAGTCTGTACGTTGCATAAGACAAAGTCTGTACATTGGCTGCTAGCACAACTCCAAGTCTGTACGTTGGTTGATGGCTGCAACACAAGTCTATACATTGGCCGGCTACTTCACACGCAAAGTCTATACATTGCGTTCTATTGTGTTCGTGCATCAAGTTACCAAGTCTGTACGTTCATGAAGCAAGTCTGTACAGGCTCATGCATGCTCAAGGTGCAAAGTCTGTACAGAGTTCATACATGCACATAAAGTCTACACGTCCAAGCCTTGATGTAAAGTCTATACAACAACTACAAGCTTCATTCAAATAGCCAAGGCCACTACACAAGATGAGAGTCAAAAGACAAAGATTCAGTTGGTACTTTCTAGACCAACAAGGATGAAGTTACAGACATGAACAGGCTGCTAATGGACACAAGTGACGGAGCTGAAGCGGCTAACGGATCGACCCGGGTTGGACCGGGGTCTGCCCAGCTGGCGATCGACCGCCAGCACAGGGGCGGTCGACCGCCCCAGCCAGGGACCCCCCGACTGCAGATCTGTCAGCTGCAGGTCGACCGCCAGCCAGTAGCGGTCGACCGGATTTCCCATGGATCATCCGTTTGCAGGTGTTTCAGTAGCGGTCGACCGCCAGAAGCCATAGGTCGACCGCCAGCCCTGATGCAGCCATGTTTGACTTCGAAATCCACCTCGTGGCCAGCCCCTTTCCATGGATTTCTTTAATCCAAAAGTCACCTAATCACCCACAAATTGTGGATCTGGTCTGAAGGATGTCCAAGGACCATTCAAGGTCTATAAAACCAACACATGAGGGGTTGGAAACCCTAATACTTCAAGGCTTCAAGGGAGATCAAGGGAGGCCATTTTCGAGGTATTGTAGCACCTCCGTGAACAGTGTTTCGGGAGGAAGTTCTTCAATCATCCAAGGTGATTCAACTCCAGATCTGAAGCCATCTCAACCTCCAAGGAAGAAGAAGCAATCAAGGCTCTCAAGGGTGATCTAAACTGCATCCTTCTTCCTCTTCATCAACTCAAGCAGATTCAAGGAAGCACAACTCACAAGGAAGAAGAAGCCATTGCTGTTGAATCAAGGAGAGAGCTTTGTGAAGAAGATAGAAGCCTCTATTGGTGATCTACATCCATAGAAGAATCCGAATCAAGCTCTAGCAATCTCAGACAAGATTTTTCTTCTTGAGCTTATTTCATATCTTGTTTGAATAGCTTGATATTTGTTCTTTCTTCTTCATTTCATTCGAACAATCAAAACTGAAGATCATCCCTACCGATGGTTAGTAGGAAGGCAATCGGAAGTTGTCCGATCTGCGGTGTTGACGTCCCTACAGGTGGTTAGTAGGAAGGCAATCGGAAGTTGTCCGATCTGCGGTGTTGACGTAGGAAGGCAGTCGGTGGTTCTCCGATTTACGGTTTGGTGTGCTGCACTAGTGTAGCCTCACCGGATTTGGTGAGGGGTGGACGTAGGACTGGAGATTCAGTCCGAACCTCCTTAAAATCTCGTGTGTTGTGGTTTGCTTTATGTTAGATGCATGCTTAGGTTCAATATGTATATTGCGTAATCATCTTGCCAAGCAAATCATTTGTGTTCTTCGTCAAGCTAGTTATATTCCACTGCTTATTTCATCATGTAGCTTTAAAGAGGGTTGCATTACGAAAAGAGGGGCAGATCTATTCACCCCTCCCCTCTAGATCCGCTGTCCACTGCACAACAACTACATTTGAGAAATACTCACTGCATATATCATCGTGTGTACTTGTACCGTGTCCTCTTTCATACTCCCCTTTTATTAATCTACGGTTATGCGAATTTGATGAATGTAGTATGTACTATAATTAATCTGGGTTCGTACAATTAGATGTATGTGTTATGTATTAAGCGGAGTTAAAAGATCACACATATATTGAGATTTCAACTTGTTGAGCATTGCAGAAAGTATTGGTACTCAAATATGAAAATTCATTGAATCGGTCCGCCCACTAGCTATCCTCCCTAGAGCCACCATTATTCATCGCCCAACTACTCCGCTAGATTTATCGTCATAAAAAAACCTTCCTTTTCCTTAATCTAAAGAATATGTACATTTGATTAACATTGATGTAACACTACCAGAAAATCTTATTAATAAAATAATTTACATGCTTTATTTGCCCCTCCCTTCACCCTAACAATAAATCTATTTAAGATTACAGAAAATAAAATAAATTGAAACAACATATAAAAATAAAATCAAATTTTTACTTACTGTTTATTCCCAAAAAACTCTGATTCTTTCGTTCCCGTCCTCTCGACCGATTATCCTACCATGAATAAAAATATATTAAATAAAATAAAATTAATTTAATTTATCTAATTCGCACAGTGAGGGTGAGAGAGGGTGGGAGCAGGGAGTGGGAGGGAGGCCAACGGGAGAGGGAGAGAGGGCGAGGGAGGGGGAGGGGGGCCAACGGTGCGTGTGTCTGTGTCTGTGTGTGCGTGTGTCTGTGAGGGGGAGGGGGGCCAACTGGAGAGGGAGAGAGGGCGAGGGAGGGGGAGGGGGGTGGCCAACACAGAGAGGGAGAGGTACAAGACCGTGAGAGGGAGAGGGAGAATGGGAGAGGGAGAGGGAGGGGGTCGACCACCCCCGGTCGGTGCCTCCTCTACCGGGTGAGCGCATCCTCTGCCGAGTGTGTGTGTGAGAGGGAGTGATGGAGCGGGAGAGGGAGAGGGAGTGAGGGAGACTAAGAGGGAGAGGGGGAGAGGGAGAGGGAGTGAGGGAGACTAAGAGGGAGAGGGGGAGAGGGAGAGGGAGTGAGGGAGACTAAGAGGGAGAGAGGGGAGAGGGAGAGGGAGAGTGTTATAGAGAGAGGGGAGAGGGATCGAGAGGGTTTAAC
Source organism: Amorphophallus konjac (assembly GCA_022559845.1). Lineage (NCBI taxonomy): Eukaryota > Viridiplantae > Streptophyta > Magnoliopsida > Alismatales > Araceae > Amorphophallus > Amorphophallus konjac. The sequence goes on from CM040121.1 coordinate 313,839,385, forward strand.
CTACCGAAGTGAGGAGCGGCGAGTTTCTGCCGGTGATCGAGGACGGTGACGGCGAGGATGACCACGGCCGGCGACGACGGGGAGGACGACGATGGCGGTAGCGGCGGTAGCGGCGGTGACGGTGGTAGGGAGACGGAGAAAACAGAGAATGAGAGGGAGAGTGGGGGAAAGTGAGTGACAGGGAGTGGCGGGAGGGGCTGATTTGGGCGGGGGATTTCGTGATTTTCAGACAGCATTTCAGACGAACAATATTTTTGTCTAAAATTTTAATAAATTTCAGATGGAAAAGTTTCTGTCTGAATATAAGTCTCAAATTGAGATGAATAGTGTAATAGATAATTATCTGCCTGAAATAGAGATGGAATTTCAGATGGAATCTATCCGTCTGAAATTCAGACGGATATTGAGACTCAAATAATTCCGTCTGAAATTCCCGTCGCTAACAGCGCCTTTTCTTGTAGTGCTTCCAGGGCACTACCCCTCAAAGATACAGTCTGTTGCGCCGGGGCTTTATGTCTTTAATTTCTTGACCCATTACTAGGCATGCATACGACCGGGCTTATGATGACCCACGGGGACTTTGCCACTCTTGCCATGCCTTTGATTCTCATTGATTTATTTTTGACAGCCCTTGTTGGCTAGATATTGCATGAAAGCTCACTTTTGTGGGTCAAGACTGCCCCTATTTGAAACCTCTCCCGTATTGGGGAGCACCTAGGTTGGTCATCTCATCTATCCATCTCTTGCCTTTGCACTTGACCGAGCAGAGGAAAGAAAAGACCTTTATGCATATCCAAAGTATGGCCAAAGTAGAAACGGTGTTGCTCAAAGGAATCGGCTATGGCTTGCCATGTAGTGTATGAAAAACCCATGCTAAAAGGATGCCCTCAACGATCGAGGGATGAAACTAGACTCCCAGCGCGGGGCTATCACTAGTCTAAGGATGCTACAGAAGCGAACTCATTTTAACTGAACTAAGCCAACTTAATGAACTAAAGGCACTCAAACCATGTTGAAGAAATAACATTATCTTAACTATGCACAGGAAATAAAGTAAATAGCAGTGATATCATGTTCTTGCACAAAATAAATATACCTTGCAAATCCATAGCGTGGAAACTAGCGTCCTAAAGCGATCTTGACCATCGAGCTTTTGAGCAGCACGAGCTTTGTATTCCTTGCTTGATAGGACAAAGATGAGGAGGATAGCAAAGGATCAAAGATCCCTCTACAGGAAGGAGCGGCAGACATCAAACTGGATGAATAAGGATTAAAAAGGAAGAGAGACGAGGGCTAGAACTCCCTCGTTAAGGCACAGAGACCCTGATAACAAGGAACCGGATACAAAATAAGCAAAGATTAGCTGGGATCAAGGCGGACTAAAGCCTCAAAAATAGCAAGAAAAATGGTAAGAACCCCGAAAGGGTGAGGGGGAATGAGTAGGAAGATGAGAAGGAAAATCATTCGATGTGATCAGAGAAGGGGAATGAGAATCATCCGACAGGGTCGGAGAAGGAGAATGAGAATCACCCGACAGGGTCGGGGAAGGAAAACTAGAATCACCCGACAGGGTCAGGGAAGGAAAATTAGAACCCGGAGATACCAGAGGAGAAGAATCAGAAGATATCCCAGGATTCAGATGATGAGAGGGCATATGCCGAGGCCTAGAATTGTGAGAGGAGGGAAAATCCAGAGACTCTGGATGGGAAGAAGAGGAATGAGGGTTTGCGGACTGGGGAGGAGAGGAGAATATGATGGCAGCATGATTTGAAGTGGGAAGATACATAACCCAAGGGTGGGAGCTGAGCAAGAGAAAGGATGAATGAAAAGAAGGAGAAAGAGAAGTGGACCCCTTAGTGCACCCTATGCGGCCTTTGAACTTGTGACGCCGCCTTTTCTTAGCAGAGATTTCTTGAACACGGGCCCGCCTGACACGGACTCGGACCTTTGGGCTTCTCAACCTGTAATATCTTCTCAAATACCGGGCCCACCTGGCAGACGACCTGGCCCGATCATGAACATGTATCTTCATCGGGGCGGTTACCCCTAGACACCCGATGCTAACCATAGTTGGACATTCTCGGACAGATAACTCCTCAAAATGCTGCATATCATGGAACCACAATGTCTTGTCTCTTGGCACAAGCAGCATGAGATTTGGCAACTCCACTCGGCTATCGGGCTTGAAACATAACTCCCTTGATAGAAGGGAAGGATGAAACTGAGGGAGAGCAATACACGGCGTTGACGTGGCTAGCGTACTGATAAATCGAGAGAGATTGCGTAAGGTGTGCAGAATGTCCTTGGAGATTGTAGAAGATATGGTGAATAACCCTTTGAACATAGAATCCATAATCTGCTTTGCAGCCGTATGTGTTAGCATGATCTGGGTGGAGAACCCTTCTTGTCCAGTAATCTGAACAGCAACGGAGCGAGATGTGATAACAACGTCAATGGTGAACTCTCCGGCGAGCAAAGAGATTGCCACCGGCCTTGCTCTTGAAGACACTGGCATCAACTGAAGGGAACTCTTCTTAGCAACTGTCATCTTTGAAAGTAGAGGCGCATCATCCCCAAAATAGCTACGGACCAGGACGCGGATCGGTATCCGACAGATAAAATCCTGAATCTTGAATTACACGACCAGCACTGAATCATCCTGACTTGGCTTATTGTCCTCCTGGGGACCAGACCCAAGGGGCACCATGGGTAACGCACACCCACTCCATGGGGTGGAAGTGGATGGAGAAGTAGAGGGAATATGTTTGGGTGGCACATGTGAAGGTTTGTAAGGCGTGGAGGCTTCAACGAGAGTAGTGTATTTAGGTGGAGGCAAAGGGGTTGAGATGATAGCAAGTTCGAGTGCGGGCAAAGGTGAAGGCGGAGGTGAAGGTGGGGGTATAGCTTGCTAAGGCTCGAGCCACGATGGTGACGGAGATGGAAAAGGCGGTGGAGATGGTGGAGGTGATGGAAGCACTGGTGGCGGAGATGGACATGATGGTGATGGCAATGGAGATGGTGAGGATGGCGATGAAGGCGATGGGGGTAGTGGACATGGAGGTGGAGAGGGTGAAGAGGGAGGTCGTTGTGCCCACCGTCGAGGTGTCGACATAACGCGTGGTGCGGCGTCATGGATAGAAGTAGTGGAAGTGACGGCGGGAGAAGAAGGGGAGGCACTGGCCTGAGCAAAGGCTTGGGTTTGTGGAGGTTGCGAAGATTGGATAGGATATGGTGAAGGTAACGGGGTAGGTGACAGAGCAAGTGCAGCAGTAGACGAGGAATCACAGGGGTGCCCCTGGTCTTGAAGTAACGGAGATGGCTGCCTGGGTGGCACTTCTTGTTGCTGCTGCTTGATGTGAAGATGTAGAATGACTTTGTGAATAGCGACCCAATCAATCCTTTTCTGATCTTCCAAGTCATAAAGATAATCCCGAAACTCGGGGCAGTCCTCAACCAAATGCCCCTGCTGGCGGTGAAAATTACAGAACTGAAGCATATCCCCGACCGCGGGTCGGGGAGGCACAACTGGAGAGAGCAGCAACGCGTGAGTGGCCATCAAAGCCCGAAAGATATCGGTGAAACACTCCGGCAATGGAGGACGAGGAGCCTGCTTCAGGCAAGGTGGATGCCGAGGGATATGTAATGGTGGAGAGGGTTCTAGAGATGGAAGTGAAGGTTGCATAGGCAAGAGTGCTTGGCTAGTGGTGGAGTGATTTGGTGAAGGCATATGTGGAGCGGGATGAGGGGGTATATATATGGCATCCACCTGCTCGGGATGTGGTGTTCCCTTGACCGGGGGAGATGGAGGCGGAGACACATGAGGGTACGAATAAGCAGACGGCTGACTCATGGAGGGTTGACATGTAGAGGTGTATGGGCATATAGAAGCGGAAGGTAGACTCGTGGAAGGATGACTCGCGGAGATTTGATATGTGGAGGTTTGATATGCGGAGGATGAAGGTTGCTATGTGGTGGTGGAAGTAGATGTAGATGGCGGGGTGTGTGGAGATGCGGAAGGCAGAGAAGACTAGGGGTCAAGGGAATCTTGGATTTGTTGGCGGATGAAGCGGACTCGGCTATAAAGTTGTTGCCAGGAGGTGATGTCGTTAAGGGCCAAGATGAAGCGATACTCAGGCGTTGCGTTAGATATCAACATCTTGATTTGCTCCGGCTCCGGAATGTGCCCTGGAACATGTGCGGCAAGGCGACGCCAGCGGTGGGCAATGGTGCAGAAATCCTCGTCGAGCTTCATCTTCTCGTGGGCCAGATCCACCATGGAATACTTGGGCCCAACCTAGTCATGAAATTGCTAAATGAACTTTTCTTGCACGACTTGAAAATTCACAATCTGCTCTTGCAGAAGAGAAAAGAACCACTCCCGAGCTGGGCCTTCCAAAGATAGACTGAATAGATAGGCCATCAAACATTGGTCATGTCAAAATTGGGCCGACTCATAAAGAAACTCCTTTAAGTGCACATATGGGTCACCGACTCAACTATAACGGCGATATGCGGGAATTTGAGAAGGAGACGGAAGCCGAAGATTTTGAAATACAAGCGGGACACTCAAGGAGGTTTTGTGATCAATTCGGCGTTGGAGTTCATCAAGTTGATGCTAGGGTTGGGCAATCATCTCCTGGGTAGGGAGAGATCGAGAAGAATATGGGCCAACTTGAGCAAGAGGATGTGAATATGGACCAGAATGATGATATTAGGCCGGATAAGAGGATCCGGGCTGAGAAGAAGAAGGGCCCATTCTAGGAGTGGAAGGATATGCAGGCCTGGAAGAAGCATGAGCATAAGGACCCATTGGGCCGACAACATAAGGGGAAGAAGAATGAGGCCCATTTGAAAAATAAGGCCCATTAGGAGAATGGGGCCCGTTAAGATGATGAGGCCCATTAATGAGAGAAGAAGGCCCATTAAGAGAAGGAGGCCTAAGAAGATGAGATGCAATAAGACGTTGGGCCTGGGCCGGGTCCATTTGGTAAACAAGGCTTGATAAGTGGGCCATGAGATTAGCCTGTTCCTCGGATGGATCCGAAGGACCACGGGAAGATGGGCCCGCGTGGGAAGAGGATTCCACGCGGGAATAGGAAGAAGATTGAGAAGAAGAATGATACAAGGGGTTGGAACGATGCTCTATGAGGGCAAATGGAGACTTAATACAAGGATATCAAGGAGAATACATGTAATATCCCAGACCTTTTGGATCCTTCTTCGTGGGTCCTGGATCTAGTTTCTCGGAGTGTTCGGCTCCGTTGTGTCTGAAACTTTGTTTCGGACATCTTTTGTGTTCGGGTCGGTGCGATCCGAAGTTGTTTCGGAGGCTCGGAGTGCGTCCGCGACTTTTTCGCGTGTGTTTTCCGATTTCTGGTGTGTGTTTCGGTAATTCCTTCGGAACCTCGTTGCGGGTGAATCGGGTCATTCACCTAGGCGAGAGTGGTACCGTTGCGATCGATGCATTCTGAGGATCGCGGAAATGTAATTTTTAATTTTTTGGTATTTTCCCAAATTTCTAGATTTTTTATAAATATCACTCTTTTCTCTCTCTCCCCCACCCTTCTTCTTCTTCCTCCCACCGTGACCGCCCCCCTCTTCCTCTCTCTCTCCCATTTCGACGTGGCGGGCCTCTCTTTGACTGCACACGGCGGCGGGGCGACGGCGCGGCGACTTGGGCGGCGGCGAGGCGATCTCGTGGGCGTGCGGTGCTGGTGGGAAGCGTGAAGGAGCGGGGTTTCCAAAAGCATTCTTCGTGGTTTGAGCTCGATTCGGCAGAGCTTTCACTCCATTGAGGTAGGGGCATGAATCCCTATGCTCATCCCGTCATCCCCCGCGATTTGTAGGCCGATTGGGAGCCGAGAGGGGTGTTTTTGAGCAGGTTAGGGAAAAATCATGATTTTGGGAGAGTTCACCCGATCTATGTTTTTAGGCCATGATTCGGTGTTTTGATGGCTTAGAAGCATGCTAGGGGTCCCCAGGGGTCTTCCCCTTTGTTTTCCCCCTCTCCTATGGAGGCATGGGGGCGTGGTTGATGTTTTTAGACATTTCACGCCGTTTTGCCGTCAGGTTAGTGTGACGGTCCTTCCAGTGACCGTCACATCATGTAACGCGCCCAGATGAGTGCGTTACAGCCATGTTTTGGCCGACTGGGGGTATATGGGATGTGACGGTCCCACGATAGACCGCCACGGCGCTGTGACGCGCATAGGTTGGACCGTCACCTGACGATCTGACCGTTGGCACCCGACCGTTGGGTTTTGACCGTTGGGAGGGGGGTCAAGGCCTGTGACGCACTAGGACTGGCGTGTCACAGCCTTGTAACGCCCCTGTGAGGGAGCGTCAGAGCTGATGAATCCCCACCTTGTAACACACCAGGGATGGTCCGTTACACCCTGTGACGCCCCGAGCGGTGTGTGTCACAGTGGGTTTCTGCTCGCCTTGTGACGCACCAGGTTGGGTGCGTCAGGGCTTGTGATGCACCAGGGTAGGCGCGTCACAGTTGTTTTTGCACCGAGGGTCTGACGCCCCTGTGTTGGGCCGTCAGGTAGCTGTGACGGTCCAGCCTTAGACCGTCAGAGGCTGTGACGCGTCTAGGGGAGTCTGCCAGGCTCAGGGTTACCCCGGATGGCTTGCAGCCCCATTTTCCTTCCGACTTTGGTCACCGTGCGACGGTGCTGGTATGTGGGATGGTCCCCGTACGTCGTCGGATGCGGACGTGGTTTTCCGTTGACTTGAGAGTCTACTCCTTCTGTGACCCTCCACTAGTCGTAGCCTGTCTGCATGCGAGTGGACCCACTAGGGAGTGGTGGAGAGGCTACCCTGAGGACGGTTTTTAGACTGGTTTCTGTCGGGCCCCTCGTCGGTAGCCAGAGTCCGGCTCCAGGGGAAAACTAGTTAGAGGCCAGACCTAGGACGCATGGTCTGTGTGTGCACACGTCGTTGGGGGCACTGGACCCACGCCGACGGGCGTGACCCCTGCTAGTCACTTGCTTTGTGGTTACTTGTACGGTGTCCGTGCCTCTGATAGGTGCTACCACGTCAGGCGAACACCTGCGGTGCGGTGTAAGTCATCAGGGGACGCTATCGACTGTGCTTCTTGTGGGAGGTACTCCTGTCGAGTTTGGAGTGACAGACTATCAGTCGTTGTGACTTCGACCTTCGGGTTTTCGTCGTGTTGACCGTTGTGTTCCGGTCGTTTCACGGAGGCATGTGTGTCAGGCTTTGTGCCATGAGATCGATGTTTTGTAGATTGCCCTTTCCGAGGTACTCGTTTACTGCTAGCGTATTGGTTACTCCGTTTGAGAGGTAGGGTTCGAGTGATCCCGACTGAGTCTTCTTCTGAGACTTATTCCCTGCGTATTTTCACCGTGTTTCAGGCGAGGCGCGGCTTCAGGGGAGCGCGTCTGAGGCTCAACGCGGTTCAGGTGCCCAGCGTTAGTGCCAGATGTCAGAGCCGGGGTATGCCTCGTGTAGCTGTACTTTTCTTTCTTGTCTCTGTACTAGTTGTGGACTACTGTTGTCATTTTATTGTTATCTTGTGGACCATGTATCATGTAAAATGTTAATTTATTTCCTGCTTAATCATATAACTGTTTAATTTCTACAATTATTTATGATACTTGTGTAGTCTCCACACTATTCTTTTAACCCTTCCGAGTCTTCGGACTCATGGGTGGCAGTGCGAGTCTCGGGTTATCAGGCCTTCCCGGTAATCGAATTCTCGGGTCGTTACACCTGGTATCAGAGCGCGGTTGTGGAATTATACGAGAATCATAAGTAATTGTAGTGGTCCACTAGTCCACAATGATGATGTACAGGTGACGCTGGCATCAGGCATCGTGTGTTTTGCTTAACCTTGCTGTTTCCGTGTTTCCTGTCGTTGCTTTAGGAGCGAGCATGGCGCCGAGGCAGAGCACTCGCTGTCAGTAGGGGCAGTCGGCTGGAGGTCAAGAGATCCAGCAGGAGGTTCAGCAGGAGCCGGAGGAGCAGAGTAGAGTGCCACTAGCGGCCACCGAGGTAGCGGATGTTGCGAGGTTTCCGGGGGCCGAGGATTTCTTCCGTGGCATGTACTAGCTTATGTCGCAGCAGTTCGGCGGAGAGGCTGGTGAGGGCTCGTTGACCAGGGGTAGGCTAGGCCGAGCAGTGAGAGATTTCATGCAGTTCCATCCACCTTACTACGGCGGTCAGCCAGACCCTGATTTGGCTCGGAGTTGGCTTGACGAGATGGAGCGGGTGTTTAGTTCCATGCGGTATACTGTGAAGGACAGGGTGATGTTAGCCTACAACAAGTTGCAGGGCACGGCTCGGGAGTGGTGGTCTTCCGAGTGGAAGATGTCTTTCCAGCTTCATCCACTTTAGCAGATTGCGTGGAGTGACTTTCTCAGTACTTTCGAGCGTACTTACTGTCCAGAGTATATTGCTATGCAGCGGATGTGTAATGCCCTGGGTTTTTCGGATCCTTCTTCTCGAGGCCCGAATCTGGTTTCTCGGAGTGTCCGACTCCGTTGTGTCTGAAATTTTGTTTCGGACATCTTTCGTGTTCGGATCGATGCGATCCGGAGTTGTTTCAGAGGCCCGGAAGAGCTCCGCGGCTTTTCCGCGTGTGTTTTCCGATTCTCGGTGTGTGTTTCGGTAATTCCTTCGGAACCTCGTTGCGGGTGAACCGGGCCGTTCACCTAGGCGAGTGTGGTACCGTTGCGATCGGTGCGTTCCGAGGATCACGGAAACGTGATTTTCTATTTTTTGGTATTTTTCCGATTTTCCGGATTTTCCTATATAAACCCCCCACTCTCTCTCTTCCCCTCATTCTCTCTTCCTCACTCTCTCCCTTCTCACGCTCTCTTCTCTCCCTCTCTTCTCTGACGGCCGACGGAGGCGGATGGGGGCAAGGTGGCGAGGCCCGTGGGACGAGGGATGGCGAGGACGGGTCGAGGAACGAGGCGGTGGCGCGTGGCGAGCCGGTTCGCGGGCGTGGAGGCACCGGCGGGGTTTCGGAGGCGTTTCTTCGTAGATTGGCGTCCACGGTGCGCGAAATCTTCGGTGGAGGTAGGGTGATGGACCCCCAGCTCGTGCTCTTCCTTTCCCGTGAGTTTCGTAGGCCGTGGGGAGCCGAGCGGGTGGAATCGGGGTTTTTTTGGGCAAAATCTATGTTTTAGGGCTCGTGGGCCGATCTCCCGTTTCATTGCGTTTTTGGCCGATTCGAGGCCTTAGATGCATGCTAGGGGCTATTTGGGGGCTTCCCCTTTGTTTTCCCCCTCATCCGTGGATGTTTGGGGGTGTGGCGTGGATTTTGGGGTTTTTCCCGCCGTTCTCGGTTTTCCGAAATGATCGCGGTCCACCAGTAACCGCTATCACTGGTCGCGGTCTTGGGAGAACCACATTCACCCTTGTGTTTTGGTTGAGAAGGCCTTCAAGTGTCGCGGTCGTGCGATAGACCGCTTTAGTCTGGTCGCGGTCATGAGGTGACTGTGACTGTGTGGTCGCGGTCTTTGGGCGACCGCTACCATCGGGTTTGCGCGTGGCTAGTTGCGGTCGTGAGGTGACCGTGACTGTATGGTCGCGGTCCCCGGTCGACCACTACTGCATGATCGCGGTCCCCGGTCGACCACTACCATGGTCGTGGTCGCCAGGTGACCGTGACTACGTTGCGGTTCCCGTTTGCGTTGTTTTGACCTCCGATCGACCCGGTTGTGACCCAGTGGTTGACTTTAGCTCTTGTGAATGTTCTGGACACCCCGTGGAGTTCTGTGACCGTGTCTTTGGGTGTCCGGGGGTTCCATTTACCTCGATTAGTGTGCCCGTAGGTGTGGTGGGTCCGGGTGACCTCACGTGTTCCGAGCTTTCGTGTTACGCTCGATCGAGTCACCGTGTATCGGTGTGTGTGTGCGGTGGGGTCTCCCCCGCATGTCGTGAGTTTCTTTGGAAGGTGATTCCTGTGTGGGCCACGTGTTTGGCCTTGGACTGCGAGTCCAGTTATCCGGCCTGGTGCTGGAGGTTTCCCGCTTGCTCTGGGATGGGAAATCGACAAGGTGGCTCGTGTGCTACCCTGGGAATCGTGCTTCTGTGTTTTTCGTGTGGCCCGTGTGGGTGGCCTTAGTCCCTTGCATTCCCTTCCCAAGGGAGTGGTCTTGGCGGCTCGTGAGTTGTCTCGGTACTCGTGCTACCGTGGTTTTAGACCTAGAGATTGGGCTAGATTTACGGCCTTGTGCTGTTGCGTACAACAGTCTTGACCCCGAGTCTTGTGACTCAAGGACCGTTGGGTGTAGTGCGTCTAGAGGACTGTCCAGAGTCCAGTGGCTTAGCACCACTTGAGTTTTCTCGACTCTCGCGCACGGTGCGTGCGTGGCCGTGGACTGCGAGTCCTGTTTCTTCTCCAACGTGCGACGGGGCTGGTACGTGGGGTGGTCCCCGTGCGTTGTCGGATGAGGACGTTGTTTTTCGTTGACTTGAGAGTCTACTCCTTTGGTGACCCTCCACTAGTCGTAGCCCACCAGTACGAGGTGCTGGTCTCACCTGGGAGTGGTGTACGGGCACTCACCCTTGAGACGGTTTTAGACTGGTTTCCGTCGGGCCCCTCGTCCAATCAGAGTCCAGTGCCAGGGGAAAACCGGTCAGAGGGCCAGACCTAGGACGCGTGGTCTGTGTGTGCACACGTGGTTGGGGGCGGTTAGACCCACGTCGACGGGCGTGACCCCAGCTAGTCACCTGTTTGTGGTTACTTGTACGGTGTTCGTGCCTTTGGTAGGCACTACCACGTCAGGCAGTTCACCTGCGGTGCGGTGTAAGATGTCAGGGGATGCTACCGACTATGCTTCTAGTAGGAGGTACTCCTGTCGAGTCGGGAGTGACATACTGTTAGTTTCCGTGACTTTGACCTTCGGGCTTCGGTCGTGTCGATCGTTGTGTTTTCGGTTGTTTCGCCGCGGCACGTGTGTTGGTTTTCGCGCCATGGGACTAGTGCTAGTGGCTCTACCGAGGTTGCATCTTGTTGTGCGGTACCCGCGATCGGATGGTCGGGCTTACACCTTGGACAGCGTGTCCAGGTCGGCTATGTCCAGGGGACAGGCCTCTACGGCGTGGTTGCCGTGTGCTTTTACTTCGGTAAGCGGTACTAGTGTAGTTTGGTAGCATCGACTGTGAGTTCGGGGTGTGTTGTTGGTACAGTAGGAGTAGCTGTAGTGCCGAGTTTCGACCGGCCACTGGGTTTACTGTTCTTGCTGTTGCGGTTGCTCTTGTAGCCTTCCTTTCCGGTACCGCCGTTGTTTCCGGTTGGGGTTCCGCGGGATCCCTGCTGAGTCTCTATTTTGGAGACTCATTCCATGCTTTTCAGGTGAGGCGGTTCTTCCTCGAGGTTCGAGGGTGCGGAGCGGAGGTTCTCAGTTGTCAGCTTGCCGGGCCGAGTGTTCACTTGGCATGTGGTACGCTTTACTGCTTTAGACTGTACTTTCTGTTGGACTGGACTCTGTTATAGCTGTAGTTGTTTATTTATTTCTGTTAATTGTTGTCCTACTTTATTTCTTATTTCTTTGTGTCTCCACACTCCTTTTAGCCCTTCCGAGCCCTCCCGGCTCGTGGGCGGCGGTTCGAGTCTCGGGTTATCGGGCCTTCCCGGTAATCGGATTCTCGGGTCGTTACAGCTGGTATCAGAGCGGTGGTTGTGGATGTATGTAGGAATTCGAGATATTGCAGTGATCAGAGTCCATAAGGTCCAGTACAGTCTACAGCTGGCTTAGGGTTTTGTGTTCGCTTTCCGCCTAGTTTCTCGCTTGAGAGCTTGAGTGCGATGTGCGGCGCTGTGAAGGTGGTTGCTGTCTGCGGCTTTCGTGCCAGCATGGGGTCTAGGGATCGAGGTTGAGAGCCTTCTCCCTCATCGGTGGTGGCCCTGGTTGTGCTGCGTTGGGCAGAGGTTGCTGGCAGGTGCGAGCTCGCGGTGCTGCGTTCGAGGAATCTACGGCGTGGTCAGGTGGCTGGAGAGGATTTTTCGTTGTTAAGTGGCCGTGAGCGTGCTCTGAGGGAGCTGCTGTCAGTTTTGGCCATTCCAGCTTGAGGTTTGTCCAGCTCCTGAGGTGTTCTGATCGAGAAGTGTGCTCGGGTGAGCGGAATATCTTCTTGGTGAGCTGCTGTTTCGTCAAGCCCGATGTCCTTGTCGTGCTCTGTTACGTCAGAAAGGACGTGTCAGTCCCGACTGTTTTGTGGATTTCGAAGCAGGATTGGGCTGTGGTGTCCCAGTAAGTCTTGCTCCTGCGCTCTTGCGTGTGATTGGGTTGTGTTCGCCCTGGAGTTGGCTTGAGATGTGAAGGCTCCACGGCGAGTTCGGGACTCGAGGATGAGCGCCGGTAGTTGTCGTTATGGCTCGTGTTGCGGCTCTTGGCGTGGTGTGTTGCAGTTCGAGGAATTGCAGCAGTGGTGCTTCGAGAGATGCTGTGATTGTGGTCCGACGTGACACTCGCCGAGTGTGTCGGAGGCGCTGACTTGATGGAAGCGATGGCTTTCCTTGGTACTGGATGGTGCTGTTTCCAGCATGCGCGAGGTTCGAGGTCAGGTCGAGCGTGGAGTTCTTCCGTTGGTCAGAAGTGCATTTGGTCTCCCCTTTGGTTGGAGAGATTGTGTTGGCCTAAGGTTCGTCGTCTTGCATTGCGTGTTTGGATTGGTTGGCCTTGTGTGCCATGAAGTATGTGCGAGACACATTCCGTGTTTTTGGCAAGGCGGTTGCCTGTGAGAAGTCGTGCCCATTCCCTTGTCGTGTGAGGGTGCTGGCGCTGTTCCGGAAGGACGAGTGCTGGTTGGGCGGTGTTCGCTTTCTCGGCTGTGCAGGCGGATCAGAGTGCGCAGCGGAAGCGTGGTGGGCTTGTGACCCACTAGTTCAGGATCGTAGCGTTGGTTGCTACGGGCGGATTCCTAAGTTTACGTTGAGCATTGGAGGATTGGTTCCTCGGTGTGAAACGTGTTGTTGCCATGCCATTACTCGAGATATCATGGTTGTTGGCACTAGCATGATGGAGTGTTGGGAAAAGTGTTGGCTAGTGTGCCGCATGAGTACCCTGTTCTTGTGATGGAAGCCGTGTCAGGCGTCGGTGTTAGACCTGGATGGGGTTGTTGAGGATGTCACCTGACGATGGTCGAGGACGTGTTGGTCAGAGTCGGTGGCTTGGTGTCCGACTTGTGCTCCCAGTCGTGTCCTCGGATGAGATCATTTTTGGAGAAGTGATCTCTGGCAGGCTATGGGTTCCTGTTGGTAGCTGCGAATGACTGGTGAGGCTAGTCTCGTAGCCGACCACGGTGAGATGTTTGTTGCTTTGGGGACCCGTGAGCACTGTTCAGGTGGTGTCCCGTGGCTCTGTGGTAAGGGCGGAATTGGGATTGGCAGGTGTCCACTTGGATTGATCGAAGGATTTGATGAGACCAGATGGAAGAGTGACGCCTGTGGGCGGAGGCCTTTTTGTGTGATTGGCGTCGGATTGGCGGTACTTGATAGGACGTAGGTGTCGCAATGGTTATCCCTGGTTTGGTGACCAGCATGGGATGGTTCCCCTGTGAGTCTGAGTCCAGTGAGGTGATGACTGAAGACACCAGGATCTTGTCGTTTGGCTTCGTCATGCTTCCTGAGAGGGTCGAGTTGGCGCGATGTTCGAGCTCGGATGCGGAGTCCGAGAGGAGTGCAGCTCGAGATGTGGTATCAGTCTGTGTGAGAGTCGACAGATGGCTTGCCGAGGTTCGGAATGTTTCCTTCGGACCCGGTGGAGGACCAGGAAAGAAGGAAGAACCTGAGCGAGCAATTGGTGGTCGTCGACGTGTGGTCATTTCACAGATAGAAGATGCTGGTGGTTGGGGCTCGAGCGTGGCGAGAGCCGTGTGCCAGCGAGACCTTTGGTGGTCGTTTCTATGATGTGCCTTTCTGGATGGGATCTGGGCTTTGTCGAAGTTTGTCTTCTGACAAGAGTTGGCATAGTGTTATGTCCGGCTTTCGGCTTGCCATGTGTGAGATGTTTCTTCGTGCTGAGCCAATGTTCTGGTTGCGGTTTGTTGAGATGGTGCTTGAGCTGGTGGAGGCTCTATTTTGGTTGCTCCCTTGAGGAGGGTGCGCGACCTGTCAGCTGGTTCTGTAGCTGATGTGTGTTTTGTTTGCCGACCATCGGATGGATCGATAGTTATTTCTCGTGCGAGGGTTGTGATTCCTCGGTGAGCAAGATTGTGGCTGCGGCGCCATGGTGGATTCTCGCGTTGTTTGAGGTGATGCCGGACTGTGTCCTTTGGTATATGCCTGCTCTGTTGGCCAGTGTGCTCGGCTCGAGGAGCGAGGTGTTGCTTGTGATTGTAAGTCTGGCTGTGTCCCTCAGGATCGGTGTTTTCATGAGAATCGAGGTTTTCTGTGCTGGGGCTCTGACAGCGTGTCAGTTGGTTCAGTGTTCTTCCCCTGTGACTTTGTGCTAGGTCCTGAATTTCGAAGACGAAATTCCTTTAAGGGGGGAGGGCTGTAATGCCCCGGGTTTTTCGGATCCTTCTTCTCGGGGCCCGAATCTGGTTTCTCGGAGTGTCTGACTTTGTTGTGTCTGAACTTTTGTTTCAGACATCTTTCGTGTTCGGATCGGCACGATCCGGAGTTGTTTCGGAGGCCCGGAAGAGCTCCGCGGCTTTTCCGCGTGTGTTTTCCAATTCCCAGTGTGTGTTTCGGTAATTCCTTCGGAACCTCGTTGCGGGTGAACCGGGCCGTTCACCTAGGCGAGTGTGGTACCGTTGCGATCGGTGCGTTCCGAGGATCGCGGAAACATGATTTTCTATTTTTTGGTATTTTTCTGATTTTTCGGATTTTCCTATATAAACCCCCCACTCTCTCTCTTCCCCTCATTCTCTCTTCCTCACTCTCTCCCTTCTCACGCTCTCTTCTCTCCCTCTCTTCTCTGGCGGCCTACGGAGGCGGATGGGGGCGAGGTGGTGAGGCCCGTGGGATGAGGGACGGCGAGGACGGGTCGAGGAACGAGGCGGTGGCGTGTGGCGAGCCGGTTCGCGGGCGTGGAGGCACCGGCAGGGTTTCGGAGGCATTTCTTCGTGGATCGGCGTCCACGATGCGCGAAATCTTCGGTGGAGGTAGGGTGATGGACCCCCAGCTCGTGCTCTTCCTTTCCTGTGAGTTTCGTAGGCCGTGGTTAGCCGAGCGGGTGGAATTGAGGTTTTTTGGGCAAAATCCATGTTTTACGGCTCGTGGGCCGATCTCCCGTTTCATTGCGTTTTTGGCCGATCCGAGGCCTTAGATGCATGCTAGGGGCTATTTGGGGGCTTCCCCTTTGTTTTCCCCCTCATCCGTGGATGTTTGGGGGCGTGGCGTGGATTTTGGGGTTTTTCCCGCCGTTCTCGGTTTTCCGAAATGATCGCGGTCCACCAGTAACTGCTATCACTGGTCGCGGTCTTGGGAGAACCGCGTTCACCCTTATGTTTTGGTCGAGAAGGCCTTCAAGCGTCGCGGTCGTGTGATAGACCGCTTTAGTCTGGTCGCGGTCATGAGGTGACCGTGACTGTGTGGTCGCGGTCTTTGGGCAACCGCTACCATCGGGTTTGCGCGTTGCTAGTTGCGGTCGTGAGGTGACCGTGACTGCATGGTCGTGATCCCCGGTCGACCACTACTGCATGGTCGCGGTCCCCGGTCGACCACTACCATGGTCGCGGTCCCCAGGTGACCGTGACTACGTTGCGGTTCCCGTTTGCGTTGTTTTGACCTCCGGTCGACCCGGTTGTGACCCAGTGGTTGACTTTAGGTCTTATGAATGTCCTGGACACCCCGTGGAGTTCTGTGACCGTGTCTTTAGGTGTCCGAAGGTTCCATTTACCTTGATTAGCGTTCCCGTAGGTGTGGTGGGTCCGGGTGACCTCACTTGTTCAGAGCTTTCATGTTACGCTCAATCGAGTCACCGTGTATCGGTGTGTGTGTGTGTGTGGTGGGGTCTCCCCCGCATGTCGTGGGTTTCTTTGGAAGGTGATTCCCGTGTGGGCCACGTGTTTGGCCTTGGACTGCGAGTCCAGTTATCCGGCCTGGGGCTGGAGGTTTCTCGCTTGCTTTGGGATGGGAAATCGACAAGGTGGCTTGTGTGCTACCCTGGGAATCATGCTTCTGTGTTTTCCGTGTGGCCCGTGTTCGTGGCCTTGGTCCCTTGCGTTCCCTTCCCAAGGGAGTGGTCTTGGCGGCTCATGAGTTGTCTCGGTACTCGTGCTACCGTGGTTTTAGACCTAGAGATTAGGCTAGATTTACGGCCTTGTGCTGTTGCGTACAACGGTCTTGACCCCGAGTCTTGTGACTCAAGGACCGTTGGGTGTAGTGCGTCTAGAGGACTGTCCAGAGTCTAGTGGCTTAGCGCCACTTGAGTTTTCTCGACTCTCGCGCACGGTGCGTGCGTGGCCGTGGACTGCGAGTCCTGTTTCTTCTCCGACTGTGGTCACCGTGCGACGGGGCCAGTACGTGGGGTGGTCCCCGTACGTCGTCGGATGCGGACGTTATTTTCCGTTGACTTGAGAGTCTACTCCTTCGGTGACCCTCCACTAGTCGTAGCCCACTAGTACGAGGTGCTGGTCTCACCTGGGAGTGATGTATGGGCACTCACCCTTGAGACGATTTTAGACTGGTTTCCGTCGGGCCCCTCGTCCAATCAGAGTCCAGTGCCAGGGGAAAATCGGTCAGAGGGCCATACCTAGGACGCGTGGTCTGTGTGTGCACACGTGGTTGGGGGCGGTTGGACCCACGTCGACGGGTGTGACCCCAGCTAGTCACTTATTTGTGGTTACTTGTACGGTGTTCGTGCCTTTAGTAGGCGCTACCACGTCAGGCAGTTCACCTGCGGTGCGGTGTAAGACGTCAGGGGACGCTACCGACTGTGCTTCTAGTAGGAGGTACTCCTGTCGAGTCGGGAGTGACATACTGTTAGTTTCCGTGACTTTGACCTTCGGGTTTCGGTCATGTCGACCGTTGTGTTTTCGGTTGTTTCGCCGCGGCGCGTGTGTTGGTTTTCACGCCGTGGGACTAGTGCTAGTGGCTCTACCGAGGTTGCATCTTGTTGTGCGGTACCCGCGATCGGATGGTCGGAGTTGCACCTTGGACAACGTGTCCAGGTCGGCTGTGTCCGGGGGACAGGCCTCTACGGCATGGTTGCCATGTGTTTTTACTTCGGTAAGCGGTACTAGTGTAGTTCGGTAGCCTCGACTGTGAGTTCGGGGTGTGTTTTTGGTACAGTAGGTGTAGCTGTAGTGCCGAGTTTCGACCGGCCACCGGGTTTACTGTTCCTACTGTTGCGGTTGCTCTTGTAGCCTTCCTTTCCCGTACCGCCGTTGTTTCCGGTTGGGGTTCCACGGGATCCCTGCTGAGTCTCTGTTTTGGAGACTCATTCCATGCTTTTCAGGTGAGGCGGTTCTTCCTCGAGGTTCGAGGGTGCGGAGCGGAGGTTCTCAGTTGTCAGCTTGCCGGGCCGAGTGTTCATTTGGCATGTGGTACGCTTTACTATTTTAGACTGCACTTTCTGTTGGACTGGACTCTGTTATAGCTGTAGTTGTTTATTTATTTCTGTTAATTGTTGTCCTGTTTTATTTCCTGTTTCTTTGTACCTCCACACTCCTTTTAGCCCTTCTGAGCCCTCCCGACTCGTGGGCGGCGGTTCGAGTCTCAGGTTATCGGGCCTTCCCGGTAATCGGATTCTCGGGTCGTTACAGGATGCGTGAGTTTTTGGAGTTGGTTCAGGGCGACATGTCTGTGTTGCAGTACAGGGCCCGATTTGTTGAGCTGGGTCGTTATGCACCTCATATCATGGATCATGAGAGGGTGAAGACCGCACACTTCGTACAGGGCTTTAGGCAGGAGTTGAGACACCATTTGATCGCGAACACTGCCACTGATTTTGAGATAGCATCTCGTGTTGCAGCTTCCTTGGAGATGGATATGCAGAGGACTCGAAGACCGATTAGCCAGGGGCAGTCTTTGTCGGGTCGCAGCCAACAGTCGGCTACCCAGCAGTAGGGTTCTTTTCAGCATGCGTCGGGTGGTTCAGGAGTGCCGGCATCTGTAGCGTCGGTGACATGATCTACGTGTTTTGGCTCTAAGGTCAAGAGGTTCCTCGGGAAGAGTTTCTGAAGGAAGAAGAAGGGAGGCCGTGAGCAGGAGGCATCATCGGGCAGTGTATAGCAGTCGATTCCTTTTCAGCGTCAGGGATCAGTGGGTAGATCGTGAGGACCGTGTCCACGATGTAGCGAGTACCATCCAGGCAGACAGTGCACGGCACCGATAGTTTGTTTCCGGTGTGACCAGCCAGGGCATATGACACGTGATTGTCCTCAGAGGCAGCAGCAACAGTTCCCCAGCAGCAGAGGCCACAGCAGCAGCAGTAGCAGCATTGATAGTATCCGCTGCTACCCAGGTCAGCTAGTGTGGGAGGCAGGCAGAGAGCTCGAGGCCAGATTACACACATGACCAGGGCAGAGGCAGTGGCGTCGTAGCTCGTGGAAGGTACCGTTCAGATTTTGGGTTGTGCGGCTCGGGTTTTGTATGATTCTGGCGCGTCTCATTCGTTTATTTCGGAGGATTTCGCGCTGAGCATTGAGGACCCGGTGATCCAGTTGTCCTGTGATTTGGCAGTGGAGTTGCCCTCAGGTGATTTTATGATCACTCCGTATTGTTTCGATAAGGTTCCTGTGTGGGTTGAAGGGCAGAGTTTACCGGCTAGGCTCTATGCGTTGCCGCTTCAGGACTTTGATGTGATTTTGGGCATGGATTGGCTCGAGGCACATCATGCTTTGGTGGATTGTGGCTCGAAGAGGGTTTACTTTCGGTGACTTCGTGGACCCTCCTTCTATTTCCAAGGTATATGGTCGTCCTCTTCCCGCTTCCTTATTTCTGTGATTTGAGCTCGTCGTTTGCTTGACGTAGGTTGTCAGGGTTTTCTCACCTCCGTGGTTATGGCAGACCGGATGGAGCCGGATGTCGAGGACATTCCGGTGGTGTATGAGTTTCTCGATATTTTTTCAGAGGACTTACCTAGATTGCCTCCCCAGCGGGAGATTGATTTCGTGATCGAGATTGTTCCTGGTACGGGACCTTTGGCGAAGGCTCCCTACCGTATGGCCCCCGCTGAGTTGAGGGAGTTGCGGGCACAGTTGCAGGGGTTGTTGGCCAAGGGGTACATTCATCCTAGCTTTTCCCCTTGGGGTGCGCCTGTGTTGTTCGTGAAGAAGAAGGATGGTAGTCTGAGACTGTGCATTGACTACCGTCAGTTGAACGAGGTAACCGTTAAGAACAAATATCTGTTGCCGCGGATTGTTGACTTGTTCGACCAGCTTCAGTCTGCTCGAGTGTTCTCGCGGATTGATTTGCGGTCCGGTTACTATCAGTTGAGGATTCGCGAGTCCGATGTGGAGAAGACTGCATTCAGCTTGAGGTACGGGCATTATGAGTTTCTGGTGATGCCGTTCGGTCTCACCAGTGCCCCCGCAGCCTTCATGGACTTGATGCGGAGGGTGTTTCATCCGTACTTGGACCAGTTCATGATCATATTTGTTGACGACATCCTTGTCTATTTGCGGTCTGCCGAGGAGCACGCGTACCATTTGGGTGTGGTGCTGCAGACGTTGCTAGATCACCAGTTGTATGCGAAGCTCAGTAAGTGCGAGTTCTGGCTTCGAGAGGTACACTTTTTGGGGCACGTGATTTTTGGTGATGGTATTTTCGTGGACCCTGCCAAGGTCGAGGCAGTAATGCAGCGGCCGAGGCAGAGGTCTGTGACGGAGATCCGGAGTTTCTTGGGGCTTGCGGGCTATTATCGTCGGTTTATCTAGGATTTTTCTCGCATTGCGGCCCCGATGACCAGGCTCACGCGAAAGGATGTGCCTTTCATCTTGTCTGATTAGTATGAGCAGAGTTTCAGGGAACTGAAGAGATTGCTCACCTCGGCTCCGGTGTTGGTTTTACCTTCTGGGTCGGGAGGTTTTGTGGTGTGTACAGATGCTTCTGGGGTCGGATTGGGTGCTGTGTTGATGCAACATGGTAGAGTGGTGGCGTATGCATCTCGGCAGCTGAAGCCCCATGAGGAGAACTACCCTACCCATGACCTGGAGTTGGCGGCTATGACCTTCGCGTTGAAGATCTGGAGGCATTATCTGTACGGTGAGAGGTTCTTGGTGTTCACTGACCATTAGAGTTTGCGGTATGTGTTCACGTAGAGGGACCTTAACCTCAGGCAGAGGCGTTGGATGGAGTTTATGAAGGATTATGATTTCACCCTGTCTTATCAGTCGGGCAGGATGAATGTCGTCGTCAATGCTTTGAGTCGGAAGGTCACGGTCAGTACCTTGATGTTGAGGAAGTAGAGGCTCTGGGAACAAGTGCCTGAAATTTCATTCAGGCTCAAGATTCCCCAGGAGCCAGGGTTAGCGGTGCTTGCGAGTCTAACTATCATGCCTGCTATCCACCGTCAGGTGACAGAGGCTCAGCATGCAGACCTGAGTTGCCCCGAATTTTGGCTATGGCTGATGTGGAGCTCGGCGAGGACGAAGCCGTGAGATTCCGTGGTAGGTTGTACGTCCCAGCTGAGGAGCGAGTTCGTCATGCGATGTTGCGCGAGGCTCATGGGAGCAGGTACACCATACACCCGGGTATGACGAAGATGTATCAGAACTTTAGGAGACAGTTCTGGTGGCCTGGCATGAAGAGAGGTGTGGCCGAGTTTGTAGGTAGGTGCCTGACCTGTCAGCAGGTGAAGGTGGAGCATCAACGATCGGGCGGTACTCTCCTGCCCTTGGATGTTCCCGCGTGAAAATGGGACCACGTGACCATGGATTTCGTGGTGGGATTGCGGAGTACGCCGAGTGGGCAGGATAGTATTTGGTTGCTGGTGGATAGGCTGACGAAGGTGACTCAGTTGTTACCGGTCAAAGTCAGCTGGAGTGTGCCCAAGTTGGCTCGTCTTTATGTGGAGCGGATCGTGCCTTTGCATGGAATTCCTATTTCCATTGTGTCAGATTGAGATCCACGCTTCACATCTGGATTCTGGAGGAGTTTCCAGCGAGCTCTTGGCACGGATTGAGCGTTTAGCTCGGCGTATCATCCACAGTGAGATGGTCAGTCAGAGAGGACCATCCAGACTTTGGAGGATATGCTGAGATCCTGCTGCCTAGAGTGGTAGGGGAGTTGGATTCACCACCTACCATTGGTGGAGTTTGCCTACAACAATAGCTATCATTCGAGCATTGGCATGGCTCCTTATGAGGCGTTGTATGGGCGTCCGTGTCGGGCTCCACTCGATTGGTTCGAGGTTGGTGAGCGTGTTTTGACAGGACCGGAGTTGGTGCAACAGTATGTGGATGTCGTGCACCTGGTTCTTCAGAACATGTTGGCGGCCCAGTGTCGGCAGAAGAGCTATGTTGACCGGAGGAGGTAGCCTCTTGCGTTCGCCGTTTGCGATCGTGTGTTCTTGAGAGTTTCTCCGATGAAGGGGGTGATGCGCTTCGGATGGTGTGGGAAGCTGAGTCCCGGCTATGTTGGTCCCTTTCTCATCGTGGAGTGCATCGGTGAGGTAGCTTATCAGTTGCAGTTACCCTCTGAGTTGGCGTCGGTGCATGACGTGTTCCACGTCTCGATGTTGCGGAAGTATATGCCCCATAACTCTCATGTGCTTGAGGATTCTGTATGGCCCGAGGTGACTCCAGATCTCTCTCTCCCAGCGTTTCCCGTCCACGTTGAGGATAGGCGAGAGCTGCGCCTGCGGAGCAAGGTCATCCCCTTGGTTAAGGTGGTGTGGCACCGGCACTCTGGTGGTGAGGCTTCTTGGGAACGTGAGGATGAGATGCGTCAGCAGTTCCCTTACTTGTTTGAGTGAGTCTTTCTCTTCTTTCCCCTTGGGTTGTTCTAAATTTCGAGGATGAAATTCCTTTAAGGGGAGAGGGCTATAATATCCTGGACCTTTCGGATCCTTCTTCGTGGGTCCCGGATCTGGTTTCTCGGAGTGTTCAGCTCCGTTGTGTCCAAAATTTTGTTTCGGACATCTTTTATGTTCGGGTCGGTGCGATCCGGAGTTGTTTCGGAGGCCCGGAGTGCGTCCACGGCTTTTCTGCGTGTGTTTTCTTATTTCCGGTGTGTGTTTCGGCAATTCCTTCGGAACCTCGTTGCGGGTGAACCGGGTCATTCACCTAGGCGAGAGTGGTACCGTTGCGATCTGTTTGTTCCGAGGATCGCGGAAATATAATTTTTAATTTTTTAGTATTTTCTGGAATTTCTGGATTTTCTATAAATATCACTCTTTTCTCTCTCTCCCCCACCCTTCTTCTTCTTCCTCCCACCATCACCGCCCCCCCTCTTCCTCTCTCTCTCCCATTTCGACGCGGCGGGCCACTCTTCGGCTGCAGACGACGGCGCGGCGACGTGGGCGGCGGCGAGGTGATCTCGTGGGCGTGCGGTGCTCGTGGGAAGCGTGAAGGAGCGGGGTTTCCAAAAGCATTCTTCATGGTTTGAGCTCGATTCAGTGGAGCTTTCGCTTCATTGAGGTAGGGGGCGAATCCCTATGCTCATCCCATCATGCCCTGCGATTTGTAGGCCGATTGGGAGCCGAGAGGGGTGTTTTTGAGCGGGTTAGGGCAAAATCATGATTTTGGGGGAGTTCGCCCTATCTATGTTTTTAGGCCATGATTCGGTGTTTTGATGGCGTAAAAGCATGCTAGGGGTCCCTAGGGGTCTTTCCCTTTGTTTTCCCCCTCTCTTATGGAGGGATGGGGGCGTGGTTGATGTTTTTAGGCGTTTCACGCCGTTTCACCGTCAGGTCGGTGTGACGGTCCTTCCAGTGACCGTCACATCATGTAACGCACCCAGATGAGGCGTTACAGCCATGTTTTGGCCGACTGGGGGTCTATGGGCTGTGACGGTCCCACGATAGACTACCACGGCACTGTGACGCACCTAGGTTGGACCGTCACCTGACGATCTGACCGTTGGCACCCGACCGTTGGGTTTTGATAGTTGGGAGGGGGGTCAAGGCCTGTGACGCACCAGGACTGGCGCGTCACAGCCTTGTAACGCCCCTGTGAGGGAGCGTCAGAGCTGACGAATCCCCACCTTGTAACGCACCAGGGATGGTCCGTTACACCCTGTGACGCCCCTAGCAGTGTGCGTCACTGTGGGTTTCTGCTCACCTTGTGACGCACCAGGTTGGGTGCGTTAGGGCCTGTGACGCACTAGGGTAGGCTCGTCACAGTTGTTTTTGCACCGAGGGTCTGACGCCCCTGTGTTGGGCCGTCAGGTAGCTGTGACGGTCCAGCCTTAGACTGTCAGAGGCTGTGACGCGTCTAGGGTAGACCACCAGTCTCAGGGTTGCCCCGGATCGTTTGCAGCCCCATTTTCCTTCCGACTGTGGTCACCGTACGATGGTGCTGGTACGTGGGATGGTCCCCGTACATCGTCGGATGCGGACGTGGTTTTTCATTGACTTGAGAGTCTACTCCTTTAGTGACCCTCCACTAGTCGTAGCCTGCCTGCACGCGAGTGGACCCACCAGGGATTGGTGGAGAGGCTATCCTGAGGACGGTTTTTAGACTTGTTTTCGTCGGTCCCCTCGTCGGTAGCCAGAGTCCGGCTCCAGGGGAAAACCAATTAGAGGCCAGACCTAGGACGCATGGTATGTGTGTGCGCACGTGGTTGGGGGCACTGGACCCACGCCGACGGGTGTGACCCCAGCTAGTCACTTGCTTTGTGGTTACTTGCCTGCGGTGCGGTGTAAGTCCTCAGGGGATGCTACCGACTGTGCTTCTTGTGGGAGGTACTCTTGTCGAGTTCGGAGTGATAGACTGTCAGTTGTTGCGACTTCAACCTTCGGGTTTTCGTCGTGTTGACCGTTGTGTTCCAATCGTTTCACCGCGGCACGTGTGTCGGGCTTCGTGCCGTGAGATCGGTGTTTTGTAGATTGCAGGACCTCCCTTTCTGAGGTACTCGCTTACTGCTAGCGTAGCGGTTTCTCCGTTTACGAGGTAGGGTTCGAGTGATCCCTACTGAGTCATGTTCTGAGACTCATTCCCTGCGTGTTTTCACCGTGTTTCAGGCGAGGCACGGCTTCAGGGGAACGCGTCTGAGGCTCAGCGCGGTTCTGGTGCCCAGCGTTAGTGCCAGAGGTCAGAGCCGGGGTATTCCCCGTGTAGCTGTGCTTTTCTTTCTTGTCTCTATACTAGTTGTGGACTACTGTTGTTATTTTGTTATTATCTTGTGGACCATATATCATGTAAAATGTTAATTTATTTCCTGCTTAATCATATAACTATTTAATTTCTGTAATTATTTATGATACTTGTGTAGTCTCCACACCATCCTTTTAACCCTTCCGAGTCTTCAGACTCGTGGGTGGCGGTGCGAGTCTCTAGTTATCGGGCCTTCCCGGTAATCGGATTCTTGGGTCGTTACAATACAGGTGGGGAAGCAATGGCTTAATGGTCTTGAAGGACAAGAGGGGACTAACCCACTAATGCAAGGACCAATGGAGAACGGAACTGGACAATGGACACACAAAATGGGCTAAGCTAAGTAGGCCTAGCAACAACAAAACACATGGATGATGATGGAAATGTAACACAAACACCACTAATGGGCTTGGACAGGCCAAAACAAAACAAACAATGCAATGTGAGAGTTTTCACCCAAGTCAAACAAGTTGATATGATGGAAAATTTTTTAAGGATTTAATAGACCTTTTAATGATTTAAATTTATGAATAATTCCCTCAAGATAGGAATCCTATGGGAATAAGGTCCAAACTTTAGGTTGACTAAGGTTAACTCCCTCACACGTATGCAAATGCAAGCCTAAGGGGTGGAAATGGTACAACCGGCCCGGCGTCTGTGAGGGAATCCACGGCTCGCGGGGACTTACGGTGGACCCGGATAAGATCACCTAGTCGACTCCAAGGAATATGGAGGCGAGAGGATCACTTACCAAGGTAGGAATGCAACTATGATATGCAATGCATGGCCCTATGTGCACCGGAGTGCATGCAAAAATCTAGCATAAAAATGAAAAATGAAGGCAAGATTTAATTATGCAAACACAATGATATGAGTGCAAATAATATATGAAAACGAAGATAATACGAAGGACAAAAAGGCAGGAGCAAGAAACAACACAATCAGAACTCGAAAGGCAAAGAAATCAGCAATGCAAAACATACCTATGAATCTGCCCCTAAACCTGCATGCAGATTTTATGCACAAAATGCTAAAATGAAGATAAGATTTGACTATGCAAACGTGACCCAAATGATGAAAATAGTATATGGATGGAAAGAAAATACAAAGGTCTGTACAATTAGCCTATGAACATATCAATCTGACCCCAGGAGGTCAATCAAATCACTAAGCAAAGTCCCAAATGATGCAAATAAGCTTTGGATGGAAAGCTAATACAAAGGACTATCCAATGGAATAAAAATCAATATAATCAGACATCGGGAAGGAAATCAAATTATTGAGCAAAGATGTACCTGTGAACCTATCCCTGCACCTCCATGCATAACTTATGCAGAAAACTTAAAAAATTGGACAATATTAGAATATGCAAATGTAACCCAAATAATGCAAGTAATATATGGATGGAAAGACAATACAAAAGGCTATCCAACAGAACAAAAATCAACTCAATCAGACACTGGGAGCAAACGTTATGCCTCGACGAATAGGGCCCCATGAGCATGCACGCAGAACTGCCAGAATCCCCTTGCGGTCTACCAAATGACCATTTGGTTGCCCCTAGCAGTCTACCAGAAGGCCGCTAGGCCACCAGAGCCCCTAAATCGCCGAAAATAGTGGGAGAATAGAGGGAAGACTACCCAAACATGAATATACACACACCCAACTTACAAACGAGCATGAAAACAAGCATGATGGGCATTATTGTCCCACCGTGATCGCCAAAAAAGAGCTGATGACGTGGAAAATGTGAAACGCGGCGTCACAAGTCATAGAGACGAACATGTGTGCGTAAGTGATAACACAATGTGCCAATCAAATGAATATCATAAACATGTGACTATGTGAACATGATAGCATGATCATATAGCAAGAAAAAAGCATCAAAAGATGTAGAAGAAATACCGTGATCGCCACCAAGGAATGACAACGCCAAAGAATGTGAAAGGGGAAACTAAGTGCTTTGTGTACCTTGGAAAAAAGAGATGATCGCGCTCAGTATCAAGGATGCGGGGACTATGTGGATTACCTCTCCT
The DNA here is from genome assembly GCA_022559845.1 of Amorphophallus konjac. Lineage (NCBI taxonomy): Eukaryota > Viridiplantae > Streptophyta > Magnoliopsida > Alismatales > Araceae > Amorphophallus > Amorphophallus konjac. The sequence continues at coordinate 313,865,607 of CM040121.1, forward strand.
CGCCTTCCAGCCGGCTAGAAGGTAAGGGCCTCACTTTCCATGCTTTCCTGCGAAACAAAGATAAAACAAGAGGCAAAACTCATTGAAACTGCTAAGTGTAGAAATCATCCTAAGTGCATAAAGTAGCATGAAAGATTGAGGGCAAACTTACCGGGGGAGGGTTTTTAACCCCTATGAATGGGTGCAAATAATAGGTGTGTATATTGTAATGAGATTAAAATATAGAGATTGATTTAATATGCCATAATTAACAAAGATAAATAAGGTGCAAAAGTGCATGTCACAAGAGAAACTGTGCAAACAATGCAAACGGGGTGCAAAGACTGATGAAAACAGTGAGGCAAAGAAAGTCCAAACAGGGTGAAAATTGGGATGACAGAAGACTTGAGTGTTGTGAAGATGTAGGAACAAGAATCACTCCAAAAGGATGTCTGGACATAAAGTTATGGCACCAGAGATTTGGCAAAAAATGCAGACTGTGCAGAAAATACAGAACAGTGCACAAAATGGACTCAAAGAATGATGAATATCTCACAGAATAAGACACCAAAAAGGGAAATAAAAGATGATATGGAAAAATGGGAATATTGTGACGAAACCAGGTGAAAAAGAAGGGTTTAAAATAGGGAAGACAACAGTGAAAAAATGGGGAAGAAAACACAAGAAAACAGAAGGGTGCAGAACAGGGCAGAAAAATGACTATGAAAACTGTGTGAAAGTGCAAAATGATGGAGAAAAATGAGCATGAGGAGGACGAGATAATGAGCCCAGAACGGGAAAAGAATGATCAGAGGTACACCATGGCCTTGCTCCAGCGATGCAAACGTGCCCCCGTCGCAAGAAATCTGGGTTTCAGATTGACAGAATAAAGTGGTGAAACCTAAAAAGTTGGGGTTGGAAGAGGGGGGAAAGATGAGAGAAACAAGGCACATATATGATCAAAATGAAGCTAATACTCCCCTCTTCAAGATGGAATCGAAGGAGGACGAAGAGGATGAAGCATGACTCCGCCTCGGCTTGAAGAATAGGCCCCCGTCGCGGAGTTGTAGCAGAAAAATAGAAAATTGTGATGACTTGCCAAAAGTAGGGGCGAAGTTAAGAGGGCAAATGATGATGAAATCGAGCAAATAAAAAACCAAATTGAAGCTTATACTTCCCTCTTCAGACTAGGGTCGAAGGAGGATGAAGATAATTCGACATGGCTTCACCGTCGCCTCGAAAACACGCCCCCGTCGCGAGATTTGCACAGGGTTCTTTATATAGAAAACTGCATAAATCCTTAACTTTTCACCATGATTTCAAGAGATAGAGTCCACCAAATCTCGAGATCTATGGATCAATCTCGAGATAATAGTTAGGATAATAAGTAGGAATAAGCATGACTCAATTTGGTGGAGGATTCTAGAAGATAGAGGCACCGCAAGAAGGGCCCGGAGCCTAATCTGGTGGAGTTTGTGTTGCACGAAAGTGCATAAAACCCGAACTTGCGGCCAAGATTCTAGGAGATATGGTCCATGAAAAATCGTGCTCTATATACCAAACTTGAGATAATCCAAAGGACAAGAGATAGAAACAAACGGGCTCAATTCGGAGTTGGTTTCTAGAAGTTACAACCGCCGCAAGATAGGCCCATCGAGCAGGTTTCTGGAGATAGTGTCCAGCATAGGCTAGACTCTTGGCTGGCTTAGCGGTCGGTCGACCGACCGCTAGGGACTAAACGATCGGTCGACCGACCGTTTGGAATAAGAAACGGTCATTTGCACGACCATTTGGGTAGACTTCGCGCAACTTTGGAAATCGGATAATATCTCCCAAACGGTGCTGAACTAGCGAAAGTAGTAGAACAAGAAATTGTAGATGACGAAAAGATGAACAACTTTCATGAAGAGAGAAAGATGTGAAAATGAGTGGAAAATGGAGAAAATGGGGCTAGAACAGACATAGAAAATTCTAGGATGCAGGTGAATAGCATAGCCTGCCAGAAAAATGTGAATAACTTGAAATTGGTGTAGAATTGGCCAATGGAATAGAAGAAGAAATTGTAGGTCTTTAAAAGATGAACAACTTTGGTGAATGACACTTTTTGAATAGAGGAAGATAAGGGGATGAAAAATGACTGTTTTCAAGACTGCACAATGAAAGTAGCCGAATGCTTGATGGAAAGTCGACCTAAATGGGCCGCAAGTCGACTTGGAAAGTCGAAAGTTGATAAGACAAGCTCAAGGGCTCTAAGAAATCATGATCTTCAAAGTTCAAAGGCTAAGGAACAATGAAATGGGCTCGAAATACGTCCAAGGAAGGCTCCAAAACATTGGTTAATTCGGGACATCAAAAATGATGAATAAGAGAAATAACGCAACTTGTGGGCTAAAAACGGGTGTCAACAGTGACAAAATTTTTGAAGCGATGGGAAGAAGAAGGACACATACTCCCAGAAACGTTTGACTGGATAGGAAGTAAAATAGGGACCAAAGATGAAGTGAGCAGAGTTACCAGGTGGCCGGTGAGGAAGAAGGCTACGCTGCGTCATAGCGATGTAGCACGAGTGAAAAGCGATGCACCGACTTGGAGTAGAAGGGTTTTCGATGGAGTGAAGGTAATATGACAAGGCAGAGAGAATGTAAATCTGTTAACTTTACTAAATTCAAGGACTATTATGAAACTGCCCTTCCCATTAAAGTAAATTACATGACCTTACAAAAACAATATGGTTTGCGGTTTATTGAGGTTAAATCACAATGGCATAAAGGTTATGAAATTATCCTATTATGCATATACAATAGAAGTAAAACAGACATTTCGAAGTACTATGCCCAACCCAAATCTTTCAAACTTACTCATTATTTTTAATAAACCCCAGCGGGAAACAATTTGACACATATTGAAAATAAACAACTAAAGAATTCTGAATTGGGCATCGAGTCAGCCAAATTTTTTATTTTTTTTATTTTTTTTAAAATTGAGCATTCTAGTATGACTTCCACTTTTTACACAAGGAGACATGTTGATTAGACGTCAGAATCCCCAGTTACTCAATGTAGTTAACCTTTATGCTTCTTTATGAACAGAGATAGCCAGATCACTTCATGACTGAGGTTCACTCCATTTCTTTGATGAAGGACCTAGTTTCTCGGTGCAATTTCAACCATTGCTCTGCCATTTTTTTTAATTTTATTTCATGGCGTATTCCCTAGCCCTTTTGCAGATTTTTCTTAGAACATGTTTATGGACAATATATGCAGAAAAAATTTCTTTCAGAGATGTCTTTTTAATCATAATTTTCAGACTTTCAGATATGAATCAGGCAATTCCTTTTTCAGAATGTTTTAGGACTATTGTTAATGCAAGCATTGTTAACTCCTGAACACTTGGGGCTTTAGATTTAACAACTATAAACAGTAAATCAATGCTTTGTAAGACCAAATGATTTCTTTAGATGGAAGAAAGTCCATAATAACCTCTCTTAAATCAGTAAAGGAAACAGACTTATTAAATCAAATACTCCCCCTGAATGAATGCACAATTATTCAAGAGAAAGCAGGATGATATGTGAAGAAATTGACTTAGGAGACTTAGTAATGAATAAATGAATTGACATAAGGCAATTGGAGATCTGTGAGATATAAGAGAGTAAGATAGGTGAGACAGATGAGAATGTGTCTATGCACATGATGTCCACATCGATGCAATAGGAAAATTAAAGTCAGATTTGCAAACAACCAAGACACTGCATTGACCTGAGAGTTGACCTCATGTAGCAAGCTAAAGTAGGAAATAGCTCACACAGAGCAGTGAGGTCGATGCATCTCCAACACGCATCGACCTGTTGCAACCAGACAGAAACTGTCATCACCATTGACGAAGGCAACCCTTTCAAAGCAACCTGACTGACTCAACCAGCACTACCACTGACTTTTCTGATGAAATCATCCATTCCACTTCCATTGAATGACACTCAGCCAGCTTTAATAATGATATCAAGCTCCCCCTCAATGGGTGTAACATGTGACCAAACCAACATACAACCCCTTTCCACTGTACACATGTATGCAATACATGAAATATAAAATGCAGATTTAAAAGTACATGCAAGTTGACTAATGGTACCTTGCAGAGAACTTAGGTCATAAGACCACCTCACACATGATGTGGGTATTCAGACAGAATTGATCTTCCCTACTCCCAATGCATCATTTGATATACCACTTAGTTAACATTTATTATGTGATGCAATGCATTCAATTTCATATGCAAATTCCCCTTCAGCAATGCAAATATGAAAGCAACCATTCACAAATTCATACATGGGGAGTTCTCATCAAATTTATACATTACCATCAAGTTTCAGCATATGATTCAAAGAATGACAAACATGTGCTACCACAACATGCACTAGAAATCCATACAACAGATTTTCAATTGAATGCTATAGTTCAACATAGAAGACATACTTCAGATATGTTCATGACACTTCATGACAACATCAGATAACATGCAATGTGTAGAACACTGAGTTCTCATCCAGAAATAAATAGTAACTTGCAGTTACCTTGATGGAGCCAATTAAGACAGACAGATCTAGTGCTAAAGAAGACGCAAGATTTGGGGTTTTACTAACCAGCAAGTGCCTTTATTTTATTTAACCCCATTTATTTTCTTCAATCTCCAAGGCACACCTGCAAGACAACATTCTCATTTTCTATTTAAAGGTACCCAAGATTCCTTGGGTTTTGAAAAGTCAATAACACCTTTAGCAGGTGTTCTCCACAGCTTTTGGCCATTAAAATTATCAAGCTTCATCAAGTAACAATCATTCATGATGTGTCCTAATCTCCCATAGTAATAACAATGATTGAAGGCATTTATGTTCTTATTTACAGGGTGTGCATGAAATTTCTGTGGATGAGCAGTGATTATGCTATATCTACCATGGATGTTTTGATTTCTTTTCAAATGCCAACAATCCTGGACTATGTGGCCGATCCTCCTACAGTGATGACAATAAGGCATCTTGATTGACAACTGTTTTGGCCTTCTCGGGTCATTGGTTTTCCTATAACCCTTTAATTCATTATTTCTTAGGACAAAGCAATCATGCATTTCATGACCTAATTTACCACAATAAAAACAATGAATTGTCCTCCTATTAATAACATGATTTTTTGCATGAGGTTTTTGAGCATGCTCATGAGCATTCAGACATGAGCCTTTTCTAGTGGAAGACATTTTGACATTTTTGAAGTTATTTATTCTCTTGCATGCATTTAGGTCATTAGCCTTCATGATCCTACAATCATGCATCATGTGACCCACTCTACCATAATATTGACATGAATCCTTTTTCTTGTGTGCATGTGAGTGTGTGGGTGACTTGTGAGCAACATGCATAGTGGGAACATGAGTGTTTATGGCCATATAAAACAAGTTTCTTTTCTTTTTCAGGTTTGCATTCTGTTTTGATGTTTTCTTACTAGCAGCTTGTTGTGGGTTGTGGACGCACTTTTTATTAAGATCTTTGGTTATTCATTTATTGGGTTTATTAAGTGCGTTGGCGTGCCAGTCACAAAGTGACGATTTATTCGGGCTTCATGGAAGCCCATGGTGCGTACGATCTGACTAATCAGACAATTGTGTAGTTCGAGTCCGGACCAAAACCCGCCGTGCCATAAAGGTCACGGCGTTATTTACATCCCCATACGGGGGAACACCCTTGATTGATTGCCAGGAATAAGGGCCCTACGGCCTGAAATTCATGGTAACAAAGCGAGAGTAAAGATCTCGGATTACGTTTAAACAAACACGCGTTGGGGCGTAAAAATGTTCATAGATACGTATATGTTGGTCACTCCCGGACCATTTTGTGTTCGGACGGAAGTCCGAATTAGTAGCATCGAAGACGATGATAAACTGTACGGATGTTTGCCGTAGGTACGGCAAGCTTAATGTGGATGCGGGATCGGATCTCGGTAGAAGTGGGTCACGCTGATGAACTATCGGCCCAAGATGTGCCTGGATCATGACCATGTCGGGGGTTCCGAGGTCCATGTCCGATACCATGGGGCATCATTGCTTTTCTCTTCACGCACAGTCCGTGGGAGCGAATTGTTAAGTGTGAAGCCCGAACTCGCCAACGTACACCCTCGCACGCGGATCGACCTGCGCGGTCAGGTCATGGTCAGTTCGTGTTCGGTCAGGTCGCGGGGGTCAAGGGGGCAGCGCCCCTTGCGGGGGTTTCCGGGGGCAGAGCCCCCGGAACAAAATTCTAATTATAGCAGAGGAGAAACTTTTGATTAGTTTTCTATTAACTTGAAGTATTTTTTTATTTGCTTAATCACCTTCTTTCTTTCAGGCACGCCGGATTAAGGGGATACCAGGAGAGGAGAGGGCGCGTCGGAATAAGGCAACAAGGAGCGCGCCGGAATAGGCTCAAGAAGAGGGGGCGCGCCGATTTAATGGGTACAATGGGGCGCGCCGGAATAGGAGGTTTTCATGGTGTGCACGCCGGATTAGGTGATGCCAAGGGGGGGCGCACTGGAATAGGAGGGGCCAGGGCACTATTCATTCCAAGATTTGGAAAGTGGATTTGAGTGTGAAGCTAATCCGGCGCCGGGGGGGGGGGGGTAGCGCGTCGGATTAACCCGCGCCAGATTAGGGGGGGCGCCGGATTAAACTCACGGAAGGTTTTCTTTTATTCTTCTTGCTTCTTTTTCTTCTTTCTTTCACCTACAAGTTGATTAGTTGATTAGTTTGTTCACCCAATTGGTGGATTAAGTCTGTAGAGAGGAAGTTTAGATACTTTAACCATTTGTTAGGGTGACTTAGCATGAAGATCCAAGTGTTTTGTTCAAAGGAGTTCGTTGTGCAGGAGCTTTGAGGTTCAGCTTGATTCAGAGACTTCAAACACATGCTGCTTTCATCCCCAGAGAGTGGTTCATTCGTTTGCTCTGTGTGCTCTTGCTCCTGACAAAAATTGGGCAGCACCTCCCCCGGACTGAGGTTTACTGGGGCGAAATAAGGGATTGTCAAACGGAATACTCTGGGACGATCCCAAAAACTCAGAGTGGCCTAATGACAGTCTGGTGTCCCATAGTTGAACGCAGAAGCCCCGAGGACCAACCTTCAAGGGGTTCTAACAGTTCATGGGTTGTAGCTGTCTGAGAGCTCCGACGAGGCAGATGTTCGCCATGGGATGGCCATGAATGTTCACCCTCATACGGTTACTTCAAAGGCCATGCTATGAAGGAGCAGGCTTTGAATCACCTTAGGTGAGTAGAAGACAGGGAGAATAGGGGAGCGAAGGCTAACAAAAGTAAATCACTGTGCTTTTCAACTACTCTCTGTTTATTCATCCACCAAAAGGGGGAGATTAAAATACAAGGAAGCTCGTCCCGAAGGGAAGGGAGAATACATTGAAGGGGAAGAAGGGAAATACATCGAAAGGGGAAGAAGGAGATACATCAGTGGGGGAGAGGGAACGGAGCACAACCTCCTCCCCCTCCGAACTCACCTTTCCTCTCTTACCCACTCTCTCTTTTTCTTCACCTTGTAGGCGTAGAGGGATTGAGCTTCTTCTTCTCTTCGGATGCTGGAGATAGCCCCTCTTCTCACCGAACTCTTCTCACCGAACCCCCCTCACTGACCTCTTCTTCTTTAGCTCTTCGTCTCGTTATATATATCAGTGGGAGGTGGGGGAGGAAGAGAGCACAAGCTCCATCCCATCCGGCTCACCTCTGTCACCTCTTTCCTCTTGTCCGAAGTCGTTGAGTGGCCTACCGGGAGAGCCGTTTATAGAGTAGGGATGATGCAGTCCCAGGATTGGCCGACGGCGATCGGTGGAGATGTGATGGCTGGTGCGGAGCTCGAAGCCTTCCATTCTTGGGAGCAGGAAGAGCTCAGGCGGTTGCACGTTGGTCAGGAGCCGGCTGCTCACCCACTTCAGGTAAGTTCTTTCTGTTTACACCCGAAAACAGGGGATCGGATGTAGGATGGGATGTCTTGGAGGTAAAACGGCGTGGGGTTGTGCACGCCAGAATAGCACAAATGGGGGGGCGCGTCAGAATAGCACAAATGGGTTTAACCCATAAGAATTATGCGCCGGTTTTGGTAGTATATGGGGGGCGCGCCGGTTTAAGATCCATTGGGGGGGCGCCGATTTAAAGCCATATAGGCACAACCACGCCGGTTTAAGCATCAATGCGTCTCTTGGTAGTGGTGATTCGGACGGGTGCCCTCCCCTTGGTAGTACTTTAGCTGTAATGCGTCTCTTCCCAGATGTTTAATTCGAAGCCTTCGAGCCTCGGTTTAGGACTTCGAGTGATTTTCGACATGTGTCGATCATGTGTTTGCCTTCCCGAGCCTCTTCTGATTCGGCCTTCGGCAATGCCGACTGAAGAGCTGGGGCCACCTCTTCTGCCCGAAGGGCTTCTCGTTGGGTGGAGAAGCACCGGGTATATATATTCATCCTGCTTGGAGAAGGTACGGGGTCTGTTCGGTCTTTCCGTCTTTGACTTGCTCTCGGGGTGTCGAGACGTCTGTGCCGCAGGAATGTTCCTTTTCTTCTCTTCTTTTTTGACGTCCACATGGGTCTCTCTGAGCAGTGAACTGAAAAGGTAATGAGTTAGAGCTACTGGCTGGTTCAGAACTACCTACAATTGAAGTGTGAATTTTATCTCCAAAACTCTTTTTGTTTTCAGGGTTGTAACCTAATCCCTCTCTTTGGAAATTAACCTTGCTTCCAAGAAGTCTATCCAAATTTTCTTTCCCTTTAACAAACCTTGACAGAGAATCGTTCAAATCTTTTATTTCTGATTGAAGAGATGAAATATGAAATTCATAATTTGTTATATCTTCTTCATAGGAAATGATTTGTTGATGCATAACATCATTCAAGGTTTTAAGATTATGAATTTCCTGTTTCAATTTCAGGTCATTTCCAGATTCATTTTCATTCACAACATATTTTCCTTTTTCAATCACAAGCAATCTTTATGAAATAGTTGAATTTAGCTCTTTCAATTTCTCATTTTCTGATTTCTGATTTTCAATTTCTTTAAAAGAACTTTTATCAATTGGCATTGAACTTATTTTATCATTCAATTTTTCCTCTATCTGTTCAAGTTCAATTTTCTTGTCAAGCAAATCTTTATTCTCTTCTCTTAAAGAGGCAATTAGATCCTTGTACCATTCGAGATCAAAATGAAGTGATTCTTTTAACTCCTTCACGAAAGAACATTCATTGCATGCAAATTTTTTGTTACATTCATTTTTGGTTTTCTCAATTTGATTTCTGAAATTTTTATTTTCAGACTTCAAAACTTCTAGTTCTGAACTAACATTGTTAAGACTTTTCAATTGTTTTTTAAGACAATCATTTTCAGAACTCAAAATTTTCCAGCCTTCATTATTTTCAGATCCAGAATTGATAGCATCATTTAGTTTCTTTTTCAATGTTTTATTTTATTTTCTCAACTTCTCATTCATGTTTAATAGTTTACCATATGCATTATCCCAATCATCTATAGAGAAGTTCTCGAAAGGATTTACCTGACTTTCATCCTCATTCTGATCACTACTGTGATCACTCTCATTTGCCACTAGACACTTGTCTTCGTTTTTCTTGTGGATTGCCTTCAGTTTGTCTAGTATCTCTTTGGCAGATCTGCAATTAAGAACAAGAGGAATAGCATTTAGATCAATAGCACTTCTCAAAATATTGAGAGCTCTAACGTTCTCACTATCTTTCATCTTGTGAGCATTGGTCCATTTGGATGTGTCCTTGGGCAATCTATGTGGACTACGAGAAATCAGATACCAAAGCTTATGATTAACAACATTGACGTGTGTGTAGATTTTACCTATCCATTTCTCAAAATGGGATCCATCGAAAATGGGTAAAGAGTCCATGAAGGAAAAAATATAGAGAGACAAAAACCAGCAGTAAGGAAGCACACAGATCTTTTCTCTGCTGATTTTAAATCTGAAGCAAGATCAGAGACCCGCTCTGATACCAATTGTTAGATGCTAGGACAAGATCTAGAAGGGGGGGGGGGATGAATAGATCCTTGTCGAATTTAAGCCCAAATTAAAATTTAAGCTCTAAAGGCTGAATCCAAGATCAGAAGGATACTCAATCAGAAACGATCTGATCAAGTAGATGGTTCACAAGCAATCTGAGATGATCTGAACAAGTAAAGATTCATAGGAAACTCAGATGGAGTACTTAGCTAATGAAGCTATATATACTAGCAGTGCAGAAGATAGATAAACTCAACAGTCGGTTCTTGCAGACTTTGTATAAAACGCTAGGTGGAGAGGCAGAGCAGTTAGAACATAGACTGATTAAAAGATCGCACTCACAAACAACTCACAGACGAGTGCCTCACCTTCTCCAGGAAAACAAGTCACAAATTATAGAGCTAAGAAGAAAGACAATCACACACACATTCCACAATGCACCAGAGATTTTTAGGTGGTTCGGCTAGACGCCAGTCTGCCTACGTCCACCCCTCACTAAAACCGAGTGAGGATACCCTTTCTCATAGAAAGAATGTAGACTCAGTCTGCAAACAAGACGTTGAAACACAGCTTGACCCAGAGGAACACTCTCCTCTCTTCTTCTGATAGAATCAGAAGGAACCGTGAGTAACACCCAGTTACTCACAACCAGAGGACCAGTCTTCTCTTCCTCTGAAACACAGCGGGAACCCCATGAGCAACACCCAGTCACTCACAACCCGGAGATCAAGATCTCCCTTCCTCTGATACCACAGAGGGGACACCGAGAGATACACTCTACCTTCTTCTGATCACTCAAAAGGAAACGGAGGAACACACCTCCACGTTCTGGTTTCCCAGAAAAACCCACACACAGTGATGTACTACGTGCAAACACCTTGTGCGCACCAAGCACACCAAGGCAGGAACAAAGAGAAAATGATGAAGAACAAATAAAGGAAAAGCAAATGCTGAACGTAAATAATAATACAATTAAACTCAAAGCAAACTTAGCGACTGTAGCTTCCGGTGGCAGCACGTTTGCTATGATTATGAGGCTTTGCTCTGATTCAGTTGCAGATCTCCGTCTCTCTCTCTTTCTCTTCTGAACTCAGCATCTTCCTTGAGATTCTCTCCTTTTTCCCTCACTTTTTTGCTTCTCTTCTCAGTGCTGGGATGAGCTCACGAATTCTTCTCTAGGCTTTCTGCTCACTCTTCACCTCAAACTTTCTTCTCTTCTACTCTCTCTACTCACGAACACCTCCTTTCTCCGATACTCTATTTTTCAACAGCCCTCCCTCAAGGTTTCTGAAAAGTCTTTTCATACACTGTGCTTCTCCTCTCGAGCTATACTCTCCTAATCCTTCTACCGAATAATCCATCTTCTCTAGTATTCTATTCTTTTTCTCTAAGTTGTTCTTCTGTCGAATTCCTTTTTTGTCCAGTTCACAAGATGTCCTTTTTGTCACAATGAGCTTGATTCTTATGGACCCCACAAGATTCCTTTTGCCGTGTGGAGGGAACACTCCCGCCAAAAGAGCACTTCTAGAATGTGCTGATCGAGAGTCCTTGTGTCAGATGAAACGAGCAGGCTTTTCTAAGTGGCAGCCACGCGACATATTCTTGCATTGTAAAATAAGCCAGCCATCTTGGATCATGTGCCAAAAGGAATTAGTTTTGAACCCACATGACCATCTTAAGTCTTCAATCGACCAGTCAAAGCAAAAACTAGTGCACCTGCCTCGACCTGACTTAGTGATAGTCTGATCTGCAGCACCGACGCATGCCTTACTGCATCGACCTGTCTATGCAGAAACCTGTTCTCTAGCATGGACGCACTGCCTAAGTGCATCGACCTGTTCAGCACAAAACCTCAAAGACATCTTGAAGTGTCGAGGTAGAAAATTTCTGCTTCGACCTCTTTATGAAAAATGCACTAGATGCATCGACCTGTCAATGCAAAAACTTGTTCTCCAGCATCGATGCACTGCCTGAGTGCATCGACCTGTTCAGCACAAAACCTCAAAGACATCTTGAAGCGTTGAGGCAGAACATTGCTGCTTTGACCTCTTTATGAAAAATGCACTAGATGCATCGACCTAATGAATTTGAAGACCTTTGTTGCATCGACCTGAAGACTTCAACCGATATGAATGCATCGACTTGACGACTCCAATATGTATAAGTGCATTGATCTGATTATTGAATCAAGAGTTATTGCAAAGGAAACATTTTCTCACATCATGAATCATAGTATAGCATCATCAAAATCAGGGTTCCAACACTGCTACTATACCTCAACCAACGGTGCTGATGCCACCACCGATGCAACAAGCCCCGTGCTGTCCAAGTCCTGTCGACCCGGTAGTAATGAATCAAACAATGATAGAGTAAATGATAGAGAAGAAGTTGGAAGGTCGAGGCGGTGATGATTATGCCTCGTTTGATGTATACAAGGTACCGTATCCGGTCCACCATGCTACTAAGAGACTACCTCCCGGCGTCAGCAAGCCGCCAAAATTTGATAAATTCAACAGACATGGTTCGCCAAAGGAGCATATAGCCTACTACATCAATGTGATGGGCAACCTGGCAACCGATGAGTCCTATTTATTAAAATTCTTCGGGTCCTCACTGATGGGACTTGTTTTCGAATGGTACTCCAATTTGTCAACTGGAGCAATCAATGCTTGGCCGGATATGCAGCGGCAATTTCGAGAGCGGTTCCATGTAGCCGAAAGAGAAGTGACCATCGCTGAGCTCTATACCTCCAAGCAGAGGAGCGATGAGACGGCATTGGACTACATTAAAAGATGGCGGAATCTCAGCATGAGATGCAAACGTCCGCCACACCAAGAAGACGTAATCCAAATCTGCAAACATAACTTGAAGCGGAAGATCCCCGAAAAGATGATCGAGATCGACATTAAGTCTTTCGACCGGGTAAACAATGTGATGGCTGAGATCGAGGCTTTCCTCTCCAGATGTCCTCCCACTTCCACTTCTACAAGCCAGAATGCTTGATTTGTCGATAAACGGCCAGCGCCAAAAGAAGCTTGCACGATTGACTTCAAGGAGTTCAAGCCGCAGAAGAATAAAGATAAAGGGGTTGTCAACCCTTCCCTTTCTGAACCCATTGAACAACAAGAGGGCCCGTCCTTGCAGACCAAAATGAAAAAGTTGTACTCCTTCCATAAGGAAAGGACTAAGGCCCTATTTGAGTGGGCCACCCAATACAACAAAGTCACTCTCCCGGAACCAAAAAGGCCGACAGACGCTAGTAGAAAAGATGATCCTCGCTTCTGCCCGTATCATCAAATGATCGGGGCACTCCATTGAAGACTGCTACCCATTCAAAGATGCTATTGAACGGCTGATCCGAAGAGGGGAGCTGCAAATGGGAGAGCACAAGGTTAATCCTCCACGTCCTCATGAGCTGCTCGATATGAAAAGGGTAGTCAACATGGTAGCTTTATACCCGCTACTATGTGGAGGGCAGATGCCAGCTGCAAAAGAGAATGAAAAGAAGAAACTGAAGAGTAAAGGGGGTAGCATCGTTCTTCCCTATAACACATTGTCTACCTTGCCTGGCACGGGCCAAGGTGTTGAAGAGGAAGATGAAGAACCAGTTGTCCACCGCCTGTCAGAGAGGCACGCTATCACATACCTCCTCCGCGTGAGGATATGGGGGCAAGAATCCCAACCTTTAAAACGCGGGATGCTCTCGGCAATGATGACAAGATGCCGCTGATCCCGCTTAGAATCGAGACAAAAGGCAGCACTTCCAGCTCCCCCCGACATGACCCTGCCATGGTAGCAGAGCTGTATCAAAAGCTTCAAGAGATTGCAGTACTAAGGAGAAGATTAAGCAGAATGGGTTTCTACCTAGCTGTACCCGGGCGGGCTTGATCATCTTCCAAGGCTTCGCATGGTGACATTCAGCCATTTGAAACCCCACCACAGGCAATTAGGCCCCAAATGACACATGATTATACAGGTGGCACCCCCTCTCAACAACTTCATCACAAGCCTCCCGTGCGTCTCTCGGCTCCCCAAGCGTGTCAGGGGGCAACTACCCTACCTTGCGCCATGCCATTCATGGCCCCGCCTCCACAACCAATTGACTCAAGCCTTGGGTTTACAACTTCGGCGACAATGGATGAGCCAAGGGTGGAGTGTGCTGCTAAGATAAAGCTAGCCAAGGGAGAAATCACCTAGGTAGCACTATACATGACCAAGCAAAAAATTGATGAGTCTGCCTCGGATTATATTCAATGATGGAGAAAGCTCAGTGCGAGATGCAAATCTCCACCCAACTATATGGATGCTATCCAAATATGCAAACGCAGCATGAAGGCACCGCCTATTGAGTGCGATTGGCGTCAAAATCGAATCTTTCAAGCAACTGGATGATCTTGAGACGGATATTGAATCCCTCTTGACAAAACATTGCCCGGTTGCTGCTACCCCAAATCACTAGCACAAGCTGGTCAGTGAGCCGCCGACACAAGTGGAAATAAATCCTGCTGACTTTGAGGCCTTCGAGCGAGAACATAAGAAATTGAAAGAGGCGGCTAGCCCTTCCTCTACTAAGCCCTTTGAGCGGCGCTTCTCACTAAGGGGTAAAATGATGAAACCCTACTCCTTTTCAAAAGATAAGACTCGGGTACTCTTCCAATGGGCCCGCAAATACAACAAGATGGTGCTCCCGGAGCCCAAGACACCAAATGAGGCCGAAAGAAAAGATGATCCCTAGTTTTACCTATACCATCGAGGGTTGGGGCATTCTATTAAGGACTGCTACATATTTAAAGACATCATAGAAGGCCTGATCGGCTCAGGTGAATTACAAATGGGCAAGTATAAGGTGGAACCACCGCACCCTCATCAAATGCCCGTCTTTAAGACGATGGCCAACAAGGCCTCTCTATATCGGCCGGAGCAACACAGGCACTAAAGGGTGTCTCAAGCTCCGTGGGCTGTCGCGACAAGCCGGATGAATGGATGAATGGTGCCTCACCTTGGGGGGTAGATATCAAAAGACATACTCCAATATGTGGTGGAGAGTACCTGCAGCCCGTTTCAACGGGAATATGATCCCGCCCTCCATAACTCTTCATAGGTTATAAAAAGGGGGGCAACAAAGGCGGTTTCAACATACACCCATCCTGGGGCTGCCACTACAAAAAGACCTAAAGGCTGTCACCCTTGGTTCCGCTCAAGGAGCCGAAAATGAAGAAGATGAAATGGTGGAGCCCGATAGCCAGATTTCCCGCTACTATCTGCCTACATGACTTTTCATGAAGAGGGCAAGCTACTCAAATGCAAGGACATGCTTCGGGCGGCTTTCCCATTTATTCACCCCCGGTCTGGGGGCATCTTAAGCTGTAAGATCATTTGGTCATATCTAGGCCCCGCTAAACCTGTAAGGTTGTTTAGGCATACTAAGAGCCCACTGAAGAAATGAAAGCGTTGGGGCATGCTTAAGGACCGCTGAGTCTATAAAAGAAACGTTTGGGGGCAACCCACTGTGAGTGCTATCTGCTTGACGGCCGACTTGAGTTCCCCAATCACAAGGATCATCTGCTATGCTTCATGTAATGAGAAGAATAGGATTTCCCCTCCCGGGCGAAGGTGATGTAAAGCAAAAAAAAATAAAAAAAATGGATGGCGATGTCGATGGTGTTGTAAAGCAAAAAAAAATGGATGGCCATTGTTGGCGGTTACAAACCCCTGGCCCCTGCCGGCCGGTTGTGCTATCCTTGGCTTGGGCCCCACGCCCTTGTCAATTTCATTGACTTTGATATTATGTCAAGTTGACATCTATCCTTCTTCTAGTTTTGACCCAACATTCTATGGGGGTCATCTATCCTATCCGTCAAGTCAGCCGTAACAGCCAAGACCCACTACCTTCGATCTCTTCAATCAGTAACCAAGCGGTCTAGTGCAGGACCGTTTGATACAGAAAGCGGTCTAGTCTTGGACCGTTTCCATAAGATAGAATCGTCATATGAGAAAAACCATTTGGAGCTTTGCGGTCTAGTGGGTGGCCGTTTAGTATCCGTTAGCGGTCTAGTGAATGGCCGCTAGCAGACTCTAGCGGTCAACCAGATGGCCGCTAAGATCTAGAATACACAAAACACCGGTAAAGTGCTTTCTAGTCAATTGGGTTTTAATGGTACAACTAGCTCGACATCCTAGTGGGAATCCCAGGCTCGCAGAGTCCTATGGAGGCCTTGAAATAAGATTTCCTAGTCCGTTGGAAGGAATATCCAATGGAGAGGTTATCAAGTCCAAGATTGTGTACTTAATATGCAAAAAGTGTAACAAATGATAACATACCAGAATATGTGCCATGTACTTGAGAAGAATGACTTTAGAAGAGAGAGAATCGTGATAAAATAGCGATCAAGTTAAATCATGAATCCTCTATCATTTGAAACATATATTTATTACAAGAGTATATGATTTTGGTCATAAATTAACATAAGTTAAAATAATACCAATGTGCACAAAACATGAAATCTACTATGATGAACAATAGAATTAACTAAGTATATAAAACTAGTGCTCAAACTAGGAATAAAACTTAGTTAACTAGGCTTATCATACATCAATTAAGGCTAATCTGTAATATGTCGAGTTAACAATATTACAGAAATCAGAAATCGAAAACGGTCTAGTGTAGGACAGTTTCACTGGGTCAAACGGTCTATCGTACGACCGCTATGATTTCTGGCGGTCTACAGGAAGACCGTTTCTTCCTGTGTTACAGAAAACTTAATAATAATAAGACAAAATACTACTCCAAGACATATCATGCCTGGAAATCAACATATATCAACTCTATAGCATGATAGAACAAGGATAGGCCAATCAATATGCGTGGGTTTGTGTAATGAACAAGAGAATTTCCTTTTAACTTCAATTAGGGCTAAGAATTATGCATGAAGAGTATACTAGATGCATAGTCTCAAATAAATCATAAAATTCTCGATGTACAATGCATGAAATCAATTAAAAATAGAGGACTTTTATTCCTGACATAAAGTTTAAGCCTTTCATGAGATAACCTACCTTAATTAGTGCTCCTAGACTGCTAATTTCTGAGTGGAAGTAAGCCCTAGTTCCGCACGTCCTGTGCTAAACCAACAACTTCATGCCCTTGTATCTCCATATTATCTTGACCTAAAAATGTGAAACTTTGAGGGTAAGAAGAGGGTACTAAAAGGAACAATTTCTTCTAAAGAACCTTTATTTAATTACCTCGTCTGGGCTTCTATTTTCTTGATCTTCTTGGGTCGGTCGCACTATTTCTTGAGTTTCTTTCACCGAACCAGCGTCTTTGTAGGCTTCTATCTCCCCGTAGGCTTGATCTCCTAGAATGAAATTTTTAGGAAAGTTATACCTTAATATTATGAACAAAATATTCCAAAGAACTTACCTTTAATTCTGCCTCCTTACCTTAGTTCCACACGAGCCAAAAGTAAGGGTCGCGCTGTTTGGTCCTGGGATCTATTTGTAGGTTTAGCTAGGGTTTTGAGGATTAGAACAAACTTAGAGTCCCAATTAGGTATCCAATTCGATCTTCTAGCCTTCTAGACTTATCTAACTAGTAGATAGCATCGATCCTAGGCGATTTGGATGCCAAAGTTCCAAGCTTTTCACGTTTCCTTTCACTCATGGAATCTGCAGAGCCTAGCGGTCTAATGCTAGACCGTTTTCCTTGCCTATGCGGTCTCGCGATAGACCGTTTTCCATGTTAGGCGCCAAATTTGAACTGTTTCAAACTCTTCCCCCTATTATCCATTTATTTATCCTATTTATCCACTTAAATTCTGAATTTCCAGAAATTAAGCTTCTAGAATATGGGCCAACTCTTTTAGGCTTGGGTTTTAGGTCCTCTGGGTTCAACTAAATGGGCCTAATCTATTTATTAATAGAGGGCCTTTACTTAATGAGACTTAATTAATAGTAATTCCTTTAGTAGCTCATTTAAATGTTTAATAATTCTATTTAAATCTAGAAAATTTCTAGAAAAATCTTGGGCGTTACACCCTCCCCCACTTAAGAGAATTTGGTCCTCAAATTCAATACATGGATTTATGGAGAGTGTACTTACATTCAAATATCTCTGGGAATCTTTTGCGCATGGCTTCTCTAGTTTTCCACGTTACTTCATGTGGCCATGCCTTGGTCCATTGGATCTTGACCATAGGAATGGTTTTATTCCGAAGTTGACGTACTTCTCTTTCAATGATCTTGACTGGCTTTTGCTCGTATGTTAGATCCTTTTTAATTTCCAGGTTGTCGTAAGTGATGACATGGAATGGATCAGGCACATACTTCTTGAGCATTGAGACGTGAAATACATCATGAACTTTAGATAGTTGATGGGGTAAAGCTATTCGATACGCGACTTCACCCACCCTTTCGAGAATCTCAAAGGGGCCAATGAATCTTGAAGTCAGCTTGCCTTTGATATTAAATCTTCGAATACCTCAACCTGGAGAGACTTTAAGGAATACATGGTCTCCCACTTGAAATTCCAGGTTACGTCTTCGATTATCAGCATATGATTTTTGTCTGTCTTGAGCCATCTGGAGTCTTTCCCGAATAATCTTTATCTTCTCGGTAGTATCCCTAATGATGTCGGGACCGAGAAATAGCCTTTCTCCTACTTCATTCTAGTAAATAGGTGAACGACAGCTTCTACCATACAGGGCCGCGAATGGTGCCATTTGTATGCTAGCCTGATAGCTATTATTGTAGGCAAATTCCACTAGAGATAAATGGTCATGCCAACTTCCTCTAAAGTCAATAGCATAAGCCCTGAGCATATCTTCCACCACCTGATTTGTCCTTGCAGTTTGACCATCAGTTTGTGGATGGAACGCAGTGCTAAAGTTAAGTCAGGTTCCCAATGAGTGTTGAAGACCCTTCCAGAATTGTGACGTGAACCGAGGATCTCGATCGGATATAATGGTGACAGGGACACCATGTAGTTTGGCAATCTCCTTTATGTATAATGCTGCTAGTACATCCACAGACCATCAACTTTTGATCGGTAGAAAATGTGCTGATTTAGTCAATCGGTCTATGATCACCCATATGTCATCGTGTCCTCCTCTTGTCTTGGGTAAACCCATGATGAAATCCATCCCTATACTTTCCCATTTCCACTCGGGAATATTCAAGGGGTGTAATTTTCCAGCATGCTTTAAATGTTCTGCCTTTACTTGCTGACAAGTGAGACAACGAGCTACAAAATATGCTACTTCTTTCTTCATGTTGGGCCACCAAAAGTTTCTTTTTAAATCTTGATACATCTTGGTAGCACCAGGGTGAATAGCATACCTTGATTTGTGAGCTTCTTCCATGATCAATTTCTTAGTGTCATCATGATTCGGCATACAAATTTGATCCTTAAATAATAGTCTTCCATCATTTGAGATAGAAAATTCTGGTCTTTGATCAATATTATCCTTAATTTCCATCAATGTAGGGTCATTTTCTTGTAATTGGACTATGTCCTTGATCAATGTAGGTTGAAACCTTATGTTGGTAATCATACCTCCTTCTCCTTCTCTGTCAATATCAAGATTTAAATAAGAAAAATCTTCAATAAGACAAGTTATACCTTTCCTAAGGCTTTCTAGAGTTGCCATTGGTTTCCTGCTAAGAGCATCGGCTACAACATTAGCTTTTCCTGGATGATATTGGATAGTAAAGTCGAAGTACTTGAGATACTCCAACCATCTGTGTTGTCGCATAATCAATTCCTTCTGCGTAAAGAGGTATTTCAGACTTTTATGATCTGAAAATATGATGAATTTCTCCCCATAAAGTAGTGTCGTCAAATCTTCAACGCGAATATAACCGCAGCTAGTTCCAGATCATGCACATGGTAATTTTCTTCATGACGCTTTAATAGTCTTGATGAATGGAAAATGATCTTTCCATTTTGCATAAGGATGAATCCTAGGCCAATGCCAGACGCATCCGTATAGACTTCGAAGCCACCATCCTCTGTCGGTAGCATTAATATAGGTGCAGTGGTAATGTGTTCTTTAAGAGTAAGAAAACTCTCTTTGCAGTTCTTCGAC
This sequence comes from Amorphophallus konjac, assembly GCA_022559845.1. NCBI lineage: Eukaryota > Viridiplantae > Streptophyta > Magnoliopsida > Alismatales > Araceae > Amorphophallus > Amorphophallus konjac. Next base: position 313,885,706 of record CM040121.1, read on the forward strand.
CATATAAAAGGATTTTCGTTTCTTGTGAGTCTAGTCAAAGGAACGGCTATCTTGGAGAAATCTTTGATAAATCTCCTGTAATAACCAAGCAGACCTAGAAAACTTCTGACTTCAGACACTGTCGTTGGCCTACTCCAGTTCTTAACAGCTTCTATTTTAAAAGGGTTGACAATGATACCTTCCTTTGAAATAATATGGCCAAGGAAAGAGACCTCCTTTAGCCAGAACTCGCACTTACTAAGCTTTGCATAGAGTTTGTGCTCTCTTAGTGTTTGTAGGGCTATCCTTAAGTGCTCTTCATGATCCTCCTTTGTTTTGGAGTATATAAGAATATCATCTATGAAGACGACTACAAACTGGTCAAGATAAGGCTTGAAGACGATTATTCATGAGTTGCATAAATGTTGCCGGGGCATTAGTTAACCCGAACGGCATTACCACGAATTCATAGTGGCCATATCTGCTTTGAAAAGTAGTTTTGTGTATGTCTTCATCTTTGATCTTGAGCTGATGAAAACCTGACCTGAGGTCTATCTTGGAGAAATATTCTGCTCCTGAAATCTGATCAAAGAGCTCGTCGATACGCGGCAATGGATATTTGTTCTTAATTGTGAGTTGATTCAATCGTCGGTAGTCGATACATAGCATGAGGGATCCATCCTTCTTCTTGACAAATAGAATTGGCGCACCCCAAGGGGATGTGCTAGGTCAAATGAAACCCTTGTCTAATAACTCCTGTAGTTGTTTCTTCAATTCCTTGAGTTCTGTGGGGGACATCCTATAGGGAGCTATTGAAACAGGTGCTGCTCCGGGAATGAGTTCAATAAAGAAGTTTACTTCCCTTCCAGGTGATAAATCGGGCAAATCTAATGGAAATACATTGGGAAACTCTTTCACAATGGGAATATCTTCTAAGATGATCTCCTTGGACTCGGTAACGATTACGAAAGCAAGAAAAGCTTCACATCCTTGCGAAATAAGTTTGCAAGCATGAAGAGATGAAATAATGGTAGGATGCTTCCTATATTTAATACCAAGGAAGGAAAACCTTGGAAGACCTAGTTTTCGAAAAGAGATAATCTGGCTACGACAATTTATATAGGCGTCGTGGTCTACAAGCCAATCTACACCTAAAATGGCATCGTAGCCCTCCATGTCAAGGCATACGAGGTTTGCAGGAAGATTATGACCTTCTACCATTACCTCACTATCGGGGTAGTAGGTTGTAAGTTTGGTTCTGGGACCTAATGGTGTAGTGATTGCTAGGTGCGAAGGTAGAGGAACTGATGAAACATGTAAGGTTTTCGTGAAAGTAGTAGATATAAAGGAATGAGAAGCACCGGTATCAAATAGTATGAATACAGAATGAGAATAGATTTGGATAGTACCTTCCATTAGCCCATCATCCTTGGGCACTTCTTCATCTTCCATAATAGCATTGAGACGAGCCTGTCACTTACGTCCACCACCGGAAGATTATTCCTTCATAAGGGGGCAATCTGGCATGTGGTGCTCCCGACTCCCACAACGTAAACAAGCGCCGAGACGCTTCCAGTGCTCTTCGGCCGAATGACCGAACTTCTCGCAAAATGTGCAAGCCATCATGACTTGCTTTTCTTATTCTTTAACCTTCTTGTTCTTGTGGTAGCCACTACCACTCCCGTTCCGGGATCTCTTCTTGCTATCACGGGATTTGTAAGGTTCCATGATACTAAACTTTCCCTTCTTCTCATGCCGATCAGACCTTCGGCTCGGCTCTTCTCCTTTACCTTTTAATTTTTCGACCTTCTCTAAGGTCCTTTCACATAGATGCGCCCGTTAGACCATCTCCGCATAAGTACAAATATTCTGAGTCCCTAGTTGTTGAATAAAGCTGGGCCTCAAACCATCCATAAATCGGTTGGCTTTCAATAAGTTAGTACTAATCAGATGAGGAGCTTAAGGAGCCAGCCTAGAAAAGTTGAGTTCATACTCCGCTACTGACATCATGCCCTGGCGTAATGAAGCAAACTCCATAGCCTTGCTCTCCTTAACATGTTCGGAGAAGTACTTTGTTCGGAAGAGGGTAAAGAAACCTTCCCAAGTGTGGTGCATCTTGAGGCGGTGCAAGGATTGACTTCCACCATGCACGGGCATCTTTGTTGAGTTGGAACGTGGCAAGACGAACCTTCTCTTGGTCTGCATATTGCATAACTTCGAATATGCGATTCATTTCATCGATCCAATTCTTAGCTTCATCTGGATTAGAGGATCCCGAGAACTATAGAGGATTTAAGCTATAAAAATTACGGTGTAGGTCACCAGCTCTTGCCCCTGCGTCGGCTTGAGCCATATTCTGTAATGCTTGGGTGAGACGCGCAACGGTCTGTTGCATACCGTTCCAGTCAACACGATGAGCCATTATGAGTCAGGTACCTGAGAAGAATAATGAATTTGTTATTTCTAATAGAATGAGTGGGGTAAATTTTAGAAATAATTCTAATTACTATCTCATCCCGGGTTCTACCCAATTCTTTCATGGTTTTGGAAACTTCTTTCCTAATTTCATAGGTGTGGGTCCTTAAACCTTGGACTTAACCTATGACATGTCTTTTTCCCTAATGCTTCTAGTCCTAGGCTCTGATACCACTTTCATTGTCACGTCCCGAGATTATGCAGCGGAAACAATTGGGAACGTGAACAGTCCGCTAGTACGTCTCATGCAAGCAATATAATCAGAGCGGGAGTGTAGTACCCCAGAATTTATATATATAATTTTTGAATTATAGAATAGTTGATGGGAATCGACGCCGAGCATGTAATTTTTCTTTTACATTTATGTCCTTTTAGTTTGTGTTTATATCCTTGGGAAAGTATGTACTCAATTGTACGGCTTTGTAAGCCAATGCGTCATTCCCACGGATTGTGTGGGTTTCTATGTAATTTGTCAGTAGGACCAGCAAGGGGGCCCCCAGCCCTTTCCCATTGGTCCATGTCATCCATGTGGGGCTGGTCAACCATCCTAGGTGGCCATCTAGAAGGGTTGAATGCCATTTGACCACATGGGAGACAAGTGGCTTAATTAGTCCAAGGTGGGTTACCTACCTCACCTACCCATTCAACCCCATTAACCATGGTCAAGGGGGCGCCCCTCTCCCCTTAATATTTTATTATTTTTTGTGTGTTATTCACATCCAATCTAGGCCCTCCATTCCCCACTCCTAGATCTAATGGTGTAGATTAGATTTGACACATGGCATATAAAAGGTTATATTTTTCATTTGTTAGCATTAATGAAGAGAAAATTGTTGGAAAATCAAGAGTGTTCTTGAGCCCCTCCTCTCTCCCTCTGGTTTCTCTCCTCCAACCTCCAGTTCTAGAGTGATTTCTATCTTCTATCCCCTCCCCTCTATCTCCGGTGATCATCTGTGCCGCCGCCGCCGCCGTTCGTGCCGCCGTCGAACCGCCAACGAGCCACCGTCGAAGTTCTATCCTTGGCAGACAGAAGTCTCTTCTCGAAAATCCTGCTCTCAGCCACGGCCTCTTCTTGGTCTGCAATTTTTATGGTGTGTTCCCATCTTCCACCCCACCATCCACAAAAACATTCAGGTCCAAAATCCCTCGTTTAGTATTTTTCCATTTTCGTGCATCTTTCATTCCCAGATCTATTTTGTCTCTATCTACAGTGACAGCAGCCCTGTGTTTCTCACCTCCGACCCTATTTTTGATTTTTCCAAACCCTCCCAACTTTACTGGGAGTTCTTTCCATCATTCCCTACATCCACCATTTTTATTGATTTTTGATTCGTCATCTATCCATTTTTCAAAATTCGTGTTCTATCTCAGCTACAGTGCTTTCAGCCCATTTCTAGATCCGACCCACTATTAGAGAAAAACTCCTATCAATTCATAGTCACATCCAAACTTATCAAAACTAGTTTTGAAGTTTTCCTAGCTCAATTTCCCACAACTTTCATGAAGAGGTCGAAGTCTGAATCCAAGGGTTTCATAGCGGTCAAAGGTAGTTCTCAGAGAATAGCCCTGCAGATCTGAGTGTTCGGCTATTGTACAACATGAAGTTGTAAATTCATTAAAGCCTAGATCCGTGCAGAACCAGGCTAGATATCCTACTCTAGGTTGAAGGATTTGAAGTTAGCTTTCCAACGGTGCTAGTCTCGTGTCGATCCGACATCGGGGCTGATCGCAGCGCCCGTTCTCTCCGGGACGCGCGTTGAAAACCAGAAGTTGCAGATCCGTGGCCGGTTATTTCGACCGGTGCCGATCGGAGCCGCCCGGCGTCCGGCCGGCGAACCAGCGCGCCTCCACTCCAGAGAGCGCTCATCCAGGCATCCACCACCACAGCGGTGCCACCGGGTCCCACACGGCCCCTCCGGACAGCAAGTGGGCCCTACAGCCACAAGTTCGGGTGCTGCCGAAGAGATGCGAGAAGCCGCCCGTCAACCCAAATTCGGTCCTCACGGGCCCAGTTGTTTAGCCCCTTACCTCCCTGCGTGGAGTGGGCGATATTTCATTTCTGTCATCATTGTGTAATATTTATCCCGGGAGTATGAGTTTCGGCCGGGTCCGTCTTCCCCACGCCGAGCGCATGGAGGTATCGCATTCGCTCCCTTACTTGGCATTTTGCTTACTTCATAAATATTTGTTTATGCCGCTGCTAGAGAGCATGTGTAGGGATATCTAGCTCGCTTTGTCTATTCATTACCGCTGCTGCGAGAGAGTGCGAGACCATCCCGTGACCCGATCCGGGCACACGATAGAGCCGATCACCCTAGCTCATTGCCGGTTTTTCAACCGCGCACGTCCGACGCTTCCCTCGTTAAGGGACAGTCACGAGCTTGTCGTGTCCGTGGTCTCGTCCCGCATCAATTTGGTATCAGAGCGAGGTTGAGTCTAGGGTGTCAAAAAAAAAGGCGTCATTTACGTCTAGTCATTAGTCATTGTCTACGTCGTGTTTAGGGTCATCATTGTTTTAAAATAAAAAAAGTGTCTTTTGGGTCGCATTTGCATACCATTAGTCGGTATATAAAAAGGTGTTGTCCGAACGTTAGGCTATGCCTATCGGGAAGACCGCACACTTGCGCGAGTGATCTTCGGATCGATTAACTCCGCCACGTACCGAGTCTTGGTTTACGTCTAGGGTCCTTAGTGTGCATGCATTCCAAACTTGCATAGTCGGTCTAGTGTCTTGTCACCGTGTGTATGCATGTCCATATCCGCTACCCATGGCCGTTCCCCAAGACCATACATCCGAGTGGTCAACCTTTGTGGCCAAAGTCAATGTCCTCATGGACCGAGCCCTTGGTTTTACCCCTCTCACTATGAAAGTCGCTCTACCCAACGGGTCCACAACGGAACTCCATTTCACCGATAGGGAGTCGGATAATTGGGTTTCTCTTGACATCGTGGAGTCTCTCTCCAAGACAGGTGAGATTGTCCGCGATGGTGATTTTGCTTGTGTTGAGTTCTATAAGAGGATCGGCTCTGTTCTCTACACCGATGGCGCATGGTGCAGGATCGGCACACTTGCTGGTTCATGCATCATTTTAGGGCAAACGTGGTTAGGAGAACGAAGAGCCAATCTTGACTGGGGCAAGAGGACTTGCACCTTATACCCACCTTACCTACCCGGCAAGATCACCCTCACATGTCCAGCCACCCAACCCCAGCGGCCCACTCTACATTCGGAACCATTATGCTTGGAGCCGTCTCACCCCGAGCCACCCGTGTTTCTTACGGGAACGCTATACATCGCCGAGCCACTTTTTAGTTGGCTCAAGGATGGCTTGGTCCCACCTCCCTTTCCATCCATGGACCCCATCCTACCTATAGTGCCGGTCAACTCATTCCATACCACATTTCGATCTCGTCACCATGTTGATACGTTGGACGATCTTGTCATGGGATTAGATTCACAATGAGAGTTGACGCATCTTTTGGCCCGAGGCTTTGACCAACCCGCTAGTATTAGCTTCACCCATCCGGCCTTCGGGTCCATTACCTCCGAGTGCATCGTGGGTTGTGTCACCACGGAGGTCCTCTTACTCCTCCCCTTACCGGACGAGCCCGAATTCATACCCTTTTGTCCGAGGGAGGAATCATACTTCTTGCCTACGATCCCCGTCCCACCCGTTACAATTCAAGAAGGTGACTACCCACATCTTCAAACCTTCTACACGTGGGACCGTGACTTGTGGGAACCCACCACAAGGGGTCATACCTTCTTTGACCCTTTTGACCCCTTCACTATTAGGCTTCCCGAGTTACCACCCGTACTCCCCTTCTTCAAGGAAGCCCACTTTTATGCCCCTTCCCCTCGGGATGGTCCATCTACATCCACCAATCCCGACCCACCTACACCCGGCCCTTCTAAACCACCCGAGTCACCCATATACAAAAGACCATCCACGCATAACCACACCCGACGTATAGGTGTTCCCCATGCCATCCATTCCCAGTTGCATGACATGCATGCATGGCACATATTCGGGTGTCCTGGTCCGCCGTCACCCATGTACGGGTCGGACTAACATTAGGTGTGTCTAGGGTCATAGATGAGTCCGTGTGTTTTTTTTTCTTGTGTGGTTTGTTTTGTGTGGTTTGTTTGCATGGCTTGTGTGTCATTTGTTTATCTGCATGTGTCTTGTGCAAGCTCATCGATATCAGTCCCTTATGAGTGTGAAGCGAGTCGACTCACTCGATGAGTATGTGATCGGTTCTACATCTATACCCAGATCAGTCACCTACAGGGACTCAGTGGTGATTCCTAGTGAGTCTTCGAGCTGCTTCCTTCCCTTTTGAGAGTGCCCCACCCGGAGTGTCCACCTTCGGCCCATAGCAGTCCGCGCATATCGAGTATATATGGAATGAGCAGGTGACGATCACTCGGAGTGGAGCATACCCGCATTACTTGGCACGGTGACAGATCCGCCGGAGTACTCGAGCATCCATACCCCTACTAAACGGGGTCGAGTTCCTCCCACCCGGGGAGAGTTGATGGGAATCGACGTCGAGCATGTAATTTTTCTTTTACATTTATGTCCTTTTAGTTTGTGTTTATATCCTTGGGAAAGTATGTACGCAATTGTACGGCTTTGTAAGCCAATGCGTCATTCTCACGGATTGTGTGGGTTTCTATGTAATTTGTCAGTAGGACCAGCAAGGAGGCCCCCAGCCCTTTCACATTGGTCCATGTCATCCATGTGGGGCTGATCAACCATCCTAGGTGGCCATCTAGAAGGGTTGAATGCCATTTGACCACATGGGAGACAAGTGGCTTAATTAGTCCAAGGTGGGTTACCTACCTCACCTACCCATTCAACCCCATTAACCATGGTCAAGGGGGCGCCCCTCTCCCCTTAATATTTTATTATTTTTTGTGTGTTATTCACATCCAATCTAGGCCCTCCATTCCCCACTCCTAGATCTAATGGTGTAGATTAGATTTGACACATGGCATATAAAAGGTTGTATTTTCCATTTGTTAGCATTAATGAAGAGAAAATTGTTGGAAAATCAAGAGTGTTCTTGAGCCCCTCCTCTCTCCCTCTGGTTTCTCTCCTCCAACCTCCAGTTCTAGAGTGATTTCTATCTTCTATCCCCTCCCATCTATCTCCGGTGATCATCTGTGCCGCCGCCGCCGCCGTTCGTGCCGCCATCGGACCGCCAACGAGCCACCGTCGAAGTTCTGTCCTTGGCAGACAGAAGTCTCTTCTCGAAATTCCTGATCTCAGCCACGGCCTCGTCTTGGTCTGCAATTTTTATGGTGTGTTCCCATCTTCCACCCCACCATCCACAAAACAATTCAGGTCCAAAATCCCTCGTTTAGTATTTTTTCATTTTCGTGTATCTTTCATTCCCAGATCTGTTTTGTCTCTATCTACAGTGACAGCAGCCCTGTGTTTCTCACCTCCGGCCCTCTTTTTGATTTTTCCAAACCCTCCCAATTTTACTGGGAGTTCTGTCCATCATCTCCTACATTCACCATTTTTATTGATTTTTGATTCGCCATCTATCTAATTTTCAAAATTCGTGTTCTATCTCAGCTACAGTGCTTTCAGCCCATTTCCAGATCCGAGCCACTGTTAGAGAAAAACTCCTATCAATTCGTACCCACATCCAAACTTGTCCAACCTAGTTTTGCCGTTTTCCTAGCTCAATTTCCCACAATGTTCATGAAGAGGTCGAAGTCTGAATCCAAGGGTTTCATAGCGGTCAAAGGTAGTTCTCAGAGAATAGCCCTACAGATCTGAGTGTTCGGCTACTGTACAATAGGAAGTTGTAAATTCATTAAAGCCTAGATCCGTGCAGATCCAGGCCAGATATCCTAGCTTATGTTGAAGGATTTGAAGTTACCTTTCCAACGGCGCCAGTCTCGTGTCGATCCGACATCGGGGCTGATCGCAGCGCCCATTCTCGCCGAGACGCGCGCTGAAAACCAGAAGTTGCAGATCCGTGGCCGGTTATTCCGACGGGTGCCGATCAGAGCCGCCCGGCCTCTGGCCGGTGAACCAGCGCACCTCCACTCCAGGGAGCGCTCATCCAGGCATCCACCACCACAGCGGTGCCACCGGGTCCCACACGGCCCCTCCGGACAGCAAGTGGGCCCCACAGCCACAAGTTCGGGTGCTGTCGAAGAGACGCGAGAAGCCGCCCGTCAACCCGAATTCGGTCCTCCCAGGCCCAGTTGTGTAGTCCCTTACCTCCCTGCGTGGAGTGGGCGATATTTCATTACAATATTTATCTCGGGAGTACGAGTTTCGGCCGGGTCCGTCTTCCCCACGCCGAGCGCGTGGCGGTATCGCATTCGCTCCCTTACTTGGCATTTTGCTTACTTCATATATATTTATTTATGCCGCTGCTAGAGAGCATGTGTAGGGATATCTAGCTCGCTTTATCTATTCATTACCGCTGCTGCGAGAGAGTGCGAGACCGTCCCGTGACCCGATCCGGGCACACGAGAGAGCCGATCACCCTAGCTCATTGCCGGTTTCTCAACCGCGCACGTCCGACGCTTCCCTCGTTAAGGGATAGTCACCAGCTTGTCGTGTCCGTGGTCTCATCCCGCATCAATAGTTTTCTAGAAATTAGAATGTCCTAAATAAATTAATGAAGGATTATTAGATTAATAAGTCATTATATGGCTCAATTAGGCTAATTAGTTAACCTAGCCTATCTAATTATTATCCAAAAGGTTAATGGACTAAGCCCATTAAGTTTGGCCCATATTCTAGAAGGGTAATTGGCTTATTCACGTATTTTAAGGATAAATACTAATTATATAATATAATTATATGGATAAACGAATAAAAGAGTTTTATCAAATTGAAACTCTATATACGTTACATGTAACGGTCTATCGGGCGACCGCCACAGCCCTGTAACGCACCTAGACACGACTGTTACATCTTGTAGATTTCGTAAGGTGAGGAAATTACAAAAAGATTGGAACTTTGAAATCCTATCTACAAGAGATCGACTTAGAGAAGCTTATAACATTGCTAAGGACTCTTAGGGATTAGGTTCTGGCAGATTAAGGACTCTAGAATCGATCTAATCTCCAAACCCTAGCCAAAACCCTATAAATAGGACCTAGTTCTGAACTGAGCGACCCTTACTTTTGGCTCGTGAAGAATCAAGGTAAGGAGTCATAAATTCAGGTAAGTTCTTTAGAAGCTTTTATTTAGTATACTTTAGACTAATGGTTCTCCAAATTTTGTGCTAGGAGATCAAGCAACCAAGGTGATAGAAGCTTCCAAAGTTGCTGAGTCAACCTTAGCAACCCAGGAATCTGAACGCAAGTCCCCTGAAGATAAGGACATTAGGACGTGGTAATTAGAACTCAATCCTTTAGAACTTTTTGTTCCCAATAGTTTCATCTTTTTATCCTCAAAATTTCACATCCTTAGGTCAAGAGGCTGAGGAAATAGAGCAGATTGAAGTTGCTGATTTATCACAAGAAGTACAAGGGTCTAAGGGTAACACATAGCATTAAATTCGAAGTTTGAAGGTCTTAAAAGAGGTAGGTTATCTCATGATTGGCAAAAACAACTTATTAGGAATAAAAGCCCTCTGATTGTGCTCGATTTCATGCATTATAGACTAAGAATTTCATGATTTCATAGTTTTATACATTCATGCATTTCTTAGCCCTAAATGGAAATTTAAAAGATATTATCCTGTCTATTCAGTAAACCTATGCATATAGTTGGCCTATACTTCGTTATCATGACTTGGACAGTGATAATATGTTGATTTCCAGGCATGTTATGTTTTCATAAACCTTCACTTTAGTTTACTGCCAGCAGGTTCTCTGACGCACTAACGTGAGACCGTCACATGCATGTAACGGCCTTACGATAGACCGTCACATCCTGTTATGCTTTTATTTGTTCTATTGTCTCTGACGCACCCTAGCAGGAGCGTTACACCACTGTAACGGCCCCTCGATAAACTGTCACACACTGTAACGCACCGATCCTAGACCGTCAGACACCTGTGTTCTGTCAGCCCAAGGTAGAATAATAACCAGTTGAGTTTATTTATAAATAAGGTTAGATAGCTAAGTTTGGACCTATTATCATGACTTTGAGTTTAGTTTCTGATTCATAATCAAATTGCATGATTAATGTGTCTTAGGTTATTTTAAGTTATGCTAATTTCATTGGCTAAAACTCTATAATTTTGTATTCTAAATCATGATTTTCCAAAGTTGTATTGACGGAGTTTTATCTTGGTTTCATAATGTTACACATTCTTTCCTATCTATAGAGTCATTTCTTTAAGTATATGGCACATATTCCGGTATGTTGTCCATTAGTTCACTTTGCACTATAGGAACACTATTCTTGGACATAAGGACCTCTCTATTGGATAATCTTTCCAATGGAGTAGGAAATCTTGTTTCAAGGCCTCCGTAATTCTCCGTGAGCTTGGGATTCCCACTAGGACGTCGAGTTGGTTGCACCATTAAAGCCCATTGATTAGATTACACTATCGATGGTTTTGATTATCCGTAATGTAACGGCTCTATGTTGGACCGTCAGTCACAAGTAACGGCCCAATATACGACCGTCACTTTCCACTGAATCCGATTTCTTGATTCTTGATTCAGACTAATGTAACAGCCCAATACTGGAGCGTCACATCATGTAACGGCCCAGTACACGACCGTCACACTACTTGAGTATTTTAACCCAAGGATTGACCAAGGGTTGATATTCTAAGGTTTCTAGATGGACTATTAATGATCTAGAACTTATCATATTGATCAAGAAACCTAATATAATGAATGGAAGATAAAGAACGTATCGTTATGCTGCCGATTTATTTCCATAAGCATAACCTTGCTTAAGTCATTCTTGATTTCTCATGATTCTTATTGAAGCCTTCATTCATTGAATTATTGTTATCATGAGCTTATTGAACTTATTACATTCTTGGCCATATTTTATTGTTAACATACGTGGAAGTAACTTGATTTATACTTGAAGATGCGATCGAGCACTGATTGTGTTCAAGGGCTCTATGCTATTCCCCTCGGTTGATTGTCGGAAACATACTATTTTATAAACCATGGGGTATGATATTACTGGCGTCGCATTGCGCTGGGAGTACTTTGTCTATAAATAAGTGAAAATCCACGGCACGACATGACATTCTTGCTTGATATTCCACAGAAATTCACGAAGTACTTGCTCATAAGCAAAAGATACTAGAGTGATGATTATGTGGCTTACTAGTACATTCTTGATACATTCTTGTTCATGAAAGGCCAGTATCATGTTCTTGTTACATTCTTACTAGTTCGTATTTGTTCTCATTCTAACTTACTTGATCATCTTGTTACTTTGGTTTAATCGCATGATTGATCGTATTCGCATGATTTTTACCTCATTCTTTAGAGCTAAATTGTTAATTACTTTAATAGTGCCTTCATGTTGATGCGAAGATACCTATTGGGCAAGTGTGCTCATTACTTATTTCCAATCTTTTCAGGAGATGGAAGTGATTCGAATTCAGATTCGGGTTATACAAGTAGCGAGTCCGAGAGCGAATGAAAGTATTGTCAAGATGAGAGTGAAGACTTAGGAAGTCTAAATTGTTTAGATTGAGTCTATGTAATTTTCCTATTTCTTGAGTCTAGTGCATAATGGAAATTGAATTAGTGGTTGTACTTGATTATTATGAAATAAAGTTGAAGTTTGAATATATATATTGTGCAATTGCATCTTTATGTATGATTGTCTTGCGCTCTGATCGTTCTTGCTCGCAAGAGGCTTACCATGCCGGCTGTTCGCGCTCCCCGAGTTAGTCTTCTGCTGTAATAAAGGCTCGGGGCGTGACAGTTAAGTTGGTATGAGAGCCAAAGTCTCAAGACTTAGGAAGAAGAATCATGTCATAGGATAAGTCCAAGGTTTAAGGACCCCTACCTATAAACTAAGGAAGAAATTTTCATACCCATGTGAGAATTGGGTAGAGCCTGAGATAAGATAATTAATTAGCTTTAAAGTTATTTCTCCCAATTTCATGAGAAATAACAAGTTGTTATTTTTCTCTCAGGTACCTCATTTTAAAAATAGCTCATCGTGTAGATTGGGATGGTATACAACAAACAGTAGCCGACCTTACTCAGGCATTGCAAACCATAGCGCAAGGTGGCGCAGGGGCAAGGGCTGGTGACCTACATCGCAATTTCCAGAGTTTAAATCATCCGCGATTCTATGGTTCGTCTAATCCCCACGAGGCGGAGAACTGGATAGATGAAATGAATCGTATATTTGATGTCATCTAATGCACCGATCCGGAAAAGGTGCGTCTCGCAACCTTTCAACTCAACAAAGATGCTCGCACATGGTGGAAGTCGGTTCCGGCACCTCCGGCCAATGCACCTCATACATGGGATGGTTTTCTTACCCTGTTCCGTGCCAAGTACTTTTCTGAGCACGTAAAGGAACGAAAGGCTATGGAGTTCGCCACTCTTCGACAAGGAATGATGACGGTTGCCGAATATGAACTACAATTCTCAAGGCTTGCACCTTACGCACCGCATCTTATCAGCACCGATCTACTCAAGGCAAATCGGTTTATGGACGGATTACGACTCAGTTTCATTCAGCAGCTCGGGACCCAAAATATCCGTACTTATGTGGAGATGGTTCAGCGAGCATACCTATGTGAAAGGACCTTAGAGAAGGTCGAAAAATTGAAAGGGAAAGGAGAAGAATCAGGCTGACGCTCAGATCGGTGTTATAAGAAAGAGAAATTCAGCATCACGGACCCTTACAAAACCCATGATAGTAAGAAGAGATCCAGGAATGGGAATGGTGGAAGTTCCCATAAGCAAAAGAAAGTCAAGGAGGAGAAGGAGCAGGTCGCCACGGCTTGCACATTTTGTGAAAAATTTGGCCATTCGGCTGAGGAGTGTTGGAAGCATCTCGGTGCTTGTTTACGTTGTGGAAGCAGGGAGCATCGCATGTCGGAATGCCCCCTTATGAAGGACCAGTCATCCGGTGGAGGACGCAGGAGGCATGCTCGCCTCAATGCTGTTCTAGAAGAAGAGGAAGCGCCCAGGGATGATGGGCTTATGAAAGGTACTCTTCAAATTTATTCTCGGCCTGCATTTGTGCTATTTGATACGGGTGCCTCTCATTCTTTTATCTCCACTACTTTTGTTAAAACATTACCAATCGCATCAGTTCCCTTACCTTCAGATCTTGCTATTTCCACACCCCTAGGTTCTGGAACAAAGCTTACCGACTATTATCCTGATAGCGAAGTGATAGTAGAAGGTCATAATCTCCCCGCAAACCTAGTATGTCTTGACATGAAAGGTTATGATGCAATTTTAGGGGTAGATTGGCTTGTAGATCATGATGCTTATATCAATTGCCGAAATAGGATTATATCCTTTCAAAAGCCCGGTCTTCCAAGATTCTCTTTTCTTGGCATCAAGTACAAGAAGCATCCTACTATCATATCTTCTCTTCACGCTTGCAAACTTATCTCGCAAGGATGTGAAGCTTTTCTTGCTTTCGTAATTATCACCGAATCTAAGGAGATTATTTTAGCAGACATTCCTATTGTAAATGAGTTCCCCGATGTGTTTGCGTCCGAATTACCCAGTTTACCGCCCGAGAGGGAAGTGAACTTCACTATTGAACTCATTCCGGGAGTAGCACCTGTTTCTATAGCCCCTTACAGGATGTCCCCCACAGAACTCAAGGAATTGAAGAAGCAGTTGCAGGAACTCATGGACAAGGGTTTCATCAGACCTAGCACATCCCCTTGGGGTGCGTCGGTTCTATTTGTCAAGAAGAAGGATGGTTCTCTCAGGCTATGCATCGATTACCGGCGACTAAATCAACTCACAATTAAAAACAAGTATCCGTTGCCGCGTATTGATGAGCTCTTCGATCAGCTTTCGGGGGCAAAATATTTCTCTAAAATAGACCTCAGATCATGGTATCATCAGCTTAGAATTAAAGAAGAGGACATTTATAAAACAGCTTTTTGAAGTCGTTATGGCCACTATGAATTCATAGTGATGTCGTTTGGGTTAACTAATGCCCCAGCAGCATTCATGCAACTTATGAACAACGTCTTCCAGCCATATCTGGACTAGTTCATCGTCGTCTTCATTGATGACATCTTAATATATTCCAAGACGAAAGAGGAACATGAACAACATTTGAAAATAGCTTTACAAACACTTAGAGAACATAAACTTTATGCCAAACTCAATAAGTGTGAATTCTGGCTCGAGGAAGTCTCATTCCTAGGCCACATTATTTCAAAAGAAGGTATTACTATGGATCCTTCTAAGGTAGAATCTGTCAAGAATTGGAGTCGGCCAACGATTGTATCTGAAGTAAGAAGCTTTCTGGGTCTAGCTGGTTATTATAGAAGATTCATTAAAGACTTCTCAAAAATTACGGTTCCTTTAACTAGACTCACAAGAAAAGAAAATCATTTTGTCTGGTCAGAGGAATGTGAGAAGAGTTTCCAAACTCTTAAGAATCATCTTACAACAGCTCCTATTTTATCACTACCAATGGAGGGTGGTGGATTCGAAGTGTATACGGATGCGTCTGGCATTGGCTTAGGATGCATTCTCATGCAGAATGGAAAAGTAATCTGTTATTCTTCAAGGCAATTGAAACGGCACGAGGAAAACTATCCCGTACATGATCTGGAATTAGCAACGGTTATTTTCGCCTTGAAAATTTGGCGTCATTATCTTTATGGAGAAAAGTTAACGGTCTACTCGGACCACAAAAGCCTAAAATATTTATTATCTCAAAAGGAGCTTAACATGAGGCAGAGGAGGTGGTTAGAATATCTCAAAGACTTTGATTTTACTATTCAATATCATCCTGGCAAGACTAATGCTGTAGCAGATGCACTCAGCAGAAAACCAATAGGTATGCTATCAAGTCTTATGATAAGTGTAACTAACCTTGTTCCTCAATTTGCTCAGTTGAACTTAGATATTGAAATAAAGGAATAAGATTGTTTCATAGCAAATATCCGAGCTCAACCTACATTGATAGAAGATCTGGTCAAGCTGCAAAATGATGATCCTATATTACTGAAAACTAAAGCCAATATGGAATAAAGGCCGGATTTTTCTATTTCCAATGATGGAATATTGTTATTAAGGGCCGAATATGTGTACCAGATCATGAGGCTACGAAGAAACTAATCCTAGATGAAGCGCATAATTCCAAATACACAATTCATCCAGGAGGAACAAAGATGTATCAAGATCTCAAAAGAAATTTCTGGTGGCCCAATATGAAGAGAGAAATAGCTGATTTCGTATCTCGCTGTCTGACCTGCCAACAAGTAAAGGCAGAGCATTTTAGACTCGCAGGTAAATTACACCCCTTGAGTATTCCCAAATGGAAATGGGAGAGTATAGGGATGGACTTTATTATGGGTTTACCCCCGACCAGAGGTGGACACGATGGAATATGGGTAATCATAGACCGATTGACTAAATCCGCACACTTCATACCAATCGAGAGTCGATGGTCTGTGGATATTCTAGCAGCATTATACATAAAGGAGATTGTCAAACTACATGGTGTCCCCGTCACTATTATATCCGATAGAGATCCTTAATTTACATCACAATTCTGGAAGGGTCTACAACATTCACTAGGGACTAGATTGAATTTCAGCACAGCTTTTCATCCACAAACAGATGGTCAAATGGAAAGAACGAATCAGGTAGTAGAAGATATGCTCAGGGCTTGTGCTATCGACTTTGGAGGTAGTTGGCATGATCACTTGCCCCTAGTAGAGTTTGCATATAACAATAGCTATCAGGCTAGCATACGAATGACACCTTTCGAAGCTTTATATGAAAAAAGTTGTCGATCACCAATATGCTGGAATGAAATAGGGGGAAAGCAATTTCTAGGCCTCGACCTTATAAGGGATTCTACCGAGAAGATCAAGCTCATTCAAGAAAGAATGAAAATGGCACAAGATAGGCAAAAGTCTTATGCTGACAATCAAAGACGTGACTTGGAGTTTCAGGTAGGAGATCATGTATATTTAAAGGTTTCTCCAGGTTGTGGTATTCGAAGATTTGGCATTAAAGGAAAGCTAACTCCAAGATTCATTGGCCCATTTGAAATTCTTGAACGGATTGATGAAGTGACTTATAAACTGGCTTTACCTCAATAATTAGCAGGAGTTCATGACGTATTTCACGTCTCTATGCTGAAGAAGTATGTATATGATCCTGACCATATTATCACTTATGACAATGTGGAGATTCAGAAGGATATGGCGTTCGAGCAAACGCCAATAAAGATTCTGGAACGAGAAGTGCGTCAACTACGAAATAAAGTTATTCCTATGGTCAAGATTCAATGGAAGAAAACATGGCCATATGAAGCAACTTGGGAAACCGAAGCAGCCATGCGGAAAAGATTTCCAGAATTATTTAACTGTAAGTACACTCTCCGAAATCCATATATTGAATTTGGGGACCAAATTCTTCTAAGTGGGGGAGGGTGTAGTACCCCAGAATATATATATATAATTTTTGAATTATAAAATAGTTTTCTGGAAATTATAAAGTCCTAAATAAATTAATGAAGGATTATTAGATTAATAAGTCATTATAAGGCTCAATTAGGCTAATTAGTTAACCTAGCCTATCTAATTATTATCCAAAAGGTTAATGGACTAAGCCCATTAAGTTTGGCCCATATTCTAGAAGGGTAATTGGCTTATTCACGTAGTTTAAGGATAAATACTAATTATATAAGATAATTATATGGATAAACGAATAAAAGAGTTTTATCAAATTGAAACTGTATATACGTTACATGTAACGGTCTATCGGGCGACCGCCACAGCCCTGTAACGCACCTAGACACGACCGTTACATCCTGCAGATTCCGTAAGGTGAGGAAATTGTAAAAAGATTGGAACTTTGAAATCCTATCTACAAGAGATCAACTTATGGAAGCTTATAATATTGCTAAGGACTCTTAGGGATTAGGTTCTGGCAGATTAAGGACTCTAGAATCGATCTAATCTCCATACCCTAGCCAAAACCCTATAAATAGGACCTAGTTCTGAACTGAGCGACCCTTACTTTTGGCTCGTGAAGAATCAAGGTAAGGAGTCATAAATTCGGGTAAGTTCTTTAGAAGCTTTTGTTTAGTATACTTTAGACAAATGGTTCTCCAAATTTCGTGCTAGGAGATCAAGCAACCAAGGAGATAGAAGCTTCCAAAGTTGCTGATTCAACCTTAGCAACCCAGGAATCTGAACGCAAGTCCCCTGAAGATCAGGACATTACGACGTGGTAATTAGAACTCAATCCTTTAGAACTTTTTGTTCCCAATAGTTTCATCTTTTTATCCTCAAAATTTCACATCCTTAGGTCAAGAGGCTGAGGAAATAGAGCAGATTGAAGTTGCTGATTTATCACAAGAAGTACAAGGGTCTAAGGGTAACACCTAGCATTAAATTCGAAGTTTGAAGGTCTTAAAAGAGGTAGGTTATCTCATGATTGGCAAAAACAACTTATTAGGAATAAAAGCCCTCTGATTGTGCTCGATTTCATGCATTATAGACTAAGAATTTCATGATTTCATAGTTTTATACATTCATGCATTTCTTAGCCCTAAATGGAAATTTAAAAGATATTATCCTGTCTATTCAGTAAACCTATGCATATAGTTGGCCTATACTTTGTTATCATGACTTGGACAGTGATAATATGTTGATTTCCAGGCATGTTATGTTTTCATAAACCTTCATTTTAGTTTACTGCCAACAGGTTCTCTTTCGCACTAACGTGAGACCGTCACATACATGTAACGGTCTTACGATAGATCGTCACATCCTGTTATGCTTTTATTTGTTCTATTGTCTCTGACGCACCCTAGCAGGAGCGTTACACCACTGTAACGGCCCCTCGATAAACCGTCACACACTGTAACGCACCTATCCTAGACCGTCAGACACCTGTGTTCTGTCAGCCCAAGGCAGAATAATAACCAGTTAAGTTTATTTATAAATAAGCTTAGCTAGCTAAGTTTGGACCTATTATCATGACTTTGAGTTTAGTTTTTGATTCATAATCAAATTGCATGATTAATGTGTCTTAGGTTATTTTAAGTTATGCTAATTTCATTGGCTAAAACTCTATAGTTTTGTATTCTAAATCATGATTTTCCAAAGTTGTATTGACGGAGTTTTATCTTGGTTTCATAATGTTACACATTCTTTCCTATCTATAGAGTCATTTCTTTAAGTATATGGCACATATTCCGATATGTTGTCCATTAGTTCACTTTGTACTATAGGAACACTATTCTTGGACATGAGGACCTCTCTATTGGATATTCTTTCCAATGGACTAGGAAATCTTGTTTCAAGGCCTCCGTAATTCTCCACGAGCCTGGGATTCCCACTAGGACGCCGAGTTAGTTGTACCATTAAAGCCCATTAATTAGATTACACTATCAATGATTTTGGTTATCAATAATGTAACGGCTCTATGTTGGACCGTCAGGCACAAGTAACGGCCCAATATATGACCGTCACATTCCACTGAGTCTGATTTCTTGGTTCTGGATTCAGACTAATGTAACGGCCCAATACTGGAGCGTCACATCATGTAACGGCCCAGTACACGACCGTCACACTACTTGAGTATTTTAACCCAAGGATTGACCAAGGGTTGATATTCCAAGGTTTCTAGATGGACTATTAATGATCTAGAACTTATCATATTGATCAAGAAACCTAATATAATGAATGGAAGATAAAGAACGTATCGTTATGCTGCCGATTTATTTCCATAAGCATAACCTTGCTTAAGTCATTCTTGATTTCTCATGATTCTTTTTGAAGCCTTCATTCATTGAATTATTGTTATCATGAGCTTATTGAACTTATTACATTCTTGGCCATATTTTATTGTTAACATGCGTGGAAGTAACTTGATTTATACTTGAAGATGCGATCGAGCACTGATTGTGTTCAAGGGCTCTATGCTAGTCCCCTCGGCTGATTGTCGGAAACATACTATTTTATAAACCATGGGGTATGATGCTACTTGCGTCGCATTGCGTTGGGAGTACTTTCTCTATAAATAAGTGAAAATCCACGGCACGACATGACATTCTTGTACATGACTTTCTTGCTTGATACTCCACAGAAATTCATGAAGTAATTGCTCATAAGCAAAAGATACTAGAGTGATGATTATGTGGCTTACTAGTACATTCTTGATACATTCTTGTTCATGAAAGGCCAATATCATGTTCTTGTTACATTCTTACTAGTTCGTATTTGTTCTCATTCTAACTTACTTGATCATCTTGTTACTTTGGTTTAATCCCATGATTGATCGCATTCGTATGATTTTTTCCTCATTCTTTAGAGCTAAATTGTTAATTACTTTAATAGTGCCTTCATGCTGATGCGAAGATACCTACTAGGCAAGTGTGCTCATTACCTATTTCTAATCTTTTCAGGAGATGGAAGTGATTCGAATTCGGATTCGGGTTATACAAGTAGCGGATCCGAGAGCGAATGAAAGTATTGTCAAGATGAGAGTGAAGACTTAAGGAGTCTAAATTGTTTAGATTGAGTCTATGTAATTTTCCTATTTCTTGAGTCTAGTGCATAATGGAAATTGAATTAGTGGTTGTACTTGATTATTATGAAATAAAGTTGAAGTTTGAATATATATATTGTGCAATTGCATCTTTATGTGTGATTGTCTTGCGCTCTGATCGTTCTTGTTCACAAGAGGCTTACCATGCCGGCTGTTCGCACTCCCCGAGTTAGTCTTCCGCTGTAATAAAGGCTCGAGGTGTGATAGGGAGACAATGACATAGAAGTAATTGTACAAGTAATTCACTAAAACATTCAACTTTATTTCTTTATCAAATAATCTCAAAGTACATAAGATCTTGACTCTCTTTACTAAACTCAAGAAAATAAAGATTACATCACGACTCGACTAAACATTTGATAACTAAGGCTTCTCTCGAATCGTTGGACCTTCAATCGCTTTCGGACCCATTACTTGTATAATCCGAATCCGATTCACTTGTACTTCATGAAACATTGAAAAAATAGGTAATGAGCACACTTGCCCAGTAGGTATCTTCGTATCAACATGAAGGCAAATTTAAGTGATTATCATTTTAGCTCTAAAGAACTAGATAAATCATGCAGATACGATGAAATATGTGAATAAAACCAAGTAACAAGATATGTCCATGTACGAGATACAAGACTATGATTGATCAAGTATATAACAAGAATGTAAATTTGACCTTTTTCATGAATGAGAAGGTAATACGAATGTACTTTTCATAACTATAAAGTCTATGCACTAGAAAGTCATGTAACAAGCAAGAAAGTACTCTTCACTTAGTAGCAAGTACTTCGTGAATTTACATGGATCTTTACTCATGTCTCGTGGATTTTCACTTATTTATAAAGAAAGTACTCCCAGTGCAATGCGACGCCAGTAGCATCATACCCCATGGTTTACAATATGTTTTCGACAATCAGTCGAGGGGACTAGCATAGAGCCCTTGAACACAATCAGTGCTCGAACTGCATCTTCAAGTATAAATCAAGCTACTTCTACATTTATAACAATAATGTGGCCAATAATGTACAAGTTCAATAATAATTCCCTGATAAGGTAACCAAGGTATAGAACATACCAATAATTGATTATGAGAATTCAAGAAAACGTTTTAATAACTAGGTCATGCTATGGAGAAAATTTGGTAGCATAACGGTACATTCCTTATCTTTCATATTTTTAACATTGACTTGTTAACATAGGTTTATAGTCCAGATAATTCTAAGACTATCCATGAACTCAAGAAAACCAACCCTAAAGGTAAAACATTGGGTTAGACTCAATCAGTAACCAAGCGGTCTAGTGTAGGACCGTTTGATACAGAAAGTGATCTAGTCTTGGACCGTTTCCATAAGATAGAATCGTCATATGAGAAAAACCATCTAGAGCTTCGCGGTCTAGTGGGTGGCCATTTAGTATCCGTTAGCGGTCTAGTGAATGGCCGCTAGCAGACTCTAGCGGTCAACCAGATGGCCGCTAAGGTCCAGAATACACAAAACACCGGTAAAGTGCTTTCTAGTCAATTGGGTTTTAATGGTACAACCAGCTCGGCATCCTAGTGGGAATCCTATGCTCGCGGAGTCTTTATGGAGGCCTTGAAACAAGATTTCCTAGTCTATTGGAAGGAATATCCAATGGAGAGGTTATCAAGTACAAGATTGTGTACTTAATGTGCAAAAAGTGTAACAAATGATAACATACCGGAATATGTGCCATGTACTTAAGAAGAATGACTCTAGAAGAGAGAGAATCATGATAAAATAGTGATCAGTTAAATAATGAATCCTCTGTCATTTGAAACATATATTTATTACAAGAGTATATGATTTTGGTCATAAATTAACATAAGTTAAAATAATACCAATGTGCACAAAACATGAAATCTACTATGATGAACAATAGAATTAACTAAGTATATAAAACTAGTGCTCAAACCAGGAATAAAACTTAGTTAACTAGGCTTATCATACATCAATTGAGGCTAATCTGCAATATTTTCAAGTTAACAATATTATAGAAATCAAAAATCAAAAACTGTCTAGTGTAGGACCATTTCACTGTGTCAAATGGTCTATCGTACGACCGGTACGATTTCTGGCGATCTACAGGAAGACCGTTTCTTCCTGTGTTACAGAAAACTTAATAATAATAAGAGAAAATACTAATCCAAGACATATCATGCCTGTAAATCAACATATATTAACTCTATAGCATGATAGAACAAGGATAGGCCAATCAATATGCGTGGGTTTTTGTAATGAACAAGAGAATTTCCTTTTAACTTCAATTAGGGAAAAGAATTATGCATGCAGAGTATACTAGATGCTTAGTCTCAAATAAATCATAAAATTCTCGGTGTACAATGCATGAAATCAATTAAAAACAGAGGGCTTTTATTTCTGACATAAAGTTTAAGCCTTTCATGAGATAACCTACCTTAATTAGTGCTCCTAAACTGCCAATTTCTGACTAGAAGTAAGCCCTAGTTCTGCACGTCCTGTGCTAAACCAGCAACTTCATGCCCTTGTATCTCCATATTCTCTTAGCCTAAGGACGCAAAATTTTGAGAGTAAGAAGAGGGTACTAAAAGGAACAATTTCTTATAAATAACCTCTATCTAATTACCTCGTTTAGGGCTTCTATTTTCCTGATCTTCTTGGGATGGTCGCACTATTTCTTGAGTTTCTTTCACCGAACCAGTGTCTTTGCAGGCTTCTATCTCCCCGTAGGCTTGATCTCCTAGAACGAAATTTTGAGGAAGTTAGACCTTAGTATTATGAACAAAATATTCTAAAGAACTTACCTTTAATTCTGCCTCCTTACCTTAGTTCCACGCAAGCCAAAAGTAAGGGTCGCACTGCTTGGTCTTGGGATCTATTTTTAGGTTTAGCTAGGGTTTTGAGGATTAGAATGAACTTAGAGTCCTAATTAGGTATCCAATTTGATTTTCTAGCCTTCTAGACTTATCTGACTAGTAGATAGCATCGATCCTAGGCGATTTAGATGCCAAAGTTCCAAGCTTTTCACGTTTCCTTTCACTCACGGAATCTGCAGAGCCTACCGGTCTAATGCTAGACCGTTTTCCTTGGCTATGCGGTCTCACGATAGACCATTTTCCATGTTAGGCGCCGAATTTGAACTGTTTTAAACTCTTCTCCCTATTATCCATTTATTTATCCTATTTATCCACTTAAATTCTGAATTTCTAGAAATTAAGCTTCTAGAATATGGGCCAACTCTTTTGGGCTTGGGTTTTAGGTCCTTTGGGTTCAACTAAATGGGCCTAATCTATTTATTAGTAGAGGGCCTTTACTTAATGAGACTTAATTAATAGTAATTCATTTAGTAGCTCATTTAAATGTTTAATAATTCTATTTAAATCTAGAAATTTTCAAGAAAATTCTTGGGCGTTACAGTTTCTACCACCTCGTTTCTCTGCTTAGCTACGCCGGCCAAAGCTCGCTGCCATATGATCCCGCTATCCTGATCTCTCAGCTTGACCATTTCGGCCAAAACCTGCTGCCCTATGTTTCTATCGTTCTGCCTCTCGGCCTAGCCATCCCGATCTAGGCCCGCTTTCATGTACTCCATATCTCCTATCCTACTTCTCTGGCTTAGCCATGCCAGCCAAAGCTTGCTTTCACTTGTTTAAAGTCATCTTATCCTTTAGCTTAGCCATTCCGACTAAAGCCCACTATCGAGACCAATCCGTCTGTCCCACCAAAATAACCAATACAATGCGACGGCTCAGGCCTTTGGCCAAAGTTTGCTTTCCCACTTGCCCTTTGGCTTGTACTGCCAGCTTTCCCGTATCTCTTGGCTTTTGCAGCCTTCTGCCTCAATCGCTCTGGCTTCTATATCCTACTACCCAATGGTCTTCGGCTCTTATAGCCTGCTTCCCGATTACCCTTTGGCTTTTATAGCCTGCTCCCCAATCATCTCTTGGCTTTTCGGACTGTCTCCAATTATCTTTTGGCTTTCACGACCTACTCCCCCAGTTATCCCGTAGTTTCTACAGCCTACTACCCATCTTCTTGGCTTTTACAGCTTGGTCCCCAAGATCTTTTGGCTCCTGTAGCCCACTTCCCAATGTCCTTCGGGCTCTTACAGCCTACTCTCCACTATCCTTTGGCCATTTATGGCTTGCTTCCGATACCCCTTTGGCTTTATAGCCTGCTGCCCTAGTATCCTTTGATTTTATAGCCCGCTTCCTTAATGTCCCTGTGGCCTTATAGCCTGCTGCCATAATATCTTTTGGCCTTTCGCGGCCTGCTTCCAATATCCTTTTGGCTCCATAGCCCACTCCCCTAAATATCCTTCGGCTCGATGGCCTACTTTCCGCTAGCTGTTGGCTTTATGGCCCATTTTCCCAATATGCATCGGCCTCTACGGCCTGCTTCCCAGTACTTGTCAGCTTCTACAGCTTGCACTCCCACTATCCTCGGCTCTCATAGCCTGCTCCCACAACTCTCGGCCCGCAAAGCCCGCTTTCCAAGATCCTTTGTCTTATCCAGCCTACTATCTCAATTTCCTATGGCTCATATGCCTCGTTATCCCAATATCTTTTGCTTATACAGCACACTATCCAACACCCTTCGCCTTAGCCATTTCAGCCAAAGCCCACGGCTAGGGCTAATCCATCTATCCCACTGTGATCCCCAATACCGACTTTATAGCCTGCTTCCAACGTCCTTCGGCGTTATAGCCTCCTGCCAATATTCTTCAATTGTCACTGCATACTTTCCTAACACCCTTTGGTGTTATAAGCCTGCTTCCCAATGTCTGTCGGCTCTATAGCCTGTTTCCCATATCCTTCGACCTTATAAGCCTGCTTCCCATATCTTTTGACCTTCATAGCCCACTTTCCAATATCTTTTGGCTCCATGGCCTGCTTCAGATATCCTTCGGCTTTTATAGCCTACTTTCCTGATATCCTTCGGCCTACCCGGCTCGCTGCTCCGATGATGGCTTATAGCCTGCTTTCCCGTTGCCTTTTGGCCTACACCGGCTTGCTTCCTCCATGTATGATGGCTTACATAGTCTGCTTTCCTTATGATATCCTTTAGCTTACATAGCTCACTTCCCTGATGTAGGCTAATATAGCCTACTTTCCCGCTACTCTTCAGCTTTTATAGCCCGCTTCGCCGATGTTGGCTTATATAGCCTGCTTTCCTACTGCCCTTTGGCTTTTATATCCTGCTTCCCTGATATTGGTTCATATATCCTACTTTCCTATTACCCTTTGGCTTTTACAGCCTACTTCCCCGATGTTGGCTTACCCAGCCTGCTTTCCTACTACCCTTTGGCCTACTCGGCCTGCTTCCCTATTGTCGGCTCTTGTATCCTACTTTCCCGCTGCCCTTTGGCCTACTTTCTCGATGTTGGCTCTTGTAGCCTGCTTTCCCGCTGCCCTTGGGCATACTCGGCATGCTTCCCTATTTTCGACTCTTCTAGCTTGCTTCCCTGTTGTCGGCCCTCGTAGCCTACTTTCCTGTTATTGACTTATACAACCCGCTATCCTGTTATCCTTTGGCTTGTACAGCCTGCTTGCCTAGCTTAACTCCCCTAATTTTGGCGTACGAGTCCTCTTCCCGGATATCAACACATAAAACCTTTCCCCCCTTGTTTTTGCATTGGTTTTATACATATATGATATACATACGTAACAATGATAAACGTTGCATGCTTTCAATGTTGAATGCCTAGTTACCCTGCTTGCATGCTTGTTCATAATATAGAATAATACCCTTCCTTGAAATTTTCTAGGACCGTGTTTCCTTGGTAAATAATGCTGCCCCGATTCCGGATGCATGTGTGCTATAGCATATGCTAAGGGGGGAACCCAATTACGGTGGGTGCACACGTTAAGGGGACGATTCATGGCCAAGTGGTTAGCCTAGCTCATGAGACATACTCGAGACAAATTAACTCCCACACTTTGCACATAATGTGTTCGATGGTCTTCAACCATAGGGATTGCCCAACCTTCTTCCTAGCATTCTAAGGATGCTTAAATTCCTGCACTCGCGTGAAAGGTAATCGCGAGAAAAAAGTTGCCTGCCCCCTTTCAAAAAAAAAGACAGGAAAACATGAATCCAAGTAGCCGAGAATCTCCACTGAAATAAATGAGGAGACTCGTGCGAAATGGTGAAGCGAATTCTGATAAGGACAAATCCTAGTAGCCGGGAATCCCCATTGAGATACATGAGGAGACTCGTGTCGAACGGTGAAATTCGCTGCAAAAATAAATAAGGGGGCTATGCGAAGCTACCAAAAGTCGAAAGCCTAAAACGCATGTGTAGGCACCAAAGTAATCCTCGAGTGTTACTTGGAAAGCCTACATATCCCTATGTTTAGGGCCCTTTACTTACATACTTGCACTTGCACACCACATAGAATTGTCTCGGGTGAAGATTGTGAATTTAAGCTATACATGCAGACCATGCGATATCCTCTTGACGGGTGCACCACCCCTTAGTTGTGCTTCGTGGTCCGCACCATATTTGTGAAGTACGGGCGATGTCCCTATCCCATCCCTGATAGAGGGAAGCTACCCTATATGTATATTTATGCTATGCTTGCTATGATGGATGCATGCATGCTTGAATGATAAACATGATGATGACAAAAACTCTCCCAATTATGGCTATCGCAGCCTACTCTCCTAGTCGTGGCTCGTAAAGTCGGTTTTCCTCGACTCTGTCCCTCGTGGCCTGCTTTCCCAACTTCGGCTCTCAAAGCCCGCTACCTTAATCTTGGCTCTCATGGCTTGCTTCCCCCCAACTTCATCTTTTATAGACTGTTCTCCAACTTCAGCTCGTAAAGCCTACTTTCCTAAGTTCGGCTCTCAAAGCCCGCTGCCCCGATCTTGGCTCTCGTAGCCTGCCTTCCTGATTTTGGCTCTTGCAGCCTGATATCTTAGTTTTGGCTCTCGTAGCCTGATATCTTGACTTCGACTTTGTAAGGCCTGCTTTCTCAGCTTCAGCTCTTAGAGTCTACTCTCAGCTTTGGCTTTTATAGCCTACTTTCTTAGTTTCGGCCCTGTCTGACTTAAAGCCTGCTCTTAACTTCGACTTTTTTAGCTTGCTCTCTTAATCTCGGCTCTTAAAGTCCGCTCCACCATTGTTGGCTGTTGTAGCCTGCCCGCTCTCTCCTAATTTCAGTCCATGAACCCACTCTCCTTATCATGATAACGAATCCCTCAAACGGGCTGCATCGGCAGGCCCCGCTCCTTCGTCCCTCACTCGCGCCACCTGCGGGTGGGGGGCATTTGTGGACACCAAAATTTTCATGTCTAGTTATATATATATATATATATATATATATATGGGGGAATAAATAAAAGAAAAGAAAAAAAACAAGAAGAGGGGGAGGGTCAGCCGGATCGGTTAATCGAACTCCACGGTCAGTCGACCGATCCTGGCAAGACGCATATCCAGTGGGCCGTTTCCAGCCCTAATCCGATGGGCCGGTTCGGTCAACTGAACTCCAAGTTCGGTCGATCGACTCTGGTGGAATCCTTCACGAACTGGTGGCCCCTTTTGCTTTCATATTTGGTGGCCCCTTTTGCTTTTATATCCGGTGGCTATCCCCTCCACCGGATGACCCTCGCTTCTTGCCGCACTTAACCGCCAAAGCTGTCCACCATCCAAGCTCGCTCCTCCCACTGCTCCCCCATCCTCACTCCACTTTAAACTACGCATCTCCCTCATTTGCCCCTTTTAGCCTCCCTCATCCGGTGGCTCCTGCGCGGCCCCCATCCGGTGGCTCCTTCACACGCGTCATCCGGTGGCTCGCTAACCCTGTTAAATGGTGACGCCCCCACGCACCTATCCGGTGGTGCCTCCCGCCGCGCTCATCCAGTGGTGATACCCCACGAACCCCCCTCATCCGGTGGCACATATTGAATAAAAATATGATGAATTCATTTCTTATCTGCATGCATTGATGTTTTGACACTTAATTGAGCTTCAACTGGTTGCATCTTGCATGTTCTGAAACTGTTATGCATTTCCATGCATGATTTCATGGTATATCAAATGGTTTAGCTCTAAAGGACAGATTAAGTCTGTCTGAAAGTTCTAACCATGTGTGAGATGGTCTCTAGACCAAGTTCTCCACCTAGTACCATGGATCAAATGTGCACGTAGAGAAGTTTAGAAACTCATGAGCATACTCTGCATATCTGTGCATATGTGAAAATAAAAAAGAATTGGATATTTTTCACTAAAAATCAGAATTGTCCGTACTTGATGTTTACATTTGTCATTTGCATTTACTTGATATTTGTCATAATGCAAAGACACTGAAAATAAATTGCTCCTCTCAAAAATCTGAATTGCCTTAATTTCATGGTTGTTTGATGACTTGATGCATATAAGGCTCGTATAAACATACTCATACTCAACAAAATTGTCATGCATACAGGAATGTATTTAATCTAATCTTGTCATGCATGACCCAGTGGTATATTAAATGATATTGGGAGAAGGGCAGATGTCACGCCCCGAGCGCGGAAGATACTCGAGGTCGTGGCCAGCTTATATATAACCGTTCAATCAGAGCAGTATACATAAATTTTTTTTTTGACAAAAGACAGAGTGTGCAATTTATCTAAATCATAACTAAGATTAAATTCCCAAAATAATACCAATGTCCAAGATGACAATTATCTAATTGACCAAATGGTAATAATTCTACTCTATGATATTCCTTATTCAAATCCAATACCAGGTTACAAGCCTTAACAAGCTTCAATCAACTATACTGATATAATTTGGAAATACAAAAAGGGGACTCAAGAAAATCAGAAGGCACGACTAGCTGACAATAGACGATTGGTGACACTAGCACTCATCACTCGGTCTCATT
Source organism: Amorphophallus konjac (assembly GCA_022559845.1). NCBI lineage: Eukaryota > Viridiplantae > Streptophyta > Magnoliopsida > Alismatales > Araceae > Amorphophallus > Amorphophallus konjac. The sequence continues at coordinate 313,914,717 of CM040121.1, forward strand.
CCCATCTGTATGGTGGTCACTATTCATATCTCCTGAAAAATGTTAGAATAAACTGGATGAGCGAATCGCTCAGTAGGATTTATATCTCAAGTTCTAACAATCTTTAAGTTAATTACAAGTTCATGCAGTATAATGATGCATGTTGGATCGAGCAAGAATATCAAGAATTGTACCAAAAGAGTATAACATGAACATCAATAAGATGTATTAATAAGGGACTAGCAAGTAATTTGCAAGTATATATACAGTGGGATGCTTGGTGGCACTGTGGGATGCTTGGTTAGTTGGTGGGGTCTTAAGGGAGATATATCTAAGTATATCTATGTGTATACAGTGGGATGCTTGGTGGCACTGTGGCTAAGGAAAATGACGACCTTGTATAGAGTCACTATTTCATGTGAATAGTCTTTTAGGAAGCCCCATTACGTATGATGACTTTAATTGTTGCATATATATATAATGGCCCTCAATGGATATTCTAACTTTTTATTTGGCCTTCTTATAGAGTTATCTTCTTATAGAGTTATCTAAGGTTTTATTTACTTGGGAAAAAGTATATTTCCTTATCATTTTTCTCCGGGGTGCTACACCCTTCCCCACTTAAAAGAATTTGGTCCCCAAATTCAATTGCATATACGGAGGCATGGGGGAGGTACTTACAGACTAGAATAGTTCTGGAAATCTCTTTCTCATAGACTCTTTGGTTTCCCACGCAGCTTCTTGTTCTAAGCATCGATTCCATTGAATTTTCATCATAGGGATCGTCTTGTTCCTTAGAACTCGGACTTCTCGGTCGAGGATCTTCATTGGCTTATGCTCATAGGTAAGGTCCTTCTGTATCACCAGGTCAGTGTGGTCGATAACGTGGAGAGAATCGTGCACTTACTTCTTCAGTATAGAAATATGGAATACATTGTGCACCTCTGATAACTGTGGATGCAAGGCAATGCGGTAAGCTACCTCGCCTACTCTTTCCAATACCTCTAATGGGCCAATAAATCTCGGTGTAAGTTTTCCCTTAACATCGAATCTTCTAATGCCTCGGCCGGGAGAGACCTTAAGGAAAATATGGTCTCCAACTTGGAATTCCAGATCTCTTCTCCTATTATCAGCATATGACTTCTGCCTAGACTGTGCTATCTTTAGCCTTTCCCGAATGGGGTGTATCTTTTCAGTTGAGTCTCTCACCATATCTGGGCCTAGGATTTACTTTTCACGAACTTCATCCTAGCATATTGGAGATCGACAACTTCTACCATAGAGTGCCTCGAAAGGTGCCATTTGGATACTAGCTTGATAGCTATTATTATATGCAAATTCGGCCAGGGGTAAGTGGTCATGCCAACTACCGCCAAAATCTATAATGCAGGCCCTTAACATGTCTTCAACAACTTGATTTGTCCTTTCTGTCTATCCATCTGTAGCAACCCTGATAAATAAAATAAATCAAAATGGATTAAAAGATTTAGTAAATAAACGAAAGAGCTTGGAACAAAAATAATTAAACCCTGATGAAAATAACGCCTTAGATATAGGCGCTACTTTACAAGAAAACGCCCTCACCTAAGGCGTGAATTAAAGAAAGGACGCCCAAATAATAAGGCGTCAAATTTCAAACGACCAAAAATAAATAAAAAGGGCAGGTTTGCATAACGTCCTTTGAATGGACGCGTTTCAACAAGAAACGACGCTTGACCAGGCGTCAATTTAAATTCGACGCCCTAACCTAGGTCGTTAATTTAGTTTGAGTTTCGTTCGACCCAGGAGTCTATCTAGGGTAAGTTGATAACTATGAGAAAGAGTTCGAATGTAGTAATAACTCTATCATGGAAGTGTTACTTCCAATCGAACACTAACTCTATTAGGATCACCTAAATCCTATAAATAACCTACTGCTTGAACCGTGAACGCTATTTGGCGTTCGGACTATTCTACGGTAGGTGAAGAACCAAGGTTCTTTCTTCTTCTTTTCTGTTTACGATTGTATGAAGAACATTAACAGGTTCTTCGTCTTCTCTTCTTACAGGTTAAGAAGATTCACGTTGTGAAGAACGAAAGGGTAAGTTCTTCTTTCTTCCACCTTCAGTCAAGTATTATGAAGATAATACTAATGATTGTATATATATGTTCTCTGTAGGAGTCATCGTAACCTACTGAAGAATTGAGGGTTCTTCATCTGCAACCTATTACTACCCTTGCTGTTGCTATTAGGATCGAAAGCTTCAAAAAGACTCTGTTTATAAAACAGAGTATCGTTTTTCCCAGAACCTACATCTGTTCATCCGTCAGTTTATCATCATCAAGGTAGGTTTTCTCAAGCACTGTAGCCCAAATCACCATAATAACTATATTAAACCATATATATTAGTTCATACATGTAGTTTTCACGAGTTTTAAAGGTTCTAATGTTGGAAAGAAACGCCCTTTCCAAGGGCGCTAATTTTATACGCGACCCCGACAAGGGCGCTATTTAAATAAACGACCCTGACAAGGTCGTCAATTCAAAAGATTTGACGCCCTATACACAGACGTTAATTTAATTACCTGATAATTACCCATGTTAATTAGTCCAATATTCACTTAAACATTATTCTAAACCAGTGCATAATCATTAATCCTGATATTAACCTGTCATGACCATATCTCGTTTTCTGGAAATTTCAATACTTGAAAAATTGTAAATTCTTGAAATACACGACCCTGTATAGGTCGTCTCTCACTTGACTAACGCCCCTGTTCAGGGCGTGAATTGAAAAGTAACGCCCCTGTCCAGGGCGTGTTTCCGATAAATTACTGAATATATATATATTCTGTAAAAATAGAGGTAAAGAATGAACGACCATTGTATACGTCGTCAAATTTTAATTAAACGCCCCTTACCAGGGCGCGTTTTTGGTAAAATACGGAAATATTGAAATTTTGCAAAAAAATGTAAAATAGATAAACGCCCTTACTGAAGGCGTTAACTACTTGAGTAGTGACTTTACTTAAGTCGTTATTTTCCTATAAAAATGTTTTTACCATGTTTCTGATAACCGATGGTTTCAGTATATCTATATATATGTATATCGGCACTATATCTCCACTCCGTGAGTATAGTCCCACGTTTCATGATATTTTATCGATCACCCTCAACTCTCATTGACATACAAGCTCTCCATTGGACATTCCGTTCCTTTGGACTAGCGAGTTAGTCATAGAGACCTCCGTAAGACTCCTCGTACCTTGGATTCCCTCAAGGTCGACTGAGCTGGTTGTACCCTAAAAACCCATTACACTATTGAATGCCATGTCACTTTAAAGAAACATGGTATACCGGCCCTTATGATATGCAAAGAGTATATCATGAGAATTCTTAATGGGATGATGATATCATGCCATTTGTTGATGTTCTTGTGGACCTCAATTCTATAATAAGAATGAGGGTATCTTACCTTTGATGTACTGTTCATGTGGACCTCAATTCTATATAAAGAATGTCCATACTTGTTTGTCATGGTACCCGAGTTAAGGGAACCTAATTCCACCTAGTTTCATCGTTCATCGTGATTACACCGTTGTTATCGCCTATCTATGTCCAATGTCGTATTTTTGGACTCCATTCTCTCAAAGTTATCCTACGTGTCTACAAGCTTAAATTGTTGAAATTTCATATTGGCTATATATATATATACAAGAGTGGATGTCAAATATACATGATAAATGCCTGCGCATATAGGGCCCGATCTGGTCCTGGGAGGAGCACCCGAAAGTACTTGTGCCCATGGGAGTTGAATGATAAGGTATCTGGCATTATACCGAGTGCATGACTAGCTTGATTGGACATTCCACACAAATCTTGTACTTGACTCGTACTTGACTTGACATGAATTGTGTGACCCGAGAAAGGGTAATTACTTGCTTGCTTGATACATGATAGCCAAAGTTCTTGACATGACTTGCTAAAGAGTACTTGCTTGAATATCTTGTTATCTTTTCTTGAAAGCTCATGACTAGTTCATCTTGCCGTCTTATTGATAAATTTTCTCTCTATCTTGTCATTTTATACGAGCATGCATAGCTATAGTACATTCATGAAAAATATAATTATTTAAACCCCTTGCTAGCGCTTGAGATATAATTTCCTACTGAGCGTTCGCTCACTCCGTGTGTTCCCTACTTTTCAGGTAATTCCGACGACGAGGGAAGTCAATCGGATGGGAAAAGTCAAGAGTGAAAGAGCTAGAGCTTTTCCAAGTGTCATCTAGTCTTTTTCCTATTTTCTTGAGTCAACTATGTACTTTTCCTTGAATAGAGTATTGAATTTGTAATAGTCTATCCATTATGAAATAAAGGATTGGGTTATCTTTCTATTTTACGCATCTCTGTTTTGGTGTCGAATACACTACTACTCTGATTGACATGATTGATATAAACTCGTCGCGCATATCCGAGTATCTTCCGCGCTCGGGACGTGACAGTTTTTGTGGTATCAGAGCCTAGGGTATTCAATTCCTAAGAAAAACCCAAGTCCAAGGATAAGTTTTAAACCTTCAACCAGTGAGATTGGGTAGAACCAAGGGTTAAAGTTAACATAGTATATAAGTCTTTAAATACAAGCACATATTAATCAAGTTATTATAATTGTAGGATAATGGCTGCCGAACGTGCTCAATGGCGCAACATGCAGTGTACCCTTCAAGGCATGACTCAAGTGCTGCAACAAGTAGCACAAGGAGGTGGACAACAAGCAGGAAGTCTCCACCAGACTTTCAAGAACATGAACCCACCCAAGTTCACGGGTTCTACTGATCCAGATGACGCTGAACACTGGATTAGGGAGATAGAACATATATTCCGTGTTATGCAATGCACGGATCAGGATAAAGTTTTATTAGCTACTTTTCAGTTAGAAAGGGATGCTAGATGCTGGTGGGAATCAATAGAGGCTACTATAAATCAAGATCAGGTTTCGTGGGAAGAATTCGTTGAACACTTCAACGTGAAATATTTCTCGGACCGAGTTCAGGAAAAGAAGGCTGCAGAGTTTGCCGCATTAAAACAACGATCCTTGTCAGTGGCCGAGTATGAGGCCCAATTCTCTAGATTGTCTCGGTATGCTAAGCATCTAGTTAGCACCGAGAAAATGAAGGCTAGGAGGTTTCTTAATGGGCTCAGGCCCCAAGCTATTACTCAACTGGCGCCGATGGACATTCAAGTCTACTCGGAGATAGTACGCCGAGCTCAACTATTAGAAGATGCCACGGAACTGTCTGATAGGATTCGTGATAAGGATAAGAAGGAACAAGTTACATGTTCGGGTTCTTTTAAACCCAACTTCAAGAAAAGGCCTAGCAATGGAGGAGCATCCTCACAAGACCAAAAGTTCAAGAAGACCAAGCCCTTCTCTATCACCACTACCTCTCCAAATATAGTGTGCAAACATTGTGATAAAGCGGGTCATAGAGCAGAAGAATGCTGGAGGAAACTAGGAGCATGTCTCCGTTGTGGGAGTCGTGAGCATCGGATTCCCGATTGCCCACTACTAAATAATCAAGCCGATGACGGAAAACGCCCAGTAACCAAGAATGCTCGTCTTCATGCAATCAAGGAAACCGAGCAAGTAGAAGGAGGTGGCTTAGTGGAAGGTATATTGAAAGTTTGTTCCACGAATGCATATGTCTTAATTGATACTGGTGCATCACATTCTATTGTTTCTAAAAAGTTTGCTGACCCATTACCCCTAGAACCGGAATGGATAAAGTTAGTTTTGTTTACTCCTCTGGATGATGAGACTGATATTACACATCATTACCAAAACTGTGAGGTATTGATTCATGGTCAAAATCTCTCTATTGATCTCATATGTTTAGATCTGAAAGAGTATGATGTTATACTAGGGGCAGATTGGTTATCCAAGTATCAGGCAACGGTTGATTGCCGCAATAGCAAGGTTACATTCAAGGAATTTCCAGAACTAATATTTACTAACCCCAAGAGTCTTAGCAAAAACCCTCTTATTTCAGCTCTCCGAGCTAGCAAGCTCATCAGGAAAGGATGTACATCTTTCCTTACCTTTGTCACAGTTAAAAAAGCTAAGGAAGCTAAGTTAGAAGACATTCCAGTGGTACAAGAATTTCCGGACGTGTTTCCGGAAGATTTGCCGGGATTACCCCCGCAAAGAGAAGTGGCCTTCACCATTGACTTAGTCCCTGGTGCTGGTCCGATTTCAAAGGCACCTTATAGGATGTCACCTGCTGAACTCAAGGAGTTAAAGGAGCAATTGATGGAACTCATTAAGAAAGGATTCATTAGACCAAGTACTTCCCCGTGGGGAGCGCCTGTATTATTTGTAAAGAAGAAAGACGGATCCATGAGGTTATGCGTCGACTATCGACAATTGAATCATCTCACTATCAAGAACAAGTATCCACTGCCGAGAATCGATGAATTGTTTGATCAAATTTCAGGATCCATGTACTTTTCCAAAATTGATCTTAGGTCCGGATATCACCAACTAAGAATCAAGGACGAGGATATTCATAAAACCGCATTCAGAAGCAGGTATGGCCATTATGAATTTGTTGTTATGCCTTTCGGACTAACGAATGCCCCTGCTGCCTTTATGTAGTTAATGAATAGTATATTCAGGCCTTATTTAGATCAATTCGTGGTGGTCTTTATTGATGATATAATGATTTATTCCAAGACCAAGGAAGAGCATGAGGAACATTTGAGGATTGCATTACAAATATTGAGGACAAACCAATTATATGCAAAACTTAGCAAGTGTGAATTCTGGCTTGAAGAAGTGACTTTTCTCGGACATGTTATATCAAAGGATGGCTTGTCTGTAGACCCATCAAAGGTTGAAGCTGTAAGGAACTAGGAAAGATCGACCAATGCTAGCGAGATCCGAAGTTTCTTAGGACTTGCCGGCTATTACAGGCGATTCATCAAGGATTTCTCAAAAATCGCCGTGCCACTTACGAGGTTAACTCGCAAGGAGATCCGTTATGAATGGGATGAGGAATGTGAAAGAAGCTTCCAAACTCTCAAGGATCATCTTACTACAGCTCCTATCTTAGCATTGCCAATTGAAGGAGAAAAGTTCGAGGTATACACTGATGCTTCTGGCATTGGCCTCGGGTGTGTTCTAATGCAACAAGGGAAGGTTATAGCCTACTCTTCTCGTCAATTAAAGAAGCATGAAGAGAACTACCCCGTCCATGACTTAGAATTGGCCGCGGTAGTATTTGCACTCAAAATATGGAGACATTATCTTTATGGAGTACAGTTTACTGTATACTCCGATCACAAGAGTCTCAAATATCTTTTCTCACAGAAGGAACTAAATATGATGCAAAGACGATGGCTGGAATATCTCAAGGACTTCGACTTCAATATACAATATCATCCCGGAAAGGGTAATCATGTAGTAGATGCCCTTAGTCGAAAGCCGAGAGCACTGTTAGCCAATTGTCTGATTCAAGAATGGAAATTGCTGGAACAATTCTCTGAACTCAATATAAGCATGGACACGGATCCTAGATGTGTCACATTATCTCATATAAGCATACAGTCAGATTTATTATCTGAGATACAAGCACTTCAGGATGACGATCCTACATTAGTAGAAATCAAAGGCAGATTAGAAGGACAATCGGATTTCCAACTAACTTCTGATGGAAGATTAATGTTCAAGAATAGAACTTATATACCGGACTGCCCAGAATTGAAAAAGAAGGTCTTAGATGAAGCTCACAGATCAAGGTATACGATTCATCCTGGATCTACCAAAATGTACCTAGATGTGAAAAGAAATTTTTGGTGGCCCAACATGAAAAGAGAAATAGCGGACTACGTATCACGCTGTCTCACATGCCAACAAGTCAAGGTGGAACACCAGAAGCCTGTTGGAAAACTACATCCTCTAGATATCCCTAAATGGAAGTGGGAGGATATTGGTATGGATTTCATCATGGGTTTATCTAAAGCAAAAAGTGGACATGATGGAATATGGGTTATCATTGATCGATTGACTAAATCAGCGCATTTCTTGCCAATCAAGAGTCGATGGTCAGTTGATGTCTTAGCTGCACTATACATCAAGGAAATAGTCAGATTACATGGTATTCCTGTTTCAATCGTGTCTGACAGAGATCCCCATTTTACTTCTCATTTTTGGAAAGGACTACAACGTTCGTTGGGAACAAGGCTTAACTTTAGTACAGCCTTTCATCCTCAAACGGATGGTCAGACCGAGAGAACAAATCAAGTAGTTGAAGATATGCTTAGAGCATGCATCACTGATTTTGATGGAAACTGGCATGATCACTTACCTCTGGTCGAATTTGCATACAATAATAGCTACCAGGCAAGTATACAACTGGCACCTTTTGAAGCCTTATACGGAAGGAGTTGTCGATCACCCTTATGCTGGGACGAAGTTGGAGAGAAACAACTGTTAGGTCCAGAAATGGTAAGGGACACTACCGAGAAGATACAATTGATCAAAGAAAGACTGCAAGTTGCTCAGTCTAGACAAAAGGTTTATGCTGACACAAGAAGAAGAGATCTCGAATTCCAAGTTGGAGATCATATATTTCTCAAGATATCGCCTGGACGTGGAATACGAAGATTCGGTGTTAAAGGCAAGCTTACCCCAAGATTTATCGGACCTTTTGAGATACTAGAAAGAGTTGGCGAGGTTGCTTATCGCATCGCATTGCCCCCTCAACTGTCCGAAGTACATGATGTGTTCCACATATCTATGTTGAAGAAGTATGTACATGACCCATCACATATTATTGAATATGGAGACCTAGTAATCCAGAAAGATTTCACATATGAACAGAAGCCTATGAAGATCTTAGATCGAGAAGTACGTACCCTAAGGAATAAGGTTATTCCCATGCTAAAAGTACAATGGAATAAGAATTCAGAACAAGAAGCTACATGGGAGACCGAGAAATCTATGATGAAGCAATTTCCAGACTTATTTTAGAAGGTACACACTCTACACTCTCCATATGTAGATGTATGATATGGAATTTGGGGACCAAATTCTTTTTAAGTGGGGGAGGGTGTAGCAACCCTGATAAATAAAATAAATCAAAATGAATTAAAAGATTTAGTAAATAAACAAAAGAGCTTGGAACAAAAATAATTAAACCCTGATGAAAATAACGCCTTAGATATAGGCGCTACTTTACAAGAAAATGCCCTCACCTAAGGCGTGAATTAAAGAAAGGACGCCCAAATAATAAGGCGTCAAATTTCAAACGATCAAAAATAAATAAAAAGGGTAGGTTTGCATAACGTCTTTTGAATGGACGCGTTTCAACAAGAAACGACGCTTGACCAGGCGTCAATTTAAATTCGACGCCCTGACCTAGGTCGTTAATTTAGTTTGAGTTTCGTTCGACCCAGGAGTCTATCCAGGGTAAGTTGATAACTATGAGAAAGAGTTCGAATGTAGTAATAACTCTATCATAGAAGTGTTACTTCCAATCGAACACTAACTCTATTAGGATCACCTAAATCCTATAAATAACATACTGCTTGAACCGTGAACGCTATTTGGCGTTCGGACCATTCTACAGTAGGTGAAGAACCAAGGTTCTTTCTTCTTCTTTTCTGTTTACGATTGTATGAAGAACATTAACAGGTTCTTCGTCTTCTCTTCTTACAGGTTAAGAAGATTCACGTTGTGAAGAACGAAAGGGTAAGTTCTTCTTTCTTCCACCTTCAGTCAAGTATTATGAAGATAATACTAATGATTGTATATATATGTTCTCTGTAGGAGTCATCGTAACCTACTGAAGAATTGAGGGTTCTTCATCTGCAACCTATTACTACCCTTGCAGCTGCTATTAGGATCGAAAGCTTCAAAAAGACTCTGTTTATAAAACAAAGTATCGTTTTTCCCAGAACCTACATCTGTTCATCCGTCAGTTTATCATCATCAAGGTAGGTTTTCTCAAGCACTGTAGCCCAAATCACCATAATAATTATATTAAACCATATATATTAGTTCATGCATGTAGTTTTCACGAGTTTTAAAGGTTCTATTGTTGGAAAGAAACGCCCTTTCCAAGGGCGCTAATTTTATACGCGACCCCGACAAGGGCGCTATTTAAATAAACGACCCTGACAAGGTCGTCAATTCAAAAGATTTGACGCCCTGTACACAGACGTTAATTTAATTACCTGATAATTACCCATGTTAATTAGTCCAATATTCACTTAAACATGATTCTAAACCAGTGCATAATCATTAATCCTGATATTAACCTGTCATGACCATATCTCATTTTCTGGAAATTTCAATACTTGAAAAATTGTAAATTCTTGAAATACACGACCCTGTATAGGTCGTCTCTCACTTGACTAACGCCCCTGTTCAGGGCGTGAATTGAAAAGTAACGCCCCTGTCCAGGGTGTGTTTCCGATAAATTACTGAAAATATATATATTCTGCAAAAATAGAGGTAAAGAATGAACGACCATTGTATACGTCGTCAAATTTTAATTAAACGCCCCTTACCAGGGCGCGTTTTTTGTAAAATACGGAAATATTGAAATTTTGCAAAAAAATGTAAAATAGATAAATGCCCTTACTGAAGGCGTTAACTACTTGAGTAGTGACTTTACTTAAGTCGTTATTTTCCTGTAAAAATATTTTTACCCTGTTTCTGATAACCGATGGTTTCAGTATTTCTATATATATGTATATCGGCACTATATCTCCACTCCGTGAGTATAGTCCCACGTTTCATGATATTTTATCGATCACCCTCAACTCTCATTGACATACAAGCTCTCTATTGGACATTCCGTTCCTTTGGACTAGCGAGTTAGTCATAGAGACCTCCGTAAGACTCCTCGTACCTTGGATTCCCTCATGGTCGACTGAGCTGGTTGTACCCTAAAAGCCCATTACACTATTGAATGCCATGTCACTTTAAAGAAACATGGTATACCGGCCCTTATGATATGCAAAGAGTATATCATGAGAATTCTTAATGGGATGATGATATCATGCCATTTGTTGATGTTCTTGTGGACCTCAATTCTATAATAAGAATGAGGGTATCTTACCTTTGATGTACTGTTCATGTGGACCTCAATTCTATATAAAGAATGTCCATACTTATTTGTCATGGTACCCGAGTTAAGGGAACCTAATTCCACCTAGTTTCATCGTTCATCGTGATTATACCGTTGTTATCGCCTATCTATGTCCAATGTCATATTTTTGGACTCCATTCTCTCAAAGTTATCCTACGTGTCTACAAGCTTAAATTGTTGAAATTCCATATTGGCTATATATATATATACAAGAGTGGATGTCAAATATACATGATAAATGCCTGCGCATATAGGGCCCGATCTGGTCCTGGGAGGAGCACCCGAAAGTACTTGTACCCATGGGAGTTGAATGATAAGATATCTGGCATTATACCGAGTGCATGACTAGCTTGATTGGACATTCCACACAAATCTTGTACTTGACTCGTACTTGACTTGACATGAATTGCGTGACCCGAGAAAGGGTAATTACTTGCTTGCTTGATACATGATAGCCAAAGTTCTTGACATGACTTGCTAAAGAGTACTTGCTTGAATATCTTGTTATCTTTTCTTGAAAGCTCATGACTAGTTCATCTTGCCGTCTTATTGATAAATTTTCTCTCTATCTTGTCATTTTATACGAGCATGCATAGCTATAGTACATTCATGAAAAATGTAATTATTTAAACCCCTTGCTAGCGCTTGAGATATAATTTCCTACTGAGCGTTCGCTCACTCCGTGTGTTCCCTACTTTTCAGGTAATTCCGACGATGAGGGAAGTCAATCGGATGGGGAAAGTCAAGAGTGAAAGAGCTAGAGCTTTTCCAAGTGTCATCTAGTCTTTTTCCTATTTTCTTGAGTCAACTATGTACTTTTCCTTGAATAGAGTATTGGATTTGTAATAGTCTATCCATTATGAAATAAAGGATTGGGTTATCTTTCTATTTTACGCATCTCTGTTTTGGTGTCGAATACACTACTACTTTGATTGACATGATTGATATAAACTCGTCGCGTATATCCGAGTATCTTCCGCGCTCGGGGCGTGACACCATCTGTCTGGGGATAGAAAGCAGTGTTGAAGTTAAGTTTCATCCCCAGAGAGTGTTGTAGACTCTTCCAGAAATGAGAGGTGAAGCGTGGGTCTCGGTCAGATACGATCGACACGGGAACTCCATGAAATCTAACAGTCTCCTTGATATACAAGGCAGTAAGGATATCAACCGACCATCGACTTTTGATAGGCAAGAAATGAGTCGATTTAGTTAGGCGGTTGATAATTACCTAAATTTCATCATGTCCACCTCTAGTCTTGGGCAAGCCCATAATAAAATCCATGCCAATGTCTTCCCACTTCCACTTAGGAATATCTAGTGGATGCAGCTTTTCGACAGGTTTCTGATGTTCCGCCTTCACTTATTGACATGTCAGGCAGCGAGATACGAAGTCTGCTACCTCCCTTTTTGTATTAGGCCACCAGAATATCCTTTTCAAGTCTTGGTACATCTTGGTAGCTTAAGGGTGGATCGTGTACCTCGATCGATGAGCTTCTTCAAGAACCTTCTTCTTCAACTCGGGACAGTCGGATACACATGTCCTTTCATGGAATAACAGTCTTCCATCGGGTGTCAGCTTGAATTCAAATTTCTTCTCCAGCTTGTCCCTTATCTCCACTAGTGTAGGATCTTCTTCTTGTAGCTTCTGAATTTCTGGTAGCAAATCCGGATGTAGACTCATATGGGCTAGGGTAATACACCCGTCTTGCTCGTCATTGCTAATATTGAGTTTAGAGAATTCCTCTAATGGCTTCCATTCTTGAATCATGCAACTGGCCAATATTACTCTCGACTTTCGACTGAGGGCATCAGCTACAGAATTACCCTTACCGGGATGGTACTGTATAGTGAAATCGAAATCCTTGAGGTACTTGAGCCAACGCTTTTGCCGCATGTTTAGTTCTTTCTGGGAAAATAGATATTTGAGGCTTTTGTGATCGGAGTATACAATGAATTGTTCTCCATAGAGGTAGTGTCTCCAGATCTTTAAGGCAAATACCACTGCGGATAGCTCTAAATCATGAAACAGGTAGTTTTCTTCATGCTTCTTCAGTTGTCGGGAAGAGTATGCAATGACTCTCCCATTTTGCATCAATACACACCCGAGGCCAATACCAGAAGTATCGATATATACCTCATACTTCTCTCCTTTAATTGGCAATGATAAGATTGGAGCAGTGGTCATGAGATCTTTCAAAGCTTGGAAACTCTTCTTACAGTCTTCCTTCCACTCATAAGGTATTTCCTTGCGAGTCAATCAGGTAAGAGGAATAACAATCCTTGAGAAGTCCTTGATGAAACGCCGGTAGTAACCAGCTAGACCCAAGAAACTTCGAATCTCCGTTACATTTGTTGGTCACTCCCAATTCTTCACAGCTTCGACCTTTGATGGGTCCACGGAAATTCCGTTCTTCAAAATTATATGGCCCAAGAAGGATACTTGCTGAATTTGGCATATAATTTGTGTTCCCTCAATATTTGCAATACCTTCTTAAGATGTTCTTCATGGTCTTCTTCATACTTTGAATAAATCAGAATATCATCGATAAAGATTATAATGAACTGATCTAAGTGAGGCCTGAATATGCTGTTCATTAACTACATGAAAGCTGCGGGAGCATTTGTTAGTCCGAAAGGCATAACAGTAAATTCGTAATGCCCATACCTACTTCGGAATTTAGTTTTATGGATGTCTTCCTCTTTGATCTTCAATTGGTGATAGCCAAAACGAAGATCAATCTTGGAGAAATATTTAGCTCCAGATATCTGATCGAACAATTCATCGATCCTCGGCAGTGGGTACTTGTTCTTGATTGTAAGATGGTTTAACTGCCGATAATCGATGCGGAGTCTCATCGATCTGTCCTTCTTCTTGACGAATAGCACCGGTGCTCCCCACGGGGAAGTACTCGGCCGGATGAAACCCTTGTTTAATAGTTCAATTAGTTGTTCCTTCAGCTCAACAGGGGACATTCGGTAAGGTGCCTTGGAAACAGGTCCAGTACCAGGAGCGAGGTCGATAGTGAATGACACCTCCCGCTCCGGGGGTAAACCGGGCAATTATTCTGGAAAAACATCAGAAAAATCCCGAACTACATGGATGTATTCAAGCTTAGACTCCTCGACGTCCGTGGCAGTTACAAATGCAATGAAAGCCGTACATCCTTTGCTTATAAGTTTACTAGTTCGGAGAGCTGATATAAGAGGTGATCTAGCTCGGGGGCTAATGTATACCAGTTCCGGGTAATCCACAAAAGTTATCTTGCCATTCCGGCAATCTACAGTTGCTTGGTATGTGGATAACCAATCAGCACCTAGTATGATATCATACACTTCCATATCTAGGAAAATTAGGTCGGTAGGCAGATTATTTCCTTTAACCATAATCTCACAGTTTGGGTAATGATGTGTGAGGTCAGTGATGGGGGCATCCCTCACCCCTCCACTTTTTTTGAGGCTCAGATTGCTCATCAGCGTGCGCCGTTGTGTTCGTCATAATTTTATGAGTCTAGTCATGTAATTTTTATATTTTATTTGAGTCATCATCATGTAATTTTCCCTTTATTTGAGTCATGTACCTAGGTTAGTAGGTTATCTACCAAAGTCTTGTGTCATTATGTTGGTTTGTTAGGCTATTTCTAATGGGCTAGGCTCAGGGGCGCCCCTCCCTTGGAGTGTTTGGTCAATAGTTGTTTAGTCAGGGTCATTTTCGTCCTAGGAAAAGTCCAATGCCTATAAATAGGCCCCCACTCCGCTCATATGTAACAACTTTGGCATGAATATTGAAATCCAAAATTCCACATCCCTCTAGATCTCTCTCTCATTATCTCTCTCTTTCTCTCTCTCTCTCTAAGGGGTCCCCCCCCCTCTCTCTCTCCCCTCACCCCAAATTTTGAAATTTTCTCTCTCCTCCCCATTCACCTATCATTAAGACCCCTCCCCCTTCCCCATACACTCATTTAACTCCCCCCCAACCCCAAGGTGGAATCCTCCAATCCTTGCTCCACCCTCCAACCACCAACTACCCTCTTGCCTTCCCCAAGCACCCTTCCCTCTCTCCCATACAACCCACCACTTCCCTAGGCCATTTGAATTCAAATCCACCTTCCCTCCACAGCCCTAGGGCACCCCCAAGACCCCACCCCTTGGTTAGGGTTGCCCCCCCCTCTCTCTCTCATCTCCACCATTCTCCCTTGCTCTTCTCCATCACCTCTCCCACCTCCATTGATAGATCCTCCAAGCAGCTGGCGACCTGCAGAAGACCATCTGCTTGCAGAGGCGACCCCGACCACATCTCGGGGAATCTGAAGGCACAAGAGGTACCGTTGGAAGCGCCTGCCTGTCCTCTTCGCAACGGCGGTGGTTTCATCTTCGTCCGAGCATGGTGCTGCCCGGGAGAGCCTTTCTCCCCCGACTGCGCGAATCTTCCATGGCAGGAGACCAGAGCCGGAGTGGAAGCTCTTCTGTGACGAATCTATTGGGAATCTGATCGAGAGTTCTTCCGTAAAAGTCTTTTACTTCGAGTCCTCTACCATCACCAAGAAGCAGAGTTCAATTTGGAGACCGGACCAGAAAGTTATCAATTTTCTCCCCCGATCGTGCGGTTCTGCTTCCACTCTGTCTGCACCGACCCTCCTTCAGTGTTCAGAAGCCACCGGACTACTCTGACTTCATTTGGCATCCCCGTCAGTTCGGCTTCGAAGTAGACCCGTCAACAGTTCCAAAGGCTCTGACGGCACCTGATTCCCAGCTCGGGAGCGTTCGTGGCACCCTCTGCTTCCTGCTGTTAGGAACCTGCAGCCGTCAGAACAGAGGACCTGCTGCCCTGTTCAAGTCCCTAGCCTGACCAACAGAGGTACCAGAAGAAATCCATAAAATTTTGGTGTCTTCCCGGTCCAGCTACGAAGATTTTCCCACTGGTTTCGTCTTCAGAAAAAATCCGGAGTGGCCGCAGCGTCCAGAGAAACGACTGTCTGTCCAGAAGCGCAGACAGTGGGCAGAATCAACATCGGAGTCCAATTTCATCTTTCGTCGGTCTCACCCCCTCCCCGCTTGGCCGGCTGAAGGCCCCTCCCTGTGTGGAGGTAGTTTTGGGTGTAATCTCAGTTAACCCCCACCCTAAGATCCCCCTCCTGCGAGAGGTGTAGTTCATGTATTAATTCAGGTCGCAGGTTTGAAGCTCCGTCGACGCGGCGTGCGGGTGCGTACCCACGCCTCCCCGCTCGCCCCTGTCTCCGGCCGGAGTCGACGTCTTCACGCCGGCTAGGTGAGCCTCGGTCCCTCTCTTGGCTGCTTTTAATTCATTACTAGCATAGTATTATCGCCATTGTTTCGTCGGACGGTGAATGAGAGCTCGGCCCTAAATTGCTAGTGTCGTGAGTGACCACCGCGGGCGAGTTGTGAGTGAACCATTACATCCCACACCCTTGGTGTGCTGGCCGCCCATGATTTGGGCATCCCAAGCCCATTTGGGGTTCTCCCCAAGATAGCCAACCGTTGGAGCCTCAAGGTCCCGCCTCGGACCCTCTCCATCATCGCCAAGTTGCCTTCGGGCACTAATGTGCGCCAAGCGAGTGAGCTCGCTAGTGTGAGGCCGCTGCCCAACTTGTATGCTTACAAAATAGGTCCAAGGGTGGTGTCACATCAAGTGGTATCAGAGCAAGTTCACAACTTGTCTCTATCAAGTTGGTCCTAGGACGCTCATATGCATTTAGAGTCTTCCGATGCATCGCTCTTGTCCCCTAGTATGGCCACCTCATACCGACCTTACCAATCAGCCCACTCCATAAGTCCAAACCACCAAGGGATGCCTACCACTAACACACATGACCTCCCTGGCCATGTCAACTACCTCATGAAGGCCTTGACCCATGCCAATGAGCGGCTTGATAACCTATCGGGTCGACTCGACCAAATAGGAGAAAATGGACCCACCCCAAGGACGGATGATAGGAGGATGTGTCCCCCACCTCCCACCTTTGATGGAACTCATCCTAGTGACTATTTGGATTGGGAGGCTTCCATGGACCATTACTTCACTTGGTATCCCATGACCGATAACGAGAAAGTCCAATTTGCCAAATCACAACTTACCAAACAGGCTCAAACCTATTGGCTACAAATTATCGGGCTAAGGATAATTAGAAGGGAAGATCCCATCACCACTTGGGTAAACATGAAGGAGCAACTTAGGGCTAGTTATGTGTCCCCTTCCTACTCGGATCACCAAAGTCCAAGGAGCACTTCAACTCCACCATTCCCATCCGGCCAACCCAAGACTCCAATTCCCCAATTCTCCACAATGCAACCAAAACCCCATTCCACAACCCACATTACCCAAGCCCCTTTGACCACCCCTCACCTCACCCCTTCTCAAAAGGGAAAGAGCCCAATGGAGATAGAAGTGAGTGAAATAACCCCGGGTAAGTGCGAGACGGAATGTTATAGGTGCCACCAATTGGGACACATCGCCGGACAATACCCCACAAGGAAGCATCTTCCTATGTCCCTAGTGGTTGAAACATCTCCCACCCCGACCACCATTACCCCGCCATCGTTCCCCAACAAGGACACTCCTCCCAAGGACAATCTCCACAAAACCCCTCAACCCACCCATCTTCCTCTTCCTACCCCAACCCAACCCCAACCTAGACCTCCGCTACTTCCCTTACCAATCCCAACCCAAGCCCATACTTGTTCACCACCTCGGGTGCACCATGCACCGGCTATCACCAATTCCCCCGTATTAGATCTACCCAACACATTATCATTAGAAGTTGAAACCCATACACCCACCCACTTGGAAAGGGATGCTAGTCCGGATCCACAACCAACCATAAAGAAAATCCAAGCACCTCCACTTCCACCCACCTCTCCTAGTCCGGATCCTCAAGAGCCACACCTCCTCACCGTGAATGAGTCCATACTCCAATGGCTCAAACAAGGCCCCCGCGTCCCTAGTTCACCCCCACACCTCTCACCCATGGGACATCAATCCCAAATTGTGGCCCTCCCCTCCTTTCACACCACGATCCAATCCTATTATGAGATAAAGGGTTGGGATGATCTCCTCAAGGGTCTAGAGTGGCAATTAGACTTGACTTGTTTGTTGACTCTAGGGGCGGACCGACCCATGAGCCTTGACCTCATCCATCCATGCATTGGGTCTATCACCTCAGTTTGCACTGTTGGTTGTTACACTAGTGACCTCCTTTTTCTTCTCCCCATAGTGGTAGAGCCCATCCCAGTCCACTCCCCTACCATTATGATTCCTAGAACCTTGACCAACCAACCCACCCCATACACCGGCCCAACCATTTCACTAGAAGAGGGCGACTCACCACCATATGAGGATCTTGAGGACATGGAGTACCCCTATCTAGGTGACCCTTACCATGATCCCTTTGACCCTTTCCTATGGGAGTCTAGTTCTCCATGTAACCCACTCACCTTATTCACCACCCGCCTTACCCTACCCTTACCACCCATGTTGAACCAAACCCCTCCCTTCCTAGACTCGGGTTACACCATGGGAGCCTTGACCATAGGTAACATACACCTTGGGATTGATGAATTGCCCCACTCCATGATGACCCCCTTCTTAGATCCCTTTGATCCATACTAGTGGAAGCTCAAGGGCCATCCCACACCCATGCACATGGAAGTCCTCTCTAGGATAGAAATGCATAAGTCTTGGCACAACACACCACTTAGCATGATTAGAAAGTCGGGTCCATTCATTCACATCACCCACATGTCAAGTAGGAAGCATGAGTGGTCCCTATTTGGGTGTAACGGTCCTCCCCAATTCACCATTGGTCTTATCTATGCTAGGAACCTACATGGGTGTCCGGGTCCTCCAACATTCATCACACTCACTCATAAGAGGGACACCTATGGATGCCCCGGTCCTCCCAAATCATTCAAAGTCTTCATAACATCAATGCATGATAGGTCTATATGTGGTTGCCCTGGACCACCTTTGCATACCATACATTGTCCACTCACACCGCATCATAGTGCATGGCATATGCATCCAAGCAAGTATCAAGCAACAAGCGGTGAGATTCACAACAAGCGGGCAAAAACTCATGGGCGCCACTGGGAATTCCAAGTTGGTAACTTGACGATGATGACTTTGGAGTGGCTCCACCCTAGGGTCACCTCCAATTTGAGGGCACGAGGACTTGGACCTTGCCAAGTTCCGAATGATTTTGGTAACCTGACTTGCGGGTTGGACTTACTGATGGGTTTTGGGATTCACCCCATTTCTCGTGTGGCGGATCCGGCACCCTCTAAGGGCACCGCGGTGGATCCTAGTGAGTGCCTTGAGCTTACACCTATCCTTACGAGAGACACCCTCGGAGTGCCACCACAAATTAGCCTGAGAGCCCGACGTAAGCACACGGCGGTAATACTAGGTAAGCAAGATCCCATCGCCAGCATGAGGCTGTGTCCGAGCCACTTTGACGAGCTGAAGCGCCCTTCTCCGGCTATGAGCGAAGGTTGAGTTTGGAGATCGTGGTTCGCCCAGAGCTGCATGTTGGTGTACTACTTCCCCGGTGGACCCATACTCGACGGGGTCGGGTTTTCCCCACCCCGGGGGTATGATGGGGGCATCCCTCGCCCCTCCACTTTTTTTGAGGCTCGGATTGCTCATCAGCGTGCGCCATTGTGTTCGTCATAATTTTATGAGTCTAGTCATGTAATTTTTATATTTTATTTGAGTCATCATAATGTAATTTTCCCTTTATTTGAGTCATGTACCTAGGTTAGTAGGTTATCTACCAAAGTCTTGTGTCATTATGTTGGTTTGTTAGGCTATTGGGCCCAACTAATGGGCTAGGCCCAGGGGCGCCCCTCCCTTGGAGTGTTTGGTCAATAGTTGTTTAGTCAGAGTCATTTTCATCATAGGAAAAGTCCAATGCCTATAAATAGGCCCCTACTCCTCTCATATGTAACAACTTTGGCATGAATATTGAAATCCAAAATTCCACATCCCTCTAGATCTCTCTCTCATTATCTCTCTCTTTCTCTCTCTCTCTCTAAGGGGTCCCCCCCTCTCTCTCTCTCCCCTCACCCCAAATTTCAAAATTTTCTCTCTCCTCCCCATTCACCTATCATTAAGACCCCTCCCCCTTCCCCATACACTCATTTAACTCCCCCCCAACCCCAAGGTGGAATCCTCCAATCCTTGCTCCACCCTCCAACCACCAACTACCCTCTTCCCTTCCCCAAGCACCCTTCCCTCTCCCCCATACAACCCACCACTTCCCTAGGCCATTTGAATTCAAATCCACCTTCCCTCCACAGCCCTAGGGCACCCCCAAGACCCCACCCCTTGGTTAGGGTCGCCCCCCCTCTCTCTCTCATCTCCACCATTCTCCCTTGCTCTTCTCCATCACCTCTCCCACCTCCATTGATAGATCCTCCAAGCAGCTGGCGACCTGCAGAAGACCACCTACTTGCAGAGGCGACCCCGACCACATCCCGACGAATCGGAAGGCCCAAGAGGTACCGTTGGAAGCGTCTGCCTGTCCTCTTCGCAATGGCAGTGGTTTCATCTTCGTCCGAGCACGGTGTTGCCCGAGAGAGCCTTTCTCCCTCGACTGCGCGAATCTTCCCTGGCAGGAGGCCAGAGCCGGAGTGGAAGCTCTTCTGCGACGAACCTATTGGGAATCTGATCGAGAGTTCTTCAGAAAACGTCTTCTACTTTGAGTCCTCTACCATCACCAAGAAGCAGAGTTCAATTTGGAGACCGGACAAGAAAGTAATCAATTTTCTTCTCCGATCGTGCGGTTCTGCTTCCACTCTGTCTGCACCGACCCTCCTTCAGTGTTCAGAAGCCATCGGACTACTCCGACCTCATTTGGCATCCCCGTTAGTTCAGCTTCTAAGTAGACCCGTCAACGGTTCCAAAGGCTCTGACGGCACCTGATTCTGAGCTCGGGTACATTCGTGGCACCCTCTGCTTCCTGCTGTTAGGAACTTGCAGCCGTCAGAACAGAGGACCTGCTGCCCTGTTCAAGCCCCTACCACGACCAGCAGAGGTACCAGAAGAAATCCAAAAAATTTTGGTGTCTTCCCAGTCCAGCTACAAAGATTTTCCCACTAGTTTCGTCTTCAGAAAAAATCCGAAGTGGCCGCAGCGTCCAGAGAAGCGACTGTCTGTCTAGAAGCGCAGACAATGGGCAGAATCAACATCGGCGTCCAATTTCATCTTTCGTCGGTCTCACCCCCTCCCCGCTTGGCCGGCTGAAGGCCCCTCCCTGTGTGGAGGTAGTTTTGGGTGTAATCTCAGTTAACCCCCACCCTAAGATCCCCCTCCTGCGAGAGGTGTAGTTCATGTATTAATTCAGGTCACAGGTTTGAAGCTCCGTCGACGCGGCGTGCGGGTGCATACCCACACCTCCCCGCTCGCCCCCATCTCCGGCCGGAGTCGGCGTGAAGACGCCGACTAGGTGAGCCTCGGTCCCTCTCTTGGCTGGTTTCAATTCATTGCTAGCATTGTATTATCGCCATTGTTTCGTCAGACGGTGAATGAGAGCTCGGCCCTAAATTGCTAGTGCCGTGAGTGACCACCGCGGGCGAGTTGTGAGTGAACCATTACATCCCACACCCTTGGTGTGCTGGCCGCCCATGATTTGGGCATCCCAGGCCCATTTGGGGTTCTCCCCAAGCTAGCCAACCTTTGGAGCCTCAAGGTCTCGCCTCGGACCCTCTCATTCATCGCCGAGTTGCCTTTGGGCACTAATGTGCGCCAAGCGAGTGAGCTCGCTAGTGTGAGGCCGTTGCCCAACTTGTATGCTTGCAAAATAGGTCCAAGGGTGGTGTCACATCAGTCGGCCTTGTTCTCGATAGGTGTAGATATGACTAAGTCTAACCATTTAGGCTCCTTAGTAAATGCAGCAGCAAATTTCTTGGAAATAAATGAATGCGTTAGTCCAGTTTCAAATAAAACTTTAGCTGTCTTAGAGCAAACGATTAGTGTACCTTCCACGATTCCACCTTTGGCTGGTTTCGTCTCTTGGAGAGCTTGCAGACGGCCTTGCTTCCTTGCCGGGAATTTCTCCTCTTTAATGGCTTGCTCATTCATCAGTGGGCAATTAGGGATCCGATGTTCTTGGCTTCCACATCGGAGACAGGCTCCTAGCTTCCTCCAGCATTCCTCGGTCTTATGTCCGGGTTTATCACAGTATTTACAAACTTCCTTGGAAGGTGTGGTGGCAGAGAATGGCTTGACATTCTTTTGGAATTTCCTTCCTTTGGAGGACTCCCCTCCATTGTAATACCGCTTCTTATTGAATGATGCTTTAAAATTTCCCGGGCTTGTGACAGGTTCCTTCTTGTCCCTTCCTTGGATCCTCTCTGATAATTTAGTGGCATCCTCGAGCAACTACGTACGCCGAACCATTTTTGAATAGACTTGGATGTCCATCAGTGCAAGTTGTGTAATATAATGGGGCCGAAGCCCATTGGGGAACCTTTTAGCGTTAATCTTCTCCGTACACACCAAGTGGAGTGCATACCTGGACAGTCTAGAAAACTGGGCCTCATATTCGGCTACTTTCAAGCCCCGTTATTTTAGAGTGGCAAATTTCGCGGCCTTCTTTTCCTAGATGTGGTTGGAGAAGTACTTGTTGTTGAAATGTTCAGCGAATTCATCCCATGTGACGTGGTCATCGAGCAATGTTGCTTCCACGGATTCCCACCAACATCGAGCGTCTCGCTCCAGTTGGAATATAGCCAGTAGAACTTTCTCCTCGTCCGTGCATTGCATCACACGAAAAATTCGTTCCATCTCCTTTAACCAATTTTCGGCATCCTCGGGGTCAGATGAACCCGTGAACCTTGACGGATTCATGTTGCAGAAACCCCTGTGGAGATCACCAGCTCCACGGTTAGCACTGCCTTGCGCCACTTGCTGTAGCGCTTGTGTAAGGCCTTGCACGATGCGCTACATCTCATGCCATTGTGCTTTTTCAGCAGCCATGATCCTACAAAAGGGTTTAAGCGTAATAAAGATCGAGTTTCATTATAAGGTCCAAAGTCAATATAGAACTTAACCCATGGCTCTACCCATCTTACTAGGTAAGGTATAAACCTATCCTTGGACTTGGGTTTTTACCTAGATTTGGATCATGACTTCTAATTTCCTAGGTTTGAAAACTTAGGCTCTTATACCACGAAGACTGTCACGCCACGAGAGCGGAAGATACTCGAGGTCGTGGCCAGCTTTTATAGAACCGTTCAATCAGAGCAGTATACATAAATTTTATTTTGGACAAAAGACAGAGTGCACAATTTATCTAAATCATAACTAAGATTAAATTCCCAAAATAATACCAATGTCCAAGATGACAATTATCCAATTGACCAAATGGTAATAATTCTACTCTATGACATTCCTTATTCAAATCCAATACCAGGTTACAAGCCTTAACAAGCTTCAATCAACTATACTGATATAATTTGGAAATACAAAAAGGGGACTCAAGAAAATCAGAAGGCACGACTAGCTGACAATAGACGATTGGTGACACTAGCACTCATCACTCGGTCTCATTCCCATCTGTATGGTGGTCACTATTCATATCTCCTAAAAAATGTTAGAATAAACTGGATGAGCGAATCGCTTAGTAGGATTTATATCTCAAGTTCTAACAATCTTGAAGTTAATTACAAGTTCATGCAGTATAATGATGCATGTTGGATCGAGCAAGAATATCAAGAATTGTACCAAAAGAGTATCACATGAACATCAATAAGATGTATCAATAAGGAACTAGCAAGTAATTTGCAAGTAATTGCACAAGTCTTTCCAAGAAGATGATAATCAATATTCAAGCAGGTCCTTTCAAGGAGGTAATAATCTTTGATCAAGCGAGTAATCTCAAGCTCATACAATAACAAGTAGTGTAATGGAATTGGCTATTTCATTCATTTCATTGAAGCAAGTAATTGCCCCTTTTTCGGGCCAATCAATTCATGTTAAGCAAGTCAAGCATGTCACGTGAGAGTGAGTGGGAATGTCTCAAGTCAAGTCAAGCAAGCAAGTACTTCGGTACAATGCCAAACACCGTGGTCAATAAACTCCCATGGGCACAAGTACCTTCGGGTGCTCCTCTAAGGACCAGACCGGGCCCTATATGCACAGCATTTCATGTATACTTTTAGACATCCACTTTCATTTATATAGCTAATATAGAATTTCAAGAAGTTTACACATTGTAAGAACATCAAGTAGATCTTTCAAAAATAGAGTTCAAGGACATATCACATGTCAATGATGATTTATGACCAAGCTACTTAAAATGCATGACACATAGGCCAATCAGGGTTAGGGAGATGGCCAGGGATCATTGGGTAAGGGCTGGACAGAAGCCCAAAAATTTCGATTTACAAGGAAATGGCGCCCTTGCATAGGGTCTCTATTTCAGTAAATAGAGTCTTCTCGGAGAGTCTCTATTTCAGTAAATATAGTCTTCTCAAAGAGTCTCTATTTCAATGTTGAAATAGAGTCTTTCCGGAGGGTCTCTATTTCAGTAAATAGAGACTTCTCAGAGGGTCTCTATTTCAGAAGGTTAACAATCTAACAGGATAACATGTTTACACGTACTGTAAACAAGTTTAATAGGCTATGTGATTTGACAGGCTATAAGATTAACAAAGCTTAACGATGACTATGCAATTAACGAGGTTTAACCGGATATGTAATTACCATGCTATGTAATTAACAAGTTTAACAGCTAATAGGCTTAAAAAGGTAAGTAATTACCAGGTTAACAAGTGTCAAGTTTAACAGGTAACTGGTTTAACATGTGACAGGTTTAACAGGGTTCAGAAATAGAGACTTCCCGGAGGGTCTCTATTTCAGAAGATTAAAATAGAGTCTCCCCGGAGAGTCTCAATTTCAGAAAATAGAGACTTCCCGAAGGGTCTCTATTTCAAAAGGTTAACAATCACAGGTTTCTAACAGTATAACAGGTTTACACGTGTTGTAACAGGTAACAGGTTTTACTGGCTAATCACCATAGTTTAACAAGTAACAGGTTTAACAGGCTAATCAGCAGGGTTTAACAGATAACAGGTTGAACAGGCAACAAGCTTAACAGATTTAACAAGCTAATCAGCAGGGTTTAACAGATAACATGTTTAACAGGCTAATCGATAGGGTTTAACAGGCTAATCACGGGATCGGGGGGTTTTAATCCACACTGGAGAATGGCGCTCTAGCCAGGGGCGCCCCATGGTGAAATGGCACCCTGGTCAGGGGCGCCCTATTGAATGGCGCCCTGGTCAGGGGCGCCCTTCACCAGGGTGCTCCACTAGACTCATAACACTGTTCATCAAGCGAAATTTCATGAAATTCAAAAATGAAGACATGATAAAATAGAGAAAAATCTGGGGATTCCAGAGTCATGCTCATGCAAGAATTTCTTGATTTGGTTCAATAGATATAAATCCCTGAACATGTGGCTACTAATCACGTAACTTTACTGTTCATGATTTATAGCATGTTCACAGAATCAGGAAGTAGAGACATATATAGACATGGAAAATAGCAGGATTGCAAGGTCATGCTCATGCAACAATTTCTAAGTTTAATTTCATAGATATTAACTTTTAAACATGGACCAATTTACAAGAAATTCAGGACAGATTATGAGTAATGACAACTATATAATCAATATGTACATGGGGTACTTGATGGAGAATCTACTCACACAAGATTTAGTGTTTCAGATAGGCATAGCCTAACCTTCCCACTAAGTCTTTTGATATACCCCTGACTTAAATGACCAGATTGTGACTATGAAAGGTTTAACTAGCATGCATGTTAACCTATATTAACTACTAGTTAAGCCAGATCTTGAGAACACCTACTTGTTGGTGCAGTTAATGAGATACAATCGTAGAATAGAATAAGAATTCTAGCCTTCCACGTTCTCTGCAGCCAAGCTTCCTGCCACAGGATGTGGTACGTAGCCTGCACATGAAGAGAAAGGATTAACATCTCTCTTCTGCAGGTGGAGAAAAGAAAAGGCACGAACAACCTTATCTTCTGTGGCAGGAATGGCAGGTTGACAATAAGGTCTTCTACGTTGTATGGAGGGAATTGTTTATAGGAACTAAATCGTTAAGAGTCCATGGGGAACCAGATCTGAAAACCTTGCTGTCCATGGCCAGAGAAGGGTCCCTTGCCAGTGAACATAACCTGTTAGTGTTTCAACTTTTCTAGAAGATGTCAGAAGCGTTTCCCCTCAAGGAAATGGCACCCTAAAGGTAGTCTCTGTTTAAGTGAATAGCACCCATGCATGTAGGCGCTATATCTTGAGGCCATTATTATATATTTTTTTTTTGAAAAGTCAGTGTGAATGGCGCCCTAGTCAGGGGCGCCCTTCAGTGAATAGCGCCCTGGTCAGGGGTGCTATTTACCTCTGGTTGAGGTTTAAGTCATACATATAATTGGTTAGTTGGTGGGGTCTT
The DNA here is from genome assembly GCA_022559845.1 of Amorphophallus konjac. Classification (NCBI taxonomy): domain Eukaryota; kingdom Viridiplantae; phylum Streptophyta; class Magnoliopsida; order Alismatales; family Araceae; genus Amorphophallus; species Amorphophallus konjac. Next base: position 313,941,317 of record CM040121.1, read on the forward strand.
AAGGGAGATATATCTAAGTATATCTATATGTATATAGTGGGATGCTTGGTGGCACTGTGGCTAAGGAAAATGACGACCTTGTATAGAGTCACTATTTCAGGTGAATAGTCTTTTAGGAAGCCCCATTACGTATGATGACTTCAATTGTTGCATATTTATATAATGGCCCTCAATGGGCATTCTAACTTTTTATTTGGCCTTCTTATAGAGTTATCTTTTTATAGAGTTATCTAAGGTTTTATTTACGTGGGAAAAAGTCTATTTCCTTATCATTTTTATCCGGGGTGCTACAACATATGCCTTCTGTCTGGAAACCCACATCATGTGTGAGGTGGTCATTTAGACCAAGTCCTCTGCCTAGTACCATGGGTCATATTGCATATAGGGCAGTCTGAATGATCATGAGCATGAATCATAAAATCATATGCTTAGCCTTCATTGCATATATTACATAAAGTCAGGGGGAGTCTATCAAACAATTTTGTGCAATTCATGCATGACGGATCAATGCATTCTGTGAAAAAGAGTCAATGCATATGTATACATGTAGTTCAGTGTATATCTTTCACACAAAAAATACCAAAAAGCTAGATTGATTCCAAGAGAACATATTGCTACATTTCAGTCCAGTTCGGTCGACCAACATTTCCCATTCTGGTCAACCGATGCTCAGAATTCTCATCTGAATAACTGATGTTTTGTTTCTTGGTTTAATTCTCAACTACTGAACTCTAAATGATGACTCTCTCCAAACACTACAAGTCTGATCAAATTGATTATCTGCTCTATATCCCCTTAAGCTAATCTTTCTCATCATTCATAAATCTACTTAGTTGCATTTGCTGAGGGGGTGCTACCTTGAAAGATTCCTGTGCTTTCTTTTAATAACTAGACTATATATAAAAAGGTCTAGCTGGAAAGATAGGTCAGGCCTATTTGGAAGGTTAACCCTTACGTGAGTAGATCCTTGGATCCAACCTCTGCCAAGTACTATTTCTAGTTGTGATTTTGTTTATCAGCTCACCTCGCAATTCACATTTTTGTGACTGACATTTTCTGTCACTTACATATCAAGCTGGTATGTCTGAATCTTCTGAACATTTGTTATACTCTCAGATCATTAATTTTAAATAATTCTCATACCCTCTAAATCATTGACCTATGTTGTTGCACTTCTTCATAGTCTTGATTGGAAATGTCGACACCACGAGTCGACATTATTTTGAAAGTGTTCTTTTTTATGGAGTTTGTGAGTAGATGTCGACACAAAGAGTCGACACCTTAATTGATGTATGTCTAATCATGTTTCTATCTTGATTGGTGAACTGAAGTCTTTATTATCTCATATCTTCAATTTTGTGACTGTCTCTCTGGAACTATCTGCTCTTGCTCTCTTGACTATCATTGTCATACCTCTGAGGTTGTAAGTTTCTAATCAATGATGGTCATTTGCTTGGAACTCTTGTCATATTCTGAAACTTATCTGAAAACGCTGCTTATCTGCTAAACCTTGAATGTTTGCAAGATCCTATCTTATGTTTACATGGTGCATATTCCTGCTACTGCTTCTATTGATAAATTGATTGTTTCTTTAAACATACTTTCATGTCTCTGAATTTCAGGAAGATTTCAATCTATGTACCTTGCTCATAAATTTGAAAAACTAACTCAATGAGGAATCTTCTATTATACAGATTTATGAATGTCTGAAAGATCAGATTGGTTTAAGTTTAATGTATTCATTAAGGTTGGTTATAAATACCTTGAAAATATCTGAATCAACTTTAATAAACCTTAACCAACTGCTTCATGTTAAATCTTGTCAAATCTGCTGATAATCATGATTTTATTTGGTTGAAATACATGAAATCTGTATTGTTTTTAAACATCTGTCTACTCTGAAAAAGTCTAAGGGTCAAATCTTGTAAGAGTAATGACTTTGGTCATTGAGAAACACATGTGCAAAGGGCTGTGTCATGAGGTGCCTTAGTTAACTCTGTTTAAAAAATGATTGAAAAACAAGCAGAGCAATGGCTAGCACACTGAGAAACATATCTCACTCATCAAAGAAATGAGATCAGGTATGTCATGAGGTGAAAAGTTAACTCTATTTATTTTACAGCATGACTGTTAGTCACACTAAGTACTTAGGGATATTGGCGTCTAAACAATCTATATCCTTTAGTTACAAGGTGTGTATTGAACTAGATTGCTCGTAAGATTTGATAGTAAAAAATTATATGCTTGATTAAATGAAAAATCTGAAAATGAATGCAAAGGATAAATTGCTATAACCCTAGACAAAATCAAATGATTTCATGACTGTTTAACCTCAATACTTCTGATTGTAATTCTTAAAGAAGTCATTGAAATTGATTGAGTAAGATGAGGGGAGGTTAATCAAGATGTTAATATGAGGATTTGGTTCATTTTTATTAAATCTTGATTTCAGATATGAGTACAGCACTTTATTATCAAACCATTTATACATCATCTTTAAACCATGCAGTTCAATAAAGTTCATTCATAAACCCTTATAATGGGAGATTCTGAAAAAATTCCTAAGTTTGGATTTATGAACTTGGTATATCCTTTGAAAATCTTGTTGAATTTCTCATGTGCTTGAAGGTCATTTGCTCAAACCTGTGCTCAGTTTGCATTTACTGATTGAAACTCAAAACTCAGATTATGCACGCTATTCTGCATACATTCTGTCATGACCTGAACTTATTCTTGAATGCACATATGACTTATTTCACCTTGAATGTCTGACTGTCTGCTTAAATTTGAATATCCAATCTGACTTGTTTGTCCAATCTGATTGATTGACTTCAATTTGAATGTCCCTGTGGTTCACTGATCATTTATTTCATTCCACTCCATCTACTCTGTAGAGAGCATCTGTTGATGAAGCATTTGTTCAAGGGGAGTTCAGTTGTCAATGAATCATAGTGTATATAGTACTTAAAGGGGGAGATCTTATCAGCATCCTAAATGTTTCTTCCTTTTTGATGTTGTCAAACGGGGATAATTTTTATGAGTCATTGGTTGGTTATGTTGGTCATTCTATCTTTTGGTTATCAGAATGCTATTGTCTGTTGGTTATGTTGGTCATTCTGTCTATTGTTTATCAGAATGTTGTTGGCTGTTGGTTGTTTTGTCTGTTGACTATTGGTTGTTCTGTCTGTTGACTGGTTGGTTATCAGTTTGTTGCTGCATTCTGACAAAATTGAAGAGGGGCGATCTCGCGCTACTCCTGAGCGGGGAGGAAGATGACCACGTATCCTTGAAGTATGAACTGCAAGAAGGGAAATGAGTCAGAGGTGCCCATGGATGAATCCCCGGGGAAGACCCTCTGATGCTTTAGTCAGCAAACGTAGTAGAGCACTGGTGCGCAAGGAAGAGTTAGGAGGAAGATGAGGGCGCGAGATCCCTCTCCACCAAAAGGTGAAGTGGTTCCTACTCAGGGTTTTTGGCATACCTTCTCATAGGAGGGTTCCTCCAGTTTAAATAATGGCTCTTCGAGTGAATGATCCCTGTAAGCTGAGGAGTTTTAGGGGGAGTTACGTCCTCCTTGCGGGCTCTTTATAGCATGCGGACTCTTGATCTCCCCTATCCCCTTGAGCTCCCAGCTTTTAAGGGACTCGTAACGGTCGTACAGTTAAGCTCCCATCAGTTGGCCCGAGCAAGAGGCACTGGCCCAGGAGGGGTCTCTCGAGCGATGAGTGCATGGTCAGGACAGGGAATATGGGGCTCCGAAGGAGCTTTCCCGATTGAACTGATGCTCGGACTTCCCAACCGTAAGACCACCTAGGAAGTGCTTGATTCGAGTGAATAATTAGGCTTATATTTAGTGGGCCCGGGGGATACCACTTCAAGGAGTTGGGCCTCGTTGGGTCAAATTAGACCTCGTTTGGCCTCTCCGTTTGGGCGGTTAGATTTTCCCTCTCCACTTGTCCCCCTCCCACTCCCGGGCCAAAATTAGGCTCGGACGAGTAGCATTTGGGCTGGACTTTTTGTGGTTCTGGTGGGGTAGAGATCTCTCTCTGGTAGGGGCCACATGATTTGGCTTGTCCTAAAAATACGCCTGTCATGATGATAATTTTGAAAATTATTACAAGAAGGCCCCTCTACAGAAGATCGGAACGCCGTGCCGCTTCCCGCTAAGGGTTATAAGGATTGCGCGTTGTTTGCATCCCTTTATCTCCTGGGTTTAGGGTTTTGCCTTCTATTGCATTTATATTTAGAAGGGGGCTCATGCGTTGTGAGAGCAGTTCGGAGGAGCGGAGAATCACAGCGGCTTTCGCGGAGGTAAGAGAGATTTCCGCGGCGATGATCCGTCAACTTCCTTATCCTCTGGAGTCCTCTGATTCCCCTCCCTCGACCAGTGCCTTCAGCGTCCGGGCCCCTCTCTATCAGAAGTGCCATTCCATAGCTTCAGGAGCCGTGCGAGTGAAACTCCAGAAGGGCCCCCCCTCCACACTTTTTGAGCAACTCATGGAAGGTGGCCTGGTCTTGGCCCAGCTTGGAGCGGAGGCAGTGGATGCGTACGCTCGGGTGGAGTCGGAGTGGGAGACTCTTTCATGGGCCCGTGGTTCCCTTGATCGGAAGGTCGAGTGTTTGACCCTCGATCTTGGGGGCCTTCGACGGGAGATGGCCCCGCTCCGAGCACAGGTGCAGTCAAGCCAGGCGGAGGCTCGATCGTTGGTGGAGTAGCTGGCCCAGGCCCGTCGTATGGTCGATCAGAAGAATGAGGTCCTGGAGGAGGAGCGCAGGATTCAGATCGAGCGCGACGAGCAATGGAAGGTCGAGCGGGAGTTGCTCGAGGGCCGAGTCTGGGGGGCCGAGGATGCGCGGACCGAGGCCGAGAGGAAGCTGTCCAAGTCAAAACGGAGGATTACCGAGCTTGAGAGGAAGGCGGAGCTAGCCGGGGTGGAAGCGCTCGAGCAACATAAATGCTCAGAGGCTTACCACGCGACTCTTTAGCAGGCTGCCTTCCCCTATTATGAGTCAGGCTACCGTCGGGGCCTTCGGAAGGGCTTCTCCCAGGGCTTCACTCGGGCCATCATAGAGGCTGGGGCCCAAGCGAATGGGCTCATTTTTCCTTCCGGGCAACGCTATGACTCGGACTGGGGTTCCACCGACTCTTCCCATTATACGTCGAGCGAATAGAGGGGTCGAAAGTCCTCGAGCTCATCCGAGCGATCGCCAACTCCAGCAGCCTCGAGAGGGGACGCGACCGAGATAGTTCCCACGCAGGTGGGGTTAGTGTCTGGGTCGGCCGTCACCGAGAATACTGAGGGCAGATAGTCTTGTGCTAAGGGGGCCTTGTCTACCGAGCCTGGAGATGGGTCCGAGGCATGATGTACAAGCTTTTCCTTTCTTTCCCTTTTGTAGCTGTGTAAGACCTTTCTATTTTTTGGAAAGTATAGTTGCAACAATATTAAGTGCTGAATTGATTGTCTCTTACCGCTTTTGGTGTGATTTGACTACCGTATCCGTAGTCGTTGGGGAAGAAGCCAATTTTCTCTGCAGATCTTGCGTGTGCCGATCTGTCAGATAAGTGACATGGCACTGGAACCTTTCCGCTTTTCCATGCCACAATAAATGACTTGCCGCTTCGCGCGTCCCGCTGGGGGGGATGTTGGGAAATGAGGTAACCGTCATAGGGAAGGCTCCTATAGCATGTTTTTATGGGGAGAGTCATTTAAGGCGATTAGCTCCCCCTTCGACCTATAAAAGGTCCGAGGGGCGTCTCCTCTTCCTTTCATCGCTTAAGGCTATCCCTGAAGGTTTCTCCTTCTTCCCTTTCCGCGAAATGTTGTGCTGTCGAACTTGGCGGGGCATGGAAAGTGCTTCAGAAGATGATGATGCAGACGGCAGTAGGAGGGAAACTCCTGCTACTCCAATTTGGAAGAGGGTTCGACAATCGGAGGTTAATTTGGGAGAGGGTTCGACATGCTAGAGCATGTCGCCTTCCTGTCCATGACCCGCCGATGCCATCCTTGGGGGGAGGGGAAGCTCTTTAAGCTTCCTCCTTTCTGATCACCCAGCCCCTCCTTTCTTTCCACCGTCGATCCCATTGCTAAGAAGGGGAGTTCTTCAAGCCTCCTCTTCATTTGTCTTGGGTCGACTTCTCTCTTTTCATTTTTGTTGTTTCCCCTCTTTTCCTCTTTCCTTGCTCGCACCACTTGAGGGTGTTTGCTTTCTGTTCGGCTTCCGTCCTCCTTCCAGAGAGTTGGTAGGGGAGGCCTTCTCTTATTGTCCTTCCAATCCCTCTGGCACCTTTCCTCCGAGCTTCTCGAACCAACGGGGCTGGCTATCCCTTATCCGAGCCAGTTTCCGCACTAGGCAGAGTCAGTGGCTGGACGTAGGAGTGCTTACCGAGTTGGCCGAGCATTCTGCTCGCATCATAATACCAGTGGATGTAATTTTTTGTTTGTTTGTTGAACTGTATATTGTATTGGCTGCGGCCTTCTTGATGTACACCGGAGCTTAATGAAAAGAGGAGAATGGTGTTTATTCTACTTTGCTTACATGTGTATGTTTGCGAGATGATCAAAAGTAGAACTTGCGCAGTGTAGTCGCATTCCATGTCCGAGGGATGGGTGTTCCTTCCATGGCGGACAATCAGTACGCCCCTTTCCTGAGTGTCTCGACCACTCGGTAGGGGCCTTCCCAGGTAGGGGCTACCTTCCCGGCCGCCTCCAGTGGTCGAGAGGCTTCGGCCTTTCTCAGGACAAAGTCCCCTAGTTGGAAATGTCTATCTCAGACTCTGGAGTTGTAGTATCGAGTGATCCGCCGTTGGTATTCCATTGCTCGGATGTTAGCAATCTCTCGGGTCTCGTCCATTAAGTCAAGGTTTTCCAGCAGTTTCTGCTTGTTCACCTCGGGTTGGAAGTGGATGACTCGGAGAGAAGGATTGCCGACCTCCAATGGAATCACGGCTTCCATGCCATACACCAGCTGGAAAGGTGTTTCACCGGTGGCCATTCTTGGAGTAGTTCGATGCGACCATAGTACGCTCGGTAGTTCCTCGAGCCAGCTTCCCTTGGCCTTGCCGAGCTTGATTTTGATGTCTTTTAAGATAGCTTTGTTGGCATTCTCGACTAGTCCGTTAGCCTGAGGGTGGGCTACCAAAGTGAAGTGGTTGCGAATGTTTAGGTCATCACATTTGTCTCTGAAGTAATGTGAATCAAATTACCGACCATTATCGCTCACGATCACTCAGGGGACACTGTAACGAAAAATGATCGACTTCCAAACAAAACTCCATATGACTGATTTGTTGATCCTGGTGGTGGCCTCAGCCTCGATCCATTTGGTGAAGTAGTCGATGGCGACGATGACGTACTTCTTCTGAGCCTGAGCCGTGGGGAATGGCCCGAGAATATCGATTCCCCACCGAGTGAAGGGGTATGGCTCGGCAAGGGTGATGAGCTCTGTGGCGGGCTGGTGGATCAGATGGTCGAATTGCTGACATCGGTCGCACTTCTGTATGTAGGTCGTGCAGTCGCGCTGGAGAGTGGGCCACCAGTAACCCTGGTGAAGTAAGATCCTGGCGAGCGATCTTACTCCTTGGTGCGCGCCATAGATGCCTTCGTGTACTTCCTAAATCGCTCGGTTGGCTTCGTCGACGCTGATGCACTTGAGGAGGGGACTGGAGAAAGATCAGCGGTACAAGGCATCGTCCAGCATGACGAAACGCCGAGCTTGGTACTTAAGCTTTCAAGCCTCCCGAGGGTCGGGGGGCTCTTGAGAATCCCAAAGCCAGGATATGTAGGGGGTCCGCCAGTAACTCGGGGGTGCCGGGTCAACGGTCGTAAGCACGGATTCAATGCTCGGTCGCTCAAGCTCTTCAAGGAAGACCGACTGAGTACCTTCGAGGTCGAGGGAGGAGGCCAGGCGAGAGAGGGCGTCCGCTCGGGAGTTTTCCTCCCGAGCTATCCGGAGTACCTTAAAGCTCTCGAAGAGTTGGGCCATCCTCTTGACCACCTGGAGGTACTTGATCATTTGTCCTTCCGAGCTTCGTAATCACCGTTAACCTGGCTAGCAACCAATTGGGAGTCGATGTGGATCCTGACTCGCTCGGCTCCTAGTCGTCGAGCCATCCTGGCTCCCGAGATAACGGCTTCATACTCGGAGGCATTATTGGACGCCTGGAAGTTGAATTTCAAGGGGTACCGTAGCTCCGCTCCTTCGGGGGACTTGAGAAGGACACCAGTGCCGCTCTCGGCCGAGTTGGAGGACCCGTCGACGAACAGGTCCCAAGTGGGCCCGGGCGCAGGTGGAGCAATCGGGATGGTGCTTTCGGCGATGAAGTCCGCGAGGGCCTGTCCCTTGATGGCCGAGCGGGGGAAATACGAGATGTTGTAGGCCCCGAGCATGATGTCCCATTTGACAAGGTGCCTCGAGGCTTCAGGGTGAAAGAGAATCTTCTTCAGGGGTTCGTCGGTCAATACGACGATGGAGTGCCCTTGCAAGTAGGTCGGAGGCACTTGGCCGAGGTAACCAACGCTAGCACGAGTTTCTCGATCACGGGGTACCTTCTTTCAGCCTCATTAAGCACCTTGCTAGTATAGTAAATCAGTCTCTCGACCCCCGCATCGTTCCTGACTAGGACCGAGCTTACTGTTGAAGGGGTCGCTAAGAGGTACAGGTGTAGAGCTTCGCCCGGGGTTGGCTTGGACAACACCGGGGGCGAGGCCAAGAATTCCTTGAGTTCGGTGAATGCCATCTGACATTCCTCATCCCAGGTGAATGTAGCAGATGCCATTTTGGGTCCCCTCAACAATTTGAAGAAGGGTAGACATCGTTCGGCTGCTCGGGATAGGAAACGGTTGAGCGCAGTGATGTGCCCCGTAAGGGGTTGAACGTCCTTGATGCAAGTGGGTGGCCGCATGTTCAAGATGGTTTGAACCTTGTCGGGGTTAGCCTCGATCCCACGCTGAGTTACCAGGAAGCCTAGGAACTTCCCAGATCTGACTCCGAAGGTGCATTTAGCAAGACTGAGCTTCATGTTGCACCTCTGGAGGGTGTCGAAGGTCTCGGGTAAGTCGGCAAGATGGTCTTCGCCCTTCGGCATTTTGACGAACATGTCATCAATGTAGGCCTCGACGTTCTGACCGCGCTATCCCTCAAAGATGTGGTTGATCAGTCTCTGATATGTTGCTCCAGCGTTCTTCAACCCGAACGACATTCGGGTGTAGCAATGTACGCCGAAGTCGATGATGAAGGCGGTCTTCTCGATGTCCTCCAGGTCCATCCTGATCTGATCGTAACCGGAGTAGGTGTCCAGGAAGTTGAGCAGCTCGTTGTTAGAGGTTAAATCGACTAGTTGATCGATGCTCGGTAGCGGGTAGCAATCCTTCGGGGTAGCATGGTTGAGGTCGGTGAAGTCTATGCACATTCGCCACTTTTCCGAAGCCTTCGGTACCAGGATGACGTTGGCGAGCCACGTAGGGTACAGGACCGGATGAAAAAGGCCAATCTTCTGCCCCTTGATGACTTACTCTTTAATGACAGCTTGCTTCTCTGGGGCGTGCTTTCTCTTGAGTTGCTGGATAGGTTTCACCGTTGGGTCGAGGTTGAGCTTGTGCATTACCACGTCTCCCGGGATCCTGGGAAGGTGCTCGTCAGACCATGCAAAGACTTGGATGTACCGGGAGAGAAAATCTTTATATTTTTCCTGTTCCTCAAGTGGTAGATAGGCTCCAATCTTGACTCCTAGAGTCGGGTCACCGTTGAGGAAGACCGTTAGCAACTCGCCACCAGGCTCAGATGTTGCTGGTCCTTCCTCGGCTCCCTTTACTCCTTTGTTTTTTCCTTCCGGCTTCGTGGCTTCATCCGAGATTATATAGCATCGTCTAGCCAATGCCTGGTTACCCCGGACCTCCCCCACGCCATACTTGGTAGGAAACTTCATTTTTTGGTGAAAGGTAGAGGGCACCGCTTTCATTTGGCTAAGGATACCTCGGCCGAAGATGGTGTTATATGTCGTCATCCCCTTAATCATGATGAAGTCCACCATAACCGTAACGATTTTGGGTGGGGTGCCGATAGTAACTGGCAGGCTCAGGGCTGCCTCGGGATAAGTTGCCTGGCCGTTGAACCCACAAAGGGGTGTTCGGATAGGGCAGAGTTTAGATGGATTCTGTAGCAACTCAAAAAATTTTATATGCATTTATAATAAAAAAAGGGAAATAATGAAAGATGAAAATAAAATAAATAAAATTTTTAGTGTAGAATATATAAACGTGAATCCTATCCCATGTGTTAACACGAACGGTGAGATTCGTGATACGATTCTAAGAAGACGAAGACGTCGGTACTGTAGCAGTACTATAGCATCCGATTTAAGAGAGAATTATTAGCTTTAATCTAATCCTAATTAATGGATGAGGTCATTCTTACATCATTGAATAAATGAGGTCATAGATTATGTCATCCACATAGTGGAACAAAGTTGGTGTAATGGGGTTGGTGTAATAGTGGAACAAAGTTGGTATAATGGGGTTGGTGTGATAGTGGAACAAGGTTGGTGTAATAGTGACATGGTGGAATGAAGTTGTTGTAATAGGGAAAGTAGGTGGGACATTTTGGCCTATAAATAAGGCTGGGCTCTTCCCTACTCAAAGCACAAATCTCTTGGGAGGAATTGCTAGTTGGAGAGAGGGAGAAAGCTCAAAGTTGGAGGAGTGTTCGAAAGCGTTCTTCGTTCTTAAATTTCTTCTTCTTTGATCTTCAACGAGGTAAGTTTTCTCTCAGGCAAAAACTTAATTAGGTATCCATATATGTTTCTTTGCATGAGTATTTTGATTTTATGTAAATTTTTCATGATCATATATTTATAGTTTATTTTAAGATTTAAAGTTTAATTATGGAGTTTTCATTATCATAACGTGTTTCAATAACGTGGATCACATATAGACCATGATTTGAACACGATAACCATGCCCGATTTACATCGTTTATGTGCGTTATTTCAAACTTAAATCTTGAATTTTAAAATCATGTTCTTGCCTTAAGAATTCTATTAACAAAGAAATGACTAGGTGAATGAACTCGTAAAGCTATTGTTAATTGATCAAACAATTATGCTCTAATTTTCGTAGAATTTCTATACATGATTGACCCTATCTATTTGATTTAAACTCTATCTGAAAGCTTGACATCTTCTTTCAAACTTCTCTTCATACATGAACATATTATGCAATTGCAATCTTGACATCTTTTTTCAATGTCTTTACCTTCATTAAAAAAATTTCACAAATGAAAATGTTAGAAAATACAAAAATGATTTCCATTTGATTTACGTGGTTTCATGTCTCCGAAAAATCGAGTAGCTAGCAAGTTCACCAAGAAGAACCGGTGTCTAGGGCTAGAGGTCCACGGGTAAACGCTTTAAGTGGATAAGTGGTTACATAATTAATACCTCGTGAATATGAGGGGAGCCTCCCACTATCCCACCTCTTACCTGGCCAGGTTTTCTTTAGTTTTCTGTTAATTACCCGACAAAGAGAAACCTGATCTAAACTTAATTTACAAGATTTTTCGCAAGAATTGACCGCGCCTTGATCAGAAATTCATTCTCTTTATTATCTTAATGTCGTTAAACATGATGCTTTAAATCATCCTTGAACTTCTCATGTAAACTTCAGTCATTCTTCATACTACATGTCTTTTCTTCATACTACATGTCTTTGGAAATGAAAATTTTGCTAGATCTGTACTTTAGCCATAAACTATCATTTGGGAGTGTAGGAGCTAAGTGCCATGCAGGGCACAGTGCTACGTTATGGGAGCCACCTCTTGAGGCCGGAATGGCGCAAAGTGCTACATAATGGGAGTCACCTCTTGAGCCTGTAGGGGCCACCTCTAGAGTCCTCCATAACTAAATGATTAGTTATGCGCTATACTACACTTCTTAAGCTTTTCTTGAAACTCGAATTGGCCATAATTATAAATGAATTGTTCTGGAAATTACATGGGACTTTGGTCCACCTGATACTCAATGCCTGGCAAACATGGGGGCCCTGATCTGGTCCTAGGCGAGTAAAGCTTGAAAGTACTTGTGCCCGAGGGAGTTGAATGATCAGGTGTGGCATTGCACCAACTGACATGTAAGATTGAACTAGGCAATTCACTTATTACATGCTTGACTCGTTACATGCTATACATGACATGTTTGACCGGAATGGTTAATATCCTTGTTACATGGCCATATTTACAATTCTATACTTGTTATTGATCTTCATGCTTACACTTGAGTTCTACAATATCTATTCTTGAAATTCTTGACTTCCTGATCTTGTTCTCTAATTGTCATTTGTTTTATTACTTGTTTTATTCGAGAGCATATAGATCATCCAAAATGCTAATTACTTAAAGTGACATGGTAAAGAGATATAAGTCCTACTAAGCTTTCTAGCTCACCCTGTGTATTGTTGTTAATTTTCAGGAAATCCTGAAGATGACGAGAATGGGCTGGAGTGATGAGAGTGATGATAGTTTTTAATAAATTAGCTTTCCCAGTCTGTCTACTTATAAATGAATGTATCGAGTCTGAATAGTATTGTAAGTCCTTGAAGGACATTTGTTGGAAATGTCAGATTATGGAATAAAGATGTGACTTTGTCCATTGTGTTCATACTTATCATCTGAGTCTCTTGATCGACCTGCTTATATAACTATTCACGCCTTCATAATTCTGCCTTGTTCGGGGCGTGCCAGTTTAGTTGGTATCAGAGCCTATGGTTAAAAAGAGTCTAGGGCATCAAGGCTTAGTTATTGAAAACCCTAGGTTCTTCACACTATAGGACAATGGATAGCTATACTTAACCCTTGAGATTGGGTAGAGACTTGGGCTAGATATTAAGATATGTAGAGATAATACATTTAATCCCCATAGCTTGTTTTGTAGAAATTCATAACTGTTGAAAATGGCCGCTGAGCGTGCTCAATGGAGAGAAATGCAAAGGACCGTCCAAGGGCTAACTCAAGCCCTACAACAAGTGGCTCAAGGAGGAGTTAATCTCCATGGTGCGGAAGACCTGCGCCGCAACTTTAGGAACATGAATCCCCCAGGTTCAACGGTTCCACTGACCAGGATGAAGCCGAACATTGGGTCAAGGAGATAGAAAGAATATTCCGAGTCATGCAATGCTCGGATCAAGATAGAGTTTTGCTTGTAACTTTCCAACTAGAAAGGGATGCAAGAGCTTGGTGGGAATCCGTGGAGGTGACCTTGCCCGATCCCCATATCACTTGGGAGGAATTTCTATAATATTTCAACGGCAAGTATTTCTCGGAGAGCCCAAGAAAAGAAAGCAGTAGAATTTGCCACCCTTAAACAAAGAAGTCTCTCTGTAGCTGAATACGAGGCCCAATTTTCTCGACTGGCCCGTTATGCTCCATACCTCATTAATACGGAGAGAATGAAGGCCAAGCGATTCATGAATGTGCTAAGGCCCTAATACATTCCCCAACTTGCACCTATGGACATCCAAACATATGCCGAGATGGTCCGGAAGGCCCAACTGCTAGAAGATGCCATGGAGATGGCGGATAGAATCAAGGGAAGAGTCGTGAAAGAATAAGTTATTGGCGCCGAAAACTTTAAACCCACTTTTGGAAAGAAGAGGCCAAATGACGGAAGAACCCCTCAACAAGATAAAAAACCTCGAGATGGAAATAGACAAGTCATCCCTTATATATCTTCAAAAGATATCTGTAAGTATTGTGACAAGGCTGGCCATAAGACTGAAGAGTGCTGGAGAAAGAAGGGAGCATGCTTGCGCTGTGGAAGTGGGGATCATCGTATTTCTGATTGTCCCCTTATGAAGGAATCTCCATCAGAGAAGAAAACACAAGAAGGACCAAGGCGTCAAGGAAGACTCCAAGTTTTGATAGAACCTACACCTATTGAAGAAGGAGGAGTGGTGGAAGGTACTCTTGCCATCAATTCTAGAACTACTTTTGTTCTATTTGATACTGGAGCTACCCATTCATTCATATCCCAGAATTTTGCTTCCACCTTACATGAAAAATATGTTCCTTTGAAAACTGAACTTGTTATTTCCACACCTTTAAGAGTAAGCACTGAGCTTAAACATTATTTTCCCTCTAGTGAAGTATTGATTAGTGGTCATAACTTAGCCACTGATTTGATATGCATGAACATGGAAGGTCATGATATAATCTTAGGTGCTGACTGGTTGGCCAAGTATAATGCTAATGTGGATTGCAGGCAAGGAAGTGTAACCTTTGGTGAACCAGGATACCCTGAACTATCTTTCTCTAGAAATATCCATCATAGACACCCTCTTCTCATCTCTGCCCTTCAAGCTCGAAAAATGATTAAGAAAGGATGTGTTGCATTTTTGGCTTCTGTCCTTATAACCGAACCAAAGAAACCCATTTGGGAAGAAATATCTGTTGCTAAGGAATATCCGGATGTATTTCCTGAAGAATTACCAGGCATACCACCTGAGGGAGAAGTTTCATTCTCAATCGATTTGATACCTAGAGCAGCCCCTGTATCCAAAACTCCTTATAGAATGTCACCTACTGAGCTGAAGGAACTAAAAGAGTAATTGATGGAATTATTAGAGAAGAGATTCATCAGACCTAGTACATCACCTTGGAGAGCACCTGTTCTTTTTGTGAAGAAGAAAGATGGATCTATGAGGTTATGCATTAATTATAGGCAGTTGAACCAATTGACTATCAAGAATAAGTACCCTCTGCCAAGAATTGATGAACTATTTGATCAAATCTCTAGAGCTCATTATTTCTCTAAGATTGACCTCAGGTCGGGTTATCATCAAGTGAGAATCAAGGAAGAAGATATTTATACGACAATATTCAGGAGTAGATATGGACACTATGAGTTTGTTGTCATGCCTTTTGGGCTGACTAATGCCCCTGCAGCTTTTATGCAACTCATGAATAGTGTGTTTCGACCCTATTTAGATCAATTTGTGGTGGTATTTATTGATGCTATATTGATCTACTCCAAAACCAAGGAAGAACATGAAGCACATTTGAGGATTGTCTTGCAGATATTAAAAGAAAATCAGTTATATGCTTAATTGAGCAAATGTTAGTTCTGGTTAGAAGAAGTTTCATTTCTCGGTCATGTGATCTCTAAGGAAGGTATTTCAGTTGACCCTTCAAAGGTTGAAGCTATCAATAACTGGGAAAGGCCTACAAATGTGACCGAAATCCGAAGTTTTCTAGGATTGGCCGGTTACTATAGGTGATTCATCAAAGACTTCTATAAAATTATCGTGCCATTGACTAGACTAACAAGGAAGAAAAATTCTTATATATGGGCTGAGGAATGTGAGAAGAGTTTTTAAACCCTAAGGAGCGCTTGACAACTGCACATGTTCTTACTCTACCTATTGCGGGAGGAGGATTCGAGGTATATACTGATGCTTCGGGAATTGGCCTAGGCTGTGTATTAATGTAACAAGGCAAGGTGATAGCTTATGCATCTAGGCAACTGAAGACCCACGAAGTTAATTACCCTGTGCATGATCTAGAATTAGCTGCAGTGGTCTTTGCTCTTAAAATATGGAGGCATTATTTATATGGGGAGCAGTTCACTATCTATTCTGACCATAAGAGTTTAAAATATCTATTTTCTCAAAAGGAGCTCAACATGAGATAAAGAAGATGGTTAGAATATTTGAAAGATTTTGACTTTTTTATTCAATACCATCTTGGAAAGGGTAATGTTGTGGCTGATACTCTTAGTAGAAAGCCAAGGGCTCTATTATCAAGTTTGATGATTAATGAATGGCGATTGCTGGAGCAATTTACAAGATTAAATTTAAATGTGGAACCAAAGGAGGAACGAGTCTTGATTGCTAATATAAGGGTACAACCTGAAATATTTTCTGAAATAAAAGAGCAACAAGGTAACGATCCTTTATTAGTTGAAATTTCTAGAAATTTGAGCCAAATGCCTGATTTTCAACTGGCAAATGATGGGAGATTATTATTTCGAGGAAGAACTTGTGTACCTGATAGTAACAAAATCAAGAAGAAGATAATGGAAGAAGCGCATCAATCCAGGTACACTATTCATCCTGGTGCTACAAAAATGTACCAAGATCTCAAAAGAACCTTTTGGTGGCCTAACATGAAAAGAGAGGTAGCCGACTTCGTGAGCCGATGTTTGGTCTGCCAACAAGTTAAAGCCGAACATGTCAAACCGGCTGGTAAGCTAAAATCTCTAGAGATACCGGAATGGAAATGGGATAGTATTGGCATGGATTTTATAGTTGGGTTGCCAAAGACCCGAAGTGGATTTGATGCTATATGGGTGATTGTGGACCGACTAACTAAGTCTACTCACTTCTTGCCCATCAAAACCAAATAGACCGTGGATGTTCTAGCTACCCTATATATCAAGGAGGTTGTAAGGCTGCACGGTATTCCAACCTCTATTATTTCGGATAGAGATCCGAGATTCACCTCTCACTTTTGGAAAGGTTTACAATCATCCTTGGGTACTAGGCTAAATTTTAGTACGGCTTTCCACCCTCAGACAGATGGACAAACTGAGAGGATGAATCAAATTATCAAAGATATGTTAAGAGCTTGTATGATAGATTTTGGGGGAAGTTGGCATGAACATTTGCCATTGATTGAATTTGCATATAACAACAGTTATCAGTCTAGCATCTATATGGCACCTTTTGAAGCACTGTATGGTAGGAGTTGTAGATCACCTCTATGCTGGAGTGAGGTTGGAGAAAAGGGATTGATGGGTCCCGATATTATTCAAGATACAACTCACAATATTCAGTTGATCCGTGAAAGGTTGAAAATTGCTCAATCACGGCAAAAGAGTTATGCCGATAATCAAAGAAGAGACCTTGAATTTCAAGTGGGAGAGCATGTCTTCTTGAAAATTTCACCCACGCGAGGAATTAAGAGGTTTGGTATCAATGAAAAATTGAGCCTAAGATTTATTGGCTCTTTTGAGATTCTAGAACGAATCGGCGAAGTGGCATACATGGCTTTGCCTCCACAATTGGTAGGTGTCCATGATGTATTTCATGTATCCATGCTAAGGAAATATCTGTATGATCCTTCGCATGTGATTCAATTCGATGACTTGAAGCTATAGAAGGATTTATCTTATGAAGAAAGACCGATCAAGATCTTAAATCAGAAATTTCACCAGCAAATGAATAGGGCCATACTGATGGTAAAAGTCCAATGGAGTAAGTGTGGATTCGAGGAGGCTACTTGGGAATTAGAACAATCAAGAAGAAGTATCCAGATTTGATCTCAGGTTAGAATTTTGAACCCTCCATTTGAATTTTAAATTACTATTACGTGATGTGAATTTGGAGGACCAAATTCTTTTAAGTGGGGGAGGATGTAGCAACTCAAAAATTTTTATATGCATTCATAATAAAAAAAGGGAAGTAATGAAAGATGAAAATAAAATAAATAAATTTTTTAGTGTAGAATATATAAACATGAATCCTATGCCATGTGTTAACACGAACAGTGAGATTCGTGATACGATTCTGAGAAGACGAAGACGTCGGTACTGTAGCAGTACTATAGCATCTGATTTAAGAGAGAATTATTAGCTTTAATCTAATCCTAATTAATAGATGAGGTCATTCTTACATCATTGAATAAATGAGGTCATATATTATGTCATCCACATAGTGGAACAAAGTTGGTGTAATGGGGTTGGTGTAATAGTGGAACAAAGTTGGTATAATGGGGTTGGTGTAATAGTGGAACAATGTTGGTGTAATAGTGACATGGTGGAATGAAGTTGGTGTAATAGGGAAAGTAGGTGGGAGATTTTTGCCTATAAATAAGGCTGGGCTCTTCCCTACTCAAAGCACAAATCTCTTGGGAGGAATTGCTAGTTGGAGAGAGGGAGAAAGCTCAAAGTTGGAGGAGTGTTCGAAAGCGTTCTTCGTTCTTAAATTTCTTCTTCTTTGATCTTCAACGAGGTAGATTTTCTCTCAGGCAAAAACTTAATTAGGTTTCTATATATGTTTCTTTGCATGAGTATTTTGATTCTATGTAAAATTTTCATGATCATGTATTTATAGTTTATTTTAAGATTTAAAGTTTAATCATGGAGTTTTCATTATCATAACGTGTTTCAATAACGTGGATCACATATAGACCATGATTTGAACACGGTAACCATGCCCGATTTACATCGTTTATGTGCGTTATTTCAAACTTAAATCTTGAATTTTAAAATCATGTTCTTGCCTTAAGAATTCTATTAACAAAGAAATGACTAGGCGAATGAACTCGTAAAGCTATTGTTAATTGATCAAACAATTATGCTCTAATTTTCGTAGAATTTCTATACATGATTGACCCTATCTATTTGATTTAAACTCTATCTGAAAGCTTGACATCTTCTTTCAAACTTCTCTTCATACATGAACATATTATGCAATTAGAATCTTGACAACTTTTTTCCATGTCTTTACCTTCATTGAAATTCTTTCACAAATAAAAATGTTAGAAAATACAAAAATAAATTCCGTTTGATTTACGTGTTTTCATGTCTCCGAAAAATTGAGTAGCTAGCAAGTTCACCAAGAAGAACCGGTGTCTAAGGCTAGATGTCCACGGGTAAACGCTTTAAGTGGATAAGTGGTTACATAATTAGGACCTCGTGAATACGAGGGGAGCCTCCCACTATCCCACCTCTTACCTGGTCGGGTTTTCTTTAGTTTTCTACTAATTACCCGACTAAGAGAAACATGATATAAACTTATTTTACAAGATTTTTCACAAGAATTGATCGCACCATGATCGAAAATTCATTCTCTTTATTATCTTAATGTCGTTAAACATGATGCTTTAAATCATCCTTGAACTTCTCATATAAACTTCATTCATTCTTCATACTACATGCCTTTTCTTCATACTACATGTCTTTGGAAATGAAAATTTTGCTAGATCTGTACTTTAGCCATAAACTACCATTTGGGAGTGTAGGAGCTAAGTGCCATGCAGGGCAAAGTGCTACGTTATGGGAGCCACCTTTTAAGGTCGGAATGGCGCAAAGTGCTACATAATGGGAGCCACTTCTTGAGCCTGTAGGGGCCACCTCTAGAGTCCTTCATAACTAAATGACTAGTTATGCGTTATACTACGCTTCTTAAGCTTTTCTTGAAACTTGAATTGGCCATAATTATAAATGAATTGTTCTGGAAATTACATGGAACATTGGTCCACCTGATACTCAATGCCTGGCAAACATGGGGGCCCTGATCTGGTCCTAGGCGAGTAAAGCCTGAAAGTACTTGTGCCCGAGGGAGTTGAATGATCAGGTGTGGCATTGCACCAACTGACATGCAAGATTGAACTAGGCAATTCACTTATTACATGCTTGACTCGTTACATGCTATACATGACATGTTTGGCCGGAATGGTTAATATCCTTGTTACATGGCCATATTTACAATTCTATACTTGTTATTGATCTTCATGCTTACACTTGAGTTCTATAAAATCTATTCTTGAAATTCTTGACTTCCTGATCTTGTTCTCTAATTGTCATTTGTTTTATTAGTTGTTTTATTCGAGAGCATATAGATGATCCAAAATGCTAATTACTTAAAGTGACTTGGCAAAGATATATAAGTCCTACTGAACTTTCTAGCTCAGCCTGTGTATTGTTGTTAATTTTCAAGAAATCCTGAAGATGACGGGAATGGGCTGGAGTGATGAGAGTGATGATAGTTTTTAATAAATTACCTTTCCCAGTCTGTCTACTTATAAATGAATGTATCGAGTCTGAATAGTATTGTAAGTCCTTGAAGGATATTTGTTGGAAATGTCAGATTATGGAATAAAGAGGTGATTTTGTCCATTGTGTTCATACTCATCATCTGAGTCTCTTGATCGAGCTGCTTATATAACTATTCACGCCTTGATAATTCCGCCTTGTTCGGGACGTGACAGATTCTCTCTCATCTTGAGGAAATATTCATAGGATAATACATCAGGGGCACTACCATTGTCAACTAAGATCTTGTCTACGTTACAATGGTTTATTGTAGCCGATACAACGAGTGCGTCGTCATGCGGGGTGGTTAGCCCTTCCAGGTCTTGGTCAGAGAATACGAGGGCCTACGGTTCGCTCGCCTGTGGGGCCTTAGGGTGCTCAACAGAGGCTCGGCTCGCCCGCTCGGCGTGACACTTTCTTCCTCGGCTGCTATCTCCTCCTGATGCCGCGTTGCCCGTGATGACATTGATATGGACCCCACGGGGGCATTGTTGATTTCTTCAGGGGCGCCTCGGTCTTCTTTCTGCCCGGCCATGTATCGGGATAGGTGTCCCTGGCGAACAAGGCGCTCGATCTCATCTTGAAGTTGATGGCAATCGCTGGTGTGATGCCCGTGATCGCTATGGAATAGGCAATGCTTGCGGCGATTACGGTGCTTGGCCTTCATAGGCTCGGCTGGTGGAGGAGGCCCGAGCCTTTGATGTCTTCATAGATTTCGTAGACGGGAGCGGTAAGAGGGGTGTACCGCTCATATTTCCGGGACGGCTCTTTTTGGTCTCCGTCCTAGTTCCGCCTCTTTCCTTGGCCCGTCCTTTGCTGGGACGATCGCATCTTGTCCCCCTCCCGACCTGAGCCTGTCGTGCCTCGGCAGGCTGAGGACTTCCTCGCACTCTGCGTGGTGTAGGGCCAGGGTCACTAGCCCGGTGAGGGAGGTGGGAGGATGAAGCACTAGCTCGCACCATAAGTTCTCATCACGGGTACCCCCAGTCAGTGCGGTGATGACCGAGGCTACATCCAGGCAGGGGATGCGCAGGGCTTCCGATTTAAATCGGTTGATATAATCCCGCAACTTCTCCCCCTGTTCCTACTTGAGGGCCAGTAATCCCACTACTGACTGGGGTGGACCACTTCCGGCAAAGCTTTCCTTGAACACTCACCCGAACTGTTTGAAGTTATGAATGCAGTCGGGGGCGAGGGCCCTGAACCATGCCTAAGCACCCTGGACCAAAGTGGTCACGAACGCTCGGCACTTGATCACGTCTGACGCCCCATGCAAGGTCATCAGGGCGTCGAAGCTGTCATAATGATCGGCCGGGTCTCCCTGGCCGTCATACGACTTGAAGGTCAGAAGTGAGATCCTGGGGGAGATCTCGGCCTTCAAGATATAATCGGAGAACGGGGATCGCTCCTCGTCCTCCACAGGAGAGGTCTTCTGCAATGCGCGGAGGGCATGCTCTTGCTCTGCGAAACGTCTCTCAAAGTCTCGTAGCCGGAGGGACAGTTCCGGTTGTCGCTAGCCCGAAGGGCTGGGGGGGGCACTTGCATTCTGTCCCGGCGCTCCTCAGGGGCCTCGGTCTCCGGGAACTGTCGGTGTGCTCTAGACTTCTCCCTCCTCGGGGTAGAGGAGGGTTCTTGCTCCGGGGGAGGGGCATGCGATGGTCCTCTTGACTGGTTGCGGATGAGCCGCCACCCTCGGAGGGTAAAACGGCCTCCAGCGGTTTACTGGGAGGCATCTCCGCCGGGGGGGGGGGCTCTTCCGGGGGAGATGCGACTTCTCCTCCCTGGCCTCCTGGGCCCTCATGAGATCCACGAGGACATCCAGTTTTGCGTTGAGGGTTTGGAGGGCATCGGTACTCCCGTCGGGAAGCTGTTCCCCCGCCATCGACGGAGGTATCTCATTGGTGTGGTTGCCTGATGGGAAATTTTACATGGGGAGGGAAGGTGCGCCTTCTTCCATCACCAGGACCATTCCCTTGTCGCCGGTAGTCCTCCTGCCAGAACTCCTTTGCACCATGATGGCTCTTTGTTCGTTTCCCACAGACGGTGCCAGTTGAAGAGGGGCGATCTCGCGCTACTCCTGAGCGGGGAGGAAGATGACCACGTATCCTTGAAGTATGAACTGCAAGAAGGGAAACGAGTCAGAGGTGCCCAGGGATGAATTCCTGGGGCAGACCCTCCGATGCTTAAGTCAGCAAACGTAGTAGAGCACTGGTGCATAGGGAAGAGTTAGGAAGAAGATGAGGGTGCGAGATCCCTCTCCACCAAAAGGTGAAGTGGTTCCTGCTCAGGGTTTTTGGCTTACCTTCTCACAGGAGGGTTCCTCCAGTTTAAATAATGGCTCATCGAGTGAATGATCCCTATAAGCTGAGGAGTTTCAGGGGGGGTTACGTCCTCCTTGAGGGCTCTTTATAGCATGCGGACTCTTGATCTCCCCTATCCCCTTGAGCTCCCATCTTTTAAGGGACTCGTAACGGCCGTACAGTTAAGCTTCCATCAGTTGGCCCGAGCAAGAGGCACTGGCCCAGGAGGGGTCTCCCGAGCGATGAGTGCATGGTCGGGACAGGGAATATGGGGCTCCGAAGGAGCTTTCCCGATCAAACTGATGCTCGGACTTCCCAACCTAAAGGCCGCCTAGGAAGTGCTTGATCCGAGTGAATTATTAGGCTTATATTTAGTGGGCCTGGGGGCTACCACTTCAAGGAGCTGGGCCTCGTTGGGTCAAATTGGACCTCGTTTGGCCTCTTCGTTCGGGCGGTTAGATTTTCCTCTCCAAAAATTATTCATTGTTCATTGTTTATACTGATCTGATCATCATGCTGAATTATAGCAATGACTCATAATATTGCCATCATCAAAAAGGGGGAGATTGTTGTGTCCCTGTAGTTCTGAAATTTTGAGGATGACAAATATTATGACTCATTATATAACTTTGATGGATTTATTACTAATCTTATCATCTTTATATATCAGTATGAAAATCATCTGTCAGAACAGGTAAGGTCAATGGACATTTCAGTTTGAATCATACAGGTCAGTGCATACACTTTTTATTATTAAGGTCAGAGCATCATTATCAAAGTCAATGGACACGCGCACGCTCACAGGCATAAGGTTGATGCATATGTGAGGTCTTGCATTAAGAGGTCTATGCATGTACTATGGCTAGTGTATAGAGGCCAATGCATATCATTGCTAAGTCATATAAGGTTGGTGCAATTTTTTCTTCGACGTACAAGAGTCTGAGCACATGTGACTTTGAGGTTGATGCAACAAAGTCTGAGCATATGTAACTTCAAGGGTCGATGCACATTTGGAACTCATGTTTTGCATGTAACACATATAGGTCTGAGCATGTTTTTGAGTCTATGCACATGTACTCTATGCATGTTCATAAAGTCTGTGCACATTTTGCATCGTGCACACACAGGTCGGTGCACATTTTGTTAAGTCGATGTTAAGGTCGATGCACATTCTGTATTGTGCATATTGAGGTCGGTGCACATTGTGCCCTGTGCAAAACAAGGTCGATGCACATTCTCCTTGGGCATATAGAAGGTCGATGCATGCTTTTAGTTCGTGCACATGTTGCATCAAGGTCGATGCACATGTATAGATCAAAGTCTGTGCACATGTTAGCGAAGGCAAGTAAGGTCAATGCACATCGTCCCTTAGTCATACTAAGGTCGATGCACATTCTGCCTTAGTCATTCTCAAGTCTACGCACATATCAATTTGTGCATACATCCATGTCTGTGCATGATTGCATATAAAGTCTGTGCATGTTTACTGAAGTGTATACAAAGGTCGATGCATATGTGTCTTGTGCACATAGAAGGTCAGAGCACATGTACAACATAGGTTTGTGCATATGCACTATCTGCTATCTGAAGTCTGTGCACATAGGCTAGCGATAGCATGTAAGGTCTGAGCACATTTGCATAATTGCATGCTTAGGTCGGTGCACATTCAGTAGCTTGCATTGTCAGGTCTATGCACATTTGCAATATAGCAGAATGGAGTTTGTGCACATTTGCACGATAGCATGAATAAGGTCTGTGCACATTTGCACATAGAACTCTAGGTCTGTGCACATGTTTAAGCATTCATGCATATGGTCAATGTTAATGTGTCTAAGATTAACATTAAGTCAGTGTATCATGTTCAACCAAGACTGTGCATCATTATCTACACTCTAAGGCATTCGCATATACATCATTCTTTACCTCTTTGAACTATGTGTGACTGATATAATATTGGATAAATCTACATCTGACTAGAAAGTGTTTGATGAAATGTTTTTATCTCTTACTGGCAGGAACTTCATCAAACACGTGAAGGTGAGAACGCATCAAGAACTCAGGGAAGCATGTGAGCTCGAACTAGGGCAGAGGCACGTGATCCTAAGTCACCCAATGATGGGCACATGTTCCTAGAAAGGTAGAGCAACATGCACATGATCGAAGGAGGAGTCACGTCTGGAGAGTCTACCACGTGGACTCCAACTGTACTTCAGCAAAACACTTTTCTGGAAAAGGAATTGGCGGGAGTATTCCCTCCACAAGCCTCCTGGGTGAATCTTGTAGGTACCACAGGATCAAAGCGTGTTCCTGCCACATGGGAGAATCAGAAGAAAGGTGAATCACATTCCTGATTCAATTTTCCTCTGGTGCCCCTGTTCCTATATAAGAAGACTTCTATGGAGAAGAAAAGTGAGTAGTGGAAAAGGAGAGAACAGTGAGAGACATAATATAGAGAGAGCATCAGAGAAAAAGAAGAACTCCAGAGAATATAGCCAGAACCTGGAAGAGTGGAAGAGCAGAAGAGCCAAGAGCACAAGAGAGAGAAAAACTCTGAGAGAAAATAGAAAGGTGAGGACATAAAGAAGAAGAAGAGCAGAGAGTGAGAGAGCAGCTGAGAAGAAGACAGTGTTCGAGAAATTGAGAGAGAGTGAAAATCTGAGAAAAACAGAGTGTCGTAATTTAGAAGAAATCTGAGAGAAAGAAGAGTGTGAGTCAGAGAGAGAAGAGGGATCATGAGATAGTGAAGAAGAGGGATCTCGAGAGAAGAGATTGTGGAGCAATTGAAGCAGTTCTTGAAGATTTGTCTCTACTGGCCTTTGGATCAGTTCCAAGCCAGATTGGCTCCTGCGTGAGCTATATTGTTTGCATTCCATTTACAGCTTTTCGGTGCTATTTTTTCATCATTGATTTCTTTCATTTTCTTATTGAACTTCAAGCTGTTAGTCAGCAGAGCTAAGTTGCAATGCTCGGCGGGCAAGGTGGATACCTCGGACAGCAAGCTGTGATGCTCAGCGGTCTGTAAGCCAAGCTGTAATGCTCAGCGGACGCAAGCTATGGGGCACAGCGGTTCAAGCTGTTTGGCAACAGTAAGCCTCACTCTGGTTAGAGTTGGGGGATGGACGTAGGTCTACGGGCAGCAGACTGAACCATCTAAAATTACTTGTGCAGTGGTTTGATTGCTTGCTTCATAATTCACAATAGATGTATGATTAGGATCGCTACATCTAATCTGTTTAGATTTCGCTGAATTCACTGAGTGGTTAAGTGTTCTAGCTGGTTGTGCTAGTTAAGTGTTTGAGTGTGAGCCTTATTAGAACAACAGTTTAATTTGAGTCTATTTGATTTCAATTTTGCAAGAATTTATAATTACGGTTTTAAATTGGGTAAAAATTTAAAGGGGAGATTCATTCACCCCCCCTCTGAATCTATGTCTGCACCATCTCATAGACTCAACATAGCCCTCACGCGTGCGCGTAGGAACGGCTGAGCGACAGCATGGGCTACTCCAGCAGCTTGTAGGGACAGCGGCAAGAAGCGGCGAACGCACATGCAGGAACAGCGGCGGGGATGCATGCATACAAACCGACACTGGCGTACAGATGCGCGTGTAGGGATAGTGGCTGGGCACGCACTGTTGTGATGGCGATGGCAGGGAGGCGGACGTGGGCAGTGGCTCCTACAAAACCTCTCCCCCTTCTTCTCTGTCGACAAACTTCCTCCCCCCCCCTTCTGGGCCTCCTTCACCTCTCTTTCCCCTCTGCTACTTCTCCTTCTCCTCTCCTCCGACTGCCTCTCCTTCCCCCTTCTTTTTTCTCCCCCTTCCTGTTCTCTCCCTCTTCTCCTCCTCTCTTCACTTCCCCAAGGGCCGGCGCCCCTATTTTGAACAGGGGAACCGGACCACCTCTACTTCTCCATCTCTCGCACCGCGACCACTCTTCTCTCCTCTCCCTCTTGTCCCTTCCCATCTCTCCCCATCTCACCGCCGACAACCCTCCACAAACTCCCCCTCACCCTTCACTCTTCTCCTCATTCCTCTCTCTCTCCCTTTCTCTCTGCTACACCATGCAAACACCGCACACACGCATGTACCGTCGAACCTCCCCCTCTCTCATCGCCCTCTCCCTTCTCAACTCTCTCCCTGCACACATGCACCGCGGCGTCCTCTCTCCCATTCTCTTCTTCCTCTCTCCATGTTGCACCACGCGGCCCCTTCTCTAGCGTGCCATCGACACCTCCGCTCTCCCTCCTCACTTCTCCACCTTCTCCTTCTCCTCTTCCCCTCTTCCCCACTCCCCTTCTGCTCCTTTCTCCCCTCTGGTTCTTCCTCTAGGCCCCTTCTTCTTCTTCCCCCTCCTCCCCCTCCTCTTCTTTTCTTATCTCTCCCCCTTCTCTTTCTCGCAGGCGGGCCTTTGTTCCGAACAGGGGCGCCGGCGGTCCCCTCTCTCTTCGTTTCCACTCCCTATATCCCGCTTCCACACACACACACATGCACACGCATGCACACACACACACACACACACACGCATGCACACACACACACACACACACACACACACACACACACACACACACACACACACACACACACACACACACACACACACACACACACACACACACACACACACACACACACACACACACACACATGTAGCCCCTCTGTGGCCTCTCCCCCTCTCTTTCTCTCTCTAACCCAACCTACACCACCGTTCTCCGTTCGCCTCTGCGCACCCATCGCAGACGCCGCAAGTATCCTGCCCCCCCGTCAGCTCTCTCTCTCTCTCTCCCTTTCTCTCCCACATGTACCTGCACCACCGACTCCCGTCGCCTGCACCCACCCACCGCAGACATCGCGTCTTATTCCTCTCTCTCCGTTGCACCACACCGCCACAGGCCTCTGCCTGCTAACCCTCTCCGCAGCCACCACCTTCACCGTTCACCCCTCTCCTCCGTCGTCCGCCGCACCCTGCCAGTCTCCATCCTTCTCTCCCTCTCTCCCCTCGGTGACCTCCGTGTTTCACGTCCCCCTCCCTTGCGATCTCTCTCTTTGCATGCAGCGCCGGCCGCTCTTTTCTCTCCCACCGTCTCTCTCCTCTCTACATTCTCCTCTCACCACTGCGGAGCCTCTACCCTGTTCCTGCTCTCCCTCTCCTCCTCTCCTTCGCTATTTCTCTCTACCTCACACACACTCACACACACACCCCACTTCTCTTCTCACCTCCCGCGCTCTCTGTCTCTCGTCCCTCCCTTCCCACACACACATGCACACACGCAGTAGCACCCTCTCTCTTTCTCTCTCTTCTCACCGGCCCACTCACCTTCTCAGCTCACCCTCCTCTCTTGCTGTTCACCTCCACCCCCTTCTTCTACACCCTCCATCTCACATCGTCTCCCTCTCTTTGCTCCCTTCTCACACTACACACTCACACACACTCGCCTCTAACCCCCCCATTCTACATTCCCTTCTCTCTCTATCTCCTCTCTTTAACCCTTCCAAAGATGACGCAAGATGGGTGTCCTCAGCTCCGGGATGAGCGGAAGTCAAAGGCTTAAGGAGGCGACGTCACCCCGACACCACGACCGTGATATCCTTGCCCATTGTCCTCGATCCTCAGTGTTATTTAGGATTTATTTTTATTTAAAATTATAATTTTTATTTCCACACTTCATGTTTGTAGATATATATTTCTCTCCTCTCTCCCCTTTCACTAAGGGTCAAAAGTGCGTCAAGGGCATGAGACAAGTGAGAGAAGGAAGAGAAAATAGGGAATAAAGCAAAGTACCGTGATCGCCACCAAGATGACGTACGCGACAGGAACGCCGTACCTTGGAAAATGGGGAGACACTCTCCTTAGTGCAACGCTGAGGAATGAACGGCTCCCTTAGAACCGCCCTATGTTGAGCGGTCTTACGATAGACCGCCCTAGGACGCTGCGAGGGATGCGGGAGGAACTGCTGCAGTGAGATGGACGGCGCTAGACGGACCGCGCTCCAGGGAAGAACGGTCGTTGATGCACCGCGCGTACCGATGAACGGCCGGAGGATAGCCGCTCAGGACCTTCACTCAGCAAGTTGAAATGGGGCTCGACCTCCACCCTCTCCGGCCGGCCAGAGGGGATGGGCCTCGTGCTGATTAGATGCTGACCTGCGAAACAACGTAGAGACACAGAAGAAACACCCAGATTAGCCCTAAACAATGTAGTATGTATTCAAACGAGAATAATTAAGCATGAACAAATGAAAAGGGGAATACCTGGGGGGTTTTAAACCCCTAGGGTGACAAAAAACGGGATGGTTGTGTGCATGATAATGAGAAGGAGGGGGGGTACGCGGATGGGAACAATGCATGCAATGAAAGAAAACGACAAAAGCCACGGAACGAAAGACTACGAAGACTGGGCTACTCCCTTGACCGGAGGCTCGTGCGGGCGGACGTAGAGAGCCTCCCTCCTTGGTGCAAAGTCACTCAAAAATGGGGCAGGGCTTCGCCATCGACCAAAATCTCCCCCCTTTTCGATGTCCGGCCCTTAGGGTCTATTTATAGAGCCTAGAAAGCCAGCCCCGAAACTAGGGTTTAGAGCCATTTTCCGGACGAGATTATTGAAGATAAATCGTAGATAATAGAATTATCTCTCATCCAGTCGAAACGGCATCGAAAATGGTTGATTATCCGCGGAGAAATCATCAAAATAAGTCGAGGATAAAACCATGAAATAAAAGGGATAAAATCAGTTGAAAATCAGCAGCCGACGACTTGAACGGTCTTACGATAGACCGCACATGATTTGGGCGGTCTGATTCGGACCGTCCATCCTGTCGGTGGAAATTCGGATAATCAGAATATCATCCCAACTATCTCTCGAACTGGCCGAAATGTTCGCCGTTGGACTCTGAACATATGAACGGTTGTATGGAGACCGTTTTAGTTGAGGGCGGCACAAAGACGACCGTTTAGGCCTGTCGGTGATAATTCGAATCATTTGGATAATTCTCTAAGAAAATGGGCGCGCGTAGGACTCTGAGATATAGGCGGTTGGAATAGGCCCGTTCATGATACTGAACGGTTCTAATCACACCGCACAAAAGCCTGTCGGTGGATATTCAGAAAATTCTCAGAAATTAGCCAAAATATATGAACGGTCCATATTCAACCGCCCACCTGCTGAACGGTTGAGGTTAAGCCGTTCATGACCTTAGGCGCTTGGTTCTCACAAAATACGTTCAATTGACCAAAGCCAAGGCCCATTAAGCCCCGAATCACCACGAATTGCACCAAGGAGGGAGACGACCCATAAAATGAGCCCACGACATGCCACAAAAATGGCCCGATGAATGATGAACAACTCGAGTCATCAACTAATGGGAGTAAGAGAAACGAGTCAGCTTATCGGCATAAAACGGGTGTCAACAGATGCCCCTCCTTAACGTCCTCTTTGCAGGGGAGCGAGCGGAGGTGAATCGGAGATGACACGGAACATGGAGACGAAGCGAAAACGCAGCGGAGTGGACCGGAAAAGTGGGCGTTAAGGTAAAACGACACCCGTTTCTACTGACAAGCGAATGAAAATCTTTCGGAAAGCCTTGAACCGAGCGTCAGGAGTAATTGACCAAAAGGCGACGCCAATCTGGAGGGACTAAACTAAACGAAATCCACTGACAAGACCAACCTCATGGGGGACACAATCCCGCGGTCCAACGAGGGGGCCACAAAAGAAAAAAATGCTAAAGCTCCAGACGGGGATCTTTCAGTCAACCGACCCCAACGAACCGACCAAAGAAAACCTTCGAATTCGGAATGGAATTAGTTCATCTTACTCGAGCATTGAGACACACAGCTGACCATCACTTGACGGGACATTTCTTAAGCAGACTATGAGGCATGAAAGCTCAAAAGGATGCGCATGATGCATGCTGGGCTAAAAGTAAAAGAAATCGTTAAAACGAATGCGAAGAAAGATTAAAATATAAAATATTCGAGAGTAGTATTATTAAGCTGGGAATATCAGAGTCAAGATACCGTCCGCAACCACAGCGTGCGGATAGAACCGTCCTCCTCGTGGCATCCCAACTTAACGGCTTATCCGAAGGTTAGGTATATGAGCCTGGATCATCATTGTTTTTGTTGAAGGGGAACATCAGATCCTGGGACACATAAGAAACCTGCCGGCTCTTGAGATAGTATAATATAATACTATATAATAATGCAATAAGGGTTTTAGGGATAGAAGGCCATACCTGACTTACCTGTGCAGGCGAAACGGCGAGACAAGCTGAAATGATGCTGCCAAAGTGGTTAAGAGATGCATTTCCAGAGAAAATATTCAATATTCATGATCTAAATACATCAACCAGATATACGGCCGTATCTCAACCGTGCAATATTCCAAACGGCCCTACATTAGCCGTTCTAACCCGGCCTTCAAACAAACCTCACAGGGCCGGTTGCCAGTGATGAACGGCTGGTACGGTACCGTTTATAATATGAACGGCTCCATAGGAACCGCTCGGGCATAGAATTCCAACCGCCTTGAAATTAACGGTCAAGAGATATATACGGTTATAGGCGCACCGTTCACAAAATGAACGGTCTAATGATAGACCGTTCTTCTCTGCAACCTCGAAAAAAAAGGGAACCCCCTCGTTTCCCTCCACCGTAACCGACGGTGGAAGGAACGAAGGGGCTTAAACGCTCTCATTCACCCTCTCGCACTCTCTCTTCTCAACCTCCCTCCCTCTCTCAATCTCCCCCCCCAGCCCACTTGATGACCCGGATGAAACACCAAGCGGCCAGGCCGTCGGCCGCCGGTGAGGGCTCGCCGCCGCCGGAGCAACCGCCACCGCCGTCGGAGGAGGGAGATACGCCCGGGGTGACGATGGAAGAGCTCGCCATCGTTGCTGCCGACGAAGAGGCCCCTGCCGGCGAGGAGGAGGTTGCCGGAGGACCGCCGCCCGCGGGGGCGGCCAAGAAACCACGCGATCCCGAGGTAGGTTCTCCCCACCTTTCCTCCCATTTCTTTTACTTTCGTTCCATGCATGTTAGTTCAGGGGCTTAGAGGGGTCTAAGGGGGTCGGTTTAGGGACCACGGAGGTCTCCCAGCCGGCTGGGGGGCCTCCACGTCGTCGGGGACGACGGCGGTAAAACGGTTTAACAGAAACCGTTCCGCAAAACAATGCGGTCCCCAAAGGACCGCCTCAAACAAACATGGTGCAGGGAGCGCCGTTCACACTCACACAGCCAACGGGGCATTAAAACCACAATACGGTGAGGGTATCACCGTTCAAAATGTAGACGGACCCTGTGGGTCCGTCCAATCATGTAGCCAAGCGAAACAATACGGTCCTTACAGGACCGTCATGAAAACAATACAGCCAAAGGTGGGCCGTTATTCCTTAGGAAGACGGGCAACTAGACGGTTCAGGGTAATCCGTCCATGATGAACACGGCTAGGGATAGCCCGTTCAAACGGGGGGCCTGAGAAACAGAACGGTTTGAGAGAGGCCGCTCATCTGTAGAGCGGTTCGTGAGTAACCGTTCTTCAAATCAATAATGGGGCTCTGAGCATTTTATTTATATGGAACCAAATGTGAAACTAAATGACTAATGTAAATGAGATGGATGAATGCAGGGGAAACGTAGGACCCGTACCCCCTGGCTGCAGGTTCGGGCAATGTACCTCGCACTGCCGGACTTCCAGAGGGAGTGGTTGACTGCCATGGGGTTCGCCCCCTTCCTGAGTATCGAGGTTTGTCGCTTTGACGCAGCTCTGCTCTATGCCCTGCACGACCGCTGGGATCCAGTGAGTCGGACGTTCTTATTCCCGTGGGGGCACATGGTCCCTACATTGGAGGACGTGGCCAGACTTACTGGCCTACGCGTGCACGGGTCGCCGGTCAGTGGGACTACTTTTCCTGACTACCGGGGGATGGCTCGGGAGCTGCTCGGCCTACAGCTGCGGCGCCCCGAGAGGCAGTCGACCCTCCTTCCCCGGGCTGCTCTCCAGGACAGCCTGGGTCTTCGACGAGCTGGTGTTGCAGTGGGCGAGCGACCAGAGGAGCACTTGGAGCGGCTTGTCGGGTTGGCGAGGCCGAGGGTTGCAGCGGCACCGGGACCAGAGGCAGACAGAGTACTACGACGGTTTCTGATGCTGATGTTCGGGCGGCTTCTCTTCTCCACCCGGGCGGATGTGATGAGCTGTCGCTTCCTCCCCTTTCTCCAGGAGCTCGAGCATGTAGGTGACTATGCTTGGGGAGCGGCGGTCCTCGCCTTCCTCTTTGACACCCTTAGTTCGACGGCGCGTCGGACGATGCTTGGGGGCTTCTCCCCCTTACTCTAGGTGTGACTCTCTTCTCTAGTCTTAATTATGCAACTCTATATGCTTAATGAATGCTGACACGACCTTGTGATACAGGTGTGGGCCTACGTGCGCCTACGTGGGTTGGGGAGAGGCGAGGAGACCCGCCCTGGGCTCCTGCCGATAGCGCGGAGGTGGACAGCACCCCGGGAAATGATGGCCTTGAGGAGGCAGGTCCGGGAGCTGCAGGACGACCTGGACACTCTACCGTACACCTCGGTACGTTTCTAGACTCAGACTCTTTAAATACATGCTATCCTGATGATGCTGATGTAGTTTCCTATTCTTTGCAGGTACGGTGGACTCCTTACATGGAGGAGAGCCCGGAGGGCCAGCCGTGGGTGACCGAGGCCTTGGCCTTCTCTGGCCGGGATGTGTGGCTTCACTGCATGAATGTGGTGGAGCCACTACACTTTAGGTTGGTGATGAGGACCATCGGGGTCCATCAGCCGGCCGTAGAGTTCCCTGCGCTCGAGAAGGTGGGGGAACGAGTGTCGAGAACGACCCGGGGACTCCGCGAGGCGTACGACTGGACAGCGAGGAACGCCGAGCAGGTTGTTGACTGGGCTGCACGAGGGCGAGTGGTGACCGCCCGGGCAGAGAGCGACAGCGCGTACTGCACTGCATACGCACGGCACTACCGGGACCAGGTGTTCCGAGGCGCCCACCGACCGGTACGACTTCTAAACTTAAACTTTGTCTATCATGCTTATGATTCTTATATGATGATGCACTAACACATGGACTTCTAAAATGTAGGTTGACCCTGCAGGACGAGTGGCAGAGCTGCAGAGACTCCTGCACTCCACCATCCGGGAGAGAGACGAGGCCCGGCAGGCCCTGGCCCTACTGGTGAGTTTCTTTTTCAAATTATGCAGTTCTATATGATTATGATTATGCTTATGACTGACCTGGAGTATTTGGATGCAGCGCGCCGAGGGTGCTCAGAGGGCGGGACCAGACGCCCCTTCTTCCTCCTCCGTCCAGACCCCAGCAGACCGAGCCGATCGGGATGCGGACTTCACTCGGATGGTAGAGCGGGCCAAAGCGGCCGAGGTGGCACTCGTGGAGAGGGTACACAAATCTCCATACTTCCTCCTGCCTATTTATGCTTATGAAATGTATGAAATGTGACCAACTGATAGTGATATGTGAATGCAGGCGTCCGAGCTGACTCGCCTCCAGGCGGAGCTGGAGCGGAGTCGGGTGGTGGCTCTGGAGGAGGTAGCCCGGGTGCGAGAAGAGGCTGCGCGGAGCCGACCGGTGGACACAGTGGAGACGGCACTCCTCCGTGCCGAGCTAGAGCGACTACGGGCCGGTGCTACCGAGGCGGACCATTGCCGGGCAGAGGCCGAGCGTTACAGGAGTGAGGCAGAGCAGGCCCGTCTACAGGTTGCCCGGCTGGAGGGCAAGGTGGATGGTATGAAGGAGGCGAGTCGGGAGCGCAGCAGGGTGACTGCGAGCGGCAGCCACGGCACCCACGGCTCCGTGAGGAGTTACTTCACTGGTTCCTCCGGCCATCGGAGGAACGAGGAGGAGGAGCGGCGCCGGCGGCGGCATGATGAGGCGACCTCAGCGATGCCTCCCCCAAAGAGGCATGAGGGCGGTGGAGACAGCGACGGGGGCCAGGGAGAGGGAGCCGCTTGACTGGTTGTACTGGGCCCGTCTTTGTACATGATGTGACATGATTAGTGATATGCATGCCTTTGTTTTTTCGTTTGTTTTGTGGATGAATGTATGTATGAGTGGGCAAAATGAGTTTGAGGAGCGCGCTTTAGCCTGAGAGAGATGAGCGACGCACACGCCGACTTGAGTGAGATGAGTGACGCACACGCCGACTTGAGTGAGATGAGAGCGCTCACGCCGACTTGAGTGAGATGAGAGCGCTCACGCCGACTTGAGTGAGATGAGTGCGCTCACGCCGAGTTGAGTGAGATGAGAGTGCTCACGCGCCGACTTGAGTGAGATGAGTGACGCGCACGCCGACTTGAGTGAGATGAGAGCGCTCACGCCGAGTTGAGTGAGATGAGTGCGCTCACGCCGAGTTGAGTGAGATGAGAGCGCTCACACCAAGTTGAGTGAGATGAGAGTCGCTAAATGATTGAGACATGAGTGCAGCAGGTTAATTGGGGGGGCAGAGCAAATGAACGGTTCTCCCATAGCCGTTCGTAGATAAGAACGGTTCTCGAAGGGCCGCTTAATTTTGTTGGAACGGTTCCATAAAAACCGTAGGAATTCTGGAACGGCGGACTTCGGACCGCACGAGTCACCGGGCTCGAGCTTCCTTGGAGAAAAGGATGGTTGATGAGGGGCCGTACAAGGTATGGACGGTCTATCGTAAGACCGTCCAATCCCACGTCCGATTTTCCCGAGAGGGGACTCCTTGGAGAGTCCCCAGCCCGAGGTCAATGCGCCTTGAACTTATCACAACCCTATCTAAACCCGTCCTAGACTTATCCGGGCATAATCCTAAGAGGCTTAGGCTCCCTAATGAACCCTATAAGTAGTAGGGAGGCCTGAACCCTCAACTCATTCATCCTCCCTCTCCCAAAGCCTAAAATCTTTGATTCTCGACACCTCAACATGAAGAGGGCCTTTGATGGAAGTCCTGCGGAGGGTGCGTTGTTCGAAGGACCGCGGCCGGCTAGAAAGGAGTGGGAAGCGATTCAACGACTAAGCTTGATTCCTCGACATCTCAGTACCACCCCTACGAGAGAGGTAAGTTTGATCAGAATATGTTCATATTTCCATCTCTCAATTTCCTCTTATATCTCTTTACACCCTTTACCTTCTCCTTTTTTTCAGCTTCTTCCCGGCCCGAGACGCTTTTCTAATTTAAAGTGGGTGGCTCCCATGGTCCGTGCATTGCCCCTCGGGGTGACTTATCTTCTCAAATCCTGGCACCTGCATTCCCTCCTAGTACTAGGTCAGAATTACCCCAAACTTTCTTTAGACTGGCATAGTATCTCTGCTCTGATGGAGATTTGGCACCCTCAGACTCACACTTTTCTCTTCCCATCTTTCGAGGCCACTATCTTGCTAGAGGAGGTAGAGACATACTTCGGGCTCCCTAGGTCCAAGGTGGGGGAGGAAGACTTGATATGCCATACCGTTGCCCCTATAAACCCAAAACTCATCCTAGGGGGGTTCATACCTGATAGCGGGGATGTTCGTACCTTTATGGGCCCTCGCCACATCCACCTCCTTCCTCTGAGCTAGTGGGTAGTGGAGCATTGCCGGAATAAGTGCGGGTGGGTTGAAGCCATAGCCAAAGCCGCGTCCATCTGCCTATGCGGGGCCATCCTTTTCCCTTCAGCCGACCATGTCCTGGAGATCCCTTTACTCAGCACCATCAGCGGCCTTTGGCAGGGGTTTTCCATCTCTCAGGCTGTCTTAGCTTACCTGTACGAGGGTCTTACTTCAGCAGCCTTAGGAGGTCCTCTCTTTGGTTCGATGATCCTATTGGAGTGCTGGATGGGAGTTAGGATGAAGTTTACCCTGAGGGAGGACATTACTTCAGTTAGCAGGATCTTTGGGAGCCACCCCCTTTACTTCATAGGGGGCGCCTTCAGGTTTTCTCCACAAGTTGAGTGCCGGACGGCTGAGCTGAAGACCAGGGACGAGTGGCGCCCGTATATCAACAGGCTGCCCCTGGATAGGTTCGTGATGCGCCTGGACTTCCTCCATGATACCACCATCAGGCTACCGAGGAGAGCTGGCTTGGACCTGAGGCTCGTGAGTGACACTACCTTAGCGATGTACAGCCCACACAGATGCTACCTGCAGATTGGACTACCCCGGACGGTGCTACCTACGCTACCCCACCTTCCCATGCTACAGGCACAGAGGATCGGGACAGAGGAGGACGAGCAGGCGGTCAGGAGTGCGCTGATCATGTGGGAGGTGAGCAGGGTGCGTACCCTACCAGCAGAGGTCGAGGAGGCTCCAGAGACTAGACAGGCTTATCTTAGGGAGTTGAGAGAGATACGTCCTCGCGGGGATGCCCAGCGGCGGACTGAGTGATTTTCTTCTGTTTTTATGATGATATGGGATAGGACTTTACATTCGGACAGCTTGATATATGACATGAATAAGATTTGATGAGATTGAGTTTGAGCTTTGTAATACGATTATGATGTGATGTGATTGCATAGGCCAATTTGAATACTCATGCGGTCCCGAGTCAACTGCCCTTTCAACCTGCCCCTGCACACATGCAAACATGAAACAGATTAAATCTATTTTAGGCTCAGCCCCTTGCCTACAGCAAGTTAGGAGATAACCCTTTCTGGACTTTTGGTCAAGGGGGGTGAGCCTTATTAAATAGGTAAATATCAAAGTGTGAGAAATGCAGATGAATGCAAGAGGGAAACATGTAAGTTTTTTTTGGTTTCTTTTTTTTGGAATATTTGATTTTTGTTGGATTTTGAAATATTTGATTTTTTTTGGGTTTTGAAATATTTGGTTTTTCTTGGGTTTTGAAATATTTGATTTTTCTTGGGTTTTGAAATATTTGATTTTTTGGGTTTTGAAATATCTGACTTTTTTGGGTTTTGAAATATTTGACTTTTTTTGGGTTTTGAAATATTTGACTTTTTTTGGATTTTGAAACTAGCTCGAGTCTCAATAGCAGGGACCTTCTCGTCTTGCTACGGAATTCCAAGGCTCAGCACGTGCGGGAAGGGGGGACCGCGCGTGATCGGAGTCAACTCTGCTCGACGGTGCTTCTGCTGAGGCCATACCCGGGGTGGGATTCATTCCTTGGGAAAGTAAAAAAAGATTGAGTAGAGAAGTCGACGATAGGTGTAGAGATTTTTAGGGCTTGAGTTCTTTTCCAGGACACCCCCCCTTTTTAAGGAATCTGGTCTGTTGCGCCGGGGCTCTGTATCTGTTATCGAACCTTCACCCGCTCTAGGCACGCATGCGACCGGGCTCATAACGTACCGCGGGGAAACTGTACTGCCACTCTTGTCATGCCTAGTTGCATCCTTTGGGGATTCAGAGAGCTTCGAGCTTTGTGCTTTCGGCTTTGCCCCTGTTCTTTCTTTTTTTTCTTTTTGCTTTTCTTCTCTTCATTCTTTTTCTTTTGCGGAGTGAGGTCTTAACGGATTGCCCCTATTTGAGACCTTTCTTTAACAGGGAATCTGGGTCAGTTCTCGCCCCCTTATTCACCACTTACCCCTATTTTCAACCGAGAGAGAGGAAATGCCAGGATTTCCACCTTCCCCAGGCATGGCCAAAGGAGAAACGGTGTCGGGTAGCATGAGAGAATACCGCACCACGGGGTCGTGTAGTGTGTGAGATGCTGGACCTGGGTCCTCCTTTCGTAATTTGATGGGGTATGCCCTGCCACCGAGCCGTTCGCTGGTTTTATTTTTATAGATGAAAACACTTTAAATACAGCCCATTCCACGGGTTTGGCAATTCCTCCCCCTCCGAGTTAATTAGACGATATGCATTGCCCGGATAAGCTTCTTTGATTACGAAGGGCCCTTCCCAGTTGGGTTGCAACTTAGACCTGGGGCCTGCAGACCTGATGAATTTGCGTTTTAAAACCATATTACCCACTTGAAATTTCCTCTCAATGACCTTCTTTTGGAAATATCATGAGACACGCTTTTGATACACTGAGACATGATTGGCCGCATTCAACCTCTTCTCGTCTAAGAGTTCCAGTTGGACTAGCAACGCCTCTCGATGTTCGTCGAGATTAAGTTCCTTATCCAACTGCACCCTTAGGGAAGGGATTAGAATTTCATACGGGAGCACCGCTTCCATTCCATAAGTGAGGGCAAAGGGAGTCTGCCCTGTGGGAGTGCGGACGGAGGTGCGGTAGGCCCATAGAGCTTCTATCAATTTGTCGGCCCAATCAGCAAATTTATGTGATTCGCATGTTTTCTTGATAATTTTGAGAAGGGTCTTATTCGTGGCCTCAGCCTGGCCATTACCTTGGGGGTAGTATGGTGATGAATGATGCAAAACTATATTGAATTTCTTACAGAGGTCCTGGAGTTCTTGTGAGATGAATTGAGGCCCGTTGTCGGTGACGATGCTGCTTGGCACTCCGAATCGTGAGATAATGTTCTTCATGATGAAGCGGCATACTGTGGTGTCTTTGATTTCTGCATAAGCTTCAGCTTCGGCCCACTTGGTGAAGTATTCTGTAGCCGTCAGAATGAAGGATTTCTTTTTAATAGCAGAGTTTGGGTCACCGAGGGGTCCGATGATGTCAAAGGCCCACATAGAAAATGGCCAGGGAGCCGTAATAGGATGAAGAGAAGAGGCCGGGGCGTGGATTTTGTCGGCATGGGTTTGGCACTGAAGACACCTACGGACATAGGTGGAGCAATCTTCTTCTAGGGTTGGCCAGTAATAGCCCTGCCTAAGAATCTTCTTTGCCAAGGCCTGTCCGTTTACATGTCCTCCACACTCGCTGGAGTGGGCTGCTTCCACGACTTTCCAAGCTTCTTCATCATCTAGGCACCTCATTAGAACTCCATTCAGAGCCCGCCTATACAATTCACCGGCGATGATCGTGTATCTGGCGGCGACTCTTCTAATGGCTTTTCGTTGCTCAGCGTTGGCCGTTTCCGGAAATGTACCATCCTTGCAGTATTGCTCGATCTCATAAAACCACGGCAATTCTTCATCTTCAATGATCTCCTCGAGCTCAGTTAATGAAACCTCTTTTATTTCCTCCCTTTCTATTTTCTTCTCTACGGACATCCTAAGATTGTCGAACCAGGGATCCTGTAGGGAAGGAACGTCTAGCCTTTGGACCACAATGGTCTCAGTGGCGCGACTTAGGGGGAGTGATAGAGAAGAGGCGAGCGACGCAAGGGCGTCGGCCAAGATATTCTGAGAGCGAGGAGTGTGAATATAGATGAGTTTCCTGAATTGCCTGGCCAAGAGCGTGACCAGATCCTGGTAGGGTTTGAGCTTAGGATCGCGGGTGCGGTAGGTTGACAAAACTTGACGCAGCACTAGCTGGGAGTCTCCTATGATGTTTAGGTATCGCGCGCCCAAGATGTAGGCGTGCTTCAGACCGGCAAGGAGAGCCTCATACTCGGCTATATTGTTGGTGGCGGGGAATGAGAGTTGATATGCCACGGGGATGGTTACCCCTTCTGGAGTAAGGAGAACAGCCCCGACTCCGCTGCCCTGGGAATTAAGGGCACCATCAAAGTGGAGGGACCAGAAAGGAAGATGAGTGATCACCGCCAGGTGTTCATCGGGGAATTCGTCCTGAATGGAATCAGTGCGAGGGATAGGAGAATGAGACAGGTGCTCGGCAATAGCATATCCCTTGATTGCTTTCTGCACGATGAAGGTGATGTCGAACTGGGAGAGAAAACTTTGCCAGCGAGCTAGCCGATTCGAAAGGACCGGCATTTCCAACAGATAACGAATGGGGTCCATTCTAGAGATGAGCCTAACCTCGTGGGTGAGAAAGTAGTGTTTAAGCTTCTGCGCTACCCACACTAGTGCTGCAAAGGTCTTCTCCATAGCAGTGTACTTGGATTCAGCAGGATTAAATAGCCTTGAGAGATAGTACGCCGCCCTTTCTCTTCCTTCATCATCTACCTGTGCCAAAACAACTCCTATGGAATCCTCAATTACCGAAATGTACAGGATCAGGGGTTTCCCGGGGACAGGTGGTTGTAGAACCGGGGGATTAGAGAGGTACACCTTGAGTTCCTCATAGGCCTTTTGACATTGTTCATTCCACTCGAATTTCACGCCTGCCTTTAACAATTCATAAAACGGGCGGCATCTTTACGAATGCTGAGATATGAATCTCCTGATAAATTGCAAACGCCTGATCAAACCTCGAAGCTCAGTGACGTTCTTCGGCGGTGGCATTTCTATGACGGCCTTTGCCTTGTTTGGATCGATCTGAATCCCCCATTTACTAACTATAAACCCGAGCAATTTCCCTGATGCAACTCCGAACACACACTTCTTTGGATTCATCTTTAACTTGTATTCCCTAGCCCTTTGCAATACCTTAGCTAGAATGGCGGGGTGCTCTTCTTATGACCTCGATTTGACTAAAATATCATCCACATAAGCTTCTAAATAAACGTGCATCATATCGTGGAAGATAGCCATCATCGCTCTTTGGTAGGTGGCACCTACATTTTTCAACCCAAATGGCATAACGACGTAGCAGTATGTGCCCCAAGGTGTGGTAAACGAGGTCTTTTCTTGATCCTCCGGAGCCAAAAGGATTTGGTTATACCCCGAGTAGCCGTCCATGAATGAGAGGGCTTCGTACCCAGTTGTATTATCGACCAAGACGTCGATGTGAGGAAGTGGAAAATCATCTTTTGGACATGCCTTGTTTAAGTCCCTGAAGTCAATACAGATCCGGATTTTACCATCCTTCTTCATCACCGGGACTATGTTCGCCACCCATTGTGGATACATCACCACTCTAATGAACCGGGCCTTATGCAATTTATCGACTTCTTCCTTAATCCTCAAGGCCATCTGCGGGTGAAATCTCCTTGCTTTTTGTTTGACGGGTGTTGCCCCGGGTTTGAGAATCAGCCTGTGTTCGACCAATGCGGGGTCAAGACCTGGCATGTCCTCGTAGGACCAGGCGAAAGAATCGCTGTACTCCCTTAAGACTGTGACAAGTTCCTCTTCGACTTGGGGAGGGAGATTGGCGGAAATAAGTATGGGCCTGGGGTCCTCTACTGTTCCGAGGTTAATTTCTTTAGTGGATTCATCCACTGCTACGGAAGGCTCGTCGAACTTCTTCAAGCCTTGGGCATATAGGTCAGCAGTGTCATCCATTTCATCTTCCTCATCATCAGCTGGGTCTTTCTCATTCACAATTTCATATACTCCCAGTCCATCCTTGCTCCATGCCTCATCAATTCCCTCATCATCTTCCAGGATAATTGCGGTCTCCACGAATTCCGGACATTTCAACAGAGCATGACATCTCCCAGCCAAATCTTGTAGAAATCTATTGGGGATGGTTTTGGGAGGGCGCATCACGGCGGGTGCCGCAGACGTGGATGAGCTGACAAAACACGAACTAGACTCTACCCTGACTGACTCGATCAACCTAGAAGACTATGTACACTGTACATCTAATCTAGGGGAGAAGAAATCTATCGGAAAAGAAACAGGGGTCTCACGCCCCTGGGAATCTGGGTAGAACATGGCGTAATCTTCCATGGAGACCTCCGTTTTGAAGTTGGCGTTTTTTTTTTTTTGGAGGCCGGAGGTGATCACACAACAGGAGGAAGAAGGCGGAGGAGGAGGAAGTTGCATGGGAAACAATTCTGGGAAGATGCAGTCAAAGAAAGGGTCCGAAGACTTAAACCACATTTCATGGAGCTGAGCTCCTGGAGGAGGAGGAGTGAATAAGGTTGATAGATCTCTGGGCGGGCAGCGCCCGCAAGCACATGGAACGAATAGAATTTCGGGTCTCTCCGCAAAGTACGGGTCGACCAGGAGTGGAGGGGAACGGGGAACAGAATCCAACCGTTGAAACCAGGAAGCGAGACGGGATGGGGACATAGAATAAGTAGTGATGGAGCTCCCCGTCGTCCGGGGCCCCTGGCGGGCCAATGGCATCGGAGGGCGCTTTACCAGCTGCGTATCCTTCTTCTTTGGGTCACCCTCTTCTTCAGAAAACATCCTTGTAAAGCAATTAGCAAAGTCTTCCAAGTCACCGGCTAGCCCTTGCGGTGGTGGTGGCGGATCGGCAACAGCACAAGCTTCGTCTATCCTTTCTTCAAGGCTGGGTGGTGAGGTCTTCAAGGTGCCGGGCTGCAACGGACCCTTCACAAAATGTTGTCGGTAATCCCAGGTGAACGGCCCAGAGTCCCCAAGCATCGACATGGAGGATTCATGGTAGCC
Organism: Amorphophallus konjac; assembly: GCA_022559845.1. Lineage (NCBI taxonomy): Eukaryota > Viridiplantae > Streptophyta > Magnoliopsida > Alismatales > Araceae > Amorphophallus > Amorphophallus konjac. The sequence goes on from CM040121.1 coordinate 313,983,649, forward strand.
GAGGCCCCGGCGGCCCATCTTCCTTCCCTTGGGGACGGGGTTGGTTCTGCCCTGCAGTTGTGCGTCGAGTCCTCGGCCTGGCTGATAGCCCAATTTTAGAATTAGGTGCCACCCTTTGGAGTCTCTCATCTTGGGCTTAACCTTCACATTGATTGGTGCAGCGGTGGGTTTGCGCGACACATACGCCCACGAATAGTTTAAGTCCATGACAGATAGAACAGGTCTGTTACTTGGCCACAGTGTGGGCAGAATCTTGGCTGCTATGGCGTCAACATTTTGAACTGTGGAAACACTTTTCACCTTGACCACTCGCCCTTGGAATGGGAACTTCAGACACTGGTGGGCGGTCGAGGGGACGGCGTTCAAACTATTCAACCATGGACGACCCAGAATGGCTTTGAACATTGGGTCTATGTCCAACACATAAAATTTTACATCCATCACTAAGGGCCCTAGCTCGGCCTGCACAGTTACCACCCCGTGACAAGCACGTCTGGAGTTATCATATGCCGCTATCATGGTTGGTGTCGGCTTGAGCATGTCCTCTGATATATTACAAGCACGAAGGGTACTCAATGGGCAGACATTTATTGATGCCCCTGTGTCCACAAGGGCGGATTCCACGGCTGTTTTGTTTAAAGAGATGGTAATACATAACGGCATCTGCCGTGCCTCAGGAGGAACTAGCTCTGACTCAGCAAATGCGATAGAGGGCCCCTTTGTGATCGTGGCCAAGACCGCGGGCAGGCTATCCACTGCCACATCTTCGCTCACCATAACTTTTTGTAGGAAGATCTTCAGGGCGTCTTGGTGGAGCGGCGACCTCTTGATTAGTTCTAACACTGAGATTTTAGCCGGCAGCCGGTCTAAGTGCTGTAATAAATCATATCTTGTGCCCGGCACCGGGTCTATCTCTTCTGGTTCAACTGTAGGGGAGGAAACTGCAGGGTTTGGTGTAGATGCCCCTGGGGAAGGAAAAATTCTTTGGAAAGGACGCCCGCTCCGAAGGGCGCATTGCGATGCTTGCATGGCCTGGACTAGACCCCCGCTTGGCCTGGTGGGGTAGGTGAATGGCGTGGAGATGGGGGTGAGGATGACTGAAGTGGGTTTAATGGGCCCTGGTGGAGGGGAAATGGGCGAAAGGTTAATCTTAGGGGGAATAGTGGGAGGCATGGCGGGTGGTGGTGAAAGGACGGATGGAGTAGAGGGGAATGTAGAGGGCCTAAGAGGCGACGCGGGGGAAGTGACGGGCGGTGTAGCGGCGGATCTAAGGATGGAGGGGATGGCAGGTGTGGGAGAGTAGTTGTGGTGTAAGGCCAAGAGGTGGGCGGGGGTCTCATCATCAAACGTCCACCCAGCGTTGGGGGCTGGGCGCTGGACCACATTTACTTGTGCTGGAGCCGGTGCCGGCGGTTGTTGTTGCTGCGGAGGAGCGGGCTGATGCATTGGCATGGGATTTTGATGGATCCCAAGGTCTTGCTGCTGCGGTTGAGGTTGCGGTTGCTGTTGAGGCTGTTGCTGCTGCTGCTGCTGCTGGGGCGCCGCCTGTTGCGGCCTGGCCTGTCTCTGCCTCTGCTTGATATCCTCAATCAGCTGGCGCAACTGGGCCCAATCAATCCTCTGGCCCTCATGCAAATCATACACCAGGTCTCTGAATTGGTAACATCGCTCTATTGTGTGCCCCGGTTGCCGATGGAATATACAATATCAGGATTGGTCGGCAGCCGGATTCCAGTTCGGGCGTTCAGGAGGCAACTGGAGGTCACCAGTATACATTAGAGCAGAGAAAATATCTGGCAAGGTTTCCGGAAGAGGGGGGTAATGAGCCCTCTTTGGAGCCGGTCGAGCAGAGCCATAGGTGGGGGGTGGAGGAACATTATTGTACTGCGGGGGCCGCTGAGGCTGTTGAGGTGGCGGAGGTGCCTGTTGAGGGTATTGCGGGACTTGGAAGGTAGGCTGGGGAACTTGCGGAGCAGTGAACTGGGGGTTGCGCTGAGGCGGTGGGAAGCGGGGTGGAGCGGCGTGTTGGGGGAACTGAACGGCCTGGACTTGCTCGTTAATTTGTACCCCCTCAGTGACGGGGCCCTGGGTTTTCTTGGTGGCTTTGGGTTTCTGGGCCTCAAATAAAGAATGGATGGGGGAGTCTTTAAATTGGGTTTGGATAAACCTAGCTCTACTGTATAGCTGGTGCATGTTTGAAATGTCATTCATTGCCAGAATATTTCTGAAAGTTGGCGTAGCATTGGAAATTAACAACTTTACTTTTTCCTCTTCTGGAATCTGCCCGGGTACCCGTGAGGCCATCTGTCTCCAGCGGTCTGCATAGGTTGCGAAGTCTTCTTCCGGCTTCATCTTCTCCGCCACCATGTCAGTAAAAGAGTACTCGGGCCCGACCCGATCCTGAAACCTCTGTATAAACCTCTCCTTGACGGTCTTGAAATTCTCAGCTTCCTCCATAGGCAAGGTGTATAACCACTCCAACGCGATCCCTTCCAGAGACCGGCGGAACAAATAGGCCATCAAACGATCGTCTTGCTGGAATTGCGCGGACTCGTATAAGAACTCCCGGACATGGATGAACGGGTTGTCGTTCCCATCGTATTTGCGGTACACGGGGAGCTCCGACTGGGAAGGAAAACGTAGGTCCCTGAAGTTAGGGATAGGGACATCGGCAAGAGATTGCGGGCCGACCCGCTTGTGGAGGAGATCAATTTGTTGCTGCATGGCAGCCCACTTGTCAAGAATTTCCCGTTCCCGGGAAGGAGGGGAAGGAGCAAGAGGAGCAGCACCTGGATAGGCGACCAAAGGATAAACTGACGAAGGAGGCGGCCCGTAAGAGGGATAATGGGCTGAGGAAGGGCCCATATCCGCATGAGCCACCTGGGCCGCCCCTGATTGTGACCTAGCGAAGTCCGCCGGGGCCATGAGGGCCTGAGGCGATGGAGAAATTGTAGGGTACGGCTCAAGATAAGGAACAGAGGGGATCGGGGATTTCCCTTTATCATGTTGCTGATGGACCGATGTGGATGCCTGGTCCATTTCTATATTGGGATAGCGAAGGTTCTGAGGGCGAACCGGAGTAAGGTCAATGGGAGCCACAGAGGTGGTCCCGACCACAGGAGATGAAGTGGCGACACTGGCCGTGGCATGAGCCGGAACTGAGGCCGGGGCATCGCCCCCTTGCAAAGCTTGTCTGATGAGATGGAGTTGGGTGGGATCCAACTGGGCCATCATATTGAGGATCATGCTGGCTGAATTTTGACTGGGCGGGTTTGAAAAAGAGGGTCGGGGACCCTCGCCCAGAGAGGTCGGGAGTGAAGGGGTCGTCCCCTCTCCCCCTTGCAAGTGGGTGACCCTAGGTGGGTCCTCAAGGAGACCATGAGGAAGGGAATCTTTGTGGGCCTGAGAGAAGTCATACGACGACATGGCAGAAGAAGAATCGAACAAGGGGTTGGAATAGGAATGGAAATAAGAGTCCACCCTAGGAGATGATCGTGGGGGCAGAAGGCAGCCCCACATACACCAAGACACTTACTACTAGAACAAGCAACACTAAATCAATCAAATCTACCAATCAAATAATAAGCATACAATGGAGCGAGATGAGAGCAGAATCACTTAGTAATGCAATCAAGTTCTTAAAATGATGCTCGTCAGTTCCTTATATCTTTGGGTTCGAACCTTAGTGGATTAATGAAAATATCAATTCTCTCGACCACTAGGTGCCTGATTGGGATGAGAACGAGGAACTGTGTGACCCTATCGGGACTCCTCACTCGCGGATGCAACCCTAGACTGGGGTAGATACGGTACAACCTGCCCGGCGTCCGTGTGGGAATCCACGGCTCACGGGGGCTTACGGAGGTCCTCAGCAAGGTCCCTAGTCGGCTCCAAGGAATATGAAGACGAGAGGAAACCCTACCTCGGTAGGAATGCAACTAATTATGGGAAGATGTCGATGCTCCTATGCGCACCGGAGTGCATGCACAAACTAGCCTAGCAGCTATCAATCAATGAGCGAGTATACACATGAGTAATAAAAGCATGGTGATGCAATGATAATAAGAGGGTAGGGGGGAGCCAAATGAACAGCACCAGGAGCAATATATATATCAGCCGAAAGAACTAAGCAAGATGAAATAAATGCACTGCGACAGGAGATGTGCGGTCCTCCTCTGACCGCGCTAAGTACTCAGGCGGTCAATCTCCAGCCATAATGTATGAGCAGAAAGCAAGGGACATACCAGACAGACGGCCGATAGTCACCCGCTCACACACTTGAACCGCCGCCTCACAGCCGCGTATCTGCCACCTAAAAAGTACAGTGTACCTGTGCCTGAGCGCGGGACGGCTGTGTGAAAGCCGCTCAAACCGATGGACGGCGTCCAGCGAGCCGTCTGCAACAGGAAAGGCCGGGGTAGATAAACCTGATGGCAGAGTATATGAGCGGTGGGGTATCAACCGTGCGTATGGGTAGACGGCCCTGGACGAACCGCGTGTGAGCCAGAGGACAAAAACTGCATCAAACCTGTAAATCACTCCAAGGAGGAACCTTGACAACGACTAAGAAGGGTCAGCAACTCAAAAGCACGATGGGCATTAGGGGTCCCACCGTGATCGCCACAAAAGGGGTGTAGATATATATTTCTCTCCTCTCTCCCCTTTCACTAAGGGTCAAAAGTGCGTCAAGGGCATGAGACAAGTGAGAGAAGGAAGAGAAAATAGGGAATGAAGCAAAGTACCGTGATCGCCACCAAGATGCCGTACGCGACAGGCACGCCGTACCTTGGAAAATGGGGAGACACTCGCCTTAGTGCAGTGCTGAGGAATGAACGGCTCCCTTAGAACCGCCCTATGTTGAGCGGTCTTACGACAGACCGCCCTAGGACGCTGCGAGGGATGCGGGAGGAACTGCTGCAGTGAGATGGACGACGCTAGACGGACCGCACTCCAGGGAAGAATGGTCGTTGATGCACCGCGCGTACCGATGAACGGCCGGAGGATAGCCGCTCAGGACCTTCACCCAGCAAGTTGAAAAGGGGCTCGACCTCCACCCTCTCTGGCCGGCCAGAGGGGATGGGCCTCGTGCTGATTAGATGCTGACCTGCGAAACAACGTAGAGACACAGAAGAAACACCCAGATTAGCCCTAAACAATGTAGTATGTATTCAAACGAGAATAATTAAGCATGAACAAATGAAAAGGGGAATACCTGGGGGGTTTTAAACCCCTAGGGTGATAAAAAACGGGATGGTTGTGTGCATGATAATGAGAAGGAGGGGAGGTACGCGGATGGGAACAATGCATGCAATGAAAGAAAATGACAAAAGCCACGGAACGAAAGACTACGAAGACTGGGCTACTCCCTTGACCGGAGGCTCGTGCGGATGTAGAGAGCCTCCCTCCTTGGTGCTAAGTCGCTCAAAAATGGGGCAGGGCTTCGCCGTCGACCAAAATCTCCCCCCTTTTCGACGTTCGGCCCTTAGGGTCTATTTATAGAGCCTAGAAAGCCAGCCCCGAAACTAGGGTTTAGAGCCATTTTCCGGATGAGATTATTGAAGATAAATCGTAGATAATAGAATTATCTCTCATCCAGTCGAAACGGCATCGAAGATGGTTGATTATCCGCGGAGAAATCATCAAAATAAGTTGAGGATAAAACCATGAAATAAAAGGGATAAAATCAGTTGAAAATCAGCAGCCGACGACTTGAACGGTCTTACGATAGACCGCACATGATTTGGGCGGTCTGATTCGGACCGTCCATCCTGTCGGTGGAAATTTGGATAATCAGAATATCATCCCAACTATCTCTCGAACTGGCCGAAATGTTCGCCGTTGGACTCTGAACATATGAACAGTTGTATGGAGACCGTTTTAGTTGAGGGCAGCACAAAGACGACCGTTTAGGCCTGTCGGTGATAATTCGAATCATTTGGATAATTCTCTGAGAAAATGGGCGCGCGTAGGACTCTGAGATATAGGCGGTTGGAATAGGCCCGTTCATGATATTGAACGGTTCTAATCACACCGCACAAAAGCTTGTCGGTGGATATTCAGAAAATTCTCAGAAATTAGCCAAAATATATGAACGGTCCATATTCAACCGCCCACCTGCTGAACGGTTGAGGTTAAGCCGTTCATGACCTTAGGCGCTTGGTTCTCGCAAAATACGTTCAATTGACCAAAGCCAAGGCCCATTAAGCCCCGAATCACCACGAATTACACCAAGGAGGGAGACGACCCATAAAATGAGCCCACGACATGCCACAAAAATGGCCCGATGAATGATAAACAACTCGAGTCATCAACTAATGGGAGTAAGAGAAACGAGTCAGCTTATCGGCATAAAATGGGTGTCAACAATGTTGTAAAATTTATCTTTTTAATTAGTGAAAAGCCATGTCTTTCTATTTTCCCACTCTAGATCTCTCTCTCCTCTTTCTTCTTCTTCCTCTCCCTCTCTTCTCTCTCTCTACAATCTTCCAAATTTCATTAGATAGATGTATTTAATGTAATTTTTATTTTATGTTGCATATAACCATCTAAGTTCGCGTTCCACCTAGAACACAAGATCTTCAATTCATAAAACTAAACCTTTCCGTGGATTCGACTCGGACTTTCCGTAGTACTACGTTATTAATTTTTACTGCGGGTTCAGTATATTTTGAGATTGGTCGCCGCGTGTGTTTTAACGGCGACCCTCGCGACACATCAATTTTTGGCGCCATTGTCGGGGAGGTTTAGTTTTACGAATTGACTATCTTGTGTTCTTGTATATTAATTAGGTACTAGCAATTTTTCTTTTGTTCGCTTGTAGGAAAAAAATCAAAAAAATTGTATTATCTACCAATAAGGTAAGCCTCCTCTTCCTTATTCCCCGTTGTTTTGGTCGTTTTACTTAAGAACGAGGGATCACGCTCCAAGTAAGTACTCTAAGCTCCATTCGTTTCATTTGATTTTATTTCATTAGTTTTATATTTTCTTGGTTAGATAGGTTCACAAAAAAAAACCACTTGAACTCAATAAAATCTTCATCTCAAGATCAGAAACCACACCATCCATGCTTAGGTCATGCATCATATAGAATAGAGTTATCTTGTTTAAATTCTGTCATTGCATTTTAGAGATCATGAGGGACAAGGTACGTTCTACTTATCTTATCTTGAGCACGCATTATTACATAAGAACCCCTTGTTTTGAAATTATGGTGAGCATTTCATTTTGAAAATATTATAAGGGCAACACCCATAAGCAGGATAAGATGGGGATTTCATCACCCTTCCTTAGCCCATAAATCACATTCCCCTTGCATCTTTGCATGTCCTAAGCCTTAAATAAAATTTAGTAGACATTTGCCCTAGGTTCACACTGTGGTTCTTCTGCTATTTGGGTTTACCCTCTTATGAAAATAGGTACCTATGGCAAGACGGTCGGACGGCAAACACTTTAAGTGGGCTAGTGGTTCTCTAATTAGGTCCCTACGAAAGTATGGGGAGCCTCCCACTGCCCCACCACTTACCTGGCCGGTGAAAATATTGAGGGTGAACTTAAGTTACACTTTAGTCATTTTGTGAAACCCCATTTGTAGGTCTAGGTCACATTTAGGTCGTTAGGTAATTTGTGTGTTAACTTGTTTGTGTCTGCATAAAAAAATCCTCCCCTTCTCTCTCTTCGTCCTAGTTAGTGTTAGCCAAAAAAAAAAAAAAAAAATCATATCTATGGATCGAATTTTTAATCAAACTAAGTGCTTGACCCAAAATCAATTCATTCCAATAGACCCAAGCTCCTTTACACCACCTACCTTTCAAGATGATCACACATGGGCCCGACCGACCCATTATATAGGTGAGTACCCGACCCAATATCCATCTTTTACCCAATCTTACCTGACCTTCAATGAAAGTCCATATCCATGTATAATAAGAGCCCTCTACCTATTGCAGCCCAATCTACATTCTTTACCCAAAACTAGGCCCAAATCATTCAATTCTTTGATAATGGGGCCTACAGTTCATTTAGTACCCAAGAGCATGCCCAAATGTCTCAAGGTTTTTCCGCTCCTTCTTATGACTCAGTTTCATCTAAATTCAATTCTGGATGGGAAGGCCAACCAAACTCCTCTTGGGAATCTTACTAAGGCCAGCCTCATGGTCCTCTAAACCAAAATTTTTCAAATTGGGCTCAATACCTAAATGATTCCCATGATCAAGTCCAATATGGAGGAAAATCCATATACTCTCTACCACCTCACTATCAGACTAATCACCATTCAAATTCTTATCCATCACAGTCTGACTCTCACCTCACGTATCAATCTCCTCCATGCTCGGATTTCAACAAGGAAAAGAATTTTCAACAATTTTACCAGCTCATCATGGCTCAAAAATCATTCCACTCAGGCCCAATTGGACCAACTTTCTGAAAATCTCAAGGGCATAGAAAGGGATCAACCATCTAGTTGCTCTACTGCAAATTTTGAATACCAATTTCCTGATTCTGACACATATGCAAGCTTATATAATCAACCCATGATTCCTCAAACCAAAAACATTCCGAATCTTGATAAAAAAGAAGTCATGGAGGAGGCGCATCTGGAGCACGTAGATGAAGTTAGTGAAGAGATCCCCATAAACCCCAAGCCCAATTCCACCTTTGAAAAGAGCTATGAGGAATATGATGAGCTTAAGTTGGGGGGGGAGGAAAAGGAAGTGGATGCGCTTGGTAATGATCGAATCCCATTAATTTCTCTTCCTGTATTTGAGGAATCCTTGTTCCAGGTGAACAACGAAGAAGATGAAATGGTGGAGAGAGAATTGAGTGTTTACATGAACCATTCTTTTTTGGTAAGGGAGAAGCCGATCTCTCGCTTGAAATCCCTTCTAATTGGGCATCTCATAATGTCACGCCCCGAGTGTAGAAGGAAACCGGGAAATGCACAACGAGTTTATATCAATCATGTCAATCAGAGCACGAGGTAATTCGACAAACAAGACAGAGTGCGCCAAGTAAGATAATACCAAGTCCAATTTATTCATTAATAACGCCAACACTTTATCACATAATTCTTTAAAGGACAGTACTTTAATGACACTCTAGACTCAATAAAGAGAAAATTACAATAATAGACTCAAGAAAATGTAAAAGACTCGATGTAGATATCTCGGACATCCGAGTATAGCTCTACGCTCATCACTCTTGGTCATCCCCGTCCGAATGAGTCTCGCTATCAGAATTACCTAAAAAATAAGGGGAAATACTAGGTGAGTGAATGCTCGGTAGGGATTACATCTCAAGATCAAGCTTGCTTTAAGTAAATTACATGTTACATGAAATGCAAGCATAGCTAAGCATGAACGTAAAATAATGTCGAGAAGGATAATAATCAAGAAGTGATGAGAAAGAACTAGCAAGTTTCAAGATGAATCATGTAAAGTTGTCAAGAATTCCAAGCATGTAATATCAAGTAATGTCACGAATTTGAAGAGTGATATAGAGGGGGGTGAATAGAACAATCACCCAATAAAAATTACCACAGCAGCTACTAGTGCGGAATTAAAACAAGCTACTGCAGGGCGGTCTGAAAGCACTCAATCGTGACTGTTTATTTTATTTTGCTTCTCTATCTTCCTTTTCTTGGGGTCTTAATGATGATATGTAGCAAGATGACAAGCAAATAATCAAAGATCTGCACTTAACCTATGAACATGTGATCATGAACCTAGGCAACCAAAGCAAGCTGTAGCATGGGCATGCTATCTCAATCAAACTAAGCTAAGGAATAAAGGAAAAACACACGCCGAGGCGTGGAGCAAGGAGTAAATAAAAACACACTGCAAGGGGTGGAACAAGCAAGGAAATAAAAGATGTGAGATGCGAAAGAGAAAGCTAATGCCCAATACTTAAGAAAGATGTGATCGCCACCAAAGTAAAAACAAGCCAAAGATCTGAAAATACCTTGGAAATAGGTGGATGAAGCACCCGCCCAGGGGAGAGAAAAGATCAAAGAAACCTGCAGGTCAGCTGAAAGTAACGGTCAGAACCCTGTGCGTCACTTGGAAGTGACGGTCGCTCGATAGACCGCTGGAAGAATATGACGCGCCTGCACCAGACCGTCAGATAACCTGCAGTAGCAAAGTGTGAATCCTTTTAACTCCAACTCTTCCAGCCGGCTAGAAGACTTGGGCCTCGTGCTGGTGGACCTGTAAACCTGCCAAAGACGTGGAAAGCAAGAACAGACAAACCCAAATTAACCCTTTAGACAATATAGCATCAATTCTTCAATAAACACAATATCATCAAAAGGAAAGGGAAATACCGGGAGGTTTTGGTTTTTTAACCCCTCTGGGCGTTTTAAAAGATTGGGAGGAAGTTTAGATGATGAAAACCAGTGAAAAACGTGGAGAAAGGAGAGAAATAATGCTTATAATGAAAGAGAGATAGAAAAGGAATTCAATATGCGAATATGAACTTTGGAACCAAGAGGAACAGATACTCCCTTCACCAGGCAGCAAACGAACGTGAGAAGCACTTCTCCTTGATCAAACGTGACTCTAAAATGCGGCAGCACTTCGACCCAACTCCAGAATTTCCTCCTCCTTGAGCATGAAGTCAAGGGTTCTATTTATAGACCCTCAAACTCTCAGGTCGAGCAGAGGAAAATCCAGCAAGATAAAGGGATAACTCTTAGCAAATCCTTGAAGATAATATCACCAAGAGTCCATAGGATCAAACAGAAGGTCCTGAGGATCAGATTTGGAAGAGGTATCGTCAATCCAAGTTCTTATCTCGACCACGGAGTAGCAGAGAAAAGGTCTGAACTGCCAGGACTCTCTGAAGGAAGTAACGGCTGCACGACAGACCGCCACAGTGAAATAACGCATCAAGGAACATCTGTTACTTTCAACCTTATCCCAAAGAGATAAGATTAACAAGAAGAAGATCAAAACAATAGGACTCTGCAAAGAAAGCAACGGCCAAGGCATGAGGCGTCAGAATGAAACAACGGCTGCACGACAGACCGTTATATTCAACATGTAGGCCAAAGGATAAGCTTTGGAACAAGACCTCAAGCTTCAGGACTCTTCAAGGAGTAACGGCCCAGGACCCATCCGTTAGAAGGAAGAAACGCGCCTGGGATGGACCGTTATTATCAATGGAGTTCAAAAAGAAGGAATGAAGGTTTTGCTAATCTTTAGTCAAATGAAATGCCATAAAGAGCCACATCCGATCAAGGAGTCAAGACTCAAGAAATGATCTTCAACTAAACAAAGAGACTCGATGAAGAGTGAACAACTCGGAGCATCATATATAATGAATAAATAGATGACCCGACTTATTGGTCATAAAACGGGTGTCAACAGATGCCCCTCCTTAACGTCCTCTTTGTAGGGGAGGGAGCGGAGGTGAAGCGAAAATGAAATGGAACATGGAGATGAAGCGGAAATGGAGCGGAGTGGATCAAAAAGTTGGCGTTAAGGTAAACGACACCCGTTCTTTACCAACAAGCGATAGGAATTTTCTGGAAAAACTTCGAACTGATCACAAGGAAATAGCCAACCAAAGGACGCATGTCTGGAGGAACTAACAACTAAGGAAAGGAAACACGGCTAGCCGCCGGAGGCAACGGAAAGGAAAGAGAACTGATTAAACTCCAAACAGGAATCTTCAGCCAACCAAATCGAGCGACGAGATCAAAGGAAATCTTCCAATTTAGAATGGAATAATTCTCCTCATTCGAGATCAAGAACACAGCTATTCACCATCATCGATCTACCTTGAACAGATGAAGCACATGAATGCTCAAAAGATGCGTATGATGCATGCTGGGCTAAAGAAAAAGAAATCTTTAAAACGAATGCAAAGAAAGATGAAATATCAAGATACTCGAGAATAACATTGCTAAGCCGGAGAAACCAGGGTCAGGACATAATCTGCAACCACGGCGTGCAAGACAGAACCATCGTCCCCAAATTTTTCCAACCTAACGGCCTATCCAACGATTAAACATGTGAACTTAGATCATCATCATTTTTGTTTAAGGGGAACATCAGATCCCGGAACACATGAATGATCGGCCGGTTCTCGAGATAATATATCATAAATAACATATAGTAATGCATTAAAGGATAAGGGAATGAGATACAATACCTGACTTACCTGCTTGACGAACGGCTGAGCGTGACTTTGTTCATAAATTCCTTCATGGAAAGAGGTTAGCCAATAACAAATATGAATAACAATTAAGGCATAACCATTTGTACGTGTGAGAGGCATCAATAATGAATAACATGGAAAAAAATAGAACCATTTTAACATCAATTAGACCATTTAATTCATCAAGAAACTTGTAAGTTTGTAACGGTCTAGTGTAAGAGCGTCACACGAAATAACGGACCAATGCTGGGCCGTCATAAACCAGGCGGTTCACATTCTTCAATAAAACAGGGCCAACACATGTAACGGTCGAATACAGACGCGTCAGAAGGATGTGACGGTCGGTCGATAGACCGCCACATTTCCTGAGCGTTCAAAAAAATAAAACCCGAACGGTCACGGCCCATTCATTCCTCATTCAACACCCCAAAAAAAAACCTCCAATCGAGAAACCCTCCGGCGACCACCAACCCCACCGCCCCAATGGCCGGCGACAAGCCATCCCAGCCGCCTCCACAGAAGAGGGAGAGAGGAAAGAGGAAGGCAATGCGGCGGTTCCACCGCCGGCTCGAACGAGAAGTAATCCCGCTGGTGGAAGAAGAACAAACGGCAAGAAGAGATCCAAGGGAGGAAGAGGAAGCTCCCACGGCTGCGGAGGACCAAGAAGATTTTTGAGCCATGATGAGCTGGTAAAATTGTTAAAAATTCTTTTCCTTGTTGAAATCCGAGCATGGAGGAGATTGATACGTGAGGTGAGAGTCAGACTGTGATGGATAAGAATTTGAATGGTGATTAGTCTGATAGTGAGGTGGTAGAGAGTATATGGATTTTCTTCCATATTGGACTTGATCATGGGAATCATTTAGGTATTGAGCCCAATTTGAAAAATTTTGGTTTAGAGGACCATGAGGCTGGCCTTAGTAAGATTCCCAAGAGGAGTTTGGTTGGCCTTCCCATCCAGAATTGAATTTAGATGAAACTGAGTCATAAGAAGGAGTGGAAAAACCTTGAGACATTTGGGCATGCTCTTGGGTACTAAATGAACTGTAGGCCCCATTATCAAAGAATTGAATGATTTGGGCCTAGTTTTGGGTACTAAATGAACTGTAGCCCCCTTGGGTGAAGAGGAACCCAAGGAACCAGCCAAGAAGAGGAGAAGGGGCACGGACCATGAGGTAGGTCCCCTCGCCCTAATTTCAATTTTTGATTTTTTATGTTTTTGTTTGTGGATGCATGCGGGGTTGAAGGGTAAAAATGGGTCCACGAACCCAGTAGGAATGATTGTAGGCCATTTGGCCAAGGTGAGAGATCACGGGGATGCAAAAGGAAAAAACCCAATAGCAGACAATGTGACGGTCCTGCCAGCGACCGTCACACGCCTGACGCGCCACCCTGAGTGCGTCAGAGCCAAGTAACGCCCCACCCCAGGGCCGTTACATCTACCAGAGATCCAAATTGTTTCTAGGGTTTTCAATTTCTGAATTTTTGTTTTCTTTTCATTTTATAAATGTTTATGCAATGATTTTATGATGCAATCAACTAACCAATGATCTACACGAATGCAGGGAAAGAGAAGAACGCGGATCTCCTGGCTGCAGATCCGGGTAGTGTACCAGGCATTGCCCGACTACCAGAGGGAGAGATTAGCTGGGATGGGATTCGCCGAGGTGCTCAGCATCGAGGTGATCTGGATGGACACGCCTTTACTGTACGCGTTGCACGAGAGGTGGGACCCAATCAGTAGAGCCTTCATCTTCCCGTGGGGCCATATGATCCCCACACTAGAAGACATAGCGAGGATTACAGGATTGAGAGTCCACGGAGCCGCAGTGACAGGATGGACGTACGGCGACTACCGGGAGATGGCACAGCAGCTACTCCGACTGGATCTGATCAGGCCGGGACAGTCCTCATCTCAACTCTCGAGATCAGTACTGCAGGAGAGCTTGGGGTTGAGAGGAGCAGCGATCGCCGTAGGAGAGCTACCCGAGGAGCATCTGGGCAGAGTGATAGACCAGGTGTGCCCTCACGTGGCGGCGGAGGCAGGACTTGAGGGAGATAAAGCACTAAGACGCTTCCTGATGCTGCTATTCGGGAAGCTCCTCTTACCGACTCGAGCAGACGTCATCAGTTGCAGACTGCTTCCGATGATAGAAAACTTGCACAGAGTCGGGAGATATGCATGGGGAGCAGCAGTGCTTGCATTCCTGTTCGAGTCCCTCAGCACGACGGACCGACAGCCGATGTTGGGCGGCTTCTCGCCTTTTCTGCAGGTGAGTGCAATTTAAATGCTTTCGATATTATGCAAAAAATGTTTATGCCATGACTATGCAATTTGACTGACTTGATTTCTAAAATGCAGATCTGGAGCTACATGTATCTCCCGGGCATTGGGAGAGGCACACTACTCCACCCCGGCCGCATCCCGATCGCGAGGCGATGGACGGTAGCGAGGGACACAGGGTCGATCATCAGACTGACCCGGACGATCCAGGACGACCTGGACTCCTACCCACACACGTCGGTAAGTCTAGAACTCGAAATGATGCTTTTCATGCTTTTAAATACTTCTACATGCCTTTAAATGCTTCTACATGCTGAACTTATATGCTGATGAATGGACCTAACGTTTCTAGGTGAGATGGACCCCGTACCGCGGTGAGGTTTACACGGGACAGCCGTGGGTAGAGGCGGCCTTGTCGTACAGGGGGCGAGACATATGGCTGCATTGCATCCACATCATCGAGCCTCTGCACTACAGGCTGATCCTGCGGACTCGGGGACTACACCAGCCCGAGGTGACCTTTCCACGCCACAGTGATGACCACCCAGGCAAGTCGGCAAGGGGCATCAGTGGCAATGTGGATTGGTGCGCCCGGAAGGTGAAGTACGTCCATGACTGGAACAGGCGGGGCCGAGCGGTGAAGGAGCGAGATGAGAGCGATGAGGCATATCTGAAGGCCTTCGCTCGACTCTACGGCGACCGGGTGTACCGAGGTACCCGACGACCGGTATGCAATTCTAAACCTTAAACCTCTTTATATGCAAAAAAGAGTGCAATGCTGTATGTAAATGACTCACATGCTTTCTAAATGCAGCTAGACCCTGAGGACGGATAGCCGAGCTGGAGGGATTACTTCACTCCACCATCCAGCAGCGGGACGAGTACCGGACCGCCCTGGAGCTCCTGGTGAGACTCTAAACTTAAACTTAAATGATTATGCTTATGAAATGCTTACTAAGATTAATCATGACAATGCAGCGGGCCGAGGGAGCCCAACGAGCTGGACCGGATGCCCCATCGTCTTCCTCTCAGCCTGCGGGAGGCAGGGCAGAGTAGGACGCTGAGTTCGCTTGGGCGGTTGCCCGAGCCGAGGAGGCGGAGGCCACCCTCGCAGAGCGGGTAAGATGCTAAAAATGCATATGCTCATGATGATGCCAATTAAATGCCTTATGATTAACTATATGAAATGAAATCTATAGGCGAGAGAGGTAGCCGCAGCAGTGGCCGAGGCGAGGCAGGCTCGGTCGGAGGCAGAGCGTCTCCAGGCGGAGATAGAGAGGAGCCGGGCCGAGACAGAGAGAGCCCGAGCAGAAACAGAGCTTGTGCGGGTGGAGATGGCCAGATTGCGAGCGGAGACCCCGCGACGCCTAGATGACGGAGAGGTGGAGCGACTCAGGGATGACATCGCACGTGTAAGAGGCGAGCGAGATCAGTTCCGAGTGCAGACCTTCGAGATGAAGGGCGTGATTGGGGCTTTGAAGGATGCACTCTGGCTTCTAGGGAAGAGGTCGGGGACGAGCAGCCGGAGCCAGAGTGTGGCCCCTATCAGCGGAGTTCGCGGGTATTTGACCAGTTCTTCCGGCCATCGGAGGAACGAGGAGGCGGACAAGAGACGACAGCCAGAGGGTGAGCACAGCGCCATGGGACCAACAGCCAGGCAGCCCGAGGGTACCGGAGATAGTGATGGCGGCCCGGGAGATAAGCCGGCCGAGTGATATATGTTTTTTCTTTGCCTTTTTGTTATCACTTGTACATGACTTATATAGAAAAATGGAGTGGAAAATGAAATTTATTTTTGGTCTTTTTTTATTTTGTGCAGGAATGTGTGTTTGTGAAATACCAAAAACAAATGAAGGATTGCATGTGATGATGAATGCGTGAGATGTGTGTATGAATGCATGTGTAGGAATGCATGTATGGGAAGAATGAAAAACAGTTGTGCATGAGAATGTGCGGAGAAGGAGGTGTAAAATGTGAAAGACCGCCAGGTCTAGGCAAGGGCAGGAATAAATAACCTCAATTCAGCAGCAGAGAATGTAACGGTCCAGGTTCATACTGTCATAATCAAATAACGCGCTAGATAAGGGCCATTAACCATGACCGCGGTCAAATTGCAGCTGGGGCTACAGGAAAAGTGACGGTCAACGGAAGGCGCGTCAAAGACAAATAACGGCCTACTGCTAGACCGTTGATCCTGGCAGAGCGATGGTTTGCAGGGCAACTAGCAGGAAATGCGACGGCCCAAAAGAGACGCGTTGGGGGAAGAAACGGTCCTGACCAAGACCGTCGGGAAATGTTTAGCCCCGAAGCCAAGGAGCTGAACGGCTGAGGGTGTAACGGCTCAGGGTTTACGCGTTAAGAAAGAACGACAGTCAAACACTGGACCGTCAGACTCCACAGAACAGGATCGGGTGAACTTGAACCCATAGGAAATGCGACGGCCCCATTCTGGTGCGTCAGAGACAAATGACGGTCCCACGATGGACCGTTGGAGCCTGAGTTGTGTTCCGAGACGGATTGAGCCGTGAGAGCCTAAACCCGAGATTTATCCACTTAATCTCCCACAGGAACTTATCTAGATTGAAGATAAGGCCTCCTAACTCAAGTCTTATCCTTTTAAAACCAAAATCAAGCCTTTAAAACTCGGAAACTCAACCAAAAATTGTAGCTTTGCTGAAACCTCTGCTCTAGGGCTGAAAAACCACCCCTAAAGGCAGAAATCAAGATGAAGAGAAGCTTTGAGGTGATGGCTATGGAGGAGAAGGTCTACATCGGACCTAAGGCTGCAAGAAAGGAATACGGAGAGCTTCAACGGCTAACCTCAATTCCCAAGCACCTAAGCTCTAATGCTCAAAGGGTGGTAAGTCCCAATAACCCAACCAAGTTCAAAATTTTCTGCACTTCAATTCCTTTCATGACTCCCTCTTCTTCTCCTTCTTAAGCCCCTTCCTGGCCCAAGATGCTATTCAAATTTGAAGTGGGTGGCTCACATGGTAAAAGCACTCTCTAGAGAAGTCACATCAATCCTTAAAGCATGGCACCTTCAACCTCTCTTGGTCTTAGACAAAAACTTTCAGAAATTATCTTTAGATTGGCCACGTATTTCAGCTCTTGTAGAACTATGGCATCCACAAGCTCATACCTTCATTTTCCCTTCCTTTGAAGTGACAGTCCTATTAGAAGAGGTAGAGACCTACCTAGCCCTTCCTAAGACTAAGGTGGGGGATGAAGACCGGGTTTGCTACACGGTTGAGCCTATTAACCCGTCCTTGATCTTGAGTGATTTTATCCATAATCCGAAGGACGTGAGGACCATGATCAGCCCACACCACATCCATTTGATACCCTTGGCACAATGGATAGTGTCCCATTGCAAGAACAAGTGGGAGAGACACGAAGTAATAGCCAAGGCGGTGGCGGTGTGCTTATGCGGAGTCTTACTTTTCACCACAACCGACCACCTTTTAGACACACAAAATCTCAGCATCATTAGTGGGTTGTGGCAGGGAACATCCATCTCTCAAGCGATCCTCACATACCTCTATGAAGGACTAAGTTCAGCTTGCCTAGGAGGACCTTTGTTTGGCTCCATGATACTTCTTGAGTGTTGGACGGGAGTGAGAGTCAAATTCCAACCAAAGGAAGACATAACTTCAGCCAGCCGAATCTTCGGGAGCCACCTTCTCTTCTTCATTGGAGGGGCATTTGGATACTCTTCACAGGTTGAATGCAGGACGGCGGATAAGAAAACTCGGGATGAATGGCGCCTCTTCTTCAACACTTTGCTAATAGACAAGGTCAATATGCGACAAAGAATCCTTCGAAGCACTCCTCTTAAAATACTGCGGCGTCAAGGACTGGACCTCCAGCTAGTGCGGAACACTACAATGGCGATCTACAACCCGCACCGGTGCCATCTTCAGATCGGACTTCCAAGAACCCAAGCTCCTGCACTATCACACTACCCTCCCCTTCTATCTAGGAAGATGGGGACTGAGGAGGATGAAAGAGCGATCCGGAACGCGCTGACCATGTGGGAGATCAGCAAAGTGCGCCCGTGGCAAGAAGAAGTTGAAGAGAACGATGAAGCACGCCGAGGTTACGTGAAAGAGTTGAGGAAGATCCGCCCTCTTGCAGATGAAAAACTTAATGCAGCTTGATATATTTTTTATTTAGAGAGATGTTGGTTGTACGACAAAAAGTTGGAATCTTGTGAATTCTTTTTTTCATTAAGCCTAATTGAATGAGATGAGATTGTCTCAATTGAATGAGCAAGAGTTTTGTGGCTTGATCGTCTGGACTGATGTGAACAGGCAGAGCCTCTGGAGTATGCAACGGATGTGCACTGGGCCGCTACAAATAAACGACGGTCTGACGATGGGCCGTCAGAATGGAAGCACAAAGAACCCTGTTCTCTGAGGGATGTAACGGTCCAGACTCAGGCCGTTAGAGTAAGTAACGGTCCTAACCTTGGCCGTTAGAATGATGGCTGCTGAAAGAACGAAAGCTTATGCAAGAAGAGGAGTGACAGTAGGGATATGACCGTTAGACGACTGTAGCGGTCTGGTGATGACGCGTTACAGCCTTTGAATCTGCATAAGTGTGAGCTTCTCACTTTGATCTTGATCCTGCGTTCTGCTCACACTTTAAACATGAAACAAGTTAGATCTGCTCTTAGACTCAACCCCTTGCCTTGAAGCAAGTTAGATAATGATCGTTTCTCAATATTTGGTCAAGGGGTGGAGCCTTGTTAAAATAGGCGAAAAACATAATAAAAATAATGCAATGCATGCAATGCATATGATGGTGTTTTTCGAGGGTTTTGGAGAATATCTGATTTTTGTGAGACTTTGAAAATATTTGATTTGTTTGGGTTTTGAAAATATTTGATGTTTTTGGATTTTGGAAATATTCCGATTTTTTTGGGTTTTGGAAAATATTAAATTTGTTTGGATTTTGAGAGATATTAATTTTTTTGGTTTTTGAAAATATTTAAATTTTTTTAGATTTTGGGAAAACCAGTGCTTCCCCAGCAGCGTGAGCCCTTCCTTGTTGATATCGAGTCCGGGGGTGGGTGTGAGAGAAGATGACGACCCCTGGAAAAGGTCCAATTGTCATGACGGTGTTTCTGCCAGGGCCATACCCAGGGTACTAATCTTGGTCCTAAAAGAAAAACAGAATACGGGGGGTAAGCTTTAGGCCAGATATAGAAGTTTTTGAGACTTGATTTCCTTTCCGTTCAACCCTTTAGAGATTTGGTTTGTTGTGCCGGGGCTTTGAGTCCGTCATCGAACCTTAATCCACCCTAGGCATGCATGCGACCGGGCTCATAACGTCCCGCGGGGAATTGTACTGCCACTCTTGCCATGCCTAGCTTTTCTTGCTTTGCCTTTCTAGAGCTTTGGAATTCATAATTCATATTATATTGACTTTGAGGTGATGCTTTTGATTTTGTCATAGAGATTGCCCCTTCGCTGTCTCTTTTGTTTCTTGTGACGTCAGGTCATAACGGACTGCCCCTATTTGAGACCTCCTCTAGTGAGGGTGTTTGGATCGGTTATCGCCTCTTTATTCACCTCTTGTTCCTGGTTTTAGCTGAAGGAAGAAACGGACAGGGACCTTGACTTTCCCCCAAAGCATGGCCAAGGAGAAACGTTGTCCTTTCTGAACGTGGAAAACCTGACCAGGGATGTCGTGTAGTGTGTGATTGCCTCACTCGGGACTCCTTTAGTGACAGGAGGAACATCTTGCTACCGGGGTAGCACATTGTTAGGCCCTAAGGAAAGAAATGCTTAAGATACAACCCATTCCACGGGTGAGAGAGCTCCTCACCTTCCGCGTTTACTAAACGATAAGCATTTCCTGGATAAGCTTCTTTTACGACAAACGGCCCTTCCTAATTAGGTTGTAATTTAGACCTAGGACCTGCAGACCGAATGAATTTTCGCTTCAAAACCATATCACCCTTTTGAAACTTACGTTCGATTGAAAATAACGCGAAACCCTCTTCTGATAAACGGATACATGATCGGCCGTATTCATCCTCTTCTCATCTAAGAGTTCCAACTGAACCAGCAACGCCTCTCGACGTTCATCGAGATTAAGTTCCTTATCAAGCTGCACTCTAAGGGAAGGGATCAAGATCTTATATGGGAGCACCGCCTCCATCCCGTAGGTAAGAGAATAGAGAGTTTGTCCCGTAGGGGTACGGACGGAGGTGCGGTAAGCCCACAGAGCTTCCACTAATCTTTCTGGCCAATCAGAAAACTTATGAGCTTCACATGCTTTCTTGATGATTTTAAGAAGAGTTTTATTAGTGGCCTCGGCTTGACCGTTGCCTTGAGGATAATATGGAGATGAATGATGCAATGCAATATTGAACTTCTTGCATAGGTCCTTGAGCTCTTGGGAAACGAACTGGGGTCCGTTATCGGTGATGATGCTGCTTGGCACTCCGAACCGTGAGATGATATTCTTCATAATAAAGCGGCACACCGTTGTAGCTTTGATCTCTGCATACGCCTCGGCTTCAGCCCACTTGGTGAAGTACTTAGTGGCGGTAAGGATAAAGGATCTCTGCTTGAGCTGGGAATTAGGATCACCGAGCGGGCCGACAACGTCAAAGGCCCACATAGAGAATGGCCAAGGAGCGGCCATAGGATGGAGAGACGAAGCTGGAGAATGAATTTTATCAGCGTGGAGTTGGCACTTAAGACATCTCCGGACATAGAGGGAGCAATCTTCCTCTAGAGTGGGCCAATAGTAGCCCTGCCTCAGGATTTTCTTCGCTAGAGCCTGGCCATTGACATGACCCCCACACTGACTAGAATGGGCTGCTTCATCCACCTTCCAAGCTTCAATATCATCTAAACATCTCATGAGCATCCCATTAGTAGCACGCCTGTACAGTTCTCCTGCGACAACAGTATACCTTGCGGCGGCTCTTCTGATTGACTTGCGTTGCTCAACAGTTGCCCCTTCTGGGAACAATCCCTCCTTACAAAACAACTCGATTTCATGATACCAAGGCAATTCTTCTTCGTCCAGGATCTCTTCTAGCTCTGTTAAAGATACTTCCTTAAGATCTTCCTTCTCAGCTCTTGCCTCTACAGATTTCCTAAGATTGATGAACCAAGGGTCCTGAAGAGAGGGTGCGTCCAATCTCTGAACGACGATAGTCTCAGTGCTCCGACTGAGAGGGAAAGATAGGGAAGAAGCAAGGGATGCCAGAGCATCAGTTAGAATATTCTGAGAACGGGGAGTATGGATATAGATCAGCTTACGAAATTGCCTGGCAAGGAGCGTGACCAGATCTTGACAAGGCTTGAGCTTGGGGTCACGAGTACGGTAAGTGGTCAGAACTTGCTGTAGGACGAGCTGAGAATCTCCTATAATGTTTAAATAACGCGCGCCTAGGAGATAGGCATGCTTCAATCCGGCCAGGAGAGACTCATACTCAGCGATGTTGTTGGTAGCAGGAAATCGAAGTTGATAAGTAAAGGGAATGGTCACCCCTTCTGGAGTAAGCAGAACAGCACCGATCCCTCGGCCTTGAGAATTGAGGGCACCGTCGAAGTGCAGAGACCAAAAGGGGTGATGAGAGATAACAGAAAGATGCTCATCAGGGAAATCATCTTGGATGGAATCGGTATGAGGAATGGAGAGATGAGCGAGATGCTCAGTAATGGCATATCCTTTGACCGCCTTCTGAACAACAAAGGTGATGTCGAATTGAGAGAGGAAGCTCTGCCAGCGAGCTAACCTACTAGAAAGGATGAGTTTTTCTAAGAGATAGCGAATAGGGTCCATTCTAGAGATCAACCTAACTGGGTGGGCAAGAAAATAGTGTTTAAGCTTCTGAGCTACCCACACTAAGGCGGCACAAGTTTTCTCCATAGCGGTGTATCTGGACTCTGCTGGATTGAATAACCGAGAGAGGTAATACGCAGCCCGCTCTTTTCCTTCATCATCCACTTATGCTAAGACCGCCCCTAGGGAGTCCTCAATGACCGAGATATATAGGATTAGGGGTTTCCAGGGGACAGGAGGTTGCAAAACCGGGGGGTTGGATAGATATTCCTTCAAGTCCTCGTAGGCCTTTTGACAATCTTCATTCCATTCAAACTTAACCCCCGCCTTAAGCAATTCATAAAATGGACGGCACCTTTGAGAATGTTGGGATATGAATCTTCTGATGAATTGTAATCTACCGATCAATCCTCGAAGTTCCGTAATGTTCTTAGGCGGAGGCATATCCATGACGGCCTGTGCTTTGTTAGGATCAATCTGGATCCCCCGTTTGCTCACTATAAAGCCTAGCAGCTTCCCTGAGGAGACTCCGAATACACACTTCTTCGGATTCATCTTAAGTTTGTACTCCCTGGCTCTTTGCAGTACCTTAGCCAGAATAGAGGGGTGTTCTTCCTTGGTTCTTGACTTCACCAGAATGTCATCTACGTAAGCTTCCATATAAATGTGCATCATGTCGTGGAAGATGGCCATCATCACCCTTTGATAGGTGGCGCCCGCGTTCTTCAGACCGAACGACATAACCACATAACAGTACGTGCCCCAGGGCGTGGTGAAGGAAGTTTTCTCTTGATCTTCGGGAGCGAGACGGATTTGATTGTAGCCCGAATATCCATCCATGAATGATAGAGCTTCATACCCGGCGGTGTTGTCTACTAGGACGTCTATATGAGGTAGCGGGAAATCATCCTTAGGACAGGCTTTGTTAAGATCCCTGAAATCGATGCAAATACGTACTTTTCCATCCTTCTTGATAAAAGGGACTATGTTTTCCACCCACTGAGGATATAGAACAACTCTGATGAATCTGGCCTTATATAACTTGTCGACTTCTTCCTTGATCCTCAAGGCCATGTGGGGGTGAAATCTTCTTGACCGTTGTTTGACAGGTGTTGCCCCTGGTTTAAGCACGAGTCGATGTTCCACTAAAGAGGGGTCAAGACCTGGCATGTCCTCATAAGACCAGGCGAAGGAATCACTATACTCCCTTAGAACTTTGATTAAATCCTCTTCTACCTGTGGAGGGAGATTAGCGGCAATAATGATGGGCCTGGGGTCTTCTTCGGTTCCCAGATTGATTTCTTTCGTAGGTTCATCCACTGCTGATGACGGCTCGTCGAATTTCTTAAGTCCTTGCGCGTACAGATCAGCAATGTCATCTACGTCGCTGTCCTCATTAACCGGATCTTTTTCACCTAGGATTTCATAGACGCCGAGTCTGTCATCGCCCCACGCCCCTTCTATTTCTTCTTCATCCTCAATCGTAATTGCCGTAGCAACAAATTCCGGACATTTTAAAAGGGCATGACAGCGCTGAGCTAGGTCCTGTAAGAACCTATCAGGAACAGATTTGGGAGGACGCGCAAGCGGGCGCGGCACAGAGGAGGAAGGGTTGGATGATCTAGAACAAGACCCCACTTCTTTAGACCTAACTAATTCTACTTCCCTAGACTCGATAGACCCTAATCCTAACCTAGGAGAAAGGAGACCTAGTGGAAGGGAAGGAGCAGGGGACTCGTGCCCCTGGGACGAGGATGGAGACAGGGTAGCATAATCTTCCACTGAAATCTCCATTTTGAACTTGACATTTTTTTTTGGAGATCAGCAGAGACTATACAGCAAGATGGAGGAGGCGGGAGCTGCATAGGGAATAGCTCGGGGAAGATACAGTCAAAGAAGGAATCGGAAGATGAGAACCACATCTCGTGGAGTTGGGCGTTGGGGGGAGGAGGAGTGAATAGAGTGGATAGATCAATGGGCGGGCAGTGCCCGCAAGTGCAAGGAACAAATAGAATCTCGGGCGGATCAACGAAGGATGGATTTATCATGATAGGAGGAAGACGGGGTAAGAACTCCCATTACTGGAGGAGAGATTGAAAGCGGGAGGGAGACCAAGAAAAGACAATCGGCGAGCTCCCCTCCTCCTGTGGATCATCGTCTGGACGCTTCTTCGGTCTCCATTGCATGAGCCGAACCTCTTGCTTCTTTTGGCAGTTTTCTTCATGAAACAACCCCTGAAGGGCTTGACCATAATCAAGCATATCATGTTCTGGCCTTTTTAGTGCCGACGGAGGACTGGCAATCGGACATACTGTATTTCTCTCTAACGGAGCTGGCTGCAGAGCTAATGTGCCGGGCTGGAGAGGCCCTCGGACAAAGTGCTGGCGGTAGTCCCAGGTGAGTGGCCCAGAATCACCCATCATGGATAGTGCGGTTTCTTTGTAGCCAAGACCTCTCCTGCCCATCCTTCTTCCCTTGGGTATGGGCTTGGTCATTCCTTGTAACTGTGCACCGAGGCCTCTCCCCGGTTGGTAGCCCAGTTTCAGTATAATGTTCCAGCCTTTTGAGTCTCGGATCTGGGGCTTTATCTTGATGTTAACTGGAGTAGTGATGGGCCTAGGAGGTGTATAAGCCCAAGGGAAGTTTAAATCCAGCACTGATATGACGGGTCGGCTGCTTGGCCAAAGTGTAGGAAGAATCTGTTCTGAAATGGCCTTAACCGATTGCACTGTAGATAGGCTTTTGACCTTGACGACCCTCCCTTGGAAAGGGAATTTGACGCACTGATGTGTGGTGGAGGGTACGGCACCGAGCGTATCCAGCCATGGACGACCCAAGATAGCCTTGAACATAGGGTCGATGTCTAGTACATAGAATTCCACGGCCATTGTAAGGGGTCCGAGCTCTGCTTGGATAGTGACCACCCCGTGACATGCTCGCCTTGAGTTGTCATATACTACTATAGTGGTAGGGGTAGGTCGTAATAACTCTTCAGATATGTTGCAAGCTCGTAGAGTACTGAGTGGGCACACATTGATTGAAGCCTCTGTGTCAACCAATGCTGCTTCAATGCTGACTTTGTTCAGGGTGATTGTAATGCAGAGCGGCATTTGCCGAGCTTCCGGAAGTGCTAGCTCGGATTCTGAAAACGTGATTGCCGGCTCTTTGGAAATAGTTGCTAGGGCCGTTGGTAAGTTGTCGACTGCCATATCTTCGCTGACCATGACCTTCTGTAAGAAGTCCCTTAATGCATCCTGGTGAAGGGTAGACCTTTTAATGAGCTCCATAACAGATATCTTGGCTGGTACTCGGTCCAGATGATGCAATAAGTCATACTGAGTGCCGGGCAGAGGTTCGGCTCCTTCTTGCTCGGCTGTTGGCTGAGAGGACTGGGGATTGGAATTAGTAGGATAATTCCGATGAAATAACTTCCTGCTCCTTAAGGCGTAACTTGTAGCGGCCGCGGCATCGGTGGATAGTATGATGGGCCCTGCGGGGTGGATGAGCGGTGTAGGCTATGTAGGGGAGATGATTTGGTGGGATGTGAGGTTAGTGATGGTGGTGAGTGGTGGTGAGCGGATGATGGGTGAAGGATTGATGGAAGGCGGGATGGTGATGGTGGGTGGTACGGATGGAGGGAGTGTTGGTGGAGGAGTCAATAAAGGTGATAGGTTAGGCGATGGCGTGATGATGGTAGCAGAGGCAAGTGGCGCAGGGTATGACGGAGTGGTGGGTGGTAGTGAATTTGTCGGAGCGGGTGTAAATGGGAGGACAAGTGGAGAGGGTATTGGGTGTGAAGGAAGGACGAAGGAGGGGGTAAGAGGATTGCGGTGGTTGTGGTGGAGGGCCATGACTTGCGGTGTGGCGCCATCGTCATCAAAAGACCACTCGACACTAGGGGCCGGAGGTTGAACTACGTTCACTTGAGCCGGGGCCAGTGGCTTGGGTTGCTGTGGAGCAGGCGGATGATTTGGCATCGGATTTTGATGGATCCCCAGATCCTGAGCCTGTTGTAGTTGTTGTTGTGGTGGTAGCTGTTGTGGCTGTGGTGCTTGTTGCTGCTGCACTTGCTGCCTTGGCGGCTGCCTTCTTTTCTCTTTGATTTCAACAATGGCCCGATGCATCTCGGCCCAATCGATCCCTCTGCCCTTCATGGAGATCGTATACCATATCCCGGAACTGATAACATCCTTCGATAGTGTGGCCTGGCTGCCTATGGAACATGCAATATTTCATTTGATCAACGGCTGGGTTCCAGTTAGGCCGTTCCGGAGGAAGTTGAATTGCATTCACCGACATAAGAGCCGAGAAGATATCCGTGAGGGTCTCTGGCAATGGGGGGTATTGTGCCCTCTTGGGAGCCGGACGCTTGTTGTTCGGATTATTGTTATAGCCGTTGGGTGAAAGGGACATTGTGGTATTGTGGAGGTGGTGGTTGTTGTTGTGGAGCGATAAAGGCGTTTTGTGGAACGGTGAAGGCAGGCGGAGGGTTTTGTGGAGCGGCTTGAAAGTTCTGTGAAGTGGGATTTTGTGGAGTGCGGGGGTTTTGGGGGAAGCGGAATGGTGCGGCTTGGAATGGGAAGGCAACGGCTTGTACCTGTTCGTTTGTCTGGACCCCCTCGGTAACCGGCCCTTGTGGTTTCTTGTGATATTTGGGCTTTTGGTTTTCAAATAGGGCGTGTATGGGAGAATCCTTGAACTGGGTTTGTATGAAGCGTGCCCGGCTGTAGAGTTGATGCATGTTAGCTATATCATTCATTGCCAGGATGTTCTTGAAGGTCGGGGTAGCATTCGAAATGAGCAGCTTGACCTTCTCTTCCTCCGGAATGTGGCCAGGCACTCTAGCAGCCATCTGTCTCCACCTGTCTGCATAAGTGGTGAACTCCTCATCTGGCTTCATCTTCTCGGCTACTAGATCTGTAAATGAGTATTCCGGGCCGACCCTGTCTTGGAACCGCTGGATAAATTTGTCCTTTACTACCTTGAAACTTTCAGCTTCTTCTAATGGCAAAGAGTAGAACCACTCCAGAGCAACACCATCCAAAGATCGGCGGAATAAGTATGCCATAAGGTGATCATCATATTGGAACTGCGCCGACTCATATAGAAAATCCCTCACATGAATGAAGGGATTGACGTTCCCGTCGTACTTGCAATAGCTGGGGAGCTCTGATTGCGGAGGGAACCGAATGTTCTGAAAGCTCGGGACAGGAACATCTGCCAAAGATTGTGGGCCAACCCACTTCTGGAGGAAATCGAGTTTTTACTGCATGGTGGCCCATTTATCAAGCAAGTCCTGCTCTCGAGAGGGAGCAGGGGTAGTGAAGGATGCTGATTGAATTTGGGGAGCAAATGGAACGATTGTGGCAGAAGGTGGAAGCCCATAGGCAGGAGTGGAGGGATATACAGTAGAGACGGGGGGCCCATAAGAAGGATATTGGGCCTGAGACTGGCCCGGATTAGAATGGGCTTGAGCCACCCCTTGCTGAGGGCGCAAGAAATCTGAAGGGCCCATGAGGACTTGCGGGGCCATCGGGCCCGATGTATGATGATCCACCTGAGCAAAGGAAGGGACTGGTGACTTCCCTTTATCAAAAGATTGATAGGCTGAGTTGGAAGATTGGCCTGTCTCCATGCCTGGGAAAGTGATGGTCCGGGGTTGGACCGGGGTGAGATCAATCGGAGTGGGCTGGACAGAGGGCCCACTAATTCTAGATGGATCGATAGGAGGGTTGGATTTAGAAGGAGATGCGTTGGACCCTTGCATGGCCTGATAAAGAACTTGAAGTTGAGTCGAATCCAATTGGGCCATCATCTGAAGAATGGAGCCCGCGGAAGGAGTGGAGAGAGAAGGGGTAGCTTGACCACCTTCTATAGAAGCGGAGGATAGAAGAGAGGTAGTCCCCTCTCCAGAAGAAAAGGTGATAACCCTAGGAGGGTTTTCAAGGAGCCCTTGAGGAAGAGAGTCCTCTTGGGAACGGGGAGGATTGAACGATGCCATGGCGGACTCGAAGAGAGGATTGGAATAGAATGTGAAGAAGGAATTGACTTGAGGAGATGGTTCGAACGGACGAAAACAGCTCCACATGCAACGAACAACCTTGACAATGCAAACAATCAACACAAACAATCACACAATGAGCAACCAAACTCGGATGTTTTAACAAAAGATGTAAGTGATAAAAGATGAAGACACCCCAAGTCAACCAAGTTGTTTAAGATGATGCAGCAAGATTTTTGTGATTTCTCCTTCGGAACTTTAGTGAATTGATTGAAATGTGCTTCTCAACAATGGGTTCCTAACAGGAGATGGGTATGGGGCTTGTCTTGACTCTAAGTGTAATCACTCCTTCACTTATGCAACCCTAGACACGGGGTGGGAAAGGTACAACCAGTCTGGCGTCCGTGTGGGAATCCACGACTCGCGGGGACTTATGGAGGTCCCTGGTGTGATTTCCTAGTCGGCCCCATGGAATATGGAGACGAGAGGTCCTCACAACAAGGTAGGAGAATGCAATCTAAGATATGAACGTATGAATGCCCCTATGTGCACCGGAGTGCATGCAAAGTCTAGCCTACGATCTAACAAACAATGATGCACGCAATGATATGGAGATATGAAACAAAGCAAGGAGGAAGTCAAGTATCACCCAAGCAAAGAGTCACAGCAGAAACTGCGAAAAAATAAATGCACCTCGGATGCGTACCTGTCTGGAGTATAACGGTCGAGGGACCCTGCATCAGAATAAAATAACGGTCGAAGACCAGACCGCCAGAAGTAATGTAACGCGGGGAGGTAGGACCGTCAAATGAGCCAGAGAGCCAAAATCAACCAGAAGTAACAGGAAAAGACCGTGAAAACTCTCGCAGCAGGACAGATGTGGCGGTCTAATGACCCTGCGTCAGAGGACTCCAATGCAGGGACACAGGGCCGTTAGAACGCTCAGAAAACCAGGATTTAACCGAAAAATAAGAGGAAAACGGGAGGGGAACAACATAAGAGATGATGGCAGGTTTAACAGGAATCAAAAGCACGATTGGCACAAGTTGTCCCACCGTGATCGCCAAAAAATTATCTGTTGATTTTATTTTGCTTCTCTATCTTCCTTTTCTTGGGGTCTTAATGATGATATGTAGCAAGATGACAAGCAAATAATCAAAGATCTGCACTCAACCTATGAACATGTGATCATGAACCTAGGCAACCAAAGCAAGCTGTAGCATGGGCATGCTATCTCAATCAAACTAAGCTAAGGAATAAAGGAAAAACACACGCCGAGGCGTGGAGCAAGGAGTAAATAAAAACACACCGCAAGGGGTGGAACAAGCAAGGAAATAAAAGATGTGAGATGCGAAAGAGAAAGCTAATGCCCAATACTTAAGAAAGATGTGATCGCCACCAAAGTAAAAACAAGCCAAAGACCTGAAAATACCTTGGAAATAGGTGGATGAAGCACCCGCCCACGGGAGAGAAAAGATCAAAGAAACCTGCAGGTCAGCTGAAAGTAACGGTCAGAACCCTGTGCGTCACTTGGAAGTGACGGTCGCTCGATAGACCGCTGGAAGAATATGACGCGCCTGCACCAGACCGTCAGATAACCTGCAGTAGCAAAGCGTGAATCCTTTTAACTCCAACTCTTCCAGCCGGCTAGAAGACTTGGGCCTCGTGCTGGTGGACCTGTAAACCTGCCAAAGACGTGGAAAGCAAGAACAGACAAACCCAAATTAGCCCTTTAGACAATATAGCATCAATTCTTCAATAAACACAATATCATCAAAAGGAAAGGGAAATACCGGAGGTTTTGGTTTTTTAACCCCTCTGGGCGTTTTAAAAGATTGGGAGGAAGTTTAGATGATGAAAACCAGTGAAAAACGTGGAGAAAGGAGAGAAATAATGCTTATGATGAAAGAGAGATAGAAAAGGAATTCAATATGCGAATATGAACTTTGGAACCAAGAGGAACAGATACTCCCTTCACCAGGCAGCAAACGAACGTGAGAAGCACTTCTCCTTGATCAAACGTGACTCTAAAATGCGGCAGCACTTCGACGCAACTCCAGAATTTCCTCCTCTTTGAGCATGAAGTCAAGGGTTCTATTTATAGACCCTCAAACTCTCAGGTCGAGCAGAGGAAAATCCAGCAAGATAAAGGGATAACTCTTAGCAAATCCTTGAAGATAATATCACCAAGAGTCCATAGGATCAAACAGAAGGTCCTGAGGATCAGATTTGGAAGAGATATCGTCAATCCAAGTTCTTATCTCGACCACGGAGTAGCAGAGAAAAGGCATGAACTGCCAGGACTCTCTAAAGGAAGTAACGGCTGCACGACAGACCGCCACAGTGAAATAACGCATCAAGGAACATCCGTTACTTTCAACCTTATCCCAAAGAGATAAGATTAACAGGAAGAAGATCAAAACAATAGGACTCTGTAAAGAAAGCAACTGCCAAGGCATGAGGCGTCACAATGAAACAACGGCCGCACGACAGACCGTTATATTCAACATGTAGGCCAAAGGATAAGCTTTGGAACAAGACCTCAAGCTTCAGGACTCTTCACGGAGTAACGGCCCAGGACCCATCCGTTAGAAGGAAGAAACGCGCCTGGGACAGACCGTTATTATCAATGGAGTTCAAAAAGAAGGAATGAAGGTTTTGCTAAGCTTTAGTCAAATGAAATGCCACAAAGAGCCACATCCGATCAAGGAGTCAAGACTCAAGAAATGATCTTCAACTAAACAAAGAGACTCGATGAAGAGTGAACAACTCAGAGCATCATATATAATGAATAAAAAGATGACCCGACTTATTGGTCATAAAACGGGTGTCAACAGCGACCAAAATATAACTAGTCAAGTTGATCAGTCCTTATGACATCCTAAAGAACCATCTACTGAGCGATGAACAGAATGCAACGATGAACATAAGTCACAAAGCAATCGCACAATAGACAAGGGGTTTTAGGTGGTTCAACCTCAATCCATAGGTCTACGTCCACCCCACACTCAAACCAGAGTGTGGCTTCACTGCTGTCTCACAGCCTGCCGTTGATCCACAGCTTCAGGGAATTTCTTCCCTACAATCTGCTGAGCGTTACAGCTTCGCTATCCAGAGGAATCCACCTCAGCCGCTGAGGATTACAGCTTTACCTCTGCTGACACACAGCTTGAACAAGAGTTTCAAAGATGAAATGAAACAAAGCTAAAAATCAAGAAACCCAAATGGGAATTGGAGAGGGGGATTTCTGTAGCCCATTCAAAGAGCAGCCTAACTAGGCCCGGCAGGGCCCAATGAGGCCAAGCTCACCCAAGTGACAGCCCACAGGGCCCACTTAGGGAAGAAAGCCCAATAAATAGCGCTCGAGGGAACAACCCTCCTAGGCGGCCTCAAGGCTCGGAGGGGCCGAGCATCGGTCAGGTCACAAGAAAGGCCCGCGCCCGAGCCATCTCTCCGCCCGGGAGAAGGAGGCGTAGGCTAGCCTATCCGACCCACCTTTTACCGAGCTAAGCCTATCGCCCGGATAGGGCTGGCCCCTCTGAGCTCGAAATGACCGACGAATGCTTATCTTTGCAGCCGTTAAGAGTCCGCAGCAGGCAGGAATTCAGTAAGGCAAGGGACTTCTTCTTCCCCACGATGATAACGCTCCCACGATAAGGCCATAAAAGCCCACGATGAGGATGTAACCCCCACCTGAAACCCCTCGGCTGGCAGGACTCCAAGAGACGGCGTACTATTTAAACCAGGGATACCCTCCGGCTAAAGGTAAGCCAACAAAGGCAATCATACGCCCAAAACTCCTGAGCAAGAACCGCTTCACCCTTCTAGTGGAGAGGGATCTCGCACACAAGCTCTCTCCTCCCTACTATTACTCCCACCATAGCTCCACTGACTTAAGCATCGGAGGGTTTGCCCCAGGGATTCCCCCTGGGCCCTCTGATCCGTTTCCCTGTCTTGCAGTTCACGATCTGGTGATCCTCATCCCGCTCAGGACCAGCGCGAGATCACGCCTCTTCATCTGGCGCCGTCTGTGGGAAACGCACGAAAAGCCAGTATGGTGCGAAGGAGCTCAGGGAGGAGGTCCGTCAGTGACAGGGGTAAGGCCGTGGTAGCGCCGGGGGATGGCCCTTCTAGGGCCTCACAGAACCCTCCCTCCAACACCAACGTCCCCGCTGACAGACCGCCACCCCCTCCTGCGGCGGTAGGGCTACCCCCCGACGGTGGCGCCGAAGCCTTCCAAGCCCTCAACGCAAAACTGGATACCCTTATGGAACTCATGAGGGCCCAGGCGGCTAGGGATGGAAGGTCCCGCGCTCCGTCAGGGAGCCCTCCCCGCGGAAACACGTCCCAGTACACCGCCGGAGGTCGCTTCACCCTCCGCGGCCAGCAGCTCATCAGCAACAGGATTGGAGGACCCTCGCAGGCTCCACCTCCGGAGCAAGAGGCTTCCTCCATGCCAAGAAGGGTAAAATTGGGGGCGCGGCGTCCGAGCCCGGAAGCTGACGTCCCCGGAGATCGCCAAGACGCTCCCCCCAGCCCCACGGCACGACAGCAACCAGAACTATCCCTCCGGCTGCGGGATTTCGAGAGACGCTTCGCAGAACAGGAGCGCGCCCTCCGTGCCCTGCAGAAGACCTCTTTCCCGGAGGACGAGGAGAAATCTCTGTTCTCCGAGTACATCTTGAAGGTAGAGGTATCTCCCAGAACCTCCATTCCGACCTTCAAGCCCTACGACGGCCAGGGCGACTCGGCCGATCATTACGATAGCTTCGAAGCTCTGATGACTCTGCACGGAGTGTCTGACGCCATCAAGTGCCGAGCCTTCGTGACCACCCTGGTCCAAGGCGCTCAAGCATGGTTCCGGGCCCTCGCCCCCGGGTCCATCCGAGACTTCAAGTAATTTGGGCGAGTCTTCAAAGAGAATTTCATCGGAAGTGCCCCCCCAAGGTCGGTAGCGGGGCTCCTGGCCCTCAAACAGACGCAAGGGGAAAGACTCTGGGCTTATATTCACCGATTCAAATCGGAAGCCCTGAGAATCCCCCGCCTGGACGTGGCCTCAGCCACAACCGCACTGACTGGGGGCACCCGAGACGAGAATCTTCACCGCGAACTTGTCCTCCACCCTCCCTCTACCCTTGCCGAGCTAGTGACTCTGGCACTGCGCCACGCCGAGTGCGAAGAAGTGCTCAGCGCTTGCCAAGACGCAACCGGCTCGGGTCGGGAGGGGGACAAGAAGCGGGCTCCCGAGCCAAACTCAGGCCCGGGGAAAAAGAGAGATCGTGATGGGGAGCGCAAGTGGAAGTACGAGCGTTACACCCCACTAGCTACCCCGGTCTATGAGATTTATGAAGACATCAAAGACTCGGGACTCCTCCGCCAGCCCGAGCCGATGAGGTCGAAGAACCGTAATCGTGACAAGCATTGCTTGTTCCACAGCGACCACGGGCACCACACCGGTGACTGCGACCAGCTCCAGGACGAGATCGAGCGCCTCATCCATCAGGGGCACCTGGCTCGGTTCACAACCGAGTGCAAAGAAGACCAAGGCGCCGCAGAGGAGATCAACAACGCCCCCCGAGGGGTCCACATCAACGTCATCTCTGGAGGGACAGCATCAGGAGGCGACAGCAGCCGAGGAAGGAAGCGTCATGCCGAGCGGGCGAGCCGAGCCATAGAGCCCCCCAAGGCCCCGCCGAGTGAGCCCCAGGTCATAGTCTTCTCCGACCGAGATCTGGAAGGGCTGAGCACCCCGCATGACGACGCCCTCGTAATCTCGGCCACAATAAACCATTGTAACGTAGATAGGATCCTAGTTGACAATGGGAGTGCCCCTGATGTGTTGTCCTATGACTGTTTCCTTAAGATGGGGGCGGATCCATCGAAACTCCGCCCGGTCTGAACCTCCCTCTGTGGGTTTAATGGCCTGGCCACCTATCCCGAGGGAGCCCTAAGCCTGCCGGTTACCCTTGGCACCCCACCCAGAACTGTTACGGTCATGGTGGACTTCATAGTGATCAAGGGTATGATAGCGTACAACGCCATCTTCGACCGGGGAATCCTCACCCGAATAAAGGCCGTACCGTCTACCTATCACCAAAAAATGAAGTTCCCCACCAAAAATGGGTTGGGGGAAGTCCGAGGTAACCAGGCCACGGCCAGAAGGTGCTACAATATCTCGGTGGAAGCCACAAGGCCGGACGGGAAAGATAAGGGTCCCCGGGGAGTCGAGGATAAAACCGCAACCACTGAGCCTGGTGGCGAATTACTGACGGTTTTCCTAAACGATGACCCGACCCTAGGAGTAAGGATCAGAGCCGACCTACCGCCCAATGTTCAGCATCAATATAAAGAATTCCTTTCTGAGTACATCCGAGTCTTTGCTTGGTCCGATGATCAACTGCCTGGAATACCAGAGGAGACCGTGATGCACAAGCTCAACCTCGACCCCGCCGTGAAGCCCGTACAACAGCGCAGAAGGAAGCATGCACCAGAGAAATAGACGATCATCAAGGCGTAGGTCACCAAGGGACAAGAGACTGGCCTTTTTAGACCGGTCCTGTACCCGATGTGGCTAGCCAACGTCGTCCTGGTACCTAAAGCTTCGGGCAAATGGCGGATGTGCGTGGACTTCACCGATCTGAATAAGGCCACTCCTAAGGACTGCTATCCGTTACTGAGCATCGACCAATTGGTTGACTCAACCTCGGGCAATGAGATACTCAGCTTCCTAGACGCCTATTCAGGTTATCATCAGATCAGAATGGATCCAGAAGATATCGAGAAGACCGCCTTCATCACCGACTACGGCGTATACTGCTACACCCGGATGCCTTTCGGGTTAAAGAACGCTGGAGCTACGTATCAAAGGCTGGTCAATCACATGTTCGAGGAGCAGTTAGGTTGGAACGTCGAGGCTTACATTGACGACATGCTTGTCAAGACCCCCAAGGCCCAAGATCACTTCACCGACCTCGCCGAAACCTTCGGCACCCTCCTGAAGTACAACATGAAGCTCAATCCTGCCAGGTGCGCCTTCAGAGTAAGATCTGTGAAGTTCCTGGGTTTCTTGGTCACTCAACGCGGGATCGAGGCCAACCCCGACAAGGTCCAGGCCATCCTGGACATGCGCCCGCCCACTTGCGTGAAGGACGTCCAGCGCCTAACTGGGCGTGTCGCCGCTCTCAGCCGCTTCCTATCTCGTGCGGCCGAACGATGCTTGCCCTTCTTCAAACTTTTGAGGGGGGCCAAATTGGCATCTGCTACGTTCGCATGGGATGAGGAATGCCAGAGAGCGTTCGCCGAGCTCAAGGAGTTCCTGGCCTCACCCCCTGGTGCTCTCCAAGCCCGTTCTAGGTGAAGTCGTGCTGCTCTATCTCTCGGCAACACCATCCACAGTCAGCTCGGTCCTGGTCAGAAATGACTCGGGAATCAAGAGGCCGGTCTACTACACCAGCAAGGTGCTCAACGAGGCTAAGAGGAGGTACCCCGCAACCGAGAAACTCGTGATATCGTTGGTTACCTCCACCAAGTGCCTCCGACCCTATTTCCAAGGGCACCCCATCACCGTGCTAACCGGCGAACCATTGAAGAAGATTCTAGCCCACCCCGAAGCTTCAGGGCGACTTGTCAAATGGGCAATCATGCTTGGGGACTACGATATCTCGTACTGCCCGCGCTCGGCTATGAAAGGCCAAGCGCTCACCGACTTCATCGCCGAGAGCACCATCCCGACTGAAGAGAGATCTCCGTCCGCGCCCGGGCCGACCTGGGAACTGTTCATCGACGGATCTTCCAACTCGATCGGTAGTGGTGCAGGGATCCTCCTGAGGTCCCCCGAAGGAGTAGAACTACAGTACGCCTTGAAATTCAGCTTTCAGGCGTCCAACAATGCTTCCGAGTACGAGGCCCTTATCTCGGGAGCTCGCATGGCCCGACGGTTGGGGGCTGAGCGAGTCAAAATCCACACCGACTCCCAGCTGGTCGCTAGCCAAGTCAACGGAGAATACGAAGCTCGAGAGGCACCAATGATCAAATACCTCCAGTTGGTCAGAGGTTTGGCCCAACAGTTCGAGGGATTCGAGGTAGTCTGAATAGCTCGGGAGGAAAACTCCCGAGCGGACACCCTCTCTCGATTAGCCTCCTCTCTCGACCCTGAGGGTACCCGATCAGTCCTCCTTGAAGAGCTAGAGCGCACGAGCATTGACTCGGAGCTCCTAGCCGTTGACTCGGCCCTTCCAAGCGACTGGCGCTCCCCCTACCTGTCTTGGCTCCAGGACTCCCGAGAGCCCTCCGACCCTCGGGAAGGACGCCGAATGAAGTATCAAGCCCGACGCTTCATCATCTTCGACGACACTCTCTACCAGAGGTCCTTCTCCGGTCCCCTCCTGAAGTGTCTCGGCCCCGACGAAGCCAACCGAGCCATCCAAGAGACTCATGAAGGCCTGTGCGAAGCACACTCAGGTGGAAGATCGTTCGCCAGGATCTTGCTACGGCAGGGCTACTGGTGGCCCACCCTGCAGCGCGACTGCACAGCCCACGTACAGCAGTGCGACCGATGCCAGCGATTCGACCACTTGGTCCATCAGCCGGCTACGGAGCTCATCACCCTTACCGAGCCCTATCCCTTCGCTCGGTGGGGGATCGACATTCTCGGGCCGTTCCCTACGGCTCAGTCCCAGAAGAAGTTCATCATCATTGCCATCGACTACTTCACCAAGTGGATCGAGGCAGAAGCCATGGCAAGGATCACCGAGACAGTCGTCTGGAGTTTCGTATGGAAGTTGATCATTTGTCTCTTCGGCATCCCCCGGGTGATAGTGAGCGACAACGGTCGGCAATTCGATTCTCGTTATTTCCGAGATAGATGCGCCGACCTAGGCATTCGCAACCACTTCACTTCAGTCGCCCACCCTCAGGCCAACGGGCTGGTCGAAAATGCCAACAAGACTATCTTAAAAGGCATAAAGACTAGACTCGGCAAGGCCAAGGGTAGCTGGCTCGAGGAACTGCCTAGCGTACTTTGGTCACACAGAGCGACTCCCAGAACGGCAACCGGTGAGA
Source organism: Amorphophallus konjac (assembly GCA_022559845.1). NCBI lineage: Eukaryota > Viridiplantae > Streptophyta > Magnoliopsida > Alismatales > Araceae > Amorphophallus > Amorphophallus konjac. The sequence goes on from CM040121.1 coordinate 314,020,959, forward strand.
GTCCTTTCCAGCTGGTGTATGGCACTGAGGTCGTTATTCCATTAGAGGTTGCCAACCCTTCTCTCCGAGTCATCCGATTCTCGCCCGAGGTAAACAAGCAAAAGCTACTCGAAAACCTGGACCTAACAGATGAGCTCCGAGAGATCGCCCGCACCCGAGCAACGGAATACCAGCACCGCCTCACTCGGTACTACAACGCCAAAGTCCGAGACAGGCACTTTCAACCGGGAGACTTCATCCTCAGGAAAGCCGAAGCCTCTCGACCACTAGAGGCGGCGAGCAAGCTATCCCCTAACTGGGAAGGCCCCTACCGAGTGGTCGAGATGCTCGGGAAAGGTGCGTACAGGCTAGCTACAACGGAAGGGGAACCCATCCCTCGGACGTGGAACGCACCTGCACTACGCAAATTCTACTTTTAAAGTTGTGCAAAGAATTTGCGGGAAATAAAACTCTCTTCTTTTCATTCAATTGTTGGTACATCAGAAAGGCAAAAGCCAGTACATTACGTAGCAAAAAGCAAAAAATCCATCTAGCACCACTGCAAGAGGCCATCGCTCGGCCGACTCAGTCTTTATCTCCTTGCATCTAGCCACTGACTCTGCCTCGCGCAGAAACTGGCTCGGTCAAAGGGCGATCGACCCAGTTGGCTCGGGTGGCCCGTGACAAAGGTGACAGAGGGATTAAAAAGAAGGAAGGCTACCTTCCAAGTTGAACTTGGAAGAGGAAGAGGGAAGGAACGCCTATGAAGGCCTCCTCCTTTCCAACCTGCCAATTCTTTGGAACGTACAGAGAGCAAGCAGCCTCTGCAGAGTGAAAGAAATGACAGGGGAGGGCCCAGAAAGGAGGGAGCTTAATTTGCTTCCTCCCCACCCCTGGAGCGAGCAGAGAGAGAGTGGCGGCGGGTGTTCCGGATGCCCCTGTTGTGCCCCTGTGGTCTTGATGATTGGTTTTGATGATAGCAAACACTATAAGTCACCATATGCATGTGTGCATGAAAGACCTTGTTGATTCAGTTAAGCAGTCACTCATATGTTCAGTCTTTCAGATGCTCAGTCATTTTATCTGCTTACACTATGAGTCATTGCATTTGATGTTAAGTCATTTTATCTGCTGCATAAAGCATGTTCAGTCATTTTATTTGCTGCATCTCTCTGCTTGTGGAAGTCTACACATTGCATAGCTGCAGCAACTTCAAGTCTCTACATTTGAAGTCTACACAGCTGTAAGCACTTCAAAGCTCACACACTACATTGCATACGAGACCTTAAGTCTGTACATTGGTCCGTTGTCGTAGACTAAGTATATACACTGCTTGCATCCTCTTCAAGCCTGTACATTGGTCTTGGCATATGCATTCATAAAGTCTATACACTCTTCGGTTGGCTTCAACTGAAGTCTGTACATCGCATGCAGGCATGCATTCCAAGTCCATACATTGGACTGTAGCACGCATCTCTGATGTCTATACATTCTCACTCACATCCTCCAAGTCTGTACAGAGTTGTCTTTGCATTGCACGTGTTCTAAGTCTATACACTCTTCTGTGCAATGTCTACACATTCAATTGCTGTGTCTTGCTCAAGTCTGTACAGCCCTTTGGTTGTCAAGTCTATACATTGCTTTCGAATGAAGTCTGTACACTGGTCTTCACTTGAAGTCTGTACAACGCCATGTTCATATTCTTCAAAGTCCATACATTGCACTGTAGATGCTCGAGGTGAAGTCTATACATCCATCAGTGAACTTCCAAGTCTGTACATCCGTTTGCATGATTTCATATTCAAAGTCTGTACATCCTTCTGTTGAAATTCCAAGTCTATACATCGGACTGTTTGAGCAAGTCTGTACAGAGTTTGCCCAGTCTGCTTTTTCAAGTCTATACATTCGTTTCTAAGGCAAAGTCTATACATTCCCAGTCTTTACCTACGTTCAGAACTACAAGTCTATACACTGGTAAAGTCTGCACATTGTGCCTTGAAGCTGTTCAAGTCTATACATTGTCTCGAGCATTCAAAGTCTATACAACGCTGTTGAGTGGAAGTCTGTATAGCCGTTGGGTTGCCAAAGTCCATACATTGTGAATCTCAAAGTCTGTACAGACTTTGCCTTGTTCAAGTCTGAACATCGCCCCTTTGGCAAGACTATACATTGAAAGTCTATACACTCGATTGCCTTGCCTTGATCAAGTATGTACAGAGCTTCCTTGTTCAAGTCTGTACATCGCTCAGTTGGCAAGTCTATACATTGGAAGTATATACATTCCTTTGCCTTGCATCGCTCATCAAGTCTGTACAGCTTTTCTCTTTGCATGTCTGTACATCGTCCATGAAGTCTGAACAACGAGCAAGTATGTACATCCCTTATTTGTCTTGGCAAGTCTGCACATCGTTAAGTCTATACTTTGTCCAGTGCATTGCTTTCACCAGTCGTGAAGTCTATACATTGAGTTGAAGCCTGCCTAAGTCCATACACTGGCTGCTGTTCTTCAGAGTCTGTACATTGCATACTTTGAAGTCTATACATTGGCTTTGAGCTGAAGTCTATACATTGCTTCAGGCTGAGCAAGTCTATACATTGCATGCTCGTTCATTCAAGTCCATACTTTGTCCTGAAGCATGTACAAGTCTGTACATTGTCTGCCTGTCGATTGAAATGTCTATACATTGCTATTTGCATTGTAAAGTCCATACATTGAACAATGTCTGCACATTGCATTACACTTCAGAAACTCTATACACTGCTTCAGCTCTGATTCATGAAGTCTATACATCGCTACAGCTTTGTCTTCACATAGTCTGTACAACGCAATTGTCCTGCTTCATGAAGTCTATACATTGCTTCGTCTTCACAAGTCTATACAGCGAAGTCTATACACTGCAATGCATATACTTAAACTGATAATGTGATTTTCTGTCTGACAGGCACCCTTCGTGAAGCCTAATGAAGGCACGTGATCCGAGGATAAGGGGAGTGCCCAGATGATGACACGTGTACTGACAGCCTGCTGGATGCTGCCACGTGGTCCGAATTCTTAGGGCTGGAAATGTGGAGAGCACACGTCCCAGTTGCTGCTGCCATAAATAGAAGCCTTCCTCCATCTGAAGAATAATGAGAAGAACAGCAGAGGGCTGATTGAGACTGTGAGTGAAGAAGAAGTGAGGTAGAGAGCAGCAAAAGAGGAAAAAGATGAAGAAGAGAAAAGAAGAGATAGAGAGAGCCTGCACGATCGAGTGACAGAAAAAGAAAGAGAAAAAGAGAAGGAGAAGAGAGAGAGTGAGAGTTCGTGGAGAGGAAGAAAGAAGTCTCGACTGAAGATCTGTCCACTAGACCGTGGATCAAATCCAAGCCAGTCAGCTCCATGGGAGCCACATCTATGTTATCTTTCTTTACAGCTTTCTGATCACTGTGTATTTTTCCTTTCTTATTTTTCCTTTTTCATTTGGTTATCTTTGTTCTTCCGATTCTCTGATAGAGGTCGGGTCCCTCCTGGTCTGGAGGAAGAGAGGTCTGTGACCTCTGGTTTGCTGGTGACGGGGAGTCACTGGTGTATCCCCTCCTGGTCTGGAGGAAGAGAGACTTCGGTCTCTGGTTTCCAAGTGGCTGGGAGTCACTTGGGGTGTCCCTCCGGTGTGGAGGAAGAGGGGAGGCTGTTCCCCTGGTCAAGCTATGTGACAGCATTCTGTTCGCAGACTGAGTCTGCAGTTTCTAGCTTGTGCTAGTGGAAGCCTCACTCCGGTTGGGAGTGAGGGGTGGATGTAGGTCTGGAGGACCGAACCACCTAAAAAATTATATGTGCAGTGGTTTGCCTTGTGCGTTAGCTCCATATCTTCTACCACCCCTTCACAAGTTGTCTGAGCCTTCATATTGCTATCTGTGCAGTAGGTTGATTACTTTCTTCTGCTTCCGCTAGTTGCTTGTTTAGGCGCGCCTTATATATTTGCTCTATTGTTTAAGCCATCTGTGTTTTAATTCTGCAATATTACTTGAGCGAAAAGTTTTTAAGGGTGGGATTCATTCACCCCCCCTCTGAATCCTTCGCACCAATCCTATCAGCCCCCATCCGTCCTCCATCTCGGCGCCCCCCGGGAAGCCTCGCGGGAACTGATAAAGGGTAAACGGCGTGCCTTCGCACGTCGAACCCTCTCCAGATCCACGCGATGACCATCGGACCCGTTTCAACCCTGCGCAACGACCATCAGACCTGCTCAACAGCTCAAAGCAGCAAGAACTCTCTGCTCCTCCATCACCGGCAGCGTCGTCTTCCGAAGGATCCTCCATGCTCTGAATGCAACGACACAACGCAACGTGGAGAAGGGGCGAGGAAGGACTGTTAGTGAAAATCCTAAGTGGTGGAGAGGAAGGGACGCCCTTCGGTCTTTTTATAAGGCTAAGGGAGGCTACTTGTCTTAAATGACTCCCCCCTCGAAACACGCCAAAGGATTTTTCCCCTCTGAACGGTCACCTCAAATCCCTCATTTTCCGCCTCTGCGGGATACACGAAGCGGCCTGGCATTCAAAGCGTGAGAGAATGGAAGGACACCCTTTCTGGAATCCACCCAACCAGCATGCGAAAACCACGCAGGACGTATCGGCACTTTCCAACTACTACCGATACACTAATCAAATTACGGCAAGGAACGCAAGAAGCAAGTAAGTCATTTATTGCCTCACAAAAAGAAAATCTTTCTTTTTTTCAGAAAAAAGAAAAGAGACAAACAAAGAAAGAGGCAAAATAAAGCGATACATCAGGCCTCGGGCCCACTTTGAAGCTCAGGAATGGAAGGCACGGGTGGTTCACACCCTGCACCCTAGGTGACGGCCGGCCTTGGCACTGACCCCGCCTGTGCGGGAACTGCCTCGGCCGTGAGCCCTCCCGAGGCAGTCAGAGTTGGTGACCCCTCAGGCGAAGAGCCCTCTGGATCTTCCCCGCCCGACGCAGAAGAGCTAGAACCCGACTCATCCGAGTCATAGCACTGGCCCGAGGGGAAATGGATCCCAGAGTCTTGCTCGTCGGCGTAATCCACTGCCCGGCGATAACCCTGCTTGAACCCCTTGCGGGCGCCTCGGTGAAGCGCTATCTCGTAGTATGGAAGGGCAGCTTTCTAAAGGTCGGCTCGGTAGGCCTCTGAGCCCCTGTACTGCTCGATCGCCTCCGCCCCGACCTGCCCCATCCTTTCAGCAAGTTCGGCCGACTTCCGCTCTGCCTCGGACGCTCACTCCTCTGCCTCCGCCATCCATCTCTCTGCCTCGATCGACTTCCGCTCGGCCTCGGCCGCCCGCTCCTCGAGCTCGATCGACTTCCGCTCGGCCTCGGTCGCCCGCTCCTCGAGCTCGATCGACTTCTGTTCGGCCTCGACCGATCGCTTCTCCGCCTCAGCTCGGTCTGCCTCGGCCTCCGAACGATGGCGCTCCGCTGCCTCTGCCCGGTCCAGCAACTCAGCGTGCTCAGCCTCCCAATGGCCGTCTAGCTCGAGATGGTGAAGGTGCTCCTCCTCAAGGAGTTTGTTCTTCCTCTCGAGCGACTCCCGAGCCTTGGCCAGCTGCTCGGTCAACGCTCCGGCTTCCAACCGGCTCGATCGTGCCAAATCCTTGATCGCGGAGAACTCCTGTTGAAGCCCCTCGTGCGCCTCATTGAGTCGGGCTAGCTTTCTCTTGCACCCTCCGAGAGTCCAGGCGAGATTCGACCGCTCTGACTCCGTCCGGGCGTAGGTCTCCGCCATGGTGGCCCCCATCTGCGCCATGATCAAGCCACCCTCCATGATGACGTCGAGGATCCCGGAAGGAGAATGGCGCCTATCTCCTCCTCTCATCCTCGCGGACACCTCGCGACAGAGCTTGTACAGATTGCTCGAGATATCGAGCCTCTCCAAGGCCTCTGACATGGACACCCGTTCCGCCCCTAGCACCGCGCCGGAAGGCCCGGACCGAGCTCCTGAATGGCCTCCCCGCGCACTACGGTTGGTTGGGGTTGCGACGCCTTCGTAGGCGAACCCCCAACCTCGACCGACGCAGCAAACCCGGTCACTCTGGGTGCCATCGATGTTTGGGGTTGCGACGCCCTCGCAGGCGAACCCCCAACCTTAACTGTCTCGGCCCGCGTTTCACAGCCCGAGACATCGCCAACCCCGACCGGCCCCCCAGTCTCGGCCTCGTCTGCTTCAGCTCCGGCCCCCTCTGTTCCCACCGAGGGGAGAGCCGACCCACCGTCACCACCCTCTGAGAGGCCCCTGGTCTCCTCGGCCCCCTCTCGCCCGGTGGATGGGGGAGCCGGCCCGGTAGGGTCGGCCCCATCTTGCCCCTGAGAGGGGAGCGCCTCCGAGCTAGAGTTTCCCCCAGCAGTGGCGAGAAGGCTGGCCTTCTTGGCCCGCTTCTTGGCCTTCGCGGCTTCCCGCAACCTTCCCTCCATGGGATCCTTGCGCTTTGCACCGTCCGGTAGTGAAGTTCCCTCGGATGCCGCCCCCTTGCCCTTATCCCGGGCTTGGGAGCGACCCACAGGAGCGTCAGGCTCATCAGCCGTCGAGTCATCTCCGAGATCGACGACCTCAGCAGCCTCCTCCAGAGGCTCCCGCCTGATGTCTACAACAGAGAAGAAGGCATGGTTAGGAAAAGAGAGATGATTCCCACCCCTGAAGAAAAATCCGAGTGGTGGTACCTGACGGTTTCAGCCGCGTAAGGAGGCACTGTTCGACATTCTCCGGCGTCACCAATTCCTCGGTCGACTGGCGATTCTTCAGCAGACGAGTGGCATTTTTCTCCACGTGAGGAGGGAACTCTTCCTGCCGGGGAGGAATGTTCGGATGAAAGTTGGGCATCACCTGGCACCTCCAGGTTTCGTCCACCGCCTCCGCCTTCACCCAGAAGAATTGGGTCTTCCACCCTTTGTGCGAGGAATCCTTCGCCTCCAGTAGAATACAACTCCTGTTCCTCCGTGCCTGAATGAAGTAAAAGCCCTTCCCCGCTGACGGATGCGCTTTCAACTCAAAGAAATAATGAAAGAGGTCCAAGGAAGGAAGAATCCCATGCTGGCGGCAGAGGATTCGAAAAGCGGAGAGAAGAAGATACGAGTTGGCCACCAACTGGATGGGCGCCAACTTGAAGAAATTCAGGAGCGTGAGAACAAAGGGCTCGAAAGGAAGACGAAACCCGCCCTTCCACGCCAGAAGAAAAGTGCATATATGACCCGTGAGATCATCCAGGCTCGTCTCGTACGGGGCGGCGGCAGCAAAGCTGTATCTGAGAGGTAAGCGAAATCGGTGCTCCAGCTTCTTCACCTCGGCTTCCCCCAGCTCGCTGCAATTCGGGACCGGCGCCCGTACCTCCAACTCCTCGCCCGAACGCTGGCCCGCCATGGAACTCAAGGAGGAACTGGAAGCAGAACTCTCGCAAGAACCCGAAGGCTCTGGGGGAGAAGGAAGCTACCGGACCGCCTCCGTGGTTATGCGCGCCAACTCCTCAAACGCCGCCGCGAGGTTATGCTCCTCCGTCGTGACTTCACGGCGCATCAAGGAGCCCCAAAAGCATAGGAGTGAAGGAAAGCTAAAAACCCTAGAGAGTCTGGGATGACAAACAATGCCCAACGCCTATAAACCCTTGCGGAAGGCGGCACGTCGTTCCGACCTCTGAGAAAAAGGGGGCCCCTTCATTTCAAATCCGTCAGGATCATTATTATTACGGGCCCAGGTGACCACGGCACATGGCTACTTAACACCGTCAGATCTCCACCCACCTGAGCCATGCCGGTCCGACGCCCTCATAAACTACTCAACCGAGCCTCCTTTGGCTCGGGAGTAGGAGGGGGACAAGTGGAGAAGGGGATTTCTGCAGCCCATTCAAAGAGCAGCTTAACTAGGCCCTGCAGGGCCCAATGAGGCCAAGCTCACCCAAGTGACAGCCCACAGGGCCCACTTAGGGAAGAAAGCCCAATAAATAGCGCTCGAGGGAACAACCCTCCTAGGCAGCCTCAAGGCTCGGAGGGCCCGAGCATCGGTCAGGTCACAAGAAAGGCCCGCGCCCGAGCCATCTCTTCGCCCGGGAGAAGGAGGCGTAGGCTAGCCTATCCGACCCACCTTTTACCGATCTAAGCCTATCGCCCGGATAGGGCTGGCCCCTCTGAGCTCAGAACGACCGACGAATGCTTATCTTTGCAGCCGTTAAGTGTCCGCAGCAGGCAGGAATTCAGGAAGGCAAGGGACTTCTTCTTCCCCACGATGATAACGCTCCCACGATAAGGCCATAAAAGCCCACGATGAGGATGTAACCCCCACCTGAAACCCCTCGGCTGGCAGGACTCCAAGAGACGGCGTACTATTTAAACCAGGGATACCCTCCGGCTTAAGGTAAGCCAACAAAGGCAATCATACGCCCAAAACTCCTGAGCAAGAACCGCTTCACCCTTCTGGTGGGGAGGGATCTCGCGCACAAGCTCTCTCCTCCCTACTATTGCTCCCACCATAGCTCCACTGACTTAAGCATCGGAGGGTTTGCCCCAGGGATTTCCCCTGGGCCCTCTGATCCGTTTCCCTATCTTGCAGTTCACGATCTGGTGATCCTCAGCCCGCTCGGGACCAGCGCGAGATCACGCCTCTTCAGGAATGTAGCTCAACAATGAGCAAGATCAGCTCTGGTTCTAAACCTGGAGACTGATGACAAACACTCTCTAAAATTCTTCTCTCCAAGCTCTCTTTCCTTTTCTCTTCTCAGATCTGCTCTCTATCAATCTGGATCGGGCTTTTTTCTTTTTCTCACTCAGCTTCTTCTCCCAATATTACACTCAACTCTTCTACCGTGATCACTCTTCTCTTGAACGAGCATCTCCTTATTCATAGGCAGCAGCAAAGAGGTAGGGCGTGTGCTCACCACGATTCCCGCCCAATTGCCTTATCCAGATCTGACATTCCTAGGCGACGTGGTAGCATCCCAGCTAGACTACTTTCCACGTGTCACGATCCTGGCACATCTTCCATTCTTGGATCACGTGCCTTTCTTAACTTCCTCGAACAAGTATCCTGTCAAAGTATCAGACTTAATGTCAGCTTATGACAGTTTTATAAGAGATAAAGAGATTGCATGAAGTTGAAATATAGTCAGAACTGAAGTGTATAGACTCAACACATCATTTGATTATATGTGCACAGACTTAATGTACACGCAGCACACATATGCACAGACCTTCTATGCTGTGCGATAGTGATGTGCACATACTCTGCTAAACATAAGGCGTAACAGGCACATACATATTATGCAGCATGCCTTGACTTGCACAGACTCACGACTTACAGACTACTCATGCACAGACAAGCTAACAAAGTGTGTGCAGACTTTATGTGCACAGTGCAAGAGTTGCACCGACTTGATGGTGTGTAACAGCGATTGTTGCACCGACTTTGTGATCCTAGATCTCGCATGCACCGACTTGGTCATGTGCAGCAACGACGATTGCACCGACATGATGTCCCTTGGATGCAAGCATGCACAGACTGTGTTTGCATGAGACGCACATATGCACGGTCTTAGTCGCGTACAACCACGAAGATTGCACAGACTTGATGTATGCGTGCATAGACTTGATGTATGCGTGCACAGACCTTATTCAGTTGAAATGTAGCATATGCATGGACTCAATACAGGGTGAATTTAGTGTTGCACCGACTCTATTTTATGCACAGATTCAGTATGAAGATGTGGATAGCATTTATATGATAATCTGACAGATGAAATTCATCAAAATACACACATCATCGTATCCAGATAAAGTTGACAAAGTCAACTCTTCAGTCAACTAGGTTAAACTAGAGTGATGCCATCACTCAAAACTATATATCATGTTGCTAATCATTTAAAACAATTCAGCCCAAAGCAGTACACATACTGCTTATCAATCCAGAGGAGATTCAACATTCTCCCCCATCATACCATCTCAGAGGAGACCAAACATTCTCCCCCTTTTTGATGATGGCAACCCTAATAGCCCCAATGACAATCCTAAAAAATAAATGCCATACAGATGATGTATTTTGATTAGACATGAAGCATAGTCCAATGATTATGCATGTAAATGTAGACTCTATTAAGATTCTCCCCCTGAATATATGACTAGACTCCTCAAATAAAATAGCATGAACTCTTTCTCACTCCTCAAACAAAATAGCCTGAACTCTTCTCTTCCCTTCTCGTATTTATTTCCATTAAGAACTCTCCCCTAAATGCATAGACTCTCAATCCTCTCCCCCTCCATTAGATAAGATAAGGAGACAATCAACTCTCCCCCTTTGCCATCAGCAAATAAGGAGGATAGAGGAGATGATGCAGAAACCAAGGAGGATAGAGGAGACTTAACAACATTCTATGTAAAAGTTCAGAATATGAGCAAATTATGGAACAGTTCATCAGGTATACGAATCAAGCAATGTGCATTCTTGATATCATTCAGGTTTAACAATTATAGAATGTAGAGTGAATTCACTGATTCTCTGAAATAGGGTATAGCGTCCGTTTATAGCAGTGAACCTAAGTCACATGACCATAATAGACTAGTTCAAGACTATATCTTACTGATTTCAAAATCAATGAATATCACGAAGAATGACCTGAATATGTATTGAGGTTAAACAGTTGACACTTCATAACACTTTGAACTTGAAGGGTTACATCATACTTTTTCAGTTTTGATTTTGAATCTGAATTCGGTGGATAGACAAGTTTCCTTTATGCCGTTGACATTAAGAGTACATGTGGGTTAGACGCAGGTACCCCCAGTTACTAAGCATAAACTACTATATCTGTCTCTGATCAAAAACTACCAAGATGATTTGCACCTGTTGGGTCCTGAAAGGTGGCAAACAAGAGGGGAGGGGTGAATTGATTGGGCAATAAAAATTATTTACCTAAAGATGCACACAAGTAATCAAAAATTATAGGACAGAAATAATTCTAAAGCAAACAAGCACTCAATCTCACCGGAACAAGATCTGTCACGTCCCGAGCGCGGAAGCTTACCCGTGGCGCGACAGTTTTATATAGAACCAAAGCGAGCTAGCTATTCGATGGAATTCTTCATTTTGATAGTTATTAGAGTGCGCAAATAACTAAGATTTAACTTGAAATTAATACAAATAATCCGAGATGACAATTGTTACCACTAACCAAATGACAATTACACACATTTCTCGAGTCCGACTACTAGGCTTCACGCCCTTATTACAGTTCTAATAAATTAGACTAATACAACTGACATCTGACATAACTGGATACAAATGACATAATTACTACACCATAATTAACAAGACAACATGATAACTCCATTTCTACACTCATCACTCAGACTCATTCCCTTCCGAGTTCTGGCTGATATTTGCACTACCTGAAAAGGTTAGAAAACAACTAGATGAGCGAATCGCTCAGTAGGATTTACATCTCAAGTTCTAACATGCTTTAAGTGAATTACCCATTTATTTAATGTAGGTAAACTATGCATGCAGACAGATAGATATCAAAGAATCGTAAAATCGACAGGAGTAGAAAGTGAGAGTATATAGATTTCACAATTTCAAGTAGCAGTAGCAAGTGATGGTAAATGATATCAAGCCAGTGATAATTGAGAAGTAATAACTGGAATAGTAACATGTTAATCAAGCTAGAAATAGTAAACAAAGTAGTTTCAAGCATGTATAACTGGAATTGGCTATTTATAATGCATTCAAATAAACACTTTTACCCATCTGCGGGTCTCAAGTCAATCAATCAAGTAATATCACGAGAATGAGTGGAATGCCTAAAGTCTAGCAAGCAAGTACTCCGGTGCAATGCCAAACACCGTGGTCAATAAACTCCCATTGGCACAAGTACCTTCGGGTGCTCCTCCCAGGACCAGATCGGGCCCTATATGCACAGCATTGGTCGTGTTTGTCGACATCCACTCTCATTTATAGCCAATATGGAATTTCAAGGATTGACCCGGTAGGATGTATATAAGGTGGATTATAGAATAGAATCCAATGCGTATCGTTATGTAGGGACGAACTAGGAGTAAAACCCGTAACGTTCGATATATGCTAATGACAATAGGAGTTTGAGACTAACTTGCTGGTGTTGACACATTTGTCGATATTAGTTATATATATATTATTTTTATCCAATATGTATATGTATATATGTATCCGATTATAGAATTCTGTCTAATATAATGGAGATTATAGGTATGTATATCTTCTGTCCAATATACATATATGAATTAACCAAAATGGTGATTTATTATAATAATCAGAATTTAATTATGAAAATAAATTTTTATGTTGAATATAGTTCTAACTTGCTAAAAATGATATTCACATGTTGAGAATGACTTTCATATGTTACTTTACTGGTAAGATGATAAAAATAAATTTTTCATGCTGGATTTAATTTTTACATGCTGAAAATTAATTATTAACATGCTAAAATCTATGCTTAACATGCTAAAATAATTAACTTACTGATAGGTTGATAAGATAAGGTTGCCATGCTGATTGCAAAAATTTTCTGATAACAACATAATTTTTTTATCATGCTAAAAATAATTTTTCTACATTTATTTGCTAATTATTTGATAGGAAAATAGAATTATCATGCTGAAAAATAGTTTTAATACACTGAAAATAACTATAACATGCCAAAAATAATTATAACATGCTGGAATAATTTTACCATACTGGAAGAAATGTTATCATGCTGGAAGTAATTTTCATGCATCAATTTACTACTTTATTTAATAGGAAAGTAAGTTTTATATGCACAAAAATAGCTTTAAATAGATTTTAATATGTTGAAAATAATTTTTATATCTTAGTATGTATAAAATAATTCTATCATATTGGAAGTCACTTTTAACATGCTGGAAATAGTTTTAACATGTTGGAGATAATTTTTAATATGTATAAACTAATGTGGTGAAAATTAGATTTTTACAAAAACAAAAATAATTTCATTCTACAAATATATATACATACTCTGTAAGAATGAATAAGTCTATTTTATATTATATTCTGTTCTCTATATATATTCGGTGAGAATGGAGGTGCAGACATTAGTTATATATACATATATATATTCATATATATATAATGAAGGTGTTTTGTATATACAATTAATGGAAGTATATATATGAATTTATATACATATATAATGAAGGTGCTTGTATATACAATTAATGGGAGTATATATATATATATATATATATATATATATATATAAGGGGTTTTTAGTTGTTTTTCATTAAGTTCACAGCATGTGTCGACACTAGTGTCGACACTTACTATTCATTTTTGGTCTCTGTTGTACAGTTCATATTACAATATTTTGTGTGTCGACACCGGTGTCGACACCGATGTCGACACCCGTGTCGACACATGAGGTTCTCTGCGGGTAATAAGTTCACGTATGTATTATGTGTCGACACCTGTGTCAACACTGGTGTCAACACCGGTGTCGACACCTGTGTCGACACATGAGGCGCTTATATGTTCACGTATATATTGTGTGTCGACACCTGTGTCGATATCTACATTAGGTGTCAACACTGATGTTGACACTTACGCGAGGTGTGTGTCGACATCTACATGAGGTGTCAACACTGGTGTTGACACCTACGCGACGTGTCAACACTGGTGTTGACACTTACGCGAAGTGTGTGTCGACACCTACATGAGGTGTCAACACTGGTGTTGACACCTACGCGAGGTGTCAACACTGGTGTTGACACTTACGCGAAGTGTGTGTCGACATCTACATGAGGTGTCAACACTGGTGTTGACACTTACGCGAGGTGTTGACATTTAACATGCTATATGTTGATAATAGATTAGTTAATAAAGCTAATACATATTAATTATCTAGGACATGAGATTAATACTTACTAATTGTTCCAGATTGAAGCTATTGCATGCTAACTACGAGGCAAACACATGCTGTATAACATGAAATATCGCATGGAGATGAGCCTAAGACTAACTGCCTAGACTAATCATCCTAGATTAGCTACTACTTTAGTTAAAAATTGAGAACACCTACCTCAGGTATAAGCGCAGCTTTCTTCTGCAACGTCAGAGGCTCTCCCTTCTCTGCAGCAGCAGCAACCCTTTGGAAGAATGAAGGGAGTCTCGATATAGGGAGTATTATAGTGTTTTGGGATAGTCACGAGGGGATAAGATGCTACATAATTCGCATCTCAGTGCCTTGTGGCCAACGCAGGTTTGTTTGTGGTCATGTAAGCTAAATTATAGGGCCTTGTGGCCCTGTGTCGGAGCAAGTAGCCTATAGCATATAATTATTTGGCACAAAACATATAAAATGGTGGATACTAGGATTTGAACCCTGGTCATTGGGTTTAAAGGCAAGTCACTTAACCAACTACAATAGGAAACCACTTGTTAAGTAAATAACATTTACATATGATAGATCCGTGTTCCAACTTCTTACTTAAGCTTCCCATAGGGTTTATCTAATATAAATTTTTTTTATTTGGAAAATATTATTAATAATAATTGTTTTTTTTTCATTTTTTTATACGGGGAATTTGGTCCCCAAATTCAACTACATGCGAATATTATAGAGGGTATATGATACTCACAGTCTAAAATAGTTCTGGGTATCTTTTTTTCATAGATTCCTCGGTCTCCCAAGTAGCTTCTTGCTCCGAGCATCGATTCCATTGGATTTTTACCATAGGGATCGTCTTGCTTCTTAGAACTCGGACTTCTCGGTCGAGGATCCGCATCGGCCTTTGTTCATAAGTGAGGTCCCTTTGAATCACCAATTCAGTATGGTTGATGACGTGAGAAGGGTCGTGCACATATTTCTTCAGCATAGATATATGAAATACGTTGTGCACTTCCGAGAGTTGAGGGGGTAAGGCAATACGGTAAGCCACCTCGCCCACTCTCTCCAATACCTCAAATGGACCGATAAACCTTGGTGTAAGCTTGCCCTTAACACCGAATCTTCTAATACTTCGACCGGGAGATACTTTGAGAAATACATGGTCACCCACTTGAAACTCCAAATCTCTCCTTCTGTTATCAGCATAAGATTTTTGTCTGTACTGAGCTACCTTGAGTCTTTCTCTGATAAGGAGAATCTTCTCAGTAGAATCTCTCACCATATCAGGACCTAGGAGTTGTCTTTCACCGACCTCCTCCCAGCATACCGGAGATCTACAGCTTCTACCATAGAGTGCCTCGAAAGGTGCCATTTGAATAATGGCTTGGTAGCTGTTATTGTAGGCAAATTCGGCTAGTGGTAAGTGGTCATGCCAACTCCCGCCGAAATCTATAATACATGCTCGCAACATGTCTTCAACAACCTGATTAGTCCTTTCCGTCTGACCATCTGTCTGGGGATGAAAAGCAGTACTGAAATTAAGCTTCGTTCCTAGAGAGCGTTGTAGACCCTTCCAGAAGTGAGATGTAAAGCGAGGGTCTCGGTCAGATACTATAGACACAGGATGAAGCGACCCGGATTCCGGATACCCGGTGCACCCGGTATAAATACCGAATACACGTGATACCACATGGGACCCGCGAGGCCTCCCAAGCGCGGGAAAGCGCCGAAGGGAAAAAGGAGTGTGTGGAATACATTGAAGCCAGCAGATATAACAGTAAGCAATTAAATTTCATTACAATGGATTGCTAAAGTAGCAGAAATAAAATTACCTTTTCATTAATATTCAAGTTTTCAATTATACACCAGAGTCTAGCCCAAGGAAAGACAACAAGTCTAGCACAGTACAGTACGACAGAAAGAAACGTACACAGAAGTCGGAAGAACCCGACGCAGGTACGGCTGGCAGCTACAACAGCAAACGCGCACTCCACCAAGGACAGCAGAGGCAGACGGCGAAACCCACCTGAAAAGCAGCAGGGGTGAGTCTCAACAGAAACTCAGTAGGGGTCACGCGGATCCCCACTGGAAAACCGCACAAAGCGAAGGCAACGGAAGCAGCAACAAACGTAGCAAGGACAGCAACGTAGCAAAGCAGGAAAGCTACACTACAAAGCTGTAAAGGAACAGACGGGAAGTAGGAGTAGGGAACACGCAGGAGAGGGTGAGAACCCGCACCAAACAAGCGGCTACCGAACTAACCTCGGTATCCCAAACTACTCCAAACAAAGGCAACAGATGGATGACCCTAAACTCACACAGAAGGGTACACCAGTCTGTCAACCAGCCCCACACAAAGGCGAAGGCGAACGCCGACACCGGGAAACAAACAAAACACGACAGGGAACGTCGTGCACAAAGCCCCGCGCACGATCAGAACACCGTGCGGACAACAAAACACTGACCCCGAGCACGGCCACGAACGGGCAACTCGCAAAGGTCACAACGCGCAAGGAAACGCGAAGAGCTACGCGTCACGTGACGGAAGCACCCCCTTAAAAGCCAGCTGCGTCCACTGACGTCTGACGCCGCACCTCAAGTGTCTCACCTACAGTACTGCTGTAACAACAGCAGAGATGTAGACACCAGCTGAACCAAACAGTAACAGCAAAACAAGTAACTAGTCAGGGTCACGCCCGTCGACGTAAGTCCTCAGTCCCTGACCACGTGTGCACACACTGGCTATAGTCTAAGCCAGGTCCTCTAGCTAGTATTCTCCCTCGGCAGGACGCCACCGTTGACTAGGAGCCCGCGGAACTAACTAAAAACCGCTCACTGGGAAAAACCCTCCGCCATCCGCTAGCGGGTCGGCCCGCGGCCTTAGGCAACAACAAGTGGAGGCTTCACACGACACAGAAGCTCAAAACACAAGTGCCGAAGTACAGACAGGCAACCATGCCCATCCACACGCACTTCGAAGCACCAAATGGCAGCACCACCACTGCCGACAACTCAGGACAAGCACTAGACCTCCTACGTAACGATCCTGAGCCAAACGACTCAAAGGTAAGATCGTCACAACAGCGGAGCAAGCCGCCAATCGGTCTAATCCTAAGCCAAAGAAACCACGCTCCGCAGAAAACGACACACGGAGACCTGAGGGAGACATCAAGAACCCTCAGCACACCTGGACACGCAAACCGAGGTAGAACAATACCTCGAAGCATCCAGAAGCAGTGTCTTAGGCAGGACAGAACCGCTAAGACACGCGCAAACAAGGTCACATGTCAACCACTGGGTCAGACCAGGTTGACCGAAACCCAAACAAGCACATGCAAAGGTAGGATAAGGAACCCTACCACAAGCAAGAAGACTCCTGGCTACCTTACAACGTAGTCTTAACCCTCATAGGACGTCAAGAGACATCCACGGGACAACGGGCAGACCACAAGGCCAAGCCAAGACACACAGAATCATCGGGCGGAAAACCAAGGCACAAGGAAAGTAACGCACCAGCTCTAGACCGCTACAAGCAAGCGACGGTCTAGGTTAGGGCCGTTATTTCCCAAACGACGGACGGACGCAAGGCCGTCACACACACCACCCTAACAACCTACAAAACACAAAAAAGCCAAGTAACACACGGGAGCAGGGGCGTTACAAGCAAACGACGCACAGGGCACCCACCGTCACATTCAACGGTGCAGCAAACCCAAACCAAAGCGAAGTAACGCACGACGCTAGGCGCGTTACAACCAAACGACGCGGCAGGAGAGGGCCGTCACATTCTAAATGACGCGCAGGGGCCCATCCGTTACTCACAGACGGCATGGCCACCCTCAACCCAACACCACAGCAAACAACGGTCGGAGGCATGCGCGTTACTCACAAACGACGCACGGGGTCCCCACCGTCACACCCAACGGTGCAGTCAACCCAACCTCGACCAAAAGAGAATGTAACGGCCAGGGGCGGGCACGTCACACTCAAACAACGCATAGGGGCACGACCGCTAGAGGCACCGCCTCAACGAGTCAACGTCAGTCAACTGGCAAGTAACGGCCTGGGCAAGGCGCGCCACTTCCATCTAACGCACTGGGTCAAGCGCGTTAGACTAACCGACTCAACCCCAACATAAAACGACGAAGGCGAAGTAACGCACTAACCTAGGCGCGTTACAAGGAAGCGACGCGCCACTCTAGGGCCGTCACTCACCTAGAAGCCAAAGCGCTAAAACGATGCAGACCAAACGACGGTCAGTCGTAGGGCCGCTAAAGACAAGTAACGGTCGCTGGCATGACCGCTACTTCGGTTACGGCGGGAAAACATAGGAATGGCCGGATCGGCCCGTTCCACGCCCCATTCACGCCGAAACGCAGGGGAAACACACCGCAACACCGAATAACAACATTCAAGGGCCAAAATGCCCACATGCAACACCAAAAACGCTCGATCCGGGCGATTTAGACAAATCCACCCTAAGTGGGTCACCGAGGTTCCCGGGCTTCTACCGGCCTCGAATGAACACCGAATCGCACGAAATCAACGCGGATGGGATTCTAACATCCCTGCGGTCATTTAGAAACTAACTGAACCGCAAACGGTCACCGTTTACCGGCCGACCCTAAAAACCACGAAAATCACGGTTTAGGCAAAACAAGCCCAAACACACTCGTTTCCTAGCCGAACGCCGTGCAATGGCAGGGAAAACGAAGGTGAAGAAGCAAGGATCCGTCACCCTACCTCCACCGAAGAAACCGTGCCCCGAAGGGACTAAACCACGCCGAAAACCACTCGCGAACCAATTTCACCGGCTTTGAATCCACCGTTCGGGATCGCGCCAGAATCGATCCGATCCTCGCCTCATCGCGCATCTCGACAGCTCCACGGCCTCGCCACCTCGCCCACCTACGCCTCCGTCTGCAGCCGGAGCCAAAGAGGGGGAGAAACGAGAGAGAACGGGAGAGAGAGAGAAGATCGCACGAATGAGGAGGAGAGAGAGGAAAAGAAAAGAAAAAGGAAAAGAAATTAGGAAATTTTCCTAATTTCTAAAAATTTCGAAAATGCGCCGAAAATACACAAATTCAGAAAAATACGCAAAAATAGTCGAAACGACCGGCTCGAGGAGTACATCGTCGCTGTAGCATCCACGAGTTCGAGAATTGACAAACAAACTCACCGTAGGGTTCCGTAACTAGTACGTGAGAAAAATCCACACGGCTCGTCAAACTCAACTCGGAAGCCACAAAAGCGAACCGAAACTCAACGAAACCAATCCGAAAGAGATCCGAAAGATCCATTAAAGATCCTACGAGATCCAACGAGATCCAGGGCATTACATCCTCCCCCCCTTCAAAGAATTTCGCCCTCGAAATTCAGGACTAGCAAAGGAGAAGCAGGGAAGAACAACCCAACAGCACAAAACTCGGAAAACACAGCTCAGAGGAACACCGTCAGATCACAATTACAGGTACACGCTCTAGCTTCCAAGACAGCAAGTCTACAGCACGAGTATGGCACCAAAGTGAATACATCTGACACCTCCGAAGCAAGGGCAACGTCGTTTACGTCTCACCAGAAATAGAGACACGACAGCCACAACAACAGACAACTGAGAAACACAACGACAACACGGCAAGCGGCAGCTTACACAAGGAACGCAGTCCCCACAGCTGACAGCTCGCAACATCATCGGCTCCAGTGCCAAAGGCAACAGGGAACACCTGGCACACAGGACACCAACGACAACAACAACGCTGCTGGACCCGAAACACAATCAAGTCAGTACTCACTCAGACATCACATCTGATCAAGTCGCAAGCTAATTCCACCAGGGAAAGAGAGCACAGCAAGCCAACTGACAAGACCATGGTCCAAGGCAGAGACACAAAACCATAAAGAAACAGCGCCAAAACAACACAACGGCAACACCTGCAGAATTCCGGCTCTACTTAACACGCAGAACCACGGAACACAACTGCAAGCAGGGTCACAACAAGGCACAAAAAACAGCTGAACACACGACCACAAGAGACAGGTCACGCATCAGACTGCTCACCAAGAGAAAGACCCACAACAACGAAAAACAACAACAATGATCTCGGGGAACGCAACTCAAGGACTAGCAACACGCCTCAAGAGCACAACACCCAAGAAGAAAATACAGAGTAGAGGGTACTCAATCCGCAAAGATGCCGACAAATTCCCCAACACTCGCACAATGCCGATGCCAACACAAGAAAACCACGAACAACGGCACGGCAACAATCAAAGTCAAGGCACAAGAAGCCAAGACAAAGCCACATCGAGAAAGGAACAAGACCTCTCAACAAATGGGTAGCCAGCCCACACACTCCAGCTGTACTCTCAACAACGTGCACAGGCAACAGAACAACATCGATAATCGCATCTCAGCACACACCAGCGTCATCGCAATCAACAAGATCGCAATTATCACGCCACGAGCACTGATCAGGCGAACAACCGATCACAAAGAGCCTAAGTGCAACAAGAGAAGAGCACCAGCTTCAGCGCAAAGCACAAGGAAAGCATCAATCTCAGCTCACCATCACGTCCTGACACGATAAATGAGCCTTCACAACACATCGGCCGTTAGACACAGCACGACAACTACGGTACACAACAGCTCTTAACACCATCATGGAGTCCAAAGCTAAGCAACCGTACAACAAGGAGCAGATCAGGCTCAAAACAAAGCTGTCTACACTTAAGCAGACACAGGACAAAGGCACAACCAAGACAGCAATTCCAAGGCAAACCTCGGAAAGCTTCACCAAGAAGGACGAGAAGCAACAAGCTCGACAACAAAAGCTCACCAGGAAGGGAAAATCCAAGGCTCGCTCGAGCAACTTCTCAATCGAGGCAACACGACAATCGAAGCAACCAAAACAACGAAGCATCAGGAGCTACACAAACTCAAGCTGGGACAACCCAAGCAACGTAAGAACGTGCGTGGCCATCACACCAACGCTAAAAGTCATAAGCCACCTGAGCAAAATACAGAAAATAGCTCGAACAAGGCACTGCAGGTTCATGCCAACCGACAAACACTGCCAAGCGCAACACGATCGAGACCAACTTCAAAACCGAACGAAGCACATCGTCTCATCTAGACGAGAGCAAAACCATCCCGCACAGTGCCAACCAAGCACGTACAAGACCACACGCAAAAAGCACCGCGATAAACCATCGCAACACCTACGCCAGCAAGAGACTGTACTGGGCCTAAAGACTCTGGTAACTGTATATCTGGATTTCCATGTATCTCACACGACAATGATCTGATAGCTCAGAAAAGAACTCCGAACATCTCAGAACACTGCTCTGATACCACCTGAAGCGACCCGGATTCCGGATACCCGGTGCACCCGGTATAAATACCGAATACACGTGATACCACATGGGACCCGCGAGGCCTCCCAAGCGCGGGAAAGCGCCGAAGGGAAAAAGGAGTGTGTGGAATACATTGAAGCCAGCAGATATAACAGTAAGCAATTAAATTTCATTACAATGGATTGCTAAAGTAGCAGAAATAAAATTACCTTTTCATTAATATTCAAGTTTTCAATTATACACCAGAGTCTAGCCCAAGGAAAGACAACAAGTCTAGCACAGTACAGTACGACAGAAAGAAACGTACACAGAAGTCGGAAGAACCCGACGCAGGTACGGCTGGCAGCTACAACAGCAAACGCGCACTCCACCAAGGACAGCAGAGGCAGACGGCGAAACCCACCTGAAAAGCAGCAGGGGTGAGTCTCAACAGAAACTCAGTAGGGGTCACGCGGATCCCCACTGGAAAACCGCACAAAGCGAAGGCAACGGAAGCAGCAACAAACGTAGCAAGGACAGCAACGTAGCAAAGCAGGAAAGCTACACTACAAAGCTGTAAAGGAACAGACGGGAAGTAGGAGTAGGGAACACGCAGGAGAGGGTGAGAACCCGCACCAAACAAGCGGCTACCGAACTAACCTCGGTATCCCAAACTACTCCAAACAAAGGCAACAGATGGATGACCCTAAACTCACACAGAAGGGTACACCAGTCTGTCAACCAGCCCCACACAAAGGCGAAGGCGAACGCCGACACCGGGAAACAAACAAAACACGACAGGGAACGTCGTGCACAAAGCCCCGCGCACGATCAGAACACCGTGCGGACAACAAAACACTGACCCCGAGCACGGCCACGAACGGGCAACTCGCAAAGGTCACAACGCGCAAGGAAACGCGAAGAGCTACGCGTCACGTGACGGAAGCACCCCCTTAAAAGCCAGCTGCGTCCACTGACGTCTGACGCCGCACCTCAAGTGTCTCACCTACAGTACTGCTGTAACAACAGCAGAGATGTAGACACCAGCTGAACCAAACAGTAACAGCAAAACAAGTAACTAGTCAGGGTCACGCCCGTCGACGTAAGTCCTCAGTCCCTGACCACGTGTGCACACACTGGCTATAGTCTAAGCCAGGTCCTCTAGCTAGTATTCTCCCTCGGCAGGACGCCACCGTTGACTAGGAGCCCGCGGAACTAACTAAAAACCGCTCACTGGGAAAAACCCTCCGCCATCCGCTAGCGGGTCGGCCCGCGGCCTTAGGCAACAACAAGTGGAGGCTTCACACGACACAGAAGCTCAAAACACAAGTGCCGAAGTACAGACAGGCAACCATGCCCATCCACACGCACTTCGAAGCACCAAATGGCAGCACCACCACTGCCGACAACTCAGGACAAGCACTAGACCTCCTACGTAACGATCCTGAGCCAAACGACTCAAAGGTAAGATCGTCACAACAGCGGAGCAAGCCGCCAATCGGTCTAATCCTAAGCCAAAGAAACCACGCTCCGCAGAAAACGACACACGGAGACCTGAGGGAGACATCAAGAACCCTCAGCACACCTGGACACGCAAACCGAGGTAGAACAATACCTCGAAGCATCCAGAAGCAGTGTCTTAGGCAGGACAGAACCGCTAAGACACGCGCAAACAAGGTCACATGTCAACCACTGGGTCAGACCAGGTTGACCGAAACCCAAACAAGCACATGCAAAGGTAGGATAAGGAACCCTACCACAAGCAAGAAGACTCCTGGCTACCTTACAACGTAGTCTTAACCCTCATAGGACGTCAAGAGACATCCACGGGACAACGGGCAGACCACAAGGCCAAGCCAAGACACACAGAATCATCGGGCGGAAAACCAAGGCACAAGGAAAGTAACGCACCAGCTCTAGACCGCTACAAGCAAGCGACGGTCTAGGTTAGGGCCGTTATTTCCCAAACGACGGACGGACGCAAGGCCGTCACACACACCACCCTAACAACCTACAAAACACAAAAAAGCCAAGTAACGCACGGGAGCAGGGGCGTTACAAGCAAACGACGCACAGGGCACCCACCGTCACATTCAACGGTGCAGCAAACCCAAACCAAAGCGAAGTAACGCACGACGCTAGGCGCGTTACAACCAAACGACGCGGCAGGAGAGGGCCGTCACATTCTAAATGACGCGCAGGGGCCCATCCGTTACTCACAGACGGCATGGCCACCCTCAACCCAACACCACAGCAAACAACGGTCGGAGGCATGCGCGTTACTCACAAACGACGCACGGGGTCCCCACCGTCACACCCAACGGTGCAGTCAACCCAACCTCGACCAAAAGAGAATGTAACGGCCAGGGGCGGGCACGTCACACTCAAACAACGCATAGGGGCACGACCGCTAGAGGCACCGCCTCAACGAGTCAACGTCAGTCAACTGGCAAGTAACGGCCTGGGCAAGGCGCGCCACTTCCATCTAACGCACTGGGTCAAGCGCGTTAGACTAACCGACTCAACCCCAACATAAAACGACGAAGGCGAAGTAACGCACTAACCTAGGCGCGTTACAAGGAAGCGACGCGCCACTCTAGGGCCGTCACTCACCTAGAAGCCAAAGCGCTAAAACGATGCAGACCAAACGACGGTCAGTCGTAGGGCCGCTAAAGACAAGTAACGGTCGCTGGCATGACCGCTACTTCGGTTACGGCGGGAAAACATAGGAATGGCCGGATCGGCCCGTTCCACGCCCCATTCACGCCGAAACGCAGGGGAAACACACCGCAACACCGAATAACAACATTCAAGGGCCAAAATGCCCACATGCAACACCAAAAACGCTCGATCCGGGCGATTTAGACAAATCCACCCTAAGTGGGTCACCGAGGTTCCCGGGCTTCTACCGGCCTCGAATGAACACCGAATCGCACGAAATCAACGCGGATGGGATTCTAACATCCCTGCGGTCATTTAGAAACTAACTGAACCGCAAACGGTCACCGTTTACCGGCCGACCCTAAAAACCACGAAAATCACGGTTTAGGCAAAACAAGCCCAAACACACTCGTTTCCTAGCCGAACGCCGTGCAATGGCAGGGAAAACGAAGGTGAAGAAGCAAGGATCCGTCACCCTACCTCCACCGAAGAAACCGTGCCCCGAAGGGACTAAACCACGCCGAAAACCACTCGCGAACCAATTTCACCGGCTTTGAATCCACCGTTCGGGATCGCGCCAGAATCGATCCGATCCTCGCCTCATCGCGCATCTCGACAGCTCCACGGCCTCGCCACCTCGCCCACCTACGCCTCCGTCTGCAGCCGGAGCCAAAGAGGGGGAGAAACGAGAGAGAACGGGAGAGAGAGAGGAGATCGCACGAATGAGGAGGAGAGAGAGGAAAAGAAAAGAAAAAGGAAAAGAAATTAGGAAATTTTCCTAATTTCCAAAAATTCCGAAAATGCGCCGAAAATACACAAATTCAGAAAAATACGCAAAAATAGTCGAAACGACCGGCTCGAGGAGTACATCGTCGCTGTAGCATCCACGAGTTCGAGAATTGACAAACAAACTCACCGTAGGGTTCCGTAACTAGTACGTGAGAAAAACCCACACGGCTCGTCAAACTCAACTCGGAAGCCACAAAAGCGAACCGAAACTCAACGAAACCAATCCGAAAGAGATCCGAAAGATCCATTAAAGATCCTACGAGATCCAACGAGATCCAGGGCATTACACAGGAATTCCATGGAGTCTAGTGACTTTCTTAATATACACAGCGGCAAGAATATCAACCGACCACCGACTCTTAATAGGCAAGAAATGAGCCGATTTAGTAAGGCGATCGATGATTACCCATATGCCATCATATCCGCCCCTAGACTTGGGCAAACCCAAGATGAAATCCATGCCGATATCCTCCCATTCCCACTTGGGAATATCCAGTGGATGCAGTCTCCCTGTGGGCTTCTGATGTTCGGCCTTCACCTGCTGGCAAGTTAAACATCGAGACACGAAATCCGCTATTTCCCTTTTCATGTTGGGCCACCAAAAGGTCCTTTTTATATCTTGGTACATTTTAGTGGCTCCCGGGTGTATCGTGTATCTCGATCGATGGGCTTCTTCCAGAATCTCCTTCTTCAGCTCAAGACTATCGGGCACACATGTCCTTTCATGGAATAAGATTCTGCCATCGGGTGCCAACTTGAAGTCGGTCTTCTCATCTAGCTTTTCTCTGATTTCCACCAACATCGGGTCTTCTTCTTGCAATCTCTTGATTTCAGTTAGCAAATCCGGATGTACACTTAAGTGGGATAAAGTGATACACCCATCATTCTCACCCATGTTGATGTCGAGTTCAGAAACTTTTTCTAGCAATTTCCATTCCTCAACCATACAGTTGGCTACTAGGACCCTCGGCTTCCGACTAAGGGCATCTGCCATAGAATTTCCTTTACCGGGATGGTATTGTATAGTAAAGTCAAAATCCTTGAGATACTCGAGCCAACGCCGTTGCCGCATGTTCAGCTCCTTCTGAGAGAATAAATATTTGAGGCTTTTATGATCAGAGTAGACTGTAAATTGTTCTCCATAGAGATAGTGCCTCCAGATCTTCAAAGCCAATACTACAGCGGCTAGCTCCAGATCATGCACAGGATAATTCTCTTCATGTTTCTTCAATTGCCGGGACGAGTATGCAATAACTCTCCCATTCTGCATCAATACACATCCGAGGCCGATACCAGATGCATCGGTATATATCTCATATTTCTCCCCTTCAATCGGAAGAGATAAGACCGGTGTAGTGGTTAATAGATCCTTCAAAGTTAAGAAACTCTTTTCACAGTCTTCATTCCACTCATAAGGCACTTCCTTGCGAGTCAATTTGGTAAGAGGAACAGCAATCTTGGAGAAGTCCTTGATGAAACGCCGGTAATAACCAGCTAAGCCCAAGAAGCTACGAATCTCCGTTGCATTCGTCGGTCGTCCCCAGTTTTGCACGGCTTCGACCTTTGTAGGATCAACAGAAATTCCATTCTTGGAGATAACATGTCCCAAGAAGGACACTTCCTCCAGCCAGAACTGGCATTTGCTGAATTTTGCATATAACTTATTGTCCCGCAATACTTGTAATGCCTTCTTGAGATGTTCCTCATGATCTTCTTCAGTCTTTGAGTAGATCAATATATCATCAATGAAGACCACAATAAAATGGTCTAAATAAGGCCGATAAATGCTGTTCATTAACTGCATGAAAGCTGCAGGCGCATTTGTTAGTCCGAAAGGCATAACAGTAAATTCGTAATGCCCGTACCTACTTCGAAATGCAGTTTTGTAAATATCCTCCTCCTTGATCCTCAATTGGTGATAACCAGACCGAAGATCTATTTTGGAGAAATACTTTGCTCCTGATAATTGGTCGAACAGCTCATCAATTCTCGGCAGTGGGTACTTATTTTTGATTGTAAGATTGTTTAACTGCCGATAATCAATGCATAATCTCAATGTGCCATCCTTCTTTTTAACAAATAGCACGGGTGCTCCCCATGGGGAAGTACTCGGCCTAATAAACCCTTTCTTCAATAAATCCATCAACTGTTCCTTCAGCTCTTTCAGTTCCGCAGGAGACATCCTGTAGGGTGCTTTAGAAACAGGACCGGCACCCGGAACAATATCAATTGTGAATGACACTTCCCTCTCCGGGGGTAAACCAGGCAATTCATCTGGAAAAATGTCGGAGAAGTCCTGAATCACTCGGATGTCTTCAATTTTCATCTTCTCAACTCCTGTGGTAGTTACAAAAGCCAGAAAAGCCATACATCCTTTCTTCACCAGTTTACTAGCTCGGAGAGCTGAGGTAAGCAGGGTTTTATTCCGAGATTTGTTAAAAACTAGCTCGGGATAATCCTCAAAAGCTATTTTGCCATGCCGACAATCTACCGTTGCTTGGTAGGTGGATAACCAGTCGGCTCCCAATATGACATCATAACATTCCATGTCAAGGCATATCAGGTCGACAGGTAGATTATTATCTTGAACCATCACCTCACAACGTGGGTAGTGATGCATGATATCCGATTTGTTTCCAAGAGGTGTAGATATAATTAAATCTATCCGTTCAGGTTCTTTGGAAAATGAAGCAGTAAACTTCTTGGAAACAAATGAATGAGTTGCTCCAGTATCAAATAAAACTCTAGCAGGTTTAGAGCAAATAGTCAATGTACCTTCCACGATTCCTCCTTCCACATATTCCGTCCCTTGAAGAGCTTGCAGACGGCCTTCCTTTTTAACTGGATGCTTCTCGTCCTTGTTGGCTTGCTCCTTCATCAACGGACAGTCGGGAATTCGGTGCTCCCGACTACCACATCGGAGACACGCTCCTAGTTTCTTCTAGCACTCCTCTGTCTTATGACCCGCTTTATCACAAAATTTGCAAATATCCTTAGAAGCCGTAACGTCGGGGAAGGGCTTGTTGCTGATAGCGAGGAATGGCTTGTGATTTTTCTGGAACCTCTTCTCCTTGGAAGACTCGCCTCCATTAAAAGTTCGCTTCTTGTTAAAGGGTGGTTTGATGCTTCCCAGACTTGTAACATGCTCCTTCTTGTCCTTGCCCCGAATCTTTTCAGAAAATTCGGTGGCGTCCTCCAGTAGGTGAGCACGACGAACCATTTCCGAGTAGACTTGGACGTCCATCGGTGCAAGCTGAGTAATATATTGGGGCCGTAGCCCGTTGAGAAATCTCCTCGCCTTCATCTTCTCCGTACACACCAAGTGTGGTGCATAACGGGAAAGTCTCGAGAACTGGGCCTCATATTCGGCTACCCTCCGAGTCCATTGCTTCAGTGCGGCAAATTCCGCGGCCTTCTTCTCTTGCACCCGGTCTGAGAAATATTTGCCGTTGAAGTGCTCGACGAATTCCGTCCACGTGACATAACTGTCGGGCAGTGTGGCTTCCACGGACTCCCACCAGCTTCGCGCATCCCGTTCCAATTGGAATGTAGCCAATAAGACCTTTTCTTCGTCCGTGCATTGCATTACACAGAAGATCCTCTCGGTCTCCTTTAGCCAATGTTCGGCATCATTGGGGTCCACCGAACCCGCAAACTTGGGTGGGTTCATGTTACGGAAATCCCGGTGAAGGTCACCGGCTCCACGGTGAGCTCCGCGAGCACCGCCTTGTGCCACCTGCTGTAGCGCCTCAGTAAGCCCTTGCACGGTGCACTGCATCTCGCGCCATTGTGCCCTCTCGGCGGCCATTTCCTACAAAAGAATAGATAAATGATATTGAGCTTTAAGGTTAAGGGGAACATTTATTATTATAACTTAACCAATGGCTCTACCCATCTCACCAGGTAGGATCTAACCAATTCTATCCTTAGACATTTCCAAAAATAACATATATATATTTTCCCAGATTATATATATATACATTTTTCCTAGAAGTTTTCTAGGTTTGCCTAAGAAGACATTGCTAGATTTATCTCCTAATTAGAACTTTCTAGGGTTTACCTAGATAGACTTTTCTAGTTAGACTAAATACGTGTTTTACCTAGGAAAATCCTTAATCCTAGGCTCTGATACCAAGAAAGCTGTCACGTCCCGAGCGCGGAAGCTTACCCGTGGCGTGACAGTTTTATATAGAACCAAAGCGAGCTAGCTATTCGATGGAATTCTTCATTTTGATAGTTATTAGAGTGCGCAAATAACTAAGATTTAACTTGAAATTAATACAAATAATCTGAGATGACAATTGTTACCACTAACCAAATGATAATTACACACATTTCTCGAGTCCGACTACTAGGCTTCACGCCCTTATTACAGTTCTAATAAATTAGACTAATACAACTGACATCTGACATAACTGGATACAAATGACATAATTACTACACCATAATTAACAAGACAACATGATAACTCCATTTCTACACTCATCACTCAGACTCATTCCCTTCCGAGTTCTGGCTGATATTCGCACTACCTGAAAAGGTTAGAAAATAACTAGATGAGCGAATCGCTCAGTAGGATTTACATCTCAAGTTCTAACATGCTTTAAGTGAATTACCCATTTATTTAATGTAGGTAAACTATGCATGCAGACAGATAGATATCAAAGAATCGTAAAATCGACAGGAGTAGAAAGTGAGAGTATATAGATTTCACAATTTCAAGTAGCAGTAGCAAGTGATGGTAAATGATATCAAGCCAGTGATAATTGAGAAGTAATAACTGGAATAGTAACATGTTAATCAAGCTAGAAATAGTAAACAAAGTAGTTTCAAGCATGTATAACTGGAATTGGCTATTTATAATGCATTCAAGTAAACACTTTTACCCATCTGCGGGTCTCAAGTCAATCAATCAAGTAATATCACGAGAATGAGTGGAATGCCTAAAGTCTAGCAAGCAAGTACTCCGGTGCAATGCCAAACACCGTGGTCAATAAACTCCCATGGGCACAAGTACCTTCGGGTGCTCCTCCCAGGACCAGACCGGGCCCTATATGCACAGCATTGGTCGTGTTTGTCGACATCCACTCTCATTTATAGCCAATATGGAATTTCAAGGATTGACCCGGTAGGATGTATATAAGGTGGATTATAGAATAGAATCCAAGGCGTATCGTTATGTAGGGACGAACTAGGAGTAAAACCCGTAACGTTCGATACATGCTAATGACAATAGGAGTTTGAGACTAACTTGCTGGTGTTGACACAATTGTCGATATTAGTTATATATATATTATTTTTATCCAATATGTATATGTATATATATATCCGATTATAGAATTCTGTCTAATATAATGGAGGTTATAGGTATGTATATCTTCTGTCCAATATACATATATGAATTAGCCAAAATGGTGATTTATTATAATAATCAGAATTTAATTATGAAAATAAGTTTTTATGTTGAATATAGTTCTAACTTGCTAAAAATGATATTAACATGTTGGGAATGAGTTTCATATGTTACTTTACTGGTAAGATGATAAAAATAAATTTTTCATGCTGGATTTAATTTTTACATGCTAAAAATTAATTATTAACATGCTAAAATCTATGCTTAACATGCTAAAATAATTAACTTACTGATAGGTTGATAAGATAAGGTTGCCATGCTGATTGCAGAAATTTTCTGATAACAACATAATTTTTTTATCATGCTAAAAATAATTTTTCTACATTTATTTACTAATTATTTGATAGGAAAATAGAATTATCATGCTGAAAAATAGTTTTAATACACTGAAAATAATTATAACATGCCAAAAATAATTATAACATGCTGGAATAATTTTACCATACTGGAATAAATGTTATTATGCTGGAAGTAATTTTCATGCATCAATTTACTACTTTATTTAATAGGAAAGTAAGTTTTATATGCACAAAAATAGCTTTAAATAGATTTTAACATGCTAAAAATAATTTTTATATCTCAGTATGTATAAAATAATTCTATCATATTGGAAGTCACTTTTAACATGCTGGAAATAGTTTTAACATGTTGGAGATAATTTTTAGTATGTATAAACTAATGTGGTGAAAATTAGATTTTTACAAAAAAAAATAATTTCATTCTACAAATATATATACATACTCTGTAAGAATGAAGGAGTTTATTTTATATTATATTCTGTTCTCTATATATATTCGGTGAGAATGGAGGTGCAGACATTAGTTATATATACATATATATATTCATATATATATAATGAAGGTGTTTTGTATATACAATTAATGGAAGTATATATATGAATTTATATACATATATAATGAAGGTGCTTGTATATACAATTAATGGGAGTATATATATATATATTTATATATATATAAGGGGTTTTTAGTTGTTTTTCATTAAGTTCACAACATGTGTCGACACTAGTGTCGACACTTACTATTCATTTTTGGTCTCTGTTGTACAGTTCGTATTACAATATTTTGTGTGTCGACACCGGTGTCGACACCTGTGTCGACACATGAGGTTCTCTGCGGGTAATAAGTTCACGTATGTATTATGTGTCGACACCTGTGTCAACACCGGTGTCAACACCGGTGTCGACACCTGTGTCGACACATGAGGCGCTTATATGTTCACGTATATATTGTGTGTCGACACCTGTGTCGATATCTACATGAGGTGTCAACACTGGTGTTGACACTTACGCGAGGTGTGTGTCGACATCTACATGAGGTGTCAACACTGGTGTTGACACCTACGCGAGGTGTCAACACTGGTGTTGACACTTACGCGAGGTGTGTGTCGACATCTACATGAGGTGTCAACACTGGTGTTGACACTTACGCGAGGTGTCAACAGTAGTGTTGACACTTACGCGAAGTGTGTGTCGACATCTACGCGAGGTGTCAACACTGGTGTTGACACTTACGCGAGGTATCAACACTGGTGTTGACACTTACGCGAAGTGTGTGTCGACATCTACATGAGGTGTCAACACTGGTGTTGACACTTACGTGAGGTGTTGACATTTAACATGCTATATGTTGTTAATAGATTAGTTAATAAAGTTAATACATATTAATTATCTAGGACATGAGATTAATACTTGCTAATTGTTCCAGATTGAAGCTATTGCATGCTAACTACGAGGCTAACACATGCTGTATAACACGAAATATCACATGGAGATGAGCCTAAGACTAACTGCCTAGACTAATCATCCTAGATTAGCTACTAGTTTAGTTAAAAATTGAGAACACCTACCTCAGGTATAAGGGCAGCTTTCTTCTGCAACGTCGGAGGCTCCCCCTTCTCTGCAGCAGCAGCAACCGTTTGGAAGAATGAAGGGAGTCTCGATATAGGGAGTATTATAGTGTTTTGGGATAGTCACGAGGGGATAAGATGCTACATAATTCCCATCTCAGTGCGATGCCAGCTCAAACGGGCTGTTCATGTCTGAGAAGAGGACATATGCCAACGCAGGTTTGTTTGTGGTCATGTAAGCTAAATTATAGGGCCTTGTGACCCTGTGTCGGTGCAAGTAGCCTATAGCATATAATTATTTGGCACAAAACATATAAAATGGTGGATGCTAGGATTTGAACCCTGATCATTGGGTTTAAAGGCAAGTCACTTAACCAACTACACTAGGAAACCACTTGTTAAGTAAATAACATTTACATATGATAGATCCGTGTTCCAACTTCTTACTTAAGCTTCCCATAGGGTTTATCTAATATAAATTTTTTTATTTGGAAAATATTATTAATAATAATTGTTTTTTTTTATTTTTTTTATACGGGGTGTTATAAGATCTCTCTCTTGTGAGAACTGAAAGAAGACGTGAGTGAGGTATGGCACTACAAGAGATTACTCAGCTAAGCGAGTAGCCCACTCGATGCAAAGAACGATAAACCAAACCACAATGGAAGCACAAGATTTTTAGGTGGTTCGGGTACACGAATGTGTCCCCTACATCCACCCCTCACACGGAGGATTAATGCTTCACTATGACGTGAGCCACACACACGCTGAATAGACAGCCAACACACACACAGTAGCCTATCTTGGCCACTACACACACACACACACCCTCGTGTCACAGAACACGAGCACACACATATGAATGTGTTTCAAGAAATTCTAAGAGTACATCGGATGTTCAATATTAAACAACAAGTACTTGAGGAGTTTAGAGCAGAATAGATATTCAGAGATAGAACTCCTCCTTTCTCTTCTTCGAATGGTCTTTGATGCTTCCGCAGGATGAAGAACAAACTTGAAGCAAGTGTGAAGTATTGCAGCAAGAACAGAGGTTGGATCTTGATTTCAGACGTAGCTTTCAGTTGTATATGATCTTGGCTTTGATTCAAGCTTCTTCCTTTCGATTTCAGCTTCAGAGCAAGGTGGAATAGGGCTTGAGAGCTGCAGCTCCGAACCTGCACAATAGATTAAGAATTTCAACTCAAACAAAAAGCCCCTCTTTTGATCTCACACCTTTCCTTTTTATAAAGAGCCACTTGGGCTAAAATAATTATTTAGGATGGTCAAGAAGGCTTGGGAACCAGATCCACAATTTGTGGAATGGTTTGCGGAATATTTTGGGGTGATTAGACAAGAATTGGAGGACTTTCGGTACAAGAAAATGGCGGTCAAGAATGACGGCTGGGCGTCTGACCGGAAAGGGTTGACCCTGGGGTCGACCCTCGAAGAGGGTAAAGCCCGTCCAGAGCAATGGGTCGACCCTGCGGGCAGGACAGAAAGATACCATTCTGTTTGGACTGAAGGTTTCAGGGGTCGACCCTGGGGTCGACCCTTGTCCAGCCAGCGTCTGTTTTGTAAGAAATTTCCAGGGGTCGACCCTTGGGGTCGACCCATGTGCCAGTGAACAGAAAGTTGTGGTAAAAACCACTCCAAAACAATTCCAACATGGTGGGTTCAAAGAATAGAATGAACACTAATGAAATGCATGAATTCTAAGACTTGAAAAATAAAAACCAAGGCCAATATCATGAAACCCCAATAGAATGATTACCTTGGTTTCTGAGATATGCTTTCATCCTCACTTACCAAACAAAGCATGAATTCAGCCATGGTATTAAGAGTTTGATCTTACCGAATATCCTTGCTTTATCTCAATCTTGAACTGCCCACTTTTGACCCAACAGAATGATTCCTCCACTTCGAAAGTTCCTTATCTCCACTTACAGGTTGAGCATGGTATACATGTTAGATCATGATAATATGCAAGTATGTAGTGTTTGGTCATCATCAAAATTCATTAAACACACTTACAAAGAAGGGGTTCAACAATCTCCCCCTTTTTGATGATGACAAAATACTATAATGCATAAATCAAATTAGTTACTCTATGCCAAGAATGCCAAAGCAATTGTAATATAGCAATGTGCCGGAACAACATGAGAAGCAATAGTCCGATCAACACACAACCATGAACCAACTTAGAACCGTTGTGAGATTGATCAAAAAGGCTTACCGACAATCAACTTGGAATAACAACAATAGCCATAATCGGATTACATTAAATAAGAGAGACAAGTACAATACAGCAAGATGCCATGCTATGAGTACAAGGATAATGCAACATGCCTAACCAATAGATATGCAATTACAATATGAGATAATGCAACACACAGTCATGCAAACATACAGCACGCATAAACTATAATAGCCGGGATAAACTAGTAGACTTCTCCCCCTTTGGCATCATCAAAAAGAAGGGGTGGAAGTGAGAGGGAAAAAGCCATGTGGAGGAGAGACCAGGGCCTAGTCATCAGCCGGAGGCGGTGGACGGGGAGCACGATGGACATATTCCAAAAGCTCGTAGCACATTAGGTGTTGTTGGGCCAAGGCATCGGTGAAGTTTTGAGTGCATTCCTGGTGAGATAGCTTAAGATCATGAAGTTCATTTTGAAGAACATCCAAGGTCTCGCCATACCGATCCAACCGTTCATCAATGCGGTCCAAACGATCGATGAATAGCCTGGCCATCTCGGAGGGAATATCAATCGCAGGAGCACCATGATTTTTGTCACTGGATTCAGTGTCTGCATCTGCATCAATATCTTCAGCACGTTCACCGGGAACAACTGTTTTCAACTGCCGAACTAATTCACCTTCACGAAGAACATAGCCCATGTTGTCACAAATAGAGTGAATAGTATATATGTCGGCATCTCGCATTGTTTGTAAAGATTCGGCTGACAGATCTATCTTCTTATATTGAAAAATAGCAGTGAGGGCCACAGCATAAGGTAAAGTTCTGTTCCGGTGCTGCATGCTTGACCTCATATGGTCCAAAAAGAGAGCCGGAAAATTAATACGTATACCATCCAAAAGACAGTAAATTAAGAACATGTGAATTTCAGTGACTTTGTCATGTCTGCCTCCTCTCGGAAGTAAAATAGTAGTGATCATCCTATGAAGAATGTGTTGTACTGGAGGAAAGTGATTGGCATTTAGCCCAGCAACAGAACGACCAGCGCAGTCTTCAGAAGTTAGGTAGAGATATATCTTATCTTCAGGAACCATAATGTCACCAAAAGCATATCCCTCAGAAGGGAGCTGAAATGCCGCGCCTAGAAGCTCGGGGGAGAGAATTAGCTGCACTCCATTAACCTTGGTAATCGGAAATTCATTTGCCATGGACAGGTTGCTGTAGAACTTATGTACTAATGTGGGATACATCCTGTGGTGGGCAGACATGAATACATCCAGGTTGGCCTGACTGCTTATAACATCAACGAGACTCGAGATGTGGTTGCTCAGATTTCCAAAGTCGACTGCCCTCGGACGGAGAACCTTCCGGTCTAATACGCGGCTAGAATGGCCGCAAAGAGATGCAACTTGTTCAGCTCGTTTGGATCTAAGTTCTTGAGACTTTCTAGACTCAGCGCCACTACGAGACGGACGTCTCCTTGGGGCCATCTAGACAAAGATCGAAAGAAAGCCACACGATGGGGGAAAGATCAATAGGGTTTAACCAGAGATGAGATGAATGATATATGAATCCATGATCCTCCACAAACACCAGAAGCTTACCTCAAGGGAAAGGAGAAGCAAGAGATGATCCTTGGGGCCGATTCAAGAAAACGTGCGCGGGTAGCCACCCGGAGAGCCGCGGCTTGGTTTGGAAGATTTTGGAGCCAAGAAGATGTTTTTGGGGCTTGCAAGGGGTGGTGGCTGGCCTTGGAGGAGGTTATGAGATGTTTTATAGGCATAGGAGGGGCAACCATAGGGTTAAAGCCCCATTCTTGGATGGCCGATCGCGGAGATCCGCGACTGCCATAATGGGTCGACCCATGGGTCGACCCTTGAACCCATAACCCCAAGACAGCGGACAGATCTGCGAGGGTCGACCCCTGCGAGGGTCGACCCACGGGTCGATCCCTTACAGGCAATTTTGAGAAATGAAAGTGGAAAAATACGGAGGGCCAAGAAGGCTAATAGGCTCGAGTCCCCAATGTAGAAAAACATTTGATACAATGAAAGAAGATTTATTATAGAGGTTGTAAACAATTGGGGATATGCCACATCAAATTTAGGATCACATCCAGGCGTGCTTTTATCCATTGCTCCGAATTTCAGATTTTGGCCAAATTTGCTCCTTTTATGGCAAGAGAGTGTATTCAAGGTCATAAAAGGCCATAGAAGTGACAACGAACAAGTGTATATAATCTATATAAATAGAAGAAATACACAAGCACACGAAGGCAAATGACCACGCAAGTTGTTTTTGTTATTTTTATTTGACTCAACATAAAGTGCATGTATGACAAGGAAAATGCAAACTAGCATGTTACGAATGCAAATACTTATGATGCAATGATCTATACACTCAATAACACAAATGGTCATGATGAAGACTCATCTATTCTGCATACCCCTAATTCTCTTCTGAAGGTTGTGAACTTCTCTTCACAAAGGGGTTTTGTGAAAATATCAACAATTTGACGATCTGTCTCAATGAAGTTGATTACTACATCACCCTTGCTAACATGATCTCTAATGAAGTGATGTCTTATTTTAATATGCTTGGTGCGAGAATGATGGACAGGGTTTTTGGATAGATTAATGGCTGAGGTGTTATCACAAAGAATTGCGGTGTTTTTGAAGGATTCGCCATAATCAATCATTTGTTGTTGGATCCAAAGCACCTGGGCAACACAACTACCTACAGCCACATACTCGGCTTCAGCGGTTGATAAAGCCACTGAGTTTTGTTTCTTGGAGGCCCATGAAACCATGCATCCTCCAAGGAACTAGCAGTACCCGCTGGTGCTTTTCCGATCCACTTTGCAACCCGCATAATCGGCATCGGAATAAGCAATTAAATCAAGGTTCGAAGTATGCGAAAACCATAACCCCAAGTTCACTGAGCCAGCAATATATCTAAAGATCCTTTTCACAGCCGACAAATGTGACTCCTTGGGATTGGACTGAAAACGAGCACACAAACATACAGCAAATTGAATATCGGGCCGACTAGCAGTTAAGTACAACAAGGAACCTATCATGCTTCTAAAAAGTTTTTGGTCCATAGATTTACCTATTTCATCTTGATCAATTTTTATTGATGTGGATATAGGTGTCGGTTGTGGTTTGGTAGATGCCAAGTCAAACTTTTTCAGCAGCTCCATTGCATATTTTTTCTGATGTACGAACATCCCATTGGCCGTCTGTGTGACCTGCAATCCCAAAAAGAATGTCAGCTCTCCCATAAGGCTCATTTCAAATTCACTTTGCATCAATTTTTCAAAGTCCTTGCTGAGTGTATCCTTGGTTGAGCCAAATATAATGTCATCAACATAGACTTGAATAATTAAGATTTCCTTACCGTTCAACCTTGTGAAAAGAGTTTGATCCACATTACCTCGTTTGAATCCATTCTGTATAAGGAAATCATTCAACCGTTCATACCATGCTCGGGGTGCTTGTTTAAGACCATAGAGTGCTTTGTCTAACTTGTACACATGGCCTGGATACTTTGTGTCCTCATACCCCGGTGGTTGCTCCACGTATACGTCCTCCTGAATAAAACTATTTAAGAATGCACTTTTTCACATCCATCTGAAACAGTTTAATATTATTGCAACATGCAAATGCCAAAAGAATTCTCACTGCCTCGAGTCTTGCTATAGGAGCAAAAGACTCATCAAAATCAATTCCTAGCTCCTGGCTATAACCTTTGGCTACCAGCCTTACCTTGTTCCTAGTTACCACCCCTTGATCGTTTGTTTTGTTTCGAAAGATCCATTTGGTTCCGATCACAGAGTGGTTTCTAGGACGAGACACAAGGAACCACTCTTTGTTCCTTTGGAATTGGTGTAGTTTTTCTTGCATAGCCAAGATCCAGGAATCATCTTTTAAGGCATCTTCTATAGAGTGAGGTTCAGATTGTGAGAGTAATGCAATATAATCCAGACTCTCAACTTCCCTGAATGAGGAACGCGTTCTTATTCCTTCTTCCATATTGCCAATGATGACTTCCGGTGGGTGATCTTTTGCAAAAGTCCATTGTCTAGGCAGCTGTAGTTCACTCAGAGTTTGCTGATTTTCATCATCCTTTTGTTGTTCTTCACCTCCTGATTTGTTTGCTTCCTTTGAGAGCTCTTCGGTGGCATCCTCTTCTGTTTCTTCTTCCTGCAAGACATGCTTTTCATTAGTATCCTTTGATGATGATTCATCAACAATAACATGGGGACTTTCCTCAACTACAAGAGTTCTCAAGTTATACACTCGATAGGCTCTTGAGTTAAGAGAGTATCTGAGAAATATCCCCCTTGTCACTCTTGGGGTCAAACTTTGCCAAATCCACCTTACCGTTATTATGGATGTAATAGATGGACCCAAATGGTTTAAAGTAAGAAATATTTGGTTTATTACCTTGATATAGCTCATAAGGTGTTTTCTTTAACAATGGCCTTACCATGGCTCGGTTTATTATGTAGCATGCTGTATTGACGGCTTCAGCCCAGAAATACCTTAGAAGGTTATTTTCATTTAGCATGGTTCTTGTCATTTCAACAAGTGTCCTGTTCTTCCTCTCTACGACCCCATTTTGTTCGGGGGTCCTTGGTGCGGAGAAGTTGTGTATATAACCTTGATCCCTGCAAAAATTACTGAACTCATGGTTGTCAAATTCCCTACCATGATCACTTCTCACGGTCTTGATGCACCATCCTTTTTCATTCTGAACCATCCTGCAAAACGTCTCAAACTCCATCAAAGCATCACTTTTGTTTGAGAGAAAATACACCCAGCTATATCTAGTAAAATCATCCACAATCACAAATCCATATAGCTTACCACCCAAGCTATGTGTTCGGCTTGGTCCAAAAAGATCTATATGGATCAATTCAAGGGGCTTAAAGGTGGTTACATCACTTTTACATTTAAAGGATGTTCTTGTCTGTTTGCCCTTGCTGCATGCCCCACAGATTCCTTCATTGACCAGCTTCAACTTGGGTAAGCCAACAACCAGATTTTTCCTGAACAACTTCATCATCACATTAAAACTAGCATGCCCAAGACGGCGATGCCACAACCATGCATCATCAGAATTTTTAGCAACTAAGCAAAGATTTTTATGTGAAACATCATCAAGATCAATCATATAAACATTGTTGTGTCTAAGCCCTATGAACTTGATTTCATTGGTGTTTCTATCTACCACAGTGCAGTGAGTAGAATCAAAAGACACATTGCAACCTTTGTCACAGAGTTGACTTATGCTTAGAAGATTGTGATGCAGGCCTTTGACAAGCAAAATATTTTCAATGACTTGAGTTTGGTTCTTACCTATCTTACCTTCTCCAACAATTTTTCCTTTGTCTTTACCTCCAAAAGCTACCACCCCACCATCTTTGTCTTGCAGGTCTGCAAACATTTCCTTGTTTCTCGTCATATGCCTTGACCATCCACTATCCAAGTACCATTTGTTCTCTTGAGCTCCAAGGCAAACCTGCAAATACAAAGAGAATACTTATGGGGTTTTTGGTACCCAAGCAAGCTTGCGTCCTCGGTGGTTAGGCAGAAAAGGCATGTATGATCTATTCATTATTCTTGCAAAAGTGTCATCATCAATTCTCATGGTTCTGCACTCATACATATCATGGCCTAATCTTCCACAACAAAAGCATGTGGTGATTCTGTTGTCACGGTTTCTTTTCCTGTTCACATTTGTAAATGAGCTATGCATCTGTATGTTAGATGATGAGGCATATGTGGTTCGTGAAACCCATGGAGTCATGTGGGTTTTGGACTGAGATTTGTTTCTCTTCTCAAAAGTAGGTAGAGAACTTTCTACATGAGGACCTACACAAGTGTTCATCACATGTTTCCCCTTGTTTAAGACAGCAAGAGCATTTTTCAACTCTTCTATCTCAATCATCAAAGATTTAATTCTCTTTTCAGCTGTTTCCTTGGTTTGAATGCCAGCAGTCATTTCCAACTTTTCTTTTTCTAATTCGCTCTTCAATTTTTCATGCATTTTAACAAGATTGGATTGATCCTCTCGCATGCAAGAACTCTCCTCTTCAAACAATTCAATTTTAGACAGAAGACTTTCATTCTCATGTTTGAGATTCTCATTTTTAGAATTCATGACATTACAATTCTCACAAGGATTTTCAGCATGCACATCTTGTTCCAATTTCTTTTTCAGAAGTTTATTTTCAGATTTCAATTTTTTGCATTTTTCATATAATGATTCATATGCAATCTGCCATTGTTCACAAGTAAGAGATTCAGATTCAGAGTCTACCTCATTTGAGTTATCTCCATCTGCCATGAAACACAAGTCCTGGACTAATTCATCCAGTTCATTCTCATTTCTGGATCCTTCCTCATCCTCATCGCTCCATGTGGCAACCATGGCTTTGGGTTTCTTGAATTTTCCTTTCTTGAATCTCTTTGCCAACTCCGGGCATTCTCCCCGCATGTGACCAGGTTTCTTGCATTCATAGAAGATTACTTCATCCTTCTTGCTGCTTTCATTCTTCCTAAATCATTGCCTTCTTGGTCCTTTTCTAAACTGACCTCCAAACTTCCTGGTATTCTTAACAAATTTTCTTGCTCTTCTGGTGATCATAGCAACAAGCTCCTCATCTTCAGTATTGGCCATGGATCCTTCCTCACTTTCATCAGACTCTTGTGGGTTTACCTTCAGTGCCAATGTTGTGGCAACCTTCTTCTTCTTGTTATCCTCCTCGCTCCTTTTGATGTTGATTTCATATGTCATCAGTGAACCAACTAACTCGTCCAAAGTCAGAGTGTTGAGATCTTTTGAGTCTTCGATCACTGTGGCCTGTATGTGCCACTGTGGTGATAGAGATCTCAGTACCTTCCTCACAAGATCACGGTTTGAATACTCCTTGCCAAGAGCCTTCAAACCATTTGTGATTTCCATCAGTCTCGCGAACATTTCAGAAATGGTTTCTTCTGGCTTCATCATAAACAATTCATAATCCCGGACCAATAGATTTGCTTTGGGCTCCTTGACTTCAGAAGTTCCTTCATAGATCAAGCGTAGTTTGTCCCACATTTCTTGTGCAGAGTAACACATAGATATGTGTGAGTATTCATTCGGATGGATAGCACACTGAATTATATTCATGGCCTTAAAGTTAGCTGAGCACTTATTGATATGGTCCTCATCCCAATCATCTTCATTATCAGGCAACTTATAAGGACCTTTGTTGATAACATTCCACACTTCATAATCTTGTGCACGTAAGAAAACATACATTCTATTTTTTCAGTAAGTGTAGTTCGTTCCTTCAAAAAACGGAGGCCTGTGCACTGAATGCCCTTCGGGCATCATCCCTCTGTTTGCCATAGAAAGGGATCTGCTCTTCGAGCGTGAGGTCGGGCGATACAGAGACCAATGCTCTGGTACCAATTGTTGGGTCCCGAAAGGTGGCAATCAAGAGGGGAGGGGTGAATTGATTGAGCAATACAAATTATTTACCTAAAGATGCACACAAGTAATCGACAATTATAGGACATAGATAATTCTAAAGCAAACAAGCACTCAATCTCACGTGAACAAAATCTCTCTCTTGTGAGAACTGAAAGAAGACGTGAGTGAGGTATGGCACTACAAGAGATCACTCAGCT
Organism: Amorphophallus konjac; assembly: GCA_022559845.1. Classification (NCBI taxonomy): domain Eukaryota; kingdom Viridiplantae; phylum Streptophyta; class Magnoliopsida; order Alismatales; family Araceae; genus Amorphophallus; species Amorphophallus konjac. The sequence goes on from CM040121.1 coordinate 314,062,747, forward strand.
AAGTGAGTAGCCCACTCAATGCAAAGAACGATAAACCAAACCACAATGGAAGCACAAGATTTTTAGGTGGTTCGGGTACACGAATGTGTCCCCTACATCCACCCCTCACACGGAGGATTAATGCTTCACTATGACATGAGCCACACACACGCTGAATAGACAGCCAACACACACACAGTAGCCTATCTTGGCCACTACACACACACACACACACTCTCGTGTCACAGAACACGAGCACACACATATGAATGTGTTTCAAGAAATTCTAAGAGTACATCAGATGTTCAATATTAAACAAGTACTTGAGGAGTTTAGAGCAGAATAGATATTTAGATATAGAACTCCCCCTTTCACTTCTTCGAATGTTCTTTGATGCTTCCGCATGATGAAGAACAAACTTGAAGCAAGTGTGAAGTATTGCAGCAAGAACAGAGGTTGGATCTTGATTTCAGACGCAACTTTCAGTTGTATATGATCTTGGACTTTGATTCAAGCTTCTTCCTTTCGATTTCAGCTTCAGAGCAAGGTGGAATAGGGCTTGAGAGCTGCAGCTCTGAACATGCACAATAGATTAAGAATTTCAACTCAAACAAAAAGCCCCTCTTTTGATCTCACACCTTTCCTTTTTATAAAGAGCCACTTGGGCTAAAATAATTGTTTAGGATGGTCAAGAAGGCTTAGGAACCATATCCACAATTTGTGGAATGGTTTGCGGAATGTTTTGTGGTGATTAGACAAGGATTGGAGGACTTTTGGTACAAGAAAACGGCGGTCAAGAATGACGGCTGGGCATCCGACCGGAAAGGGTCGACCTTGGGGTCGACCCTCGAAGAGGGTAAAGCCCGTCCAGAGCAATGGGTCGACCCCTGGGGTTGACCCTCGAGCAAACAAAATCTGGAACCGAAGGGGTCGACCCTAGGGTCGACCCTCATGGGCAGGACAGACAGATACCATTCTGTTTGGACTGAAGGTTTCAGGGGTCGACCCTGGGGTTGACCCTTGTCCAGCCAGCGTCTATTTTGTAAGAAATTTCCAGGGGTCGACCCTTGGGGTCGACCCATGCGCCAGTGAACAGAAAGTTGTGGTAAAAACCACTCCAAAACAATTCCAACTTTGTGGGTTCAAAGAATAGAATGAACACTAATGAAATGCATGAATTCTAATACTTGAAAAATAAAAACCAAGGCCAATATCATGAAACCCCAATAGAATGATTACCTTGGTTTCTGAGATATGCTTTCATCCCCACTTACCAAACAAAGCATGAATTCAGCCATGGTATTAAGAGTTTGATCTTACTGAATATCCTTGCTTTATCTCAATCTTGAACTGCCCACTTTTGATCCAACAAAATGATTCCTCCACTTCGAAAGTTCCTTATCTCCACTTACAGGCTGAGCATGGTATACATGTTAGATCATGATAATATGCAAGTATGTAGTGTTTGGTCATCATCAAAATTCATTAAACACACTTACAAAGAAGGGGTTCAACATCACCTTTGACATTAAGGGTACACATTTATCAGACGCCGGTACCCCCAATTACTCAGTGAAACCAGCCCTATAGATTTGACCATGTGATCAGAGATAACATGACGCACTTCATGACATGAGGCCCTCTCCATTTCTTTGATGGAGGGTTCAGTTTCTCAGTGCAATTTAGTCATTGCTTTGCCACTTTATTCATTTCTTTCATTACATATTTCTTTTTAGCTGCCCTTTTTACTTTTCAAGGTGACTTGTTTAAAAACAATACCCATTCTATTCTTCCCAGTCTAGACATCACGAAAATTGGAATGTTCAGATACTGTAACGATCTTTCCTATTAAAATCATGGAAGAAGGGTTAATAACTATAAATGTTCTCTATCACCTTATTTTCTAAAGAATAGTCTTTTGACTCTATAGTCTATTAAAATTAAACCTTTCGTTCATTCAAGGAGCAAATGAGATTCTTATAGAAGAAGACTTGAAATAATTCATGCTCATGACAATGACCCAATTACTAGACTATCATCCATCCTGAGTGAAAGAAGTAGACAATGAAGTGCAGAATCAACTCAAGGGAATTTCAAAGAGAGAAGATCCATGCAAGCCTCATTAATACCAAATGTACATGATGCTACGTGATAATAGCTTCAGAGAATTTGGAGAGAGTAGAAGGGTTTGTACTCAGATCAGATTCTACTTAACTCCCCCTGACATCATGATGCATCGACTTTGATATGCAAAAAAAATAGACCTTGCACCGACCTTAACATGCAGAACGTAGACAATGCACCGATTATGTATGCGAATGATGTGAAGATGCATTGACTATGACATGTGAAGACACAAGGTGCACGGACTTTTCATGTGGCTTAGACACAAGGTGCACCGACCTTGTATGCAGAGGACTCACATTATGCATTGACTATGTGCAAAATTGTATTGATAAAACCTCGGTGCAGAACATGCATTGGACTTAAATGCTCACACAATGAATCGACTATATGCGAGATATGCAATGACTTATTCTCTGTGCAAGAATATGCATCAACTTCAAAACTCAACAGTGCAAGGCATGCATATTACATTTCAACTGTGCAAAATAATTATTCAGACATCAGAAGCTGTTTATTCAAAATTCAGAAACAAGCTAACACAGAATTATTTTTCAAGCCATTTACATTTCAATTAAAGAATGAAATCATGAATCATTTTCATGCTGAAATTTACATAGCCCCAATTCTCTTCTTAGATATTTAAATCTTTCATTTCCAAGAGGCTTAGTAAAAATATCAGCAATTTATTTTTCGATTTCAACAAAGTGTAATTCAATTTCATTCTTGCTCACTGCATCTCTAAGAAAATGGTGTTTGATTTCAATGTGCTTAGTCCTAGAGTGATGAACATGATTTTTGGTTAGGCAAATAGCACTGGTGTTATCACATAAAATTAGAATACATCCCAAATTTATCTGATAACCTGAAAGTTGGTCTTGATCCATAGTACCTGAGCTGTACAGTTCCCTGCAACGACATATTCTGCCTCTGTAGTGGACAAGGCAACTATGTGTTGCCTCTTGGAAGCCCAAGATACTAGGCAACCACCTAGGAATTGGCAGTAGCCACTAGTGCTTTTCCTATCTACCCGACACCCAGCATAGTCTGCATCAGTGTATGCTAGAAGCTCTAGTTCACACTTTGCAGGGTACCAAAGACCAATTTCTTGGGTGCCCGATAGATACCTGAAAATCCTTTTCACTGCACTAAAGTGAGACTCCTTGGGACTAGCCTGAAATCTAGCACATAAACACACTGCAAATTGTATATCAGGCCTAAATGCAGTAAGGTAAAGAAGTGATCCGATCATACCTCTATACAGCTTGTTATCAACTGTTTTACCTTTGGAGTCTTCATCAAGACTTATTGAAGTACCCATTGGTGCTGCAATTTCCTTGAGGTTTTCAAATTTGAACTTCTTCAGCAGGTCCCTTATGTACTTAGACTGGGTGATGAATGTTCCATCTTTGGTTTGGGTCACCTGTAGTCCAAGAAATAATTTTAGCTCACCCATTGAGCTCATCTCAAATTCTTGTGTCATCAAGTCAGAAAATTCCTTACACATCTTCGAGTTTGTTGAACCGAACATAATATCATGCACATATATTTGAACTATGAGAATGTCTGGATGGCATACCTTGGTAAACAATATTTGGTCAATCTCACCTCTTGAGAATTTCTTTTCAGTAAGGAATTTGCTAAGCCTGTCATACCAAGCTCTAGAAGCTTGCTTCAAACCATAGAGAGCTTTATTCAATTTATAAACATGACTAAGGAAATCTAAACATTCAAAACCAGGAGGTTGTCTCACAAAGACATCCTCTTTTATTTCCCCATTTAAGAAAGCCGATTTCACATCCATCTGCTAGAGAGTTATTCCTAGTGAGCATGCATAAGTAAGTAAAATCCTAATTGCCTCTAACCTAGCTACAGGGGCAAAAGACTCTTCGAAGTCAATTCCGAATTCTTGATTGTATCCCTGAGCTATAAGTCTGGTTTTATTCTTAACCACATTTCCCTGCTCATCAGTTTTATTTCTAAAAACTTATTTAGTCTCAATGACAGTCCCATGATCAGGAGGTGGGACTAGGTGCCACACTTTGTTCTTGTCAAACTGATTCATCTCCTCGTGCATGGCATTGATCCAATGCACATCATTTAGGGCACTATCAATGGTCTTGGGTTCTACATGAGAAACTAATGCAAAAGCATTCAATTCATTTTGAGCTCAAAAGAAGCCTCTGGTCCTGGGCGGTTCATGCAAGTTGCCAATGACATTATCTACAGGATGGTCTTTAAGAAATCTAACATTGATAACTTGGTTACCTTGACCTTCATTTACCTCCCCCTGAACAGTAGGCTCCTCTACATTGTTATCTTCAGGCTCATCTTCTTGATCTGATTGGTCTGCGGACTTTCCTTCCTTCGGAATTTCTCCATCATCTTCTTTCCTGCACAGACCATTATTAGATTTAGTCAGGGTTTCATCGAAGACTATATGTGAAGACTCTTCAATAGTTTTGAAATTTAGATTGTACACCCTATATGCTCTAGTAGTTTCAGAATATCCTAAGAAAATTCCTGAATCACTTTTAGGTTCAAACTTATCAAGGTTTCTTTTATCATTGACATGAATAAAACACCTACAGCCAAAGACCTTGAAGTAAGCAAGTGAAGGTTTCTTACCCTTGAGGATTTCATATGGAGTTTTCTGGGTAAACGGCCTTACCATGGCTCTGTTGATTACATGGCATGCAGTATTGACTACCTCTGCCCAAAACTTCCTTGGTAAGCTACCTTCCACTAGAAGTGTACATGCCATCTCTACAAGAGTCCGGTTCATCCTCTCCACTACTCTATTTTGCTCTGGTGTTGTAGGGGAGGAGAACCGATGAGTTATGCCATTAGCCCTGTAAAACTCATCAAACCGTGAGTTTTCAAACTCACCACTATGATCAGAAAAAATATTTTGAATTGAAGTTTCATTTTTTTTATTTTATTTGCAAATAGAACTCCTGAAATTCATTGAAAGCATCATTTTTATGAGTAAGGAAGAATACCCAAGTAAACCTAGAGAAGTCATCAACTAATACATATCCATATCTCCTACCTGAAAGGCTGACATATCTTGTGGGTCCGAAAAGGTCTATATGAATCAGCTCATAAGGTTTGGAAGACATGATTTCAGTTCTAGATTTAAATGACTTCCTAGTTTGCTTGGACTGTGTGCATGCATCATAAACTTTATTTTCCTTATTGAATGAAATTTTAGGGAGTCCTCTAACCATGCTATGTTTGTTCAATTTATGCAAAATAATGTAGCTAGCATGACCTAATGATGGGGACATCGAGACAAGACCGTCCACATTTTATTTGCATTTATGTCCTTTCATCTTTGTATGTATACCCTTGTGTTATATGGGTACGCAATTGTAAGTCTTAGTGGGTTTATATGTAAAATTCCCGTAGGCCCAAGCAAGGGGACCCTCACCCCTTTCCCATTGGTCCACCTAGACCATGTGGGGCTGGTCAACCATCCTAGGTGGCCATCTAGAAGGTTGGAATGCCAATTGACCACATGGTAGACAAGTGGTTAAAAAATTCAAAGGTAGGCTACCTACCTTTCCTACCTTGTCCCCCCATTAGAATTAATTAGGAATTTCATTTATTTTATTTTATTTGGATCAAATATGAAGTCCCTTAAATGCCCCTCCAGATCCTAGATCTAAGGGTATTCATGGTCTTTTTTTATTTATTATATAAGTCATGTATTTCTATTATTCTAGAATTAATGAAATGAGAAAAAATATTGTGCAAGAGCCCCCCCTTGAGTGAATTTCGACCTCCCCTCTCTCTCCCTCTGGTTTCTTCATCCCCAACCCCCATTCTAGAGTGATATCTCCCTCCCCTCTATCTCCGCTGATCATCTGTGCTGCCGCCGCCGCCGTTCGTGCCGCCTACGAGCCGCCACGGAGCCATCGTCAAGGTTCTATCCTGCTGGACAGAGGTGACTTCCATGAATTCTTGCTGTCAGCCACTAGCTCAGATGGATTTGAAAATTTGAGGGTGGGTTCTTACCTTGAATCCCCACATCCACCTAAATTTTCACATCCAAAATTTTCCATTTAGTAATTTTCCATTTTCGTTCATTTTACATTCCCAGATCTATTTTGTCTCTGTCTACAGTGACAACAACTCTGAGTTTCCCATCTCTGACCACCTTTTTGAATTTTCTAAACCCTCCCAATTTTCCTGGGCGTTCTGTCCATCATCCCCTACATTCACCATTTTTCTTGATTTTTTATCCGCCATCTATCCATTTTTAAAAATTCGTGTTCTATCTCAGCTACAGTGCTTTCAGCCCATTTCCAGATCCGACCCACTGTTAGTGAAAAACTCATATCAATTCGTAGCCACATCCAAACTTGTCCAAACTCATTTCTCCATTGTCCTAGCTCAATTTTCCACAACTTTCATGAAGAGGTCGAAGTCTGAATCCAAGTGTTTCATAGAGGTCAAAGGTAGTTCTCATAGAATAGCCCTGCAGATCTGAGTGTTCAGCTACTGTACAACAGGAAGTTGTAAATTCATTAAAGCCCAGATACGTGTAGATCAAGGCCAGATCTTCAGGTCTAGGTTGAAGGATTTGAAGTTAGTTTTCCAACGGCACTGGTCTCGTGTCGATCTGACATTGGGGCTGATCGCAGCGCCCGTTCTCGCCGGGACGCGCGCTGAAAACCAGAAGTTGCAGATCCGTGGCCGGTTATTATGACCGGTGCCGATCGGAGCCGCCCGGCCTCCGGCCGGCGAACCAGCGCGCCTCCACTCCAAGGAGCGCTCATCCAGGCATCCACCACCACAGCGGTGCCACCGGGTCCCACACGGCCCCTCCATACAGCAAGTGAGCCCCACAGCCACAAGTTCGGGTGTTGCCGAAGAGACGCGAGAAGCCGCCCGTCAACCCGAATTCGGTCCTCCCGGGCCCAGTTGTGTAGCCCCTTACCTCCCTGCGTGGAGTGGGTGATATTTCATTGCTGTCATCATTGTGTAATATTTATCCCGGGAGTACGAGTTTCGGCCGGGTCCGTCTTCCCCACGCCGAGCGCGTGGAGGTATCGCATTCGCTCCCTTACTTGGCATTTTGCTTACTTCATATATATTTGTTTATGCCGCTGCTAGAGAGCATGTGTAGGGATATCTAGCTCGCTTTATCTATTCATTACCGCTGCTGCGAGAGAGTGCGAGACCGTCCCGTGACCCGATACGGGCACACGAGAGAGCCGATCACCCTAGCTCATTGCCGGTTTCTCAACCGCGCACGTCCGACGCTTCCCTCGTTAAGGGACAGTCACGAGCTTGTCGTGTCCGTGGTCTCGTCCCGCATCAATTTTGTATCAGAGCGAGTTTGAGTCTAGGGTGTCAAAAAAAAATGACGCCATTTACGTCTAGTCATTAGTCATTGTCTATGTCGTGTTTAGGGTCATCATTGTTTTAAAACAAAAAAAGTATCTTTTGGGTCGCATTTGCATACCATTAGTCGGTATATAAAAAGATGTTGTCCGAACGTTAGTGATGGGAATCGACACCGAGCCTGTACCCTTTTTATTACATTTATGTCCTTTTAGTTTGTGTTTATATCCTTGGGAAAGTATGTACGTAAATGTAAGGCTTTATAAGCCAACGAGTCATTCCCATGGATTGTGTGGGTTCTTATGCAATTAGGCAGTAGGACCAGCAAGGGGGCCCTCAGCCCTTTCCCATTGGTCCATGTCACCTTGTGGGCCTGGTCAACATTCCTAGGTGGACATCTAGAAGGGTGGGCTGGTCATATGGACACATGTGCTTGAATGGGTCAACATTCTAATAGGTTGGCCACCTACCCCATTCAACTCCCCTTATAGTCAATAGGCCGCCCCCTTCCCCTATTATTTAATGTTTTTTTTTTTGTGTTTGTGGCATGCAATCCCAGCCCTTCAATCCCCAACCCTTGATCCAAGGGTCCACATTAGATTAGATTGGTAGCATATATAAGCTTGTATTTTCATGAGAAAATCAATGAAAAATCAAAAAATTGTGTTGAAGCTTGGAGCATATTGCGCCCCCTTCCTCTCTCCTGCTGTTCTTCCTTCTCCAACCTCCAGTTCTAGAGTGATTTTATCTTCTATCATCCCCTCTTCACCTCCGGTGATCATCGGTGCCGCCGCCGCCGCCGCCGTTCGTGCCGCCTACGAGCCGCCGCGGAGCCATCTTCAAGGTTTTGTCCTGCTGGATAGAGGTGACTTTCACGAAATTCTGCAGTCAGCCACGACATCTTCTTGATCTGAAATTTTTAGAGGTTGTTCTTATCTTGTATCCCCATCTCCAAAAAAAATGTCAGGTCCAAAATCCTTCGTTTGATATCTTTACATTTTCGTTCATCTTTCACTCCCAGATCTGTCATGTCTCTGTCTACAGTGACAGCAGCTCTGTGTTTCCCACCTCCGACCATCTTTGTGATTTTTTCAAACCCTCCCAATTTTACTGGGCGTTCTGTCCATCATTCCCTACATCCATGAATTTTCTTAATTTCTGATCCGCCTTCTACCTATTTTTCAAAATTTGTGTTCTATCTCTGGTACAGTGCTTTTAGTCAGATTCCAGATCCGACCCACTGTTAGTATTAAAATCCTATCGATTCGTAGCAACATCCAAACTTGTCAAAACCAATTTTTCCGTCTTCCTAGCTCAATTTCCTACAACTTTGATGAAGACCTCAAGAGATGAATCGGACATCTACCCTACGGTCAACGGCAGTTCTCAGAGAACAGCCCTGCAGATCTGAGAGTTAGGCCACTGTACAACAGCAACCTTAAAAATTCGCCAATTAGAAGTATATGCTTTGTTATTTTCTATAATCACATAGAGTTTAAGCCCTTTGAAGCAGCTTTCCAACGACGCCGGTTTCGTCGCATTCCGACGTCAGGGCTGATCGCAGCGTCCGTTCTCGCCGGAGCGTGCGCCAGAAAACAGAACCGGTAGGTCCGTGGCGGGTTATTCCAACCGGTGCCGATCGGAGCCGCCGGCCTCCGGCCGGCGAACCAGCGTGCCGCCAGCCCGGGGAACACTTCCCTAAGTGTCCCCACTACAGCGGTGTCACCGGGTCTCACTCGACCCCTCCGGACAGCACGTGGGCCCCACCGTCACTAGTTCGGGTGCTGCCGAATCAACGCGAGAAGCCGCCCGTCAACCCGAATTCGGTCCTCCTGGACCCCATTGTGTAGCCCTTTACCTCCCTACGTGGAGTGGGCAGCGACGTGTATTTCTATAATATTGTGTATTATTGTTCCGGGAGTACGAGTTTCGGTCGGGTCCGTCTTCCCCACGTCGAGCGCGTGGAGGTATCGTTCTCGCTCCCTACACTCGGCATTTGCTTATTTTCATATATACTTGTTTATGCCACTGCTAGAGAGCATGTTCTAGGATCGTAGCTCACTTTATTTTCATATCACCGCTGCTACGAGAGAGAGCGTGACCGTCCCGTGACCCGATCCGGGCACAAGTGAGAGTCGACCACCCTAGCTCATTACCGGTTTCTCAACCGCGCACATCCGACGCTTCCCTCGTTAAGGGACAATCGCGAGCTTATCGTGTCCGTGGTCTCGTCCCGCATCAATTTGGTATCAGAGCAGTTTGAGTCTAGGGTGTCCAAAAACAAAAAAAAAAGAGTCATTTACGTCTAGTCATTAGTCGGTTTAAGTCGAGTCTAGGATCATCATATTTCTAAAACACAAAAAGGAGAGTGTTTTTAAATTGCATTTCATCCCGATAATTCGGTATATCAAAAGGTGTTGTCCGAACGTTAGGCTACGCCTATCGGGAAGGTCGCACACTTGTGCGAGTGACCTTCGGGTCGATTATCTCCACCACGTACCGGATATTGGTTTAGGTCTAGGTGCATCATATTAGTGTGCATTTACATTAGTCGGTGTTTCCTAGTCCGTGTCGTTGCATGCCCACTCGGCGAGGTACCCAATACCATCGCCCTTCCCCTATGGCTAACCCACGAGATGGCACCTCGGGAGACTTCCACTCCCTACACGAGGCGATGATGGCCATTATGACTAGGTTGGACCAATCCGATGCTAACTTTCAGACTTTCTCCGATAATATGGATGGTCGCCTTAGAGCCATGGAGGGACGCATGGAGACCTCCGATAGGTCGGTCCAAGACCTCGTTGGGCGGTTAGATAGGATGTCACACGGGGACCCTCCTGGGGCAGGCCAAGGCCCACCCGCACCTCCTCCCTCGGTGGCCCAAGTCCAAGCCGCTCCCATGGCCCAAGTCCAAGCCGCTCCCGCGGCCCAAAACCAGCCACCACAGGCTCCTCCACCCGCCCCTCCTCGGTTTCCCGAACTACCGCACCGTGACCTTGGTCTCGAGGACTGTGGGTCCGACAATGCCTATGAGGGGTATGGTCAACACCGTCGTGGTTTTCAGCCACAACGAGATGAGGATGATGATAGGGTCCTTAAGACCGTGCGAGCGGACCCTCCCTCTTTTTACGGGTCTTTGGATCCGAAAGTCTACCTAGATTGGGAGTTCGGCATGGACCGTTATTTTGAGTGGTATGATATGTCGGAGCGTCGAAGGGTCCGATTTGCCACCATGAAGCTCATGGGGCAGGCGCAAACCTATTGGAAGAATGTGGAGAGCCTGCTACTTCAGCGGCTAGAACCCCCGATTGACACATGGGCCGAGATGAAGAATAAACTTCGACAAAAGTACCTTCCTCCCACATACCGCCAGCGACTCATCGATAGATGGCAAAGTCTTAGCCAAGGAGACCGGTCAGTCTCCGAATACATCGCTGAATTTGATGAGTACTTTCTACGATGTGCTGTCACGGAGGAGAGTACCATGCCCGTTTCCCGCTTTCGACGTGGTTTGCGGCCACACTATCAGTATGAGCTTTTCCGCTGCAATGCCAAGATGTTGGAAGAGGCATACCAGGTTGTTCTCGAGTTAGAGCAATTCGAGGGAGAGTTTGACTCTAGTCATCGGTTGGACCCCACCCCTCTCCGTAGCACCGAGCCCCGTCACTCTATAGGCCCACATCCTCGGCCTCCCATGGCTCGACCTCAGGAGCCCACCTGTCAGGAGCACTTTGCTCCTCGACCTCGCCCTCCTCCACCCCGGGACCTATTTCCACCCCAACCACCGGCACCCGTTGCCCGTCCCCCGGCTCCTATGGCCTCCTCTGGCACCGGCCCCCCTCCACTATTGTCCAAGGCACCTACACCTCCCCCATTGCTGCCTACACCCCCTACCCGACGGGATGATAAGGGTAAGGCCCCTTTTATAGGGGAGAGTAGTCGGTCGAGAGTGCAGTGTTTCCACTGTCATGGATTTGGCCACTTTGCCAGCGAGTGTCCCACTCGCGCCACCCTAGCCTTAGGTGTTGGAGAGCCCGCACCTCCCGAGCTTGAGTGTGTCAATTATGAGGCCGATGACGCACTAGCCGATGAGTACTATGCCTTGGGGGGAGAGTTGGATGGCTCACCCGCCGCCCAGGATGCCGCCACCTAGTGGGCTTGTGTCACTATCTTAGTCTAGGGTCATATATGAGTCAGTGTGTTTTCCTTGTGTGGTTTGTTTTGTGTGGTTTGTTTGGTTTGTGTGTCGTTTGTTTGTCTGCATGCGTCTTGTGCAAGCTCGTTGTCGTTCTCTTATGAGTAAGAGGCGAGTGGACTCACTTGATGAGTATGGGATCGGTTCTATATCTACACCCGGATCTAGTCACCTACAGGGACTCAGTGGTGATTCCTAGTGAGTCTTCGAGCCGCCACCTCCCCCTTTGAGAGTGCCCCACCCGGAGTGTCCACCTCTAGCCCATGGCAGGTTGCGCATATCGAGTATATATGGAATGAGCAGGTGACAGTCACTTGGAGTGGAGCATACCCGCGCTACTTGGCACGGTGACGGATCCGCCGGAGTACTCGAGCATCCATACCCCTACTCGACGGGGTCGAGTTCCTCCCACCCGGGGAGAGTTGATGGGAATCGACACCGAGCCTGTACCTTTTTTATTACATTTATGTCCTTTTAGTTTGTGTTTATATCCTTGGGAAAGTATGTACGTAAATGTAAGGCTTTATAAGCCAAGGAGTCATTCCCATGGATTGTGTGGGTTTTTATGCAATTAGGCAGTAGGACCAGCAAGGGGGCCCTCAGCCCTTTCCCATTGGTCCATGTCACCTTGTGGGCCTGGTCAACCTTCCTAGGTGGACATCTAGAAGGGTGGGATGGTCATTTTTGTTACATGTGCTTGAATGGGTCAACATTCTAAAAGGTTGGCCACCTACCCCATTCAACTCCCCTTATAGTCAATAGGCCGCCCCCTTCCCCTGTTATTTAATGTTTTTTTTTGTGTGTTTGTGGCATGCAATCCCGGCCCTTCAATCCCCAACCCTTGATCCAAGGGTCCACATTAGATTAGGTTGGTAGCATATATAAGCTTGTATTTTCATGAGAAAATCAATGAAAAATCAGAAAATTATGTTGAAGCTTGGAGCATATTGCGCCCCCTTCCTCTCTCTTGCTGTTCTTCCTTCTCCAACCTCCAGTTCTAGAGTGATTTCATCTTCTATCATCCCCTCTTCACCTCCGGTGATCATCGGTGCCGCCGCCGCCGCCGTTCGTGCCGCCTACGAGCCGCCACGGAGCCATCTTCAAGGTTCTGTCCTGCTGGATAGAGGTGACTTCCATGAAATTCTGCAGTCAGCCACGACGTCCTCTTGCTCTGAAATTTTTAGAGGTTGTTCCTATCTTGTATCCCCATCTCCACAAATAAATTCAGGTCCAAAATCCTTTGTTTGATATCTTTACATTTTCGTTCATCTTTCACTCCCAGATCTGTCCTGTCTCTATCTACAGTGACATCAGCTCTGTGTTTCCCACTTCCGACCATCTTTGTGATTTTTCCAAACCCTCCCAATTTTACTGGGCGTTCTGTCCAGCATTCCCTACATCCATGAATTTTCTTAATTTCTGATCCGCCTTCTACCTATTTTTCAAAATTCATGTTCTATCTCTACTACAGTACTTTTAGTCAGATTCCAGATCCTACCAACTGTTAGTTCTAAAATCCTATCAATTCGTAGCCACATCCAAACTTGTCAAAACCAATTCTTCCATCTTCCTAGCTCAATTCCCTACAACTTTGATGAAGACCACAAGAGCTGAATCGGACATCTACCCCACGGTCAATGGCAGTTCTTAGAGAATAGCCCTGCAGATCTGAGAGTTAGGCCACTGTACAACAGCAACCTTTAAAATTCTCCAATTAGAAGTATATGCCTTGTTATTTTTCTGTAATCATAGAGAGTTTAAGCCCTCTGAAGCAGCTTTCCAACGGCGCCGGTTTCGTCGCATTCCGACGTCGGGGCTGATCGCAGCGTCCGTTCTTGCCGGAGCGCGCGCCGGAAAACAGAACCGGCAGGTCCGTGGCCGGTTATTCCGACCGGTGCCGATCGGAGCCGCCCGGCCTCCGGCCGGCGAACCAACGTGCCACCAGCCCGGGGAACACTTCCCTAAGTGTCCCCACTACAGCGGTGTCACCGGGTCCCACTCGACCCCTCCGGACAGCACGTGGGCCCCACCGTCACTAGTTCGGGTGCTGCCGAATCAACGCGAGAAGCCGCCCGTCAACCCGAATTCGGTCCTCCCGGACCCCATTGTGTAGCCCTTTACCTCCCTGCGTGGAGTGGGCAGCGACGTGTATTACTGTAATATTGTGTATTATTGTTCCGGGAGTACGAGTTTCGGCCGGCTCCGTCTTCCCCACGTCGAGCGCGTGGAGGTATCGTTCTCGCTCCCTACACTCGGCATTTGCTTATTTTCATATATACTTGTTTATGCCACTGCTAGAGAGCATGCTCTAGGATCGTAGCTCACTTTATTTTCATATCACCGCTGCTGCGAGAGAGAGCGTGACCGTCCCGTGACCCGATCCGGGCACAAGTGAGAGCCGACCACCCTAGCTCATTACCGGTTTCTCAACCGCGCACATCCGATGCTTCCCTCGTTAAGGGACAATCGCGAGCTTGTCGTGTCCGTGGTCTCATCCCGCATCAGTTAGGCTACGCCTATCGGGAAGGTCGCACACTTGCGCGAGTGATCTTCGGATCGATTAACTCCGCCCCGTACCGAGTCTTGGTGTCTTGTCCTTAGTATGCATGCATCCTAACCTTTGCATTAGTCGGTCAAGTGTCTTGTCTCCGTGTGTATGCATGTCCATGTCCGCTATCCATGGCCGTTCCCCAAGGCCATGCGTCCAAGTGGTCATCTCTGGTGGCCCAAGCCAAGGCCTTCCTAGCCCGACCCTATATCGTTTCTAAAGCCACTCTACCTAATGGGTCCACCACGGAACTCCATTTCACCGATAGGGAGTCAGATAATTGGGTTACTTTTGATATCGTGGAGTCTCTCTCCGAGACAGGCGAGATTATCCGTGATGGTGATTTTCCTTGTGTTGAGTTCTATAGGAAGGTCGGCTCCGTTCTTTACACCGATGGTGCATGGTGCAGGATTGGCACACTTGCTGGTCCATGCATCATTTTAGGGCAAACGTGGTTAGGAGAAAGAAAGGCTAATCTTGACTGGGGCAAAAGGACTTGCACCTTATACCCACCTTACCTACTGTAGATTCTAAGAAATCCACTTAGAACAATTAAAAGGAAAAAGAAAAATGAATAGAAGAATGGGAAAAGAGGGAGAAAATGGGAGCATGAGAGGATGCTAAGGGGAATGTGATCACCAGAGACGCGAGGGCCTCAAAGGATATAACAAATAATCAATGGAGGGATCGCGATATAAATACCTTAAATGCGGGGGAGATTGTGAGTGCACCTTCTCTTTCTATCGGCCGGCCGATGAAGAGAGTTTTCCTTGATTGATTACCCTTGTAAAATTAACAAACACCAATAAACAAACATGGATTAAAAACCAAGATGTGTAGCATCAAATCCAAATGTAAATATGGACATAGAAAGCATGGATATGAACACACCTTATTGGTGTTTGGCCTTTAAACCCCTATGCAAAAGGGTAGGTAAAAGATGATGTATGATGAAGAATAGAGGGAGATGTGCAAGTGTTGCACTATGGAGATGTGCTAAAGTGCACAATAGGGAAAGATCTCAATAAAGAAATAAAAGAAAAAATGATATGATGCATGCAATTAACTAAAGCAAAAATAAGAGATAGGAGGGGAAAGCTTAGTGGTTTTCTCCAATTTGGCTTCAAGCTAGGACGAAGATCTTCAATGGAGGAAGAAGATGATGTAGAACTCCATGGATGTAGAGGCTTCAAATCTTCAATAGAGGAAGAAGAACTCCATGGATGAAGCTTTTAGGTGCATGGGAGTCTTTCTCCTTGAGCCTTTGGTCCGGCAGCACCTCCTCTTGAATTGATCTTTATGATTTTTCACAAGGGAGAGGGAGATTCTATTTATAGGGTTGAAATTCAGAATTAATTCCAAGGGAAATTAGGAATATATGTTTTAGTGGGATTTGGAATGAGATAAACATTAGGCAAGTGTCCCTTCAACATTAGAAAGTCATAGGAACCCTTTCCCAAGTGAAAAAGGAGGTTAAAAGAGGAAAGGAAGGGAAATTCGGAATTAATTCCAAGAGAAAATAAGAAAACATGTTTTAGTTGGATTTGGAAGAGATAAACCTTAGGCAACTGTCACTTCAACCTTGGAAAGTCATAGGAACCCTTTCCCAAGTGCAAAAGGAGGTTAAATGAGGAAAGGAAGGGAAATTCAAAATTAATTCCATAAAAAATTAGAAAACTTAGTTTTGGTATGATGGAAAGGGGGATCCTTCCTCCAAGTGTCCTTTCAATATTAGGAAGCCATTGGAACCCTCTCGCAAGTGAAAAAGGAGTGTAAGTGAGGAAAGGAAGGGGTGCTGTTGGAGTTCGGAATTGAACAAAAATTGACGACCTTGGTCAAGGCGTTAATTGAAATCACGACTGGGACAAAGGCGTTAATTCATGGATTTAATTTTAGCAATAAAAATTTTCTGTATTTAAAAATGATGAAGAGACGCTTGAGGGAGAGGCGTTATTTAAAAACATGACCCAAGGAGGGTCGTTAATTCTTATTTTTCTATTTTGGAAATCAGAAAATTCCAGAAACTGACGCCTTTGCCTCTAGTCATCCTTTCTTCAAAACGCGCCTCAGACCAGGCCGTTAATTAAAACACGCCCCACTTCAAGTCGTGAAATCTAAAAAATAGAGAAAACTGCCCAAAAAAATCAGAAAAATAGGGAAAAATAAGAAGAGGAAGAAAAGGGAGAAATCCAAGAAAATCGGGGAAAATAACTCAAACAAAGTTAATTGGAGGGTCAAATTGGGGCATTACAAGGTAATACGAGATGCACTCACAGTAACGTCAATTTTGGCATGTCTACACATGTGTATCTCAAGGTTTCTCCAGGTTGTGGTATTCGAAGATTTGGCATTAAGGGCAAGCTAACTCCAAGGTTCATTGGCCCGTTTGAAATTCTTGAAAGGGACAGTGAAGTGGCCTATAAACTGGTTTTACCTCCACAATTAGCAGGAATTCATGACATATTTCACGTCTCTATGCTGAAGAAGTATGTATATGATCCTGAGCATATTATCACTTATGACAATCTAGAGATTCAGAAGGATATGACGTACGAGCAAACGCCAATAAAGATTCTAGAATGAGAAGTGCGTCAATTAAGAAATAAAGTTATTCCTATGGTCAAGATTCAATGGAAGAAAATATGGCCATATGAAGCAACATGGGAAACCGAAGCAGCCATGCGGAAAAGATTTCCAGAATTATTCAACTGTAAGTACACTCTCCATAACCCATGTATTAAATTTGGGGACCAAATTCTTCTAAGTGGGGGAGGGTGTAGTGCCCCAGAAGTTATGTAATAAATTTTGAGTTATTTATAGAATTTTCTGAAATTTATAAGGGTTAAATAGATTAATAAAAATATTATTAGATTAATAAGTCATTATAAGGCCCAATTATGTTAAATAGTTAACCTAGCCTATTTAAATAAAATCCAAAAGGTTTAAGGACCAAGCCCATTAAGTTTGGCCCATATTCTAGAAGGTTATTTAGCCTATTTACGTATTTTAAGGATAAAATATCATTTTTATGGATAATAATATGGATAATTAACAAAAGAGTTTGATTGATGTTGAACTCTGTGCACGTTGGATGTAACGGTCTATCGTGCGACCGCCACAGCCATGTAACACACCAGTCTTGATGTGTTACATCCTATCAGTTCCGTGAATGGAAGAACGAGCAAAAAGATTAGAACTTTGGGATCCTATCTGCAAGAGATCAACTTGGGAGAGCTTATAACATTACTAAGGACTCTTAGGGATTAGGTTCTGGCAAATTAAGGACTTTAGAATCGATCTAATCTTCAAACCCTAGCCAAAACCCTATAAATAGGACCTAGTTCTGAACTGAGCGACCCTTACTTTTGGCTCGTAAAAAATCAAGGTAATGAGTCATAATTTCGGGTAAGTTCTTTAGAAGATTTTGTTTGGCATACTTTAGACTAATAGTTCTCTAAATTTCGTGCTAGGAGATCAACCAACCAAGGAGATAGAAGTTTCCAAAGTCGCTGATTCAGTCATAGCAGCCCCGAATTCGGAGCAAAAGACCCTTGAAGATCAAGAGATTAGGATGACTAAACGAGCTAATTAGAGTTCAGTCCTTTAGAACTTTTTGTTCACCTTAGTTTCAGCTTCTTACTCTCAAAATTTCACGTCCTTAGGTCAAGAGATTGGAGAGATATAGCGACGTGAAGTTGGTGAAAAACCTCAGGAAGGGAAGAACGAGGGCATGTATTGCAGTCCCAAATTGGAAGATTAAAGCTCATTTAAGAGGTAGGTTATCTCATGATTGGAAAAAACATCTTGTTAGGGATAAAAGTCCTCTGATTGTGCTTGATTTCATATATTATAGACTAGGAATTTCATGTTTTAATAGTTCTATACATTCATGCATCTCTTAGCCCTAAATGGAAAATAAAAGATATTATCTTACCTATTCACTAAAACCCATGCATGTAGTTGGCCTATACTTCGTTTATCATGTCTAGAACAGTTGTAGTATTTTGATTTCCAGGCATGTTATGTTTTCATAAACCTTTACTTTATTTTACTGCCAACATACTATCTGACGCATCAAGGTAAGACCGTCACAATGATCTAACGGCCTTACGATAAGCCATCACACCCTCTGTTGCATTTGAATTGCTCTGTTGTCTCTGACGCACCATAACAGGAGCGTTACACTACTGTAATGGCCCTACGATAAACCGTCACAAAATTGTAACGCGCCTATCCTAGACCGTCAGACACTGTGTTCTGTCAGCCCGAGGCAGAATGATAACTAGTTAAATTTTACTTATAAATAAGCTTAGATAGCTAAGTTTGGACTTGTTATCATGACTTTAAGGTTAGTTATTGATTCATAATCGAAAGTGCATGATTAAGGTGTCTTAAGTTATTTTAAGTTATGTTAATTTGATGCCAAAGCACTATAGTATGTATTAACTCCATGATTTTTAAATGATGTATTGACGGAGTTTATCTTGGTTTCACACATTCTCTCTCTATCTATAGAGTCATTCTTTAAGTACATGGCACATATTCCGGTATGTTGTCCATTAGTTCACACTTTACACTATAGGAACATTATTCTTGGACATGAGGACCTCTCTATTAGATATTCCTTCCAATGGACTAGGAAATCTTGTTTCAAGGCCTCCGTAATTCTCTGCGAGCCTGGGATTCCCACTAGGACGCCGAGTTGGTTGTACCATTGAAGCCCATTTAGTAGATTACACTATCGATGTTTCTGGTTCTAGCAATGTAATGGATCTATACTGGACCGTCAGGAGCATCTAACGGCCCAATATACGACCGTCACATTGAACTAAGTCTACTTTCTTTGTTCGGGATTCAGACCAATGTAACGGCCCAATCCTGGAGCGTCACATGAATATAACGGCCCAGTCCTTGACCGTCACATTGTTTGAGTTCGTTAACCCGAGGTTTGACCAAAGGGTTGATATTTCAAGGTTCCTAGATGGATTATTGATGTTCTAGGACTGACCATACTGATCAAGATACTTAAATTAAGTTATGGAAAGTAAGAAATATACCGTTATGCTACCGACTTATTTCATGAGCATAACATAGTATAAGTCATTATTGATCTCCCATGTTCTTAATTAAAGCGTTCATTCATTGAATAGTGTTATCATGAACTTATTGAATTATACATTCTTAGCCATACTTTATTTTTACATGCATGGAAGTAGTTTGATTTATAGTTGAAGATGCGATCGAGCACTGATTATGTTCAAGGGCTCTATGCTAGTCCCCTCGGCTGATTGTCGGAAACATACTATTATAAACCATGGGATATTATGCTATTGGCGTCGCATTGCGCTGGGAGTACTTTCTCTATAAATAAGTGAAGATCCACGACACGACATGACTTTCTTGTACATGACTTGATATTCCACAGAAATTCATGAAGTACTTGCTCATAAGCAAAAGATACTGGAGTGATGATTATGTGGCTTGCTAGTACATTCTCGATACATTCTTATTCATGAAAGGCCAATAACATATTCTTGTTACATTCTTGCTAGTTCATTCTTGCTCTCATTCTATCTTACATGATCATCTTGTTACTTTGGTTTAACCGCGTGATTGATCGCATTTGCATGATTTTATCTTATTTCTCTAGAGATAAAATGTTAATTACTTTAATGATGCCTTCATGTTGATGCGAAGATACCTACTGGGCAAGTGTGCTCATTACCTATTCCCATTCTTTTCAGGAGTTGAAAGTGATACGAATTCGGATTCGGGTTATACAAGTAGCGGGTCCGAGAGCGATCGAAAGTCATATCAAATGGAGAGTGAAGACTTAGGAAGTCTACAATGTTAGATCGAGTCTTTGTAATTTCTAATTTCTTGAGTCTAGTGGAATGGAAAATGATGAAAAGGTTATTGTAAAAGAATATTTTGATCATTTATGAAATAAAGTTGGAGTTTGACTAAATTATTGTGCAATTACATTTATGTGTGTGATTGTCTTGCGCTCTGATCATTCTTGCTTGCAGGAGGCTTACCATGCCGGCTGTTCACGTTTCTCGAGCGAGTCTTTCGCTGTCATAAAGGCTCGGGGCGTGACAAAATCACTCTTCAGTTGGTATCAGAGCCTAACTCTTTTCCAGGGATCAACATCCTAAAGAGGAAACGGCCATGGATGCTAGAGGGTTGACTGCTGAGGGACATTCTACCACCAAGCCCCCATACTTCGATGAATCTAACTTCACATACTGGAAGAACCGTATGCAAGTCTTTCTGAGAGCGAAGGACAATGAAATCTGGAAGGTGGTAAGAAGAGGACCGTTCGAGTTGCACCCGAACGAGGATGTTTGGACGACAGAGGAAATCAGAAAGTCCACTCTCAACTGGAGTGCCATCAACGCAATTCAATGTGCTCTTCACCCCATAGAGTTCTCCAGGATTTCATCGTGTGCGACTGCAAAGGAGATGTGGGATAAACTAGAGGTAATATATGAGGGGACCTTACAGGTGAGGGAGACCAAGGCGAATCTGCTGGTCTCAGAATATGAAGCTTTCAGAATGAAGCCCAGCGAGACTATTACAGAGATGTATGCACGCCTCAAGATAACCACCAATGGTCTTGAAGTCTGGGGAAAACTTATCCTGACTACGAGATTGCCAGGAAGATTCTGGGATCTCTGACTCCGGTTTGTCACACCAAAGCAACGGTTATCGAGGAGTCCAGGGATTTGCAGAACACTAAGGTTGATGAGTTGATTGGCTCATTGATGACTTACAAGATGAATCTGCCAAAGACCGAAGAGCTGGAGAAGAAGAAGAAACCAATCGCTCTGAAAGCTAGCTCCAGTCGATCCAATCACAGTGGATCATCCAGTGATCAGAGTCTCTCTGGGTCAAAATTCGAAGGAGATCAATTAGCAATGCTGACCAGAAAGTTCAGAAGGTTTCTGAGAAAGGAAGGAAGAAATTTCGACATAAGACAGTATGGTGGCCGAAAGCAAACTAGGTATAAATCTAATCCTGCAACGAAAATTGATACTACTATTTGCTATCACTGCAGAAAGGCGGGCCACATGAAGGCAGACTGCCCGAAGCTCCAGAAGTTTAAGGAGAAAGCCAAGAAAAAGAATCCTAATAGAAAAGCCATACTGAGTACCTGGAGCGATGAGGACGAGGGCACCTTGAGCTTTACCTCGGAAAGTGAAGATGAAGAAAAGCCAATCTATCTGATGGCTAAAGATGGTGACAATGAAGAAGAAGCTGATGAGGTATCCTCTCCTTTTGAACATTATACTATTATTGATTGGGAGGATGCATTTGGTGATTTGTTAGATAAAGCTGATGACATCAGAAAAGAAAATAGACATTTAAGGAAGAAAGTTAATTCTCTCATGAATGACACTACTCTGTCTAATAGAGTTGCCTATCTTGAAATTGAGAGTGATATACTAAAGAAAACCTGTGATGAATCTGATGACATGAAGATTGCCTTGACTGATGCTAGAGAAGAAAATGAAATGCTGAAAAATGACATTGATGAATTGAAACTTAAATTGCAGAAATGTGAGAATGAAATGAAAATGGTAAATGAGAAGTATGATGATGTGTTGTGTGTTAATAATGAATTGAAGAAAACAATAGAAAAGGCTGAAAAAGATAATCAGGATAAACAGAAAATCATTGAAAATATGACCCAAGGAACAGAAAATTTGAATGCTCTGTTGGGGTCTAAAGTTAATTTTAGAAAAGAAGGTCTTGGCTTGAATCCAACAGCCAAGAAAAGCTTTGAATTGAAAACAATCTCATTTGTCGCTGAGAAGGATAAGAGACCTCTTATTAAAATGAATTGTGGAAATTCTGCTATTAAAAATGCTAATTGTAAAATACCCAGTGCCAAAGACAAGGGCAAGCAGAAAATTGGTGAGTCTAGCCATGTTAGTACACACTATCCCACTCCTCAGGGAAGGGCTCAGATTAGGGGTCAATCGAGTCAGCTCTACCAACCCAGAGTCCAGACCTATCACACCTATTATCATGCACAGTCACATCATATCAATAAGTCTGGATGGAATAGAATTCAAGGGAGGTCTGAATTTCATCTATATCTGACTCAGAGTTATAGACCTCAAACCATGAACTGGGTTGGGAAGTCTAGGACATGGGCTCCTAGCAGACAAACTCCTTTCGGTCAGCCTAGACCCAACACTGGCCATAATTTTCTGAATGCTCATTGGCCTAGGCACTGGCACAAACGAACTCACACTACTAATAACCATGGTGCTAGGACATAAAAGAAGAAAGGAAAGACTCAACTTGTCAATGCTGAAAGGAAGAGAAATAATAAAAAGAATGTTGAAAAATCCACCAAACAAACAACATTTAAACAGATGTGGATTCCAAGGAATTTGTTGTCTTGTTTGAGTAGCTCTGCATCTGCTCTGGAGCCCAAACATTTTTGGGTTCCAAACTTTTCTCCGCAATTGTGATTGCAGGTATGCCTGGCAGCCAAGCACAACATGTGGTACCTGGATAGTGGCTGCTCTAGGTATATGACAGGAGACAAGGCTAAATTTTACATGCTGTCTGAGAAGAATGGAGGCCTTGTCACCTTCGGAGGAAATACAAAGGGTAAAATCATCGGATCAGGTAAGATAGGTAAGTGTACTACCTGCTGCATTGAGGAGGTGTTGTTGGTTGATGGTCTTACAAATAATGTACTTAGTATCAGCCAGCTATGTGATAAAGGACATAAGGTAGTCTTTGATTCTCATAATTGCAAAATTTTTGAACCTTATTCCGATGTAGTTAAGTTTTCTAGAAAAAGAGTAAATAACATCTACTTGGTAGATTTAGACGATATTGCCCACTCTAATCTGTGCCTCACAGCAAATAAAGATGATTTAGCATTCTTGTGGCCTCGTAGATTAGGTGATGCGGGACGAGACCACGGACACGACAAGCTCGTGACTGTCCCTTAACGAGGGAAGCGTCGGACGTGCGCGGTTGAGAAACCGGCAATGAGCTAGGGTGAT
This sequence comes from Amorphophallus konjac, assembly GCA_022559845.1. Taxonomy (NCBI): domain Eukaryota; kingdom Viridiplantae; phylum Streptophyta; class Magnoliopsida; order Alismatales; family Araceae; genus Amorphophallus; species Amorphophallus konjac. Next base: position 314,085,980 of record CM040121.1, read on the forward strand.
CGGCTCTCTCGTGTGCCCGGATGGGGTCACGGGACGGTCTCGCACTCTCTCGCAGCAGCGGTAATGAATAGATAAAGCGAGCTAGATATCCCTACACATGCTCTCTAGCAGCGGCATAAACAAATATATATGAAGTAAGCAAAATGCCAAGTAAGGGAGCGAATGCGATACCTCCACGCGCTCGGCGTGGGGAAGACAGACCCGGCCAAAACTCGTACTCCCGGGATAAATATTACACAATGATGACAGCAATGAAATATCGCCCACTCCACGCAGGGAGGTAAGGGGCTACACAACTGGGCCCGGGAGGACCGAATTCGGGTTGACGGGCGGCTTCTCGCGTCTCTTCGGCAGCACCCCAACTTGTGGCTGTGGGGCCCACTTGCTGTCCGGAGGGGCCGTGTGGGACCCGGTGGCACCGCTGTGGTGGTGGATGCTTGGATGAGCACTCCCTGGAGTGGAGGCGCGCTGGTTCGCCGGCTGGAGGCCGGGTGGCTCCGATCGGCACCGGTCGGAATAACCGGCCACGGATCTGCAACTTCTGGTTTTCAGCGCGCGTCCCGGCAAGAACAGGCGCTGCGATCAGCCCCAATGTCGGATCGACACGAGACTGGTGCCGTTGGAAAACTAACTTCAAATCCTTCAACCTAGGCCTGAACATCTGGCCTGGATCTGCACGGATTTGGGCTTTAATGAATTTACAACGTCCTGTTGTATAGTAGCTGAACACTCAGATCTGCAGGGCTATTCTCTGAGAACTGCCTTTGACCGCTATGAAACACTTGGATTCAGACTTTGACCTCTTCATGAACGTTGTGGGAAATTGAGCTAAGAAAACGGCAAAACTAGTTTGGACAAGTTTGGATGTGGCTACGAATTGATAGGAGTTTTTCACTAACAGTGGGTCGGATCTGGAAATGGGCTGAAAGCACTGTAGCTGAGATAGAACACGAATTTAGAAAAATAGATAGATGGTGGATAAAAAAGCAAGAAAAATGGTGAATGTAGGGGATGATGGACAGAACTCCCAGTAAAATTGGGAGGGTTTGGAAAATTCAAAAAGGGGGTCGGAGATGGGAAACTCAGAGCTGTTGTCACTATAGACAGAGACAAAACAGATCTGGGAATGCAAAATGAATGAAAATGGAAAATTACTAAATGGAGGATTTTGGATGTGAAAATTTAGGTGGATGTGTGGAATCAAGGCAAGAACACACCCTCAAAATTTCAAATCCATTGGAGCTCGTGGCTGACAGCAAGAATTCGTGGAAGTCACCTCTGTCCAGCAGGACAGAACCTTGACGATGGCTCCGTGGTGGCTCGTAGGCGGCACGAACGGCGGCGACGGCGGCACAGATGATCACCTGAGATAGAGGGGAGGGAGATATCACTCTAGAATGGGGGTTGGGGATGAAAAAACCAGAGGGAGAGAGAGGGGAGGTCGAAATTCACTCAAGGGGGGGCTCTTGCACAATGTTTTTTCTCATTTCATTAATTCTAGAATAATAGAAATACATGACTTATATAATAAATAAAAAAAGACCATGAATACCCTTAGATCTAGGATCTGGAGGGGCATTTAAGGGACTTCATATTTGATCCAAATAAAATAAAACAAATGAAATTTCTAATTAATTCTAATGGGGGGACAAGGTACGAAAGGTAGGTAGCCTACTTTTGAATTTTTTAACCACTTGTCTACCATGTGGTCAATTGACATTCCAACCTTCTAGATGGCCACCTAGGATGGTTGACCAGCCCCACATGGTCTAGGTGGACCAATGGGAAAGGGGTGAGGGTCCCCTTACTTGGGCCTACAGGAATTTTACATATAAACCCACTAAGACTTACAATTGCGTACCCATATAACACAAGGGTATACATACAAAGATGAAAGGACATAAATGCAAATAAAATGCGGACGGTCTTGTCTCGATGTCCCCATCAATTCTCCCCGGGTGGGAGGAACTCGACCCCATCGAGTAGGGGTATGGATGCTCGAGTACTCCGGCGGATCCGTCACCGTGCCAAGTAACGCGGGTATGCTCCACTCCAAGTGACCGTCACCTGCTCATTCCATATATACTCGATATGCACAAGCTGCTGTGGGCTAGAGGTGGACACTCCGGGTGGGGCACTCTCAAAAGGGAAGGAAGCGGCTCGAAGACTCACTAGGAATCACCGCTGAGTCCCTGTAGGTGACTAGATCCGGGTGTAGATATAGAACCGATCCCATACTCATCGAATGAGTCCACTCACCTCTTACTCATAAGAGAATGACAACGAGCTTGTACAAGACACATGCAGACAGACATACCACACAAAGAAAAAGCACACCGACTCATCTATGACCCTAGACACACCTAATGTTATTCCGACCCGTACGTGGGTGACGGCGGACCAGGACACCCGAATGTGTGCCATGCATGCATTTGACGTAACCGAGGGTTGACGTCATGGGGAACTCCTAGACATACTACGATGCACCAATCATGGACATTGGGCTTGGATACGGGAAGTCCGGGAGGTGCGAGTGGTTTAGAGGGATCGGGAAAACCAAAGTCTTCCTTACCCCCGAATGATGGTTCGGACCTATGGCTATGTGGAGTTTGCTTGGCCCGAGTGGAAAAGGTGGGATAGTGAACTCCGCGGAAGAAGGGTAGTGAGTAAGAAAACTCAGGAGGTTCACTAGTGAAGGGGTCAAAACGGTCGAAGAAGGTGTGACCCCATGAAGTGGGTTCCAACATGACATGGTCCCAAGTTTGGAATTCATAGTCACCGTCATACATTATGATCGGTGGGACGACGGACATGTGTAGAAAATAGGATTCCTCCCTTGGGCAAAAGGGAACGAAGTCGGACTCGGCCGGCATCGGGAGGAATAGAAGAATCTCCGTGGTGACACACCCCATGGGTGAAGCTAAGACTAGTGGGTTAGTCAAAGCCTCGGGCCAGTAGGTGCGTCAACTTCCATTGCGTGTCTAATCCCATAATAAGGTCATCCAATGTATCAATATGGTGACTAGACCGAAAGATAGTGTAGAAGGAGTTGACGGGCACTATAGGTAAGGTGGGGTCCATAGAAGGGTAAGGACGTGGGACCAAGCCATCCTTGAGCCAACTAAGAAGTGGCTCGGCTATGTATAGCGTACCCGTAAGTAACACGGGTGTCTCGGGATGGACATCCTCTAAATGTGGCTCCTCGAAGGGAGGGTGGCTCCATGATGGGTGGCTAGAGGGCTGGGCTCCAGGAGAGGTGGCAGGCATGAATCCGAAGGTGGAGTGGGCCACTGGGGTTGGGTGGCGGGAAAGACGAGGGTGCTCGATTGAGGCCTATCCTTAAGGATGATCTTGCCAGGTAGGTGTAGTAGACATGTCAAAATTGACGTTACTGTGAGTGCATCTCGTATTACCTTGTAATGCCCCAATTTGACCCTCCAATTAACTTTGTTTGAGTTATTTTCCCCAATTTTCTTGGATTTCTCCCTTTTTTCCCTCTTCTTATTTTTCCCTATTTTTTTGATTTTTTTTGGGCAGTTTTCTCTATTTTTTGGATTTCACGACTTGAAGTGGGGTGTGTTTTAATTAACGGCCTGGTCTGAGGCGCGTTTTGAAGAAAGGACGACTAGAGGCAAAGGCGTCAGTTTCTGGAATTTTCTGATTTCCAAAACAGAAAAATAAGAATTAACGACCCTCCTTGGGTCGTGTTTTTAAATAACGCCTCTCCCTCAGGCGTCTCTTCATCATTTTTAAATACAGAAAGTTTTTGTTGCAAAAATTAAATCCGTGAATTAACGCCTTTGTCCCAGTCGTGATTTCAATTAACGCCTTGACCAAGGTCGTCAATTTTTGGTGAATTCCGAACTCCAGCAGCACCCCTTCCTTTCCTCACTTACACTCCTTTTTCACTTGTGAGAGGGTTCCAATGGCTTCCTAATATTGAAAGGACACTTGGAGGAAGGATCCCCCTTTCCATCCTACCAAAACTAAGTTTTCTAATTTTTTATGGAATTAATTCCGAATTTCCCTTCCTTTCCTCATTTAACCTCCTTTTCCACTTGGGAAAGGGTTCCTATGACTTTCCAAGGTTGAAGGGACACTTGCCTAAGATTTATCTCTTCCAAATCTAACTAAAACATGTTTTCTTATTTTCACTTGGAATTAATTCCGAATTTCCCTTCCTTTCCTCATTTAACCTCCTTTTTCACTTGGGAAAGGGTTCCTATGACTTTCCAATGTTGAAGGGACACTTGCCTAATGTTTATCTCATTCCAAATCCCACTAAAACATGTTTTCCTAATTTCCCTTGGAATTAATTCCGAATTTCAACCCTAGAAATAGAATCTCTCTCTCCCTTGTGAAAAATCATAAAGATCAATTCAAGAGGAGGTGCTGCCGGACCAAAGGCTCAAGGAGGAAGACTCCCATGCACCTAAAAGCTTCATCCATGGAGTTCTTCTTCCTCTATTGAAGATTTGAAGCCTCTACATCCATGGAGTTCTACATCATCTTCTTCCTCCATTGAAGATCTTCATCCTAGCTTGAAGCCAAATTGGAGAAAACCACTAAGCTTTCCCCTCCTATCTCTTATTTTTGCTTTAGTTAATTGCATGCATCATATCATTTTTTCTTTTATTTCTTTATTGAGATCTTCCCCTATTGTGCACTTTAGCACATCTCCATAGTGCAACACTTGCACATCTCCCTCTATTCTTCATCATACATCATCTTTTACCTACCCTTTTGCATAGGGGTTTAAAGGCCAAACACCAATAAGGTGTGTTCATATCCATGCTTTCTATGTCCATATTTACATTTGGATTTGATGCTACACATCTTGGTTTCTAATCCATGTTTGTTTATTGGTGTTTGTTAATTTTTCAAGGGTAATCAATCAAGGAAAACTCTCTTCATCGGCCGACCGATAGAAAGAGAAGGTGCACTCACAATCTCCCCTGCATTTAAGGTATTTATATCGCGATCCCTCCATTGATTATTTGTTATATCCTTTGACGCCCTCGCGTCTCTGGCGATCACATTCCCCTTAGCATCCTCTCATGCTCCCCTTTTCTTCCTCTTTTCCCATTCTTCTATTCATTTTTCTTTTTCCTTTTAATTGTTCTAAGTGGATTTCTTAGAATCTACAAATTGGCGATCATGGTGGGACCCCTTTCGTTTTTCTTTTGATTACCCTTTCCCCTTGGGCACCCACGTGTGCTATCTCCCCTTTTGCACCCACGGTGCGTCTCCCTTTGTGCTCCATGTAGCACTCTCCCTATGTGATTTGTCAGTTTGATAGGTTTTTAGAAATTCCATTTATCCATCTCTTTTTTTTAAAAAAAAATGATGAGCATGCTATATCCATTGTCATGTTTGATTGCCATGATTCTTATACTGAGATTGTGAGTGTTTTTCATTTCTGTCGGTATTTTCCACTGTTTGAGCTCTATGGCCGTTGAAGTATTGAAGTAATTAACGCCCCTCTCAGAGGCGTCTTTTATCAGTATAACGCCTCACATCAAGGCGTCTTTCACTTGAATAGCGCCTTACTGTAAGGCGTCATTTTTATTATCATTGTTTATTCGTGCTGATTACTGCCATTTGACGCCCCTGCTCCCGGGCGTCCATTCTAGAGAAAGCGCCTCACCCTAAGGCGCTATTTTGCTCTGCTTGCACTATTCACAGTGACTAGCGACTGACGCTCAGACGCTATTTATTGATATAGCGACCTTTTCCAGGTCGTCATTTTGTTCTGTGTTGTTATCTGCTTGATACTATCTGCTGCATTCATCCTTGCATTGGTTTGGGAGATCTCCTCTCCCCACACTTTTAGGAGTCACACCACCCTCTTGGTGAAGGAAGGACCCTCCATTGAGCACTCCGTCTCATTGGACCGGAAATTCCTAAACCAAGCCTCCATAAGTCCCCGCACCCGTGGATTCCCTCACAGACGCTGGGCAGGTTGTACCTTTGAAGTCCCGGGTTTAGTTGGCCTATGCATGGTGAGAGAGTGTTCCTAGTTGGCATCGGAGAAAACCACATTTGAAACTAGGTTCCCCCCTTGAGTGATCACATCAATTTGCATAAAATCAATTAATTTGCTAAGGTTCAAATAAAAGAAATCAAAGGTAACCCCATCCTAGCTTGTTTGCTATCTATGTGAGCTGTTTTTATTGCACATTGAATTGTTTGGGTTACCTTGATAAGAAAGTCAACATGTTTAACTCAATTAATGTTCATGAGGGTGATCAACCTAGCACATCTTATTCCCTTCAATTTCAACATATTCATCACAACTCTCACCATAATCTTTTAAAGGGACCACGCCCTCATCTTCACGGTTTTGCCCCACCCATGGGCAATATCCAATCCCATGGTCCCTCGCCTCAATCGCGAGCCAGTACTCCTACGGGACCGTCTCCTCCCGAAGATGAGAAGGTCTCCCAGATCTTGCATGCATTAGATCATCTCACCCCTCAACAAATCCAAGCCCTTAAGGCCGTTGTTGAGGGTGCACCTCATTCTCCTCATCCTCCTTCCAATCCTACGCGGGTGGCCCATCACCCACTTCCCTCTTCTATTCACATTCCTACCCGGGTAGCCCATCACCCATCTCCTCCTATTCACACTTCTCCTCGAGTGGTCCAATACCCGCCTCCTTCATCCACACCTACCCCTATTCGGGTGGCCCGTCACCCGCCTCCTTTTATTCCTCCTCCACCACGGCCCCAAGGCCCATTTATTCCTTGCAACCCGGCCCATCCGGGTTCTTCTATGGGTCATCCCATTAATCCCCTTCCACGGCCTTTTTGTGCGGCCCCTCCTTCAAGGCCCTGCCGACCCTCTATTGCTCAAGTCACACCCCTCCAACAAACTCTTCTCGACAAAGTCACTTTGTTGGAGGAACAATTAAAGAGGGTTACGAGCCCACGGCCCGCTCCTCCTACTCCAGTCAATCCCCTTTATGCAGCTCTAAATGACATTACAAAGACGGAGAAAGATTGGAAGGATAGGAGAGACGGCTACGGCGTCGACAGTTCAAGCAAGCAAGAGCCGGCAGATTTCAATGTTCAAGTGGACGCTGTCCATCCTCCACCCATTCACCCCGTTCATTCATATGGCCCTCCACCTCCGCCTACGCATTCACACTTGCATTCACCACATCATCTGCAATACCATTACATTCCACCACCTACTAATACATCTCCACCATGGCATCCACTTGAACTCGATAATGAAGAACCGGCAATTGAAGAATTCAAGACGGCACATGATGATGAAGCTCTGCAGGCATCCCTTCCGAGTTTTCTTCGTTTTCCTCTCCCTCCGCTATCACTGGATGAACCCCCTGCTCAAGACGATGCCATCGTCTTTAATATAACCCCCGCTTCTAAGACTTATTGGTGTTATGACGAGGGATCAATACTCCAATCACCCATGTCGGCGCACCAAGACATGTCTCCTACCCCAGACACCGCTCGCCCCATCCGGTGTTTCCTCCGGACCAAACCTTATACTTTTACACCTCCTGCTATACCATCAGCCTCCACAGCACCGGCCTCCGCTAAACCTCCACCTGCTATACCATTAGCCTCCACTTCATCAGCTAAACTCCTATTACCGCCACCTCGGCCCTCCATTACACCTTTAACCCCAAACCTAGCCACTCCTATTCCACCACTTAACCCTTCACCTTTACCCATGGTTAATCCTGAGCAGAATCTGTCTCTTTTTGCACTCGAGCCAACCCCAACTGTCTCCGAGCAAAGGGGGAAGCTCGACGTGTTTGAATCTCCACTTCCACTCATCCTTTCTCCAACACTTTCCATTACACCATCACCAACTATGGAGCCTTTCGCCTCCGCTTCACCCCCCTTTACTACTCGGAATGGGAGTGCTTCTGCAAGTACTTGTACCGAAGATGATCAAGAGCTGGGCAAGAAGGATTTGGCTACGGCCGAGCTATTCAAGATGCAAGAGTTTATTTGCCAGATGCCAATCCGGGTTGTTGTGCCAAGCATGGTCGAAGAGGCCAAGTCGCCGCCACTGCTCACTAAGAGAGAATGTCAAGCTTTGATGCCATGTAGGCTTGTGCCCAAAGGCCGGGAAGGGCACCCCTTGTTCCAACTTTCAAATCTTGAACCTTTTCTTCCATACAAGGGGCGAATGCCTATTCTATTCAACACTCCATATACGCCACAACCCCTGGGCAACACAATGCTTCCTATCCCAACTGTTCAACTCTCTCACACTATTACTTTTCACTCTTCAAGGGAGTTGTCACTTACCATTGAAGCTTCATCCATTGGGCCAATTGGCTATACACTTTCACTGCCATGGAGGGGCGGTTATCTTGGTGCTAAAGGGCATTCCACTATTTTATCCACCTACTATACAACTCCATCCACATTCTTATCTGTCACATTTTCTTCATGGGCCACTCCAAGGGTAAAGAGGAGGATCTCATCCTCTCGCCCTTCATGTTCATCATATTCTTTTCATCTCATGCATTCTGTTGCATCCATGCATTCATCGCATCCCATCTATTGCATCCACATGCATTTACGCTTCTTCTTTCCCGGGTTTTAAAACCCGTATCTTCCCCGCCTTCTGGAATCTCCGGATCCCCCACGTTTCCCATATCTTCCGCCTCTATCTTCGGGATCTCCAGGTCCTCTTACACTCACAGGGCATTGTGTCCCCTCCAATCATCCCTCAGGGCATCGCGCCCCTTTCCAACTATTGCATCCGCACTCCCCGGATTTCTCACCCGTCCTCCTTGGGCATCGCGTCCCTCGATATTTGCTTCCTCCGGAACCTCCGGATCCTGCTCTTTGGGCATCGCGCCCCTACACACCCTCAAGTCCGGATCTTCTGGGCTTCTTACTGATTCTCCCTGGGCATCGTGCCCCTTTCCGTCTTCTTCCTCCGGAACCTCCAAACTTTCTCCCAGGGCATCGCGCCCTTTTCTATCTTCTTCCTCCGGAACCTCCGGATCTTTCACCCCTCTCTTTATCCCTTGGGCATCGCGCCCCTTTCCGTCTTCTTCCTCCGGAACCTCCGGATCTTTCTCTTCTCCTTGGGCATCACGTCCCATGGTACCTTCCCCCTCTAGAACCGCCAGACTCTCTTTCCTTCCTCCCAGGGCATCACGCCCTTTCTGATTCTCTTCCTTCAGAACCTCCGGATTCTCCATCTTATTCTCTTTATCTTCTTTCGGGGCATCCCGACCCTTCTGATTCCATCCATCCGGAACCTCCGGACCCTCCTGATCCTTTTCATCCACTCTTCCCTGGGCACCGTGTCCCTCGGCATCTCATTTCTCCGGAACCTCCGGACCCTCCATCTTTCTTCCGATTCATCTTTCTGCTCCTCCGGGACATCACATCCTTCATTTTCTTCCTCCTTTTCCATCATCTTTTTCCCTATTTCTTCCCTGGGCACCGCGTCCTTCGATATCTTATCCCTCCGGAGCCTCCGGATGATTCCTTCTATCACGATTCTCCTCCTTTACTCCCAGACCCTCCAGATCCGCCTCTTTCCATCTATCAATTTCTTCTTCTGATTCCCCCTAATCCTGGGTCCGACCCAACTTCTTCCACATCCACTGCCTTGGGCATCTGCCCATTCTCTCACTGCTTTCGAGGCTTTAGTCCTCACTCCTCCTTCTAATTCTCCGCTTCTTCTGTAGACCTTTCATGTGATCAGGGTCTCCACACCTTAGTGAGGGAGTTCTAGCCCTCGCTTCTCTTCCTTTCCTCCTTATTCGTCTGAGTCTGGTCTTGGCACCACTCCTTCTTGTTAAGCCACTTTCAAACCCTTTGCTTCCAATCCTTTTGACTGCCAAAGAGGATTATCCCACGATGATCAACCTCGTCTCTGACAGCTGCTTCTACAAAGGTTGCAAGGTAACATATTGGCGTAAGTACGCATTATTACGATATCATTATCTCACGCATGATTTTCAAAGTGAAGTGCTTCTTAACATGATTAAGAGTGATATTTTAAGCATTTATCTTAGGAATTTATCTGTATTGAATTTCATCTTTAAAAAAAAAAAACTGAAAGAGTCTTTAGGCTTGCTCTGTAGCACCTTTGGTTAATAAAAAACCCACGCCGGGAATTCGACATTCTCTCCCCGCTTGTTAAGAGTAACCCTTAACTGGGCATTCCACACACTTCACGGCGTCCTTAGCCGGCTCCTTTGGTTAAACACCATCCCTACTTTGGCCATGCCATGAGTATATCTGAAAGTCTTTTCTCTTCTTTACTCGGCCGAATGCAGGGGCAAGAGGTTGACGGATGAGATGACCCACCCAGGGTAATCCCCAATACGAGAGGAGTCTCAAATAGGGGCAGTCTTGACCCAAGATCAATATGAGTTTTGAGTTTTCATGATACATCTCGCCAAAAGGGCTATTATGAACATCAAGTCAAAATTTTGATAAAAGCAAAATTGTGAATTATGGCATGTCAAGAGTGGCAAAGTCCCCGCAGGGAAAACCCTGGTCGTATGCATGTCAAGGGTCTAAAAATCAAAGGCACAAAGCCCCGGCACAACAGACTACCTCTTTGAGGGGAAACACCATGGAAGGAATTCAAGTCCCGACATCTCCCATCCTGCATAAAGCTTATCCTCAATTATTCTTCTCTTCTCCCTCTAAGACCGAATGTTTCTCGGGTATGGCGTTGGTAGGAGCACCGTTAATCAAGGGCAATCAGTTATAGGGCGCTACCCTTCAATGCACGCTCGGCTTTGGGTAATTTTAGCGAAAGGGGAAGGAACAAGGACCCCTAGCCAGTGGTTCAAAAACACCCTTTGATGCTGCATTAACAATGTCTAAACCCAAAAAATCAAAAGAAAAAAAAAACAAAAAAAAACTTGAATATTTCCTAAGTCAAAATCTAAAAATTTGAATATTTTCTAAGCCAAAATCCAAAAAAAATTGAATATTTCCTGATCAAAATCCAACAAAAATTGAATATTTTCAAAATTCATAATAAAAATTTAAATATTTTTCAAAATCCACATAAAAATTCAAATATTTTCAAAACTCATAAAAATTTGTATATTTCAAAATCCAAAAAAGTTACATTGTATTTTTCTGATGGTGCTTTTTGCAGGAACAACAACTTTGCAAGGACCAAGAGCACGGGATAAGTCCTCTCCATTCATTGCCATCTACCTTTTGATTCTTCCCATGTTCACAATTGATCACATCTTCATAATTTGCTACGCATTACTCCGATTATTCATCTCCAAATCTTTTTTATCAAATCTTACTGATCACTCCGCCGATGGGCATTATCAGATCTTAATCATTCAACTCCAAATCTTTATTAGCCAAGTTGTCATCCTCATGACAAATGACAAACAATGATGCTATGCTATCTATGCTTTAATAATGCTATCTATGCTATTCTTGAATATGATACATACCTGCTATTGATGCTTTGATTCATGCTATGCTTGCTATGCTTGCTATGCTTAAATGCATTATTCATTGCTTGTTATCTTTTATATCTTGGCTGATGAATCTTTGAGCGCAGGAAGAAGCTCTTGGTCCCACCGACTGGGCATCATCATCCAAGCCCCACGGTGCTTCCACCTCATTTCTCAGTTCCCCCCATGCTCATTGCTATCACCATCCCCCCTATATGCATTCTACTATATGTTACATACGCTACTAGATTATATCAAGGACCTTGTGACTTTGGTAAATCTGGGATTTGAGTTCCCCTTCATCAAAAATAATGATGATTCCAGAGGAGTCTTAGTCACACGGATAGGCCGTTGAGCCGTCCAAGACTTGGGACGATGGTTCCCTTTTGCGAGTTGATGCGTGGATAAACGGGATTCGACTTAGTATCGGCTCGTAGAATGGGTTTCTTGACCCAATCTTGGCAGTTTAACAATATTATCCTTGATTAGCTTATATTTTCATTTGTTTTAATTTTTTATTTTAAACCCAGCATATATTCATATAGGAGTTTGAAATAATTTTTGGAAAATCATTCTGATAAGCTGATTTGGAGAGTCAAATTGATCTTAATCTTTCCAGATATGAGATATTCATTGCTGATGGAATCCTCAGTTCGTTTTGTCACTGTTTCGGGTCATTTTCTCGAAAGCTCCTTGTTTGGATTTCTATCATCTTATCTCAATCCTTTTACTTTGATCCACCTTGGCTGCAGCACGTCCACATTGGCTGGTAACCGCTCCCCAATGGTCAAACCTACAGGTTTGTGACCTGGGGTATTTCCACGTCGCTGGAAGTTGATCATTATCCGTCGTGCCCGCGTGCACACTCCTCCTCTTATCCAAGCATCGTTGATTTCATTGAATTTTCTGGGATTGCTTCATCTCGAGCTTTTGATTTCATTCTCATCAAGTGATGTTGATTGCGTGTCTCATCACACCTTGGCATCTACTTTTCAGTTTGCTCTGCTCCCTTGCAAAGCAGACGCCAAGGCGGGGCAGCTGTAGACACGCCAAAATTGACGTTACTGTGAGTGCATCTCGTATTACCTTGTAATGCCCCAATTTGACACTCCAATTAACTTTGTGTGAGTTATTTTCCCCAATTTTCTTGGATTTCTCCCTTTTTTTCCCTCTTCTTATTTTTCCCTATTTTTCTGGTTTTTTTGGGCAGTTTTCTCTATTTTTTGGATTTCACGACTTGAAGTGGGGCGTGTTTTAATTAACGGCCTGGTCTGAGGCGCGTTTTGAAGAAAGGACGACTAGAGGCAAAGGCGTTAGTTTCTGGAATTTTCTGATTTCCAAAATAGAAAAATAAGAATTAACGACCCTCCTTGGGTCATGTTTTTAAATAACGCCTCTCCCTCAGGCGTCTCTTCATCATTTTTAAATACAGAAAGTTTTTATTGCTAAAATTAAATCCGTGAATTAACGTCTTTGTCCCAGTCGTGATTTCAATTAACGCCTTAACCAAGGTCGTCAATTTTTGTTCAATTCCGAACTCCAGCAGCACCCCTTCCTTTCCTCACTTACACTCCTTTTTCACTTGCGAGAGGGTTCCAATGGCTTCCTAATATTGAAAGGACACTTGGAGGAATGATCCCCATTTCCATCCTACCAAAACTAAGTTTTCTAATTTTTTGTGGAATTAATTCCGAATTTCCCTTCCTTTCCTCATTTAACCTCCTTTTCCACTTGGGAAAGGGTTCCTATGACTTTCCAAGGTTGAAGGGACACTTGCCTAAGGTTTATCTCTTCCAAATCCAACTAAAACATGTTTTCTTATTTTCTCTTGGAATTAATTCCGAATTTCCCTTCCTTTCCTCATTTAACCTCCTTTTTCACTTGGGAAAGGGTTCTTATGACTTTCCAATGTTGAAGGGACACTTGCCTAATGTTTATCTCTTTCCAAATCCCACTAAAACATATTTTCCTAATTTCCCTTGGAATTAATTCTGAATTTCAACCCTATAAATAGAATATCTCTCTCCCTTGTGAAAAATCATAAAGATCAATTCAAGAGGAGGTGTTGCCGGACCAAAGGCTCAAGGAGGAAGACTCCCATGCACCTAAAAGCTTCATCCATGGAGTTCTTCTTCCTCTATTGAAGATTTGAAGCCTCTACATCCATGGAGTTCTACATCATCTTCTTCCTCCATTGAAGATCTTCATCCTAGCTTGAAGCCAAATTGGAGAAAACCACTAAGCTTTCCCCTCCTATCTCTTATTTTTGCTTTAGTTAATTGCATGCATCATATCATTTTTTCTTTTATTTCTTTATTGAGATCTTCCCCTATTGTGCACTTTAGCACATCTCCATAGTGCAACACTTGCACATCTCCCTCTATTCTTCATCATACATCATCTTTTACCTACCCTTTTGCATAGGGGTTTAAAGGCCAAACACCAATAAGGTGTGTTCATATACATGCTTTCTATGTCCATATTTACATTTGGATTTGATGCTACACATCTTGGTTTCTAATCCATATTTGTTTATTGGTGTTTGTTAATTTTGCAAGGGTAATCAATCAAGGAAAACTCTCTTCATCGGCCGGCCGATAGAAAGAGAAGGTGCACTCACAATCTCCCCCGCATTTAAGGTATTTATATCGCGATCCCTCCATTGATTATTTGTTATATCCTTTGAGGCCCTCGCGTCTCTGGCGATCACATTCCCCTTAGCATCCTCTCATGCTCCCCTTTTCTCCCTCTTTTCCCATTCTTCTATTCATTTTTCTTTTTCCTTTTAAATGTTCTAAGTGGATTTCTTAGAATCTACAACATGGTCTACTACTTGAAATTCCAAGTCGCGTCTTCGATTATCAGCATAAGATTTCTGCCTATCTTGTGCCATCTTTATTCTCTCTTGAATAAGCTTGATCTTCTCTGTAGAATCTCTGATAATATCGGGGTCTTGGAATTATCTTTCCCCTATTGTATTCCAACATATTGGTGATCGACAACTTTTTCCATATAGAGCTTCAAACGGTGCCATTTGTATGCTGGCCTGATAACTGTTGTTATATGCAAATTCTACTAGAGGCAAGTGATCATGCCAACTACCTCCAAAATCAATAACACAAGCCCTGAGCATGTCTTCTACCACTTGATTCGTTCTTTCTGTCTGATCATCAGTTTGTGGATGAAAGACCGTGCTGAAGTTCAATCTAGTCCCTAGTGACTGTTGTAGACCCTTCCAAAATTATGATGTGAATCGAGGATCTCTATCAGATATAATAGTTACTGGGACACCATGTAATTTAACAATTTTTCTTATGTATAATGCTGCCAGGATATCCACAGACCACCGACTTTTGATTGGTATGAAATGTGCAGATTTAGTTAATCGGTCTATGATTACCCATATACCATCGTGTCCACCTCTTGTCCTAGGTAACCCCATAATGAAATCCATCCCTATACTCTTCCACTTCCATTCGGGAATATTCAAGGGATGTAGTTTACTTGCGGGTCTAAAATGCCTTGCCTTTACTTGTTGACAAGTGAGACAACGAGACACGAAATCAGCTATTTCTCTCTTCATGTTGGGCCACCAGAAATTTCTTTTAAGATCTTGATACATTTTTGTACTACCTGGGTGAATGGTGTACCTAGACTTATGTGCTTCTTCTAGAATCAATTTCTTCGTATCCTCATGATCCGGTACACATACTCGGTCTTTAAATAGCAATCTTCCATCCTTAATAGAAAATTCGGCCTTTGTTCAACATTGTCCTTGATCTCCAATAATATAGGATCATCATTTTACAGCTTGACCAGATCTTCTATTAATGTAGGTTGAGCTTGAATATTAGCTAGGAAACAATCCTCCTTCCTGTCAATATCTAAGTTCAACTTAGCAAATTGAGGAATAAGATTAGTCATACTAATCATGAGACTTGATAGCATACCTATTAGTTTTCTACTGAGTGCATCCGCAACAGCATTAGCCTTGCCAGGATGATATTGAATAGCAAAATCAAAGTCTTTGAGATATTCTAACCATCTCCTATGCCTCATATTTAGCTCTTTTTAAGAAAATAAGTATTTCAAGCTTTTGTGGTCCGAGTAGACCGTAAACTTTTCTCCATAGATATAATGGGGCCAAATTTTTAAGGCGAAAATGACAGCTGCTAATTCCAAATCATGCACAGGATAGTTTTCCTCGTGACGTTTCAATTGTCTTGAAGAATAACATATTACTTTTCTATTTTGCATGAGGACACACCCTAAGCCAATACCTGATGCATCCGTATATACTTCGAATCCACCACCTTCCTTCGGTAGTGTTAGAATAGGAGCTGTAGTAAGATGATTGTTAAGAGTTTGAAAACTCTTCTCACATTCCTCTGACCAGACAAAAAGATTTTCTTTTCTCGTGAGTCTAGTTAAAGGAACTGCAATCTTTGAGAAATCCTTAATGAATCTTCTATAATAACTAGCTAGACCTAGAAAACTTCATACTTCCGATACGGTCATTGACCGGCTCCAATTCTTGACAGCTTCTACCTTAGAAGGATCCACAGCTATACCTTCTTTTGAAATAATGTGGCCTAAGACTGAAACTTCCTTGAGCCAGAATTCACATTTGTTTATCTTGGCATAGAGTTTATGTTCTTTAAGTGTTTGTAAAGCTATTCTCAGATGTTCTTCATGTTCTTTCTTGGTCTTCGAATATATCAAGATGTCATCGATGAATACGACGATGAATTGGTTCAGATATGGCTGGAAAACACTATTCATAAGTTGCATAAATGATAATGGGGCATTAGTTAACCCGAACGGCATTACCACGAATTCATAGTGGCCATAATGACTTCGAAAAGACGATTTATAAATGTCTTCTTCTTTAATTCTCAACTGATGATAACCTGATCTGAGGTCTATCTTAGAAAAATATTCTGCTCCTGAAAGCTGATCGAAGAGTTAATCAATACGTGGCAACAGATACTTGTTTTTGATTGTAAGTTGATTTAGTCGTCGATAATCGATGCATAGCCTGAGAGAACCATCCTTCTTCTTGACAAATAGAACCGGTGCACCCTAAGGGGATGTGCTAGGTCTGATAAAGCCCTTATCTAGTAGTTCCTGCAACTGCTTCTTTAGTTCTTTGAGTTCTGTGGGGGACATCCTGTAAGGGGCTATAGAAACAGGTGCTGCTCCTGGAATGAGTTCAATAGTGAAGTTTACTTCCCTCTCGGGTGGTAAACTGGGTAATTCGAATGGGAACACATCGGGAAACTCATTTACAATAGGAATGTCTGCTAAGATAATCTCCTTGGATTCAGTAACAATGACAGAAGTAAGAAAAGCTTCACATCCTTGCGAGATAAGTTTGCAAGCATGAAGAGAAGATACGATAGTAGGATGCTTCTGGTACTTGATGCCAAGAAAAGAGAATCTTGGAAGACCGGACTTTCGAAAGGATATAATCCTATTTTAGCAATTGATATAAGCATCATGATCTACAAGCTAATCTACCCCTAAAATGACATCATAACCCTTCATGTCAAGGCATACTAAGTTTGCGGGGAGATTATGACCTTCTACTATCACTTCGCTCTCAGGATAATAGTCGGTAAGCTTTATTCCAAAACCTAAGGGTGTGGTAATAGCGAGATCTGAAGGTAAGGGGACTGATGCAATTGATAATATTTTTATAAAAGTAGTGGAGATAAAAGAATGAGAGGCACCAGTGTCAAATAGCACAAATGCAGGATGAGAATAAATTTGAAGAGTACCTTCCATAAGCCCACCATCCTTGGGCGCTTCCTCTTCTTCTGAGACGGCATTGAGGTGAGCCTGCCTCCTACGTCCTCCACCAAATGATTGGTCTTTCATAAGGGGGCAATCTAGCATGCGATGCTCCCTACTTCCATAACGTAAACAAGCGCCAAGACGCTTCCAGCATTCCTCAGCCGAATGGCTGAATTTTTCGCAAAACGCGCAAGCTATAGCAACTTGCTCTTCCTTGACTTTCTTTTGCTTATGGGAACTTCCACCATTCCCATTCCTGGATCTTTTCTTACTGTCATAGCTTTTGTAGGGCTCCGTGATGCTGAACTTTTCTTTCTTATAATGCTGCTCTGAGCGTCGGCTGGATTCTTCTCCTTTCCCTTTTAATTTTTCGACCTTCTCTAAGGTCCTTTCACACAAATACGCTCGTTGAACCATTTCCGCATAAGTACGGATGTTTTGGGTCCCGAGCTGCTGAATGAAACCGGGTCGTAACCCGTTCATGAACCGATTTGCCTTCAATAAATCGGTGCTGATAAGATGCGGTGCGTAAGGTGCAAGCCTTGAGAATTACAGTTCATATTCGGCAACCGTCATCATTCCTTACCGAAGAGCGGCGAACTCCATAGCCTTTCTCTCTTTTATGTGCTCAGAAAAGTACTTGGCATGGAATAGGGTAAGAAAACCATCCCAGGTATGAGGTGCATCGGCCGGAGGTGTCGGAACTGACTTCCACCATGTACGAGCATCTTTGTTGAGTTGAAAGGTTACGAGACGCACCTTCTCCTGATCGGTGCATTGGATGACGTCAAATATCCGATTCATTTCATCTATCCAGTTCTCTGCCTCGTCAGGATTAGAAGAACCATAGAAACGCGGAGGGTTTAAGCTCTGCAAGTTACGATGCAAATCACCAGCCCTTGCTCCTGCGCCAGCTTGCGCCATGGTTTGTAATGCCTGAGTGAGGCCAGCAACCGTTTGTTGCATGCCATCCCAATTTACGCGATGAGCCATGGTAAAAATAGGGTACTTGAGAGAAAAATAACAACTTGTTATTTCTCATGAAACTGGAAGGAAAATCAATCTTAAAACTAATTAACTATCTCATCCCGGGTTCTACCCAATTCTCACATGGGTGTGAAAATTTCTTCCTTAGTTCATAGGTAGGGGTCCTTAAACCTTGGACTTATCCTATGACATGACTCTTCTCCCTAAGTCCTGAGACTCAGGCTCTGATACCAACTTAACTATCACGCCCCGAGCCTTTATGAGAGTGGAAGACTCACTCAAGAAACGTGAACAGTCGGCATGGTAAACATCTTGCAAGCAAGAATGATCAGAGCGCAAGACAATCACACACATAAATGCAATTGCACAATAATTTAGTCAAACTCCAACTTTATTTCATAAATGATCAAAATATTTTTTTACAATAACCTTTTCATCATTTTCCATTCCACTAGACTCAAGAAATGAGAAATTACAAAGACTCGATCTAACATTGTAGACTTCCTATGTCTTCACTCTCCATTTGATATGACTTTCATTCGCTCTCGGACCCGCTACTTGTATAACCCGAATCCGAATTCGTATCACTTTCATCTCCTGAAAAGAATGGGAATAGGTAATGAGCACACTTGCCCAGTAGGTATCTTCGCATCAACATGAAGGCATCATTAAATTAATTAACATTTTAGCTCTAGAGAAATAAGATAAAATCATGCAAATGCGATCAATCACGTGGTTAAACCAAAGTAACAAGATGATCATGTAAGATAGAATGAGAGCAAGAATGAACTAGCAAGAATGTAACAAGAACATGTTATTAGCCTTTCATGAACAAGAATGTATCGAGAATGTACTAGCAAGCCACATAATCATCACTCCAGTATCTTTTGCTTATTAGCAAGTATTTCGTGAATTTCTGTCGAATATCAAGTCATGTACAAGAAAGTCATGTCGTGTCGTGGATCTTCACTTATTTATAGAGAAAGTACTCCCAGCGCAATGCGAGGCCAATAGCATTATACCCCATGGTTTATAATAGTATGTTTTCGACAATCAGCTGAGGGGACTAGCATAGAGCCCTTGAACACAATCAGTGCTCGATCGCATCTTCAACTATAAATCAAGCTACTTCCACGTATGTAACAATAAAGTATGGTAAGAATGTATAATTTAATAAGTTCATGATAACACTATTCAATGAATGAACGCTTTAATTAAGAACACGGGAGATCAAGAATGACTTATACTATGTTATGCTCATGAAATAAGTCGGCAGCATAATGGTATATTTCTTACTTTCCATAACTTAATTTAAGTATCTTGATCAATATGGTCAGTCCTAGAACATCAATAATCCATCTAGGAACTTTGAAATATCAACCCTTTGGTAAAATCTTGGGTTAACAACTCAAACAATGTGACGGTCAAGGACTGGGCCGTTATATTTATGTGACGCTCCAGGATTGGGCCGTTACAATGGTCTGAATCCCGAACAAGGAATGTAGACTTAGTTCAATGTGACGATCATATATTGGGCCGTTAGATGCTCCTGACTGTCCAGTATAGAACCGTTACATTGCTAGAACCAGAAACATCGATAGTGTAATTTACTAAATAGGCTTTAATGGTACAACCAACTCGGCGTCCTAGTGGGAATCCCAGGCTCACAGAGAATTACAGAGGCCTTGAAACAAGATTTCCTAGTCCATTGGAAGGAATATCTAATAGGGAGGTCCTCATGTCCAAGAATAATGTTCCTATAGTGCAAAGTGTTAACTAATAAACAACATACCAGAATATGTGCCATGTACTTAAAGAATGACTCTATAGATAGAGAGAGAATGTGTGAAACCAAGATAAACTCCGTCAATACATCATTTAAAAATCATGGAGTTAATACAAACTATAGTGCTTTGGCATCAAATTAACATAACTTAAAATAACTTAAGACACCTTAATCATACACTTTCGATTATGAATCAGTAACTAAACTTAAAGTCATGATAACAGGTCCAAACTTAGCTATCTAAGCTTATTTATAAGTAAACTTTAACTGGTTATCATTCTGCCTCGGGCTGACAGAACACAGTGTCTGACGGTCTATGATAGGCGCGTTACAGTCTTGTGACGGTTTATCGTAGGGCCGTTACAGTAGTGTAACGCTCCTGTTATGGTGCGTCAGAGACAACAGAGCAATTCAAATGTAACAGAGGGTGTGACGGCTTATCGTAAGGCCGTTAGATCATTGTGACGGTCTTACCTTGATGCGTCAGATAGTCTGTTGGCAGTAAAATAAAGTAAAGGTTTATGAAAACATAACATGCCTGGAAATCAAAATACTACAACTGTTCTAGACATGATAAACGAAGTATAGTCCAACTACATGCATGGGTTTTAGTGAATAGATAAGATAATATCTTTTATTTTCCATTTAGGGATAAGAGATGCATGAATGTATAGAACTATTAAAACATGAAATTCCTAGTCTATAATGCATGAAATCAAGCACAATCAGAGGGCTTTTATCTCTAAGATATTTTTGCCAATCATGAGATAACCTACCTCTTAAATGAGCTTTAATCTTCCAATTTGGGACTGCAGGACACGCCCTAGTTCTTCCCTTCCTAAGGTTTTTCAGCAACTTCACGTCGCTCTATCTCTCCAATCTCTTGACCTAAGGACGTGAAATTTTGAGGGTAAGAAGATGAAACTAAGGTGAACAAAAAGTTCTAAAGGACTGAACTCTAATTACCTCGTTTAGTCGTCCTAATCTCTTGATCTTCAGGGGTCTTTTGCTCCGAATTCTGGGCTGCTATGACTGAATCAGCGACTTTGGAAGCTTCTATCTCCTTGGTTGGTTGATCTCCTAGCACAAAATTTGGAGAACTATTAGTCTAAAGTATACCAAACAAAATCTTCTAAAGAACTTATCTAAAATTATGACTCCTTACCTTGATTCTTCACGAGCCAAAAGTATGGGCCGCTCAGGTCAGAACTAGGTCCTATTTATAGGGTTTTAGCTAGGGTTTGAAGATTAGATCAATTCTAGAGTCCTTAATTTGTCAGAACCTAATCCCTAAGAGTCCTTAGTAATGTTATAAGCTCTCCCAAGTTGATCTCTTACAATAGGATCCCAAAGTTTCAATCTTTTTGCACGTTCTTCCATTTACGGAACTGACAGGATGTAACGCATCAAGACTGGTGCGTTACATGGCTGTGGCGGTCGCACTATAGACCGCTACATCCAACGTGCACAGAGTTCAACATCAATCAAACTTTTTTGTTAATTATCCATATTATTATCTATAAAAATGGTATTTTATCCTTAAAATACGTAAATAGGCTAAATAACCTTCTAGAATATGGGTCAAACTTAATGGGCTTGGTCTTTAAACCTTTTGGATTTTATTTAAATAGACTAGGTTAATTATTTAACATAATTGGGTCTTATAATGACTTATTAGTCCAATAATCCTTTTATTAATCTATTTAGCCCTTATAAATTCCAGAAAATTCTATAAATAACTCAGAATTTATTACATAACTTCTGGGGCACTACAGATCTAGAGGGGGGTGAATAGATCAATCACCCAATAAAAATTACCACAACAGCTACTAGTGCGGAATTAAAACAAGCTACTGTAGGACGGTCTGAAAGCACTCAATCGCGACCAAAATATAACTAGTCAAGTAGATCAGTCCTTATGCGATCCTAAAGAACCATCTACTAAGCGATGAACAGAATGCAACGATGAACACAAGTCACAAAGCAATTGCACAGTAGACAAGGGGTTTTAGGTGGTTCAACCTCAATCCAGAGGTCTACGTCCACCCCACACTCAAACCAGAGTGTGGCTTCACTGCTATCTCACAGCTTGTCGCTGATCTACAGCTTCGGGGAATTTCTTCTCTTCAATCTGTTGAGCGTTATAGCTTCGTTATCCAGTGGAATCCACCTCAGCTGCTGAGGATTATAGCTTTACCTCTGCTGACACACAGCTTGATCAAGAGTTTCAAAGATGAAATGAAACAAAGCAAAAAATCAGGAAACCCAAACGGGAATGTAGCTCAACAATGAGCAAGATCAGCTCCGATTCTGAACCTGGAGATTGATGATAAACACTCTCTGAAATTCTTCTCTCCAAGCTCTATTTCCTTTTCTCTTCTCAGATCTGCTCTCTATCAATCTAGATCGGGCTTTTTTCTTTTTCTCACTCAGCTTCTTCTCCCAATATTACACTCAACTCTTCTACCGCGATCACTCTTCTCTTGAACAAGCATCTCCTTATTCATAGGCAGCAGCAAAGAGGTAGGGCGCGTGCTCACCACGATTCCCGCCCAATTGCCTTATCCAGATCTGACATTCCTAGTCCACGTGGCAGCATCCTAGCTAGACTACTTTCCACGTGTCACGATCTTGGCACATCTTCCATTCTTGGATCACGTGCCTTTCTTAACTTCCTCGAACAAGTATCCTATCAAAGTATCAAACTTAATGTCAGCTTATGATAGTTTTATAAGAGATAAAGAGATTGCACGGAGTTGAAATATAGTCAGAACTGAAGTGTACAGACTCAACACATCATTTGATTATATGTGCACGGACTTAATGTACACACAACACACATATGCACAGACCTTCTATGCTGTGCGATAGTGATGTTCACAGACTCTGCTAAACAGAAGGCGTAACAGGCACAGACATATTATGCAGCATGCCTTGACTTGCACAGACTCATGACTTACAGACTACTCATGCACAGATAAGCCAACGAAGTGTGTGCAGACTTTATGTGCATGCAAGAGTTGCACCGACTTGATGGTGTGCGACAGCGATTGTTGCACCGACTTCGTGAGCCTAGATCTCGCATGCACCGACTTTGTCGTGTGCCGTAACGATGATTGCACCGACATGATGTCCCTTGGATGTAAGCGTGCACAGACTGTGTTTGCATGAGACACACATATGCATGGTCTTAGTCGCGTACAGCCATGAAGATTGCACAGACTTGATGTATGCGTGCACAGACTTGATGTATGCGTGCACATACCTTATTCTGTTGAAATGCAGCATATGCACAGACTCAATACATGGTGAATTTAGTGTTGCACCAACTCTATTCTATGCACAGATTCAGTATGAACATGTGGACAACATTTATATGATAATCTAACAGATGAAATTCATCAAAATACACACATCATAATATCCAGATAAAGTTGACAAAGTCAACTCTTCAGTCAACTAGGTTAAACTAGAGTGATGCCATCACTCAAAACTATTCATCATGTTGCCAATCATTTAAAACAATTCAGCCCAAAGCAGTACACAAACTGCTTATCAATCCAGAGGAGATTCAACATTCTCCCCCATCATACCATCTTAGAGGAGACCAAACAAAATTGGCTATTTAATGTAGCAAGTAAATACCCACTCTGGGTCACGCAAGTCACATCATGTAAACATCATGTCAAGTACGAGATCATGAAAATGTCATAATCTAGAAAGTCATGCACTCTGGTGCAATGCCACACCGTGGTCAATATAGCTCCCATGGGCACAAGTACTTTTGGGTGCTCTTCCCAGGACCAGACCGGGCCCCATTAACGCCAGACATTGAGTCATGCAAATATTTCTACATCCATAGAATTCCAAAGGAATAAGCCTTTGTAGGATAATAAGATAGATTCACGAAATAGAGATTTCAAGGACAAAACATTGAGTAATGATGACATAGCGATAAATATCATAAAACCAAGACATTCATGAAACTAGGTAATTGGCATCCACTCATACCGCCGTCAATTACAGGATCTACGTCCACT
Source organism: Amorphophallus konjac (assembly GCA_022559845.1). Classification (NCBI taxonomy): domain Eukaryota; kingdom Viridiplantae; phylum Streptophyta; class Magnoliopsida; order Alismatales; family Araceae; genus Amorphophallus; species Amorphophallus konjac. The sequence continues at coordinate 314,110,032 of CM040121.1, forward strand.
ATGGTGGTCGCCTATTATGTGAACAGTACAAGCACGAAAAAATAGCCTCCATTGTGACATCCGCTATTTTAGTTTTGGCATCCACTGGCCTGGCCGCCAATTCCAGGCAGGGACAAATTCTCACAGAACACCACAAACAACGCTCTGTGATGGCTATGGCGTCATGTTTCTTCAGAGTGACATGACAATCAGAGGTTCCAGGGTTTTGAGGGTACAACCCGCTCGGCTGTCTTGAGGGAATCCAAGGGTAGCGGAGACTACGGAGGCCTTAGAGAAAGAAATTCTGGTCCGACGGAAGGAATATCCGACGGAGGGTCTTTCAATCTCCAAGAATTGAGGTGTGAACGTAAAACAGCGTGAAATAGGGACTCTATCTTCGGACTTGAGATAGAAGTTCCAGGAGACCCGCGGCATGGGTCAAAACCCGATAAAACATGAGATATAAGAAATCGCGTCCATTCAGACATGCGCTATATCATGAATTAGCGTCTGCTAATAAGGTCGCCAATCAATATTTTATTGAATTTTAATAATATTACCACAAATTGGCGTCTGTCTGAAGAGGCGCAAATAAATGATTTACAGAATTTCAATAAGTTTTACAATAGTTAACGTGCTTGTGAGAGGATGCCATATCTTTAAATGGAGTCCACATTATGGACGTCAATTCATAATTTTCTGAATTATTGTAGTCTTAACTAATTAATAGGAATCTGCGTCTCTATACAGAGGCGCTATTTCAAGAATGAACGTCTGTTTAAACAAACGCCAAATCTTCTACGTATACATGTTACAAAGCATCAGGCAGATACATGGCTAGACAAACCACTATTCATTTCTTTCAATTTAACATGAACAATAGCATATTGATGTTTACGGGGTATTTCAGAAAACTGAAGACATGGAAGTGTAGAGAAAAATATGGGGATTCCATAAACATGCTCATGTAGAAATATAGCAATTAGGTTCCACAGTTATTAAATTTTAAGCATGGGTTAATTATTAAATGCTCTATAAGAAATAGCGTCGGTGTGATGGTCACCCATTAATTTGCGTCTAGAAGACTAACGCTAATCCATGAATTAGTGACCATCTACACAGACGTCCATTAATAAGCGACCACTACTCTGGCCGCTATTTTCACATGCAACAGAAGACTGTAAATCTACGTAAAACTTAAGAACAAGGATCATGGATTCATGGTGTAGAGACGATAATAGATATTTTATGCATGCACTACCTTCTCACTATTATATTGGGCTTAGATCCTTGAGATAACATGCCTTTGTTTGGTTTGACGGGAGAGAACAGAGAGACAGTTGCAGAGAAACAGGGAAGAAGATATCTTCTTCTTCTGCTTGTTCACAGTAACAACGAACGGAAGAAGAGAACACATGCTTCTTCACAGTAACGACAACAACTTCGTGCAGAAGAAGAGGAAGGAGATGAGGCAGATGCAACAACAACTGTAGCAAGATCATGACTGCAGTAGCACGATTAGACAACAGGAGGAGGAGGAAGAAGAAGACGTAGGATGAAGCTTCTCCTCACGTATGACGTCGACGCTTGGAGGAAGATGATCAACAGCAGCAACAACAGGTTCTACCGATCGCAGGGGTTTTATTTATAGGGAGAGAGAGACCTAATACGTGGGTAGATTCCTAATGGGGTTTAAGTTCCCACGTTATAATCCTAATGGGTCTCCAAAATTTCCTATGTTAATCCTCTCCCTGCTACATCCGCAGCCACCTTCCCAGTTTGATTAAAACCCTAAAGCCCCTCATGCATGATCGAACGTGATAAGGCTTTAGTGTAACCAAAAATCCCTATATATATATAAAATAAGCCCTACCGTAAGGCCCATTCATTTAATGTGTGGGTTGGGCCATGTGGTTTCTTAGGGTTTTATAAAGGCTTTTCATTATTGGGCCTTTAGTATAGTTTATAGTTTTGGGTTTTATTATTTCAACTTATTTACAGTCTATTAAATATTATACATATATATGTATATTTTATTCAGAGTGCTACACCCTCCCCCACTTAAAAGAATTTGGTCCCTAAATTCAATTGCATAGATTGATAGAGGGTGTAGATTACTTACTATTGGAATAAGTCGGGGAATCTCCGTCGCATAGACTCTCCGGTTTCCCATGTCGCCTCATGTTCAAAGTTTATATTCCATTGAACCTTCACCATGGGGATAGTCTTGTTCCACAATACACGAACTTCAAGATCAAGGATCTTTAATCACTTTTGTTCATATGTGAGATCCTTGTGTAACACCAGGTTGTCATGTTCTATGACATGGAATGGATCAAGAACATACTTTTTGAGCATAGAGACGTCAAATACGTTATGGATTTCAGATAATTATGGTGGCAAGGCGATCCGGTAAGCAACCTTGCCAACTCTTTCCAGAATTTCAAAGGGACCGATATATCTCGGTGTAAGTTTACCCTTAACACCAAATCTTCTAATGCCTCGTCTTGGGGAAACCTTAAGGAATACATGGTCTCCGACTTGGAACTCGAGGTCTCTTCTTCTAGTATTGGCATAAGTCTTTTGTCTAGACTGAGCCATTTGAAGTCTTTCTCTAATGATCTGAATCTTCTCGATTTTATCTCTTACCATCTCTGGGCCTAGAAGCGATCTTTCTCCAACTTCATCCCAGCATAATGGTGAGCGGCAACTCCTTCCCTATAATGCGTCGAATGGTGCCATTTGAATGCTTGCCAGATAGCTATTATTGTAGGTAAATTCTACCAGAGGCAGATGATCGTGCCAGCTTCCACCAAAATCTATGACGCAGGCCCTGAGCATGTCTTCTACGACTTGATGGCCAGATGTGAAAACGGAAGTGATAGACTACGTATCACGCTACCTCACTTGTCAACAAGTTAAGGCAGAGCATCAAAAGTCTACTGGAAAGCTACATCCCTTGGCGATTCCCGAGTGGAAATGGGAGAGTATAGTGATGGATTTTGTCATGGGTCTACCTAAATCAAGAGGAGGACATGATGGTATATGGGTAATCATTGACGGCTTGACCAAGTCGGCTCACTTCCTACCTATTAAGAGTCGATGGTCTGTGGATTTCTTGGCTGCCTTGTATGTAAGAGAAATTGTGAAACTTCATGGAGTCCCTGTCACTATTATATCTGATCAAGACTGTGACGACCCGAGGATCCGAGTATCGGAAAGGAACCGGTGCGTCTCGAATCTCGGCCCGCCAACCCACGAGCCCGAAGACTCGGAAGGGTAGAAAGGAGTGGTGTGGGGTATAAGAGAAGCTGCAACATCCACAGAGATAGCACAATAATCAAAAGGAAAAGCACATAATAATAAATAAATCAAACTGCTACAAGGTCCACAGTGTCTCATGTCCAAAGAAAGTACAGTCAACAGGAAAAGTACAACTACACGGGGCATCCCCGGCGTACAACAACACGGGGCATCCCCCGGAGTACAACTACGCGGGGCATCCCCCGGCTCTGGCAGACTGGCAACTAACCCTGGCTAGAAGAACCACGCTGAAACTCGGCCGCGCCTCCCGTCGACTCCGCCTCACCTGAAGAGCAGGGGTGAGCCTCATCTCATTGGCCCAGTAGGGATCCCGCGAATCCCCACCTCTCACGGAAAACGAGGAAGAAGAAGACAACCCTACCAAGCGAGAGTACGGTAGAACCGACAAGCTAAAGTAAATAAACGGAAAAGTCATCTACTCTAACGGTACCGTAGTACGGAACCTCGGTCCAACAAAACACGAGTCCACGCTTGCCAGTGAACAGGAGCACCATCCACAAGAAGAACGACCGGATGCGTCCCCTGACGTCTTACACCGCGTCACAAGTGTCTAGCTACAACGCCCCGGGCGCGAGACTCAGACACGCAACAAGTACCACAACAAGGACTAGCTGGGGTCGCACTCGTCAGTGCGTGCCCTAAGCCCCCAACTACGTGTGCACACACAGACCATCTGCTCTAGGTCGGGTCCTCTAGCTGGTTTTCCCCCCCACCGGACTCTGGTGGCAAAGGCAAGGGGCCCTACGGTAACCAGCCTAAAAACCGCGTCACACTGGGTCTCGCTCTCCACCACTCCCAGGTGGGTCCGCACACGCGTGCGCAGAAAGCTACGACTAGTGGACAGGTCACTGGAAGTAAGGACTAACCCACGGAAACCACCGACCAACACTAGCACAGACTCACGATGATCATACGATAGGCATAGATGCCGGGGACACGCATGAGGTCCAACCGTCCCTCAAGTCACGCGGCACCCCTACCGAGGTAACTGACTCTCCGGGGAACCCCGGGCGCCCCTGTGGCTCTCACTGGGTGCCCACGGCATCCCTAGGGCCACACGCCACAACCGGGTCCGCAACTCACCCAACCGGAGGTCACGCTACCCGCAAAAACACGGTTCGGGGGAGGGGATGGTCGCGCTAGGTATCCCTAGCGCGACACCGAAGAACGCGCTAGCTAAGGCTAGCGCGATCTTCCATGTCGCGTCGCCCAAAGCCAGCTCGTTCACACCTAAACGCGCTAGTTTTGGGTAGCGCGATCTGGACATCGTGCTACCCGAACCAGGCGTGTTTCCCACCGCCCTACTGTTCGTCTTCTCAGACGGACACGCTCGGACGACACAGCGCGTTCATCAAGAACGCGCCACTGGACTATAGCGCGACATCGGGCCGAGCCCGGTTCGCGAACTACGGCCGGAAATCACAAAACCACGCCCATTCACCCCCTTTGGTGAAGGGAAAACAATGGGGAATCACCCCACAACGACCTAGCATGCATCTAGGACCCCCAAATCGATCAAAAACCTCACGAATCGACGGATCCAGCGCTCAAACCCCAAACATGGAAATAACCCTACCGGCATGAATCTAGCCCCTCTCGGCCTCTCCACGGCCTAGAAATCACGGGGAATGCTAGAAAGAGGGTAAGGATTCGTCCCCCTACCTCAAGGAAGCTCGAAATCCACCGAATCACCGCTGAAATCAAAGATGAAGCTTTTACTCCCACGAACGCCCCGCCTCTCGCCGCGAAAAGCACGCCACCGGGACCGCCTTGCCGCCGCCGCCGCTGCCACGCCGTTACCGGAGTGAGAGGGGCCGCGTCTTGGTCGCCCGGGGAGAAGAAGATCGGCCGCGGGGGAAGGGGGAGCTCTCACGGTTGAAGGAAGGAGGGAGAAGAAGAAAAGAAAAAGGTAAAAGAAAAAGAAAAAGAATTGATATATATATAAAATCCAGAAAATCAGAAAAATCCCAAAAAATAGAAAAATACACCTCCTCGACCGTCTCGACGCGCTGATCGCAACGGTACCACTCGCGGGCTGGTGAACGACCTAGTTCACCCGCTACAGGGTTCCGAAGGATTCGCCGAAACCCGTACGCGGAAATCAGAAAACGCGCACGGAAAAGCCGCGGACACACTCCGGGCCTCCGAAACGACTCCGGATCGCGCCGATCCGAACACGAAAGATGTCCGAAACGAAATTTCGGACACAACAGGGTCGAACACCCTGACAAACCAGATCCGGGACCCATAACGAAGGATCCGAAAGATCCGGGACATTACAAAGACCCTCGATTTACATCTCAATTCTGGAAGGGTCTACAACTTTCATTAGGGACCCGGTTGAATTTCAGCACCGCATTCCACCCACAGACTGAGTGTCTGTCATGCCCCGAACCGATAGCAGCGGAACGTGTTCGTTTGCTCGGAACGTGACAGTTAAACAGTCGTGAATGATCAAGGGCAATCGCATGAGACCAAATAATTTGGAACAACAATAAACTTTTATTCATATGAACTTGTTATTACAACTTATTAACTCAATTACAACATAAAGAAAAGGAATGGACACACTAACAGGACTTAGACCTTTGAAACTTGATAAAAGATACTAAGCTAATCTAGTCATGACTAACTACTTAGAAGACACCATACTAGACTCAAGAAAGTAAAAGACACGGGTCATCTAGTTTCCAGAGTTCTCTTGCACACTTGTCCCACTCGTTTGAGTCACGGCCACGCTAGCCACTTGATTACCTGAAAAACATTAAAATAGGCTGGATGAGCGAAACGCTCAGTAGGAATTATATCTCAAGAACAAGCAATTGGTTTAAGTAATTACATTTTTCACATGTAAATACAGGTAAGACTATGAATGTAGAATTAACCGAGCAAGTGAAACAAAACTAGCAAGAGATTAACAACGTTATGCAAAACTTCCAAGCGAGTCTTAAACAAGAGATATGCATGAGAGAATTTATAGGTTATTGGCTATTTTACACAAGTACTTGCCCATTCCGGGACACACTAGTCGAGTCACGCAAGTCAAGTCACGCACGCAAGTAATATCAAGTAACGTCACGAAAAGAGAGAGTGAGTGTGGAATGGCAGATCCATCTAGTCATGCACTTCGGTGCAATGCCAGACACCGTGATCAATTTAGCTCCCATAGGCACAAGTACTTTCCGGTGCTCCTCCAAGGATTAGATCGGGCCTCATATAGATAACATTTAAAGATAGATCTAGTCATCCACTATAGTTCATAGCCAATAAGGAGTTTCAAGAACAAGCTTTTATAGAACGATAAGGTAAGATTTATGGAATTCAAGAGCAAGGCCCTTGAGTAGGGACAGATTAGCGATAAAATCCACGCTAAAGCATAGAAAAATCATGACATGTTGATAAATTGGGTGGAGATTGACACCTAGGTAGGTAGCCATGATATCAAGAATAAGCACTCATATATAGTCGCTTGTTCCTTGTACATGATAAGGTAGAAAGAATTTGTGTCTACATAGAGGCACAAAATCCTTAAGGGATAGCAATGGTATGGTTTCCCATTCCATTAGCTCAAGAAATATTCCCACTGTATCTAAATAGCATACCATGAGGGCCGGTATACCATGTTTCTTTAGAGTGACATGAAAATTAAAAAGTGTCATGGGTTTTAGTGGTACAACCTGCTCAATCGGCCTTGAGGGAATCCAAGGCTACGATGAGTCTTATGGAGGTCTCTATGATAAAGCCACCAGTTCGAAGGAACGAAATGTCCCGCGGAGGGCTCATCTATCACCGAGAAATTGTGGGTACCCGTGAAAACATCGAGAAACGTGGGACTATACTCACGGACTGAAATATAGTGCCCTATAGACCCTCGGTATGGGTCACAGGAAAACAGTCGGAAGAAAATAATGAAACAGGTAAATGGTGCCTTAGACAGTGCCATTATTTCATTGTATAAAGTATTCGTTAAATTCAAAAATTTCACATTATATATATGTAATAGTTTAATTTCAGAAATTCCACATTATATCTATATAGCAGTTACTGGAATATTTCTACACAGGGTAAATGGCGCCTTGGGCTGAGTCACTATTTCAGGATATAGCGCCCAGGTCAGGAGCGCTATTTATTGAATAGTGACAGGGTCTCAGGCGTTGTTTCAATTATATATATATATTAATTTCAGGAAAATCTCTACATAAAGGAAATGAAGCCTATGTGAAGAGTCTTTAATTCTAGGATATAGCGCCCTAGACAGGGGCGCTATTTAAATAGAGACTTAAACTCTGCCGCCATTTACTTTCTCATGAAATTTGACATGAACAGTAGTACTTTCTTAATAAAGAGAATTTTGCAACAGTGAATATATGGACAGAAAGAGAAAAATAACAAGATTCCAAAACTATGATCATGCATCAATTTAGACATCAGGTTATATAGTTAGTAAATTTAAAACATGTGTAATTATTAATTAGTAAAGTAATTAATGACTGTTCAAACAGTCGTTGAATTTTAAATAGCGCCCAAGGTTGGGTCGCTATTCACTATTTATGTCGAAAAAAAACTTCGATCCAGAAAAACTGCAAACCACTCTTGATCTATATGCATACTCATGATCTGAAGCTAATTAGATTGGGCTTGGTACTTGAGAACACCTACCTTTTGAGGGGGGTTTGGTTGACAGACGTGAAGAACCGGTGAAGAATTAAGAGCAGCAATAGTAGAGAATCAGCAACTGCAGCTTCAACGGACAGAGGAAGAAGATGTTTCCCCTTTTTAGTAGCAGAAAGGAGAGGAATAGGAAAAATAATCAGAGACTTGTCTTCTAAAGATGAAATATGTGGCAGAGGCTTTTCTTCATGCAGCATGATCAATCAGCAGGAAAGAGAACAGAACATGCACCTTCAGGGGTCCTGCCCTTCACGTTTGTGAAGAAGAGGAAGAAGGCACAGTCGTTGTGCTCCTTGGGAGTTAGCAGCAACCCAAACTGGGAAACAGAGGACCTTCCACTGTAGGGAAGTAGCAACGTCGGGGAAGAAGAAATTCCTCCACGGAATAATAGAACCAGCGGCGAGATGCCTTTGAAAACCAGATGTAGTAACCTCTGTTGTGTTCTGGAGGGGGTATTTATAGGGTAAAGGATCGATCATGGGTTAGAATTTGATCGGAATTAGAGTTTTTTTGCAAGGAATCCTAATAGGTTTGATATTTCCCCTGGATCAATCCTACTCTAATTTGTACCTTCCCAAACAGCAGCCACATCTCCTAGTTAGAACCAAACACTGCAATCGGGTTGCCAAGTTTAAACCTTAGGGAAATAGCGCCCAGAGGAGGGGCACCCTTCATGAAGTGGCGCTTGCTACTAGGGAGCTCTTCACTATTTTCCTATATGATATGTATTTTTTTTGTTAACAACTGTTGAAACGTTTAAAATTTTATATCCAAATAACCATGTTAATAAAAATAGTAAATTGTATGTTTTTATGATCCTTAGTTTTTTTTGATAATTTTCATAATTTTATTTTATTAAAAATCTACTAGAATAAAATTGACCCCGATTATTCGGCTAAAACTCCGCATTAACTTGAAATATTTTTATCTTTAAAAATAGATGGAATAAAATTGTGAAATTTCATGGTTAGGATGCTTACATTTTTCTCTTATTTTTCATATATTTTATTTCATAAAATTTCTTTTAAATAAAAAGTGTCACTATTCACATTTAAAGGAATAACGACATAATGCACGTCGTTATATTCATGAATAACGACATATGAAATGGTCGCTATATCATTTTGGAGTTTTTCCATCCACCCTATGAGAACTAAAATTATTTATATACCTTATCTAACTTTCTCAGCTACATTTATTCCTTAAAATCTTATCTATATATCCTTTCTCCTTCAAAATAAAGGTATAGTGTGAAAATCCACGTTCGTGGGTGGTCTTGATGGGTATAAAAGGGTTGGCTTTTATGTTTAACGTGAGTTGGCATACATGAGTTGGCATACAGTGAGTGTGGGTTTATATATATATAATTTTATTTCATGGTTGCCATCCCTTTAACGCGTCATGCTGTATGGGTATATCAGATTCTTTAAATTGGGTGTCCTTTAGGTGTGTTGGTTATCATGTGAGCTAGGGCTTCGTGTTTAAGGATATAGTCAATTGAAATGTTTTATTTAATATTCAAATATCTTGATATATATATATATATATATAACTAAACCCCCCATTTGTTATTTATTAAACCCTTATATACGCGGCTTATATCTATTAATAGTTTGCATATATATATATATATATATATATATATATATATATATATATATATATATAAGGCCCATTATAGTCATAGATATATATATTTATATATTTTCTCGAAACCCATTATATACTGATACTAACCCGTATGTGGGGTCTTAAGGGCCTACTAGTGTACATGAGTTGGCCTTGAATGCTAAGCCCAATTCCTATGGAGTTGTATTAAGCTTATATTGAAGGTGGGTCCTGATATTGATTCAGTGTTTGATTGGGGTAGTACTTCATGTAGGGGTTTCATTTCTTATAATTTCTTTCACTTTATTTACCTTCTTAATCATGGTCTTGGGTATCAGAGGTAGGTTCGATCCTAGCAAGATATTAACTTCCATCCCAAAATGAAATATCACTTAGCCATTTATTTGTTTGATGAATAATATTCTTATTTATTTAACATTATCAACTTATTTGTAAGAATATGTAATTATCATCATGTATAGATTTTTCATTCTTTTCAAAACCTAAATCTATTTATTCCTATTTCAAAATTACCGGGCGTTACATTGTCAAACCGAAAGAACCAATCAGGTGGTGGAAGATATGCTTTGGGCATGTGTACTTGATTTCGGTGGAAGTTGGCACGACCACTTGCCTCTAGTGAAATTCTCCTACAATAATAGCTATCAAGCTAGCATTAAAATGGCACCATTTGAAGCCCTATATGGCAAGCGTTGTCGCTCACCTATATGCTAGAGTGAGGTTGGGATAAAGTAATTTCTAAGCACAGAACTCATTCGGGATACTACTGAAAAAGTCAAGCTGATTCAAGAAAGACTCAAGATGGCTCGAGATAGGCAAAAGTCTTATGCTAATAATCGAAGGCATGACCTGAAATTACAAATAGGAGACCACGTATTCCTCAAAGTTTCTCCGGGTTGAGGTATCTGAAGATTCGGCATCAAAGGCAAACTTACTCCAAGATTTATAGGCACTTTTGAAATTCTTGAAAGAGTTGGTGAGGTTGCTTATCGACTAGCATTACCTCCTCAACTAGCAAGAGCTCATGATGTCTTTCACGTCTCAATGCTAAAAAGGTGCGTCCATGATCCATTCCACGTCATCACCTATGATAACCTGGAGATACAAGAAGACTTAACGTACAAGCAAAGGCCACACAAGATAATTGAGCGAGAAATACGTTAGCTTCGAAATAAAAATATTCCCATGGTCAAAATCTAATGGAGCAAATCCTGGCTGTACGAGGCGACATGGGAAATGGAAGAAGCTATGCGCAAGAGATTTATGAAATTATTCGATTGTAAGTATACTCTTCATAAAACCCATGCATTGAATTTGGGGATCAAATTCTTTTAAGTGGAGGAGGCTGTAACACTCGAGAATTTTCTAGGAATTTTCTAGGAAGTTTTTGAGATTTAATATATTTATTAAGCATTTAAGTAGACTAAATAGGCTATTTAATGAACATAGGTCTATTTAATAATTGTTTAAAGGCCCAGATATGATGTTAGGTTTAAATCCACCTAAATAGGCTCACAAGACCCAAATCCAAGCCCTTTACGCCCAAGCCCATTACTAGAAACGTAATTTGGGCAATTTACAGATTTAAAATAGTATATATACACGAATTATGAGATAAATAAGAAATAATAGGAAAATCTAAATTTTAAGGATTTAACACCAATTGGCAGTCTATCGCGAGACTGCCACTTCAACCTAGCGGTCCCTTCATGACCGCTAAACCCTTCTGATTCCATGAATGGAAAAAATGTGAAAAGCTTGGATTTTTGGCAACCAAATCACCTTGGATCAAAGCTATCTGGCCTGGGAGACTCTCTAGGACTCTTAGGGATTGATCCTACCCCTAATTAGGACTCCCAACCCGATCGAATCCTCAGCCCAAACACAAAACCCTATAAATAGACCCTAACTTCGACCCATGCGAACCCTAATGTTGGCTCGCGTATTTCGAAGGTAAGGAGATATTTTCTCAGGTTAGTTCTTTAGACTAATTTGTTCTCCTTAGTTTTATCTAACTCTCCTCAAATTTTCATGCTAGAAGACCCAGCCGTTGAAGAATTAGGACGTTCACAAGTTGCTAGTTCGCAACAGATTACACAGGAACCAGTGCACCGGTCCAGTGAAGATAAAAAAATTAGAAGCCCTAATTGAGGTATTTAGAAGTTGATTCTTTATAACTTTTTGTTTCCCTTCGTATCTTCTACCTACCCTCTGTTGACACCTGTTTTTTGACAAATAAGTTGGGTCATCTCCTTGTTTATTCTATATGATGCTCCGAGTTGTTCACCTTTGCTGAGCTTTCTTGGTCAATTTAAGGTTCATTTCTTGAGTCATGTCTCCTTAGTTGAGTCTGGTTCCTTGCCTTTTTTCCGATGGACGAAGCTTAGCAAGCTTTCATTTTTTGGCACTCTATTGTCTCTAACGGTTCTTTGATGGGGCGTTACAGATCTCTGACGCATCTTTCCTGATGCGTTACATCCTTGCAGAGTCCTTAAGCTTAAGGCTTCTTTCAAACTTATCTTTTTGCTTACTCGTTGAGTGTAACGGTCTATCGTGCGACCGTTACCTTGTTGTAACGTATCTACACTTGACCGTTACATCCATCTAGAGTCCAACGTTTGAAAACTTCCCCCCTTTGATCTTATCTTCTTAAGGGATAAGGTTGTGTGACGGTCTCTTCCTGGAGCGTTACATCACTGTGGCGGTCTATCGAGCAGCAGTTACATCAAACAGAGAGTCCTAACAAGCCTGGCCTTTTCTCTGCTACTCCGTGGCTGACTTGAGAGTTTGTTTCCTTGATTTCTCTTCTAAATCTGATCCTCAGAACCTTCTGTTTGTTTCTATGGACTCTTGGGAGTATTATCTTCAAGAGTTTGCTAAGAAACGTCCTCTTGTCTAGCTGGATTATCCTCAACTCGAACCTAGACTTTGAGGGCCTATAAATAGAACCCTTGACTTCATGGCTTGAGGGGGAGAAATCTGGAGTTTGCGTCGAAGTGCTGCCACATCCTGGAGCTAGAACCAACCAAGGAGAGCTGCTTCCCACGTCCATCTACTTCCAAAGTTTAGGGAGTATTAGTTTCAAGGGTTTAATTCAGTCAAGTCATTGTTCTTAGTGCTTTTCCCTCTTCTAAGCAATCATAGCATTGTCCCTCTCCATCTCCCACGTTCTTTCATCGGTTGCATTCATTTAAAACATCCTCCCATCTTTTAAAATGCCCAAAGGGGTTTGAAAAACCAATATCCCCAGTATTTCCCTCTCCTTTTGCATGTTCATAAGTTCTTTGGATTATTGATACTACTTTGTGAAAGGGCTAATCTGGGTTATTTTTCTTGTGTCTTCCACGCTTTTGCAGGTTTACAGATTCCTTAGCGCGAGGCCCAAGCTCTCTGGCCGGCTGGAAAGCTTGGAGATCAAAAGATTCCCAATCTTATTCTGCAGAAGCTCTGACGGTCCATCACAGGCGCGTTAGAGTGTTTAGCGGTCTATCGTGAGACCGTCACAAGTTCTGTGACGCACCATACTTCGACCGTTACATCTGACGGAGCTGCAGTTTCCTGATTATTTTTCTCTCCCGTGGGTGGGTGCATCATCCTCCTATTCCAAGGTATTTATTAGGTCTTTGGCTTGTTTTTACCTTGGTGGCGATCACATCTTTCCTTAGTTTGGGCATTAGCTTTCTCTTTCGTCATATCTCTTCTTTACTTTTGCTTGTTCCACCTCTACGGTGTGTTTTCCTTTATTCTTCATTCCACGCTCCGGCATGTGTTTTTCTTTCCTTGCTTAGTTTAGTTTTGATTGAGATAGCATGCCCATGCTAGAGCTTATTTTTGTTGCCTAGGTTCATGATTCACATGTTCATAGGTTGATTGATTTCATTACTTGGCTCATTATCTGCTCATAGTTGGCGTCATAGCCCATCTTGCAAAAGAAGGGGCACATTAAAACCAACAGTTTTTTGGCGATCACGGTTGGACATCTAGTGCCAATCATGCTTTGATCTATGTTAAACCTGATATCATCTCCTTGTCTTTGTTGTTCGTGTTTTCCCCGGATTTTCCTTTTACCTCCTGTTGTTTCTGGTTCTCTGGCTCCTCTGACGGTCCTGTGTCCCCGCGTTACACTATTTTGACGGTCTGGTCTTCGACCGTCACACTTCTCTGACGCAGGGGTTATAGACCGTCACATTCTCCAGACAGGTATGCATCCCGAGGTGCAGTTTGCTTTCGCAGTTTTTTCTGTGATTTTCATGCTTGGATGCTAGTTGGTCTCTTCCTTGGTTGGTTCACATATTCATATAATTGTGTGCATAGTTGATTGTTAGATCTTAGGCTAGAATTCGCATGCACCCCGATGCACATAGGTTCATGCATATTTCCATACACTAGATTGCATTCTCCTACCTTGGTGCGTGGACCTCTCGTCTCCATATTCCTTGGGGCCGACTAGGAAAACACATCAGGGACCTCCATAAGTCCCCGTGAGCCGTGGATTCCCACACGGACACCGGGCCGGTTGTACCTTTCCTACCCCGTGTCTAGGATTGCATAAGTGAAGGAGTGATTACATTTAGAGTCAACCAAGTCACATGTCCTTTCCTATTAGGAACCTACTGGTGGAGAGCACATCTTAATCAAGTCACTAAGGTTCTAAATGAAGAAATCGTAAAAACTTTGTTGCATCATCTAAGTAACTTGGTTGAATTTGAGTGTTGTCATCTCATTTTCACTTGCATCTTTGTCAAAGTTATCTAAATTTGATCACTCATTGTGTGTTTGTTGTGTGTTGTTTGCTGTTTTATTCCAAGGATTTCTGTTGCATGTGGAGTTGTCTTCGTCCATTAGAGTCACCTCCTAAGGCCAATTCCTTCTCCAAGTTCTACTCCAATCCGCTCTTCGAACCCATCATGGCTTCTTTCAATCCTCCCCGTTCCCAAGAGGAGTCTCTCCCTCAAGGGCTTCTTGAAAACTCTTCTAGGGTTATCTCATTCCCTTCTGGAGAGGGGTCTGCCCCTCTTCCGCCCTCCGTCCCTATGGAGGGCGGCCAAACCACTCCTTCCTTCTCTTCTCCTTCTGCTGGCTCCATTCTCCAAATGATGGCCCAGTTGGATCCGGCCCAACTCTAGGTTGTGTACCAGGCCATGCAGGGGGCCAATGCCCCATCTCCTATGATTGTGCAAGGCCAATCCAATCTTTCCATCGATCAGTCTAGAGTTGATGGGCCCTCCATCCAGCCTACTCCAATTGATCTTACTCCGGTCCAACCTCGGACCATCACCTTTTCTGGTATGGAAATGGGCCAATCTTCCGCCTCGGCCCAGCAATTCTCTGATAAGGGAAAGTCTACTCTCCCTTCTTTTATCCAGGTGGATCATCACATGCCCAGCCCATCGGTACCACAAGTCCTTGTTGGTCCTTCAGATTTCTTGCGCCCTCAGCAAGGGGTTGCCCAAGTCTATCCTAATATGGGTCCGTCTTCAACCCAATATCCTTCTTATGGGCTCCCTACCTATCCTTCTGCTCCTTCTTATGGGCTTTCACCTCCTACAACAGTCCATCCTTCTGCTCCTCAATTTCAACCGTTATCTTTCACTACCCCTGCTCCATCCAGGGAGCAGGAACTACTTGATAAGTGGGCCGCCATGCAACAGCAGATTGATTTCCTCCAAAAACGGGTTGGCCCATAGTCCTTCACAAACGTTCCAGTCCCCAGCTTCCAGAATATCGATTCCCTCCACAATTCGAGCTCCCCAACTACAGAAAATATGATGGGAACGACAATCCCTTTATTCATGTGAGGGACTTTTTATATGAATCGGCCCAATTTCAGTATGATGATCGCCTCATGGCATATTTGTTCCTCCGATCATTGGACGGTGTTGCACTAGAGTGGTTCTATTCTCTGCCATTGGAGGACGTCAAAAGTTTCAAGATAGTGAAAGATAAGTTCATTCAGAGGTTTCAAGATAGAGTCGGCCCAGAATATTCATTCACAGACTTGGTGGCTGAGAAAATGAAGCCGGACCAGGAGTTCGTAACTTATGCTGACAGATGGAGGCAGATGGCCGCCAGGGTGCAAGGTCATATTCCGGAGGAAGAGAAGGTCAAGCTACTTATTTCCAATGCTACCCTGACCTTCCGAAACATTCTGGCCATGAATGATATAGCCAACATGCACCAACTCTATTGTCGGGCGCGATTCATTCAAACGTAGTTCAAAGACTCCCCCATCCACTCGCTCTTTGAAAACCAAAAGCCAAAATACCACAAGAAACCTCAAGGGCCTGTCACCGAGGGGGTTCAAACCAACGAGCAAGTTCAAGCCGTTAACTTCCCTTTCCAAGCCGTACCTTTCCGCTTCCCGCAAAACCCCCGCACTCCACAAAACTCCGCTCCACAAAACTTCCCAACCATTCCACAAAATCCTTCGCCTACCTTTGCCACTCCACAAAATACCTTCACCGCTCCACAGCAGCCTCCACAACGTCCACAATACCATAATGTCCCTCCACCTAACGGCTATATAAACAACAACAAAAAGCGCCCGAGACCTAAGAGAGCCCAGTATCCTCCTTTACCCGAGTCCCTCACGGACATATTTTCAGCTCTCATGTCAGTTAGTGCAATCCAACTCCCTCCGGAACGGCCCGTCTGGAACACGGCTGTTGATCAAACAAAGTACTGCATATTTCACAGGCAGCCGGGCCGTACAATCGAAGGGTGCTTTCAGTTCCGAGACTTGGTCTATGACCTT
Organism: Amorphophallus konjac; assembly: GCA_022559845.1. Taxonomy (NCBI): domain Eukaryota; kingdom Viridiplantae; phylum Streptophyta; class Magnoliopsida; order Alismatales; family Araceae; genus Amorphophallus; species Amorphophallus konjac. The sequence goes on from CM040121.1 coordinate 314,126,389, forward strand.
CATGAAGGGCACAGAATTGATTGGGCCGAGATGCATAGGGCCATTGTTCAAATCAAAGAGAAAAGAGGATAGCCGCCGAGGCAGCAAGTGCAGCAACAACAGGCACCGCAGCCGCAGCAGCAGCCGCAACAGCAACAACAGCCGGTTCAAGACTTGGGGATCCACCAGAACCCGATGCCAAACCATCCTCCAGCTCCGCAGCCTCAGCCGCCGGCAACAGCTCAGGTCAATGTTGTCCAACCCCCGGCTCCTAACGCCGGGTGGTCCTTTGACGATGATAGCTCCACGTCACATGTTATGGCCCTTCACCACAACTACCTTAGTTCCCCCGCTTCCTCCATCCTCATACCTACGCACCAAACCCCTTCTCCACTTATTCTCCCATACACCCCCGTAAATATGTCATCACCCGCACCTCCATCACGCCCGCCATTGCTCACCCCCGCTTCCATCGCTACCCCTCCGCTCACCTTTTCACCCGCTATCACCACGCCTCCATCTAACCCTCCACTCATTACACCTCTGCCTACTTTTATCTCCCCACTTCCGCTCGCACCCGCTACTACCAACCCCTCACCCATCATCCTTTCCACCACACCCTCTTCCGCACCACTCATCCAATCCACTGGGCCTACTAAGTCACTTATCTTAAGCCCATCTGAGGCCGCGGTAGCCTATAACTTCGCCCTGCGGAGCGGGCGCATGTTTCACCGCAATTATCTTTCCACCTCCAATCCCCAGTCTTCCCAACCGGCTGCTGAGTAGGAAGAAGCCGAGCCGTTACCAGGAACCCAATACGATCTGTTGCATCACTTGGATAGGGTGCCCGCTGTAGATTCGGATTAAAATCCACACTTAGGAATAAAAATAAAAATAATAAAATGAATAAGATGTAATAAAAATAGCACGAGGTGCTTAAAAGGGAGTTGTGATCGCCAGAGGGATTACCTCAATAGGAAGAAAAGGAGATCGCGTGTACCTGGTGGAAATTGGGATGCGGGATGGATGTGGATTTCCTCCTCCAACTTCAATCGGCCGGCCGATGAAGCGGGTCTTCTTAGTTGATTACCTTGCAAAACGGACAATAAACACAAACAAGAAGAGAGGGATCAGCCCAAAATGCAGTAGTATCTATCCAAATGGACGTGTAATAATGAAGGAAAGAAAGGCACATGCGCACCTTTTTTATTATTGTTTTTAAACCCCTTAACAAGACTTAAGGGAGGGGGAGTATGATGATAAAAAAAACAACAAAAAAAACATGAACAGGTGTGAAGAGTAAATAAAACGGAGGGATGATGATATGAATGAAATGAAACAAAGGAGATGAAAAACCCTGCTGTCCCTGGTGACAGTAAAGGGAAAAAAAAAACCAAATGATGATGATGGATGTAGGATGAAGCACCGGATGTAGCCCAAAGGGATGCAGAAGAGAGGCCGCAAGGATGAAGGAAGCTTCTGCTCGTGATGAAAAAGCTTCTGAGCGCTCAATCCGTTGAATGCTTAAGGTGCTTAACCTTCTGCACGAACGGTCAAGGCTTCAATTTATAGCTTCGATTGGATGTGATCAAGCAAGGTAAGATCAGAACGGGTAATGAGGCATTCAAGGAAGGATCAAGATCGAGCAAGAGACCAAATTATGATAGGGAACTGTGAGGGAAAGATCAAAAAAGGAAGGACTCTGGAGCGAAACACGCCTTAATCGAGGACGTCTCTTGATGAATTGACGACTGCAACAAAGGCGTTTCTTGAAACACGACCTAGCAAAGGACGTTTCTTCCTGGATTTAATTTTAGAAATAAAACTTACTCTGTTTAAACACTGGTATAACACGCCTATGATAACGGCGTTTCTTAAAAACACGCCTTGAGGAAGGGCGTTACTCAGAAAATGCCTTTTATTTTGAAAATTGATAATTCCAGAAATTAGCGGATAATACCAGGAATTGACGCCCTGTACAACGGTCGTCCTTTCTTTGAAAATGCCTTATTACAGGTCGTGACTTTATAAATTAACGCCCTTAATAAAGTCGTGAATAACAAAAATGCAGGAAAAATGCATAAAAATTCACAAAAATAGAAAAACTTTATATTATAAGAATATTGAAGTCCACTTGGGGCGTTTACATAATAACATGAGATTTGATCAACAAAACGTCAATTTTGGCGTGTCTACAGCTGCCCCGCCTTGGCGTCTGCTTTGCAAGGGAGTGAAACGAAAATGAGATGAAGTAGAATGAACTGATAAGGAGACGCCAAGGTGTGATGTGACACGCCTCAGACACTAAGTATTTGAAATCGTTCCAAAATTCTGAGTGAAACAACTCTGAGAGGTTCCAAGGAAATGTCGATTTGTTGGAAAGAAGGAGATTAAGCTAAGTAAATAAAAGGGTGTGCGCGCGGGCACGACAGGGAAAGACCATTGGAGAGCGATTACCAGCTAACGTGGATGTGCTGCAACCAAGGTAAATTTTGCAGAAAAGTAAAGAGAATTGGGATAGAAATCCAACAAAAGGGTCACTTCCGAGGAATCCGCCTGAAGGGCCTCTTGATTTGGAGTAGAATATCTCATGTTATCTCAATTGAGAACGAGCGAACTTCATTATTGCCATAATATGAAGATTTTCAGCATGAAACTCAAAGTCCTACATGATGCATGCTGGGCTAAAAGAAAAAGATTAAAACAAACTAAAACTAGAAAATAATCAAGGATAATATTGTTAAGCTATTTAGGTCTGGTCAAGAATCCATATCTCTGAGCCAACACTAAGCCGAAGCCCGTTTGTCCGCGCATCAACTCAGAAAGTGGAACCATCGTCCCGAACCTTTAATAACTCAACGGCCTATCCGTGTGATAAAGACTTTCCTGAAATCGTCATCGTTTTTGATGAAGGGGAACTCAAACTTCAGGTTTATCAGAATCACAAGGTCCTTGATATGCTATAATAGCGTAGATATCATATAGTAATCAATGCTTACAAGAAAAGGATACAGGGTGACAAGATGTTACTCCCACCAGCGATCCAAACGCCTTGAATCCTGCAAATTCTTACACTTTGAAACTTGTTATTCTTCATTTAGAACATGATCGTAAGTGCTTAATTATAAACAATTTCCATCAAATAACAGCACTTAAGTTCATCAAAAGCATGGGTAGGGAAGAAAAAAAAAAAAAAAAAAACGCAGGCCAAAAGAACACGCCTAAGAATAGGGCGCTACCAGAATAAAAAACGCCTAACCACAAGTCGTGTAATATGGAAAACACGCCCTACTCAAAGACGCAACCAATAGCAGGAACTTGAAATAAACACGCCGTCATAAAGGGCGTGACATAAAAACACGACCACACCACAGGTCGTCAAAATTAAAAACACGCCCTCACATAAGGCGTTAATTCAGCGCGAAACACCGTTTCTAAATTAGGAGCAGAGTCCTTAACCCAACCAAACTTCTATCTTTAAGGCTCTTCAAGACTCTTCAAATCGTTATAAAACGGCAGCCTTCCTTTAGTAAATCACCTTCCTTGCATCGAACTGCTCCTTTCTTCCCTGCGGTTTTTCTGTTCTGCTTTGTTCTTCTGCAACCGCATGCTGCCGTATACATCCCTCAAGCAAACTCAAGCGATGGACAGGATGGTGAACAGGATGATGAAGAAGCCCAAGATCTCCACACCCAGACTTTCTGAAATACAAGGACACTTGAGCAGTAGAATTGCTTTGAATCAAGTAAGTCTTTCATACTGTTGCGTTGCGATGCTCTTCTGCCAAGTTCTCAATTTCTTATTACATGCATATGTTCTGCTCTTCACAGGACTATCCAAACCTCCCAGGGGCTAGAAGATATGTAAAAGTCAAGTGGTTACCCTTAATCCTCTCCAAATTCTCTTCAGATATGAGGGTATATGTAGCTAGATGGCATCTCTTGGGGTTGGTCACCCATGCCAAACACTATGATCAAATTCACATAGATTGGGCTGCCATAGGAGCATTGATTGAAACCTGGCATCCTTCCACCCATACTTTCTTATTCTCCACATTTGAGGCTACCGTCTTGCTAGAGGAAATAGAGACGATCCTAGGCTTGAAAAGGATGAAGCACGGAGAAGAAGAGAAGATGGCAATTATGCCAAGGCCCATCTCCTCTCAAGAGTTGCTAACCTCACTAATACCCAGCCCAAACATAGTGAACCAAATCAAGGTTACTAAAGGAGTTAACCTCTTGAAGCTCGCCTCGTGGGTGTACAAGAGAGCGGATCAAGCTAAAGAGGAAGAGGAGATAGAAAGGGTGACTAAAGCCTTCGTGGTGTGCTTGGCAGGAGCACTCCTATTCCCATCCACGGAGGACTTTCTAGAGGAGTCCCAATTGAGCGCAGTTGTGAGCTTATGGGAAGAAGAAAGAGTTGGACCGGCGATCCTAGCATATCTCTATAGCGGGCTCACATCGGCGGCTATGGGGAGGCCCATCTATGGGTGCATGCTAGCACTCTCAAGTTGGATCGATCTACACTTCAAGTTTGATCCATGCCATGAAGCCCAACAACCCTCAAGAATTTTCTCCAAGAGCCCACTCTCATACATCACCGGTTCATTAGGCATAAACAATAGAGTAACCAACCGGATTCCTCAAATCAAGAAGAGAGGGGATTGGAGGGAGCATCTAAAGGTAATGCCAAAGAATCTTTTTACATGTGCCCCGGGCGTATTTAAAATGCAGGAACTTCGTGCACGCTTTTCCATCGGGACGGATCTTCGTCTTATTGGCGCTTCAGACTTCGTTTTGTACAATTCTCACAGGTGCCTTCCTCAAATGGGTCTTCCAAGGCAACACTTAGATGACATCTCTCATCTTTCTCCAATCAGGTCAAGGGTTCTAGGCAACAATGAAGACGGTGAAGAGGTTATCACCATTCAAGCTTTATGGAGGCTAAGCAAGCTTCATCAACCTGTAGAAGATTTGGATGAAGACAAGGAACAGTGGAAAAATTATGTAACTTCACTGGGAAAAATAAGGGCCAAAGGGGCTCATTAGATATTGTAATTCCTCTTTTCAAAATAAGTGAAGATTGACTTCTCATTGAGTCCACTGTTATTGATTATTAACGAAATCTTCCAACGCCTGTGTTCTGTTGTGAAAAACGCCTCATCAAACGCCGTGAATTCAAAAAAGCACGCCTTACCTCAAGGCGTCTCAAACGACCTGCGTGAAAAAAAGACGCCTGCATAGTGGGCGTTACTTAAATAACGCCTTCCCACAAGGCGTGACTAGATTCAAACCCAAAAGAATATGATCGTTCCTTCATTAAAAGTAACGCCTCTTCCTTAGTCATGTTTCAACAATAAAACGCCTTTACCAGAGGCGTGACCAAAAAACAGCAATGATGACGTCCGTTACATCAATCAACGCCCATTCAATGCGTCTGACGACGGTTATCGTTCCCCATGCAAAACAAATTAACGCCTTAATAGGTGTCGCCAATTTAAATAAAACGCCCTGGATATGGGCGTTAATTCTATTTAAAACGCCTTCGTAAAAGGCGTGTCTCACTTTCGAAGCCCAAAAGCCAGCGGCCCCTTTCTTCTTCCTCCCTACGCTCATTTCTTCCCTCACCCTGCAAAACCCTAACCGAAAGCCCTCTCCACCTCTGAGCTCTTCCCTCTCATCTCTCAAACCTCCCCCCCTAAACCCTAACCATGGCCGGCGGAGGACAAAAACGCCAAAGGGTAGCCGCCCCAGAGGTCGTTGACCTCGACGCCTCTCGCGCTCAAGAGGGGGAAATCTCCGTAGAGGAGCTCGCCATTGTGGCTTATGAAGAAGAGCCGGCCACGGCCGGCGGCGACGAGGCCGAAGCGATGGAAGGGGAAAGGGGAGATGATGGTGGGAACGAAGAAGAAGAAGATGAAGAAGAGGGAGAAGAAGAAGAAGAGGAAGGCGGAGATGGACCGCCGCCGACGGCGGCGCTTGCTCGCCGGGGCCAACTCCGGCGGCCCAGACGGCCACTGCCCCGGCCTCAACCACAGAAGCACAGGAAGGTAAGCTCCTCTCCCCCAATTCCATTTTTTTTTATTTTCATTTTATTTGATTTCCTTTGATCGCCATAGCCCTCGGGCATGAACCTGCAACTCAGAAAAGACACGCCTCGCACGGTGGCGTTAATCACAAGTGACACGCCCTATCCTGGGGCGTGAATTCCTTTTATTAATTAATTTTCATGAAACACGCCCCGAAGCATGTCGTTTCTTAAAGCTTATGATTTTTCATGAATTCCATGCTCATTAAACAATTTCCAAAAATATTTTCATGAATTATTTCGCATGCTGTCAGTTATTTGATTTTTCTGTAAAATTGAGAAACCCACGCCCTCCAGCAGGGCGTTAATTCAACAAGAGACGCCCAAACCAGAGGGCGTCGCTTCATTCATTAACGACCCAAAAATTAACCACCTTTAGGAAAACGCCCTACCACAGGGCGTTAATTCAACAAGAAACACCTAACACCGAGGCGTGATTAAAAGTATATTTCAGAAATAGCAAAATAGCCACCAAAGAACGCCTAAGACTGAGGCGTAATTAACATAAAAAACGCCCTCATTAAGGGCGTTACATTAAAGTTCACTTTGAAAAACGCCCCCCACAGGGGCGTGAATTTATCAAGAAACGACCTGAGGGTGGCCGCGAATTCCAAAAATGCTAAAATTTAATATCTAACCCAAATCAAATGTAATTCCACATGGATACTCAAGTAATTAAGAAAAATAATTCTCTTTTAATGCATGCAGGGGCTGATGAGGACCCGTATCTCATGGGTCATGGTCTGGGCAGCATACCAGGGTCTCCCCGACTTCCAGAGGGTTAGAGTAGAGGCCATGGGGTTTGGGGCTTTTCTATCCATTGAGCCTTTTAGACCTGACCTAGCACTGATCCAGGTTTTGAGGGAGAGATGGGATAGGGTTAGCCGGACTTTTCTGATGCCCTGGGGGCATATGGTTCCTAGTTTAGAGGATGTAGCCAGGATTACAGGTTTACGGGTAGATGGTGAGGCCGTGAGTGGGTTCACCTATTCTGACTATTCAGAGATGGCCCAGAGGCTACTAGGGCTTGAGATGGTCTACGAGGGACCTAGCGAGTGTAGGACCATTTTCCGCACGGACCTGACTACGGTGATGGGTCTAGGAGATGCCAGACATAGGTCGGGGGAGACCTTAGGTGAGTTTACTCAGCGGCTGACCGACGGGGTGAGAGCGGCATGCTGCCAGGACCCGACTGACCATGAGAGAGCGGACCGAGACCTGAGGAGGTTCCTGCTGCTGCTGCTCGGGAGATTATTGCTGGGGACGAAAGCCGATGTCATCAACTGCCGCTTCTTAGGCATCCTTGAGGATCTGGAGACGGTTGGCACGTATGCTTGGGGAGCGGCCCTGCTGGCGCATTTGATGGCCGATCTGTCCACGGGGACAGGCCGTGAGACGACCGTCAGTGGCTTCTCACCTCTTCTTCAGGTATGCAATTTTTGTTTTCTTTTATTCTATATTATGATGCATGTGAATATAGTACTAATGCAATGCATGGATGCAGGTGTGGAGCCACCTATACATGCCGATGGGGCGTGTTGACCCACGGCCAGGAGCTGAGGGATCCTTCCCTCTGGCGCGACGCTGGGTGCCTGTTATCTTTGGTGCCCCACTTGACTACGAGTTGTGGGTTTTACGGAGAGAGTTCCGCGACTTCCCTCCCTCGCTGGTATGTATGAATGAATGATATGCATTTCTTTTTTGTTGTTTATTTGAATATGATGAAATGATAATGATGCGTGTTCATGAATGCAGGTGCAGTGGAGACCATATGAGGGGATGACTGATGAGGGCCAGCCTTGGGTCGTATCGGGGCGACCTCGCTTCGGGCGTGAGCTGTGGCTACACTGCTTGAGCGAGATTGAGCCGTTACGGCTTCGGCTGGTGATGAGGACCCTGGGCCTGCCCCAGGAGTGGATCGAGGTCGGAGAGCCTCGAGGGATTGGAAAGAAAACCCGCGGTCGCACTAAGACGACCGACTGGCGGGTACGGTTTGAGGAGCAGTACGCTGACTGGCAGCGAGGCGGGACCCGAGTTGTTTCCCACGCGACAGACAGCTCCGAGTACCTCCGGCGCTATTGGGAGGTTCACGCCGGCCGACCCCAGATGAAGGTCTTAGGGGTATGCAATTATTTCTAAATTGAATGCAAATGCTTATGTGACTATCATGTGACTAACATGCAATGGATGCAGGACGCGAGGGACATCGCAGCTATAGATGCCCAGGCCCACCTACACAGCCTGGAGGACCAGCTGGCCGCCACACGGGCCGACCTGGAGACCCTGGTGAGTGTTTAAATTATTCCTATATGCAAGTGAAATTTTTTGTTGAATTAATGATTAGCCACTGACGGTCCTCAATGAATGCAGCGTGCCCAGCAGGGAGCAGTGAGGAGAGATCCGGGGGAGGCCTCCAGCTCGAGGGGGCCTAGTGCAGAGGTGACTGCACTGACGGAGCAGCTAGCCAGAGCGGTTGCACGAGCTGAGGCAGCGGAGCGTGACCTTGCTTCACGAGTAAATTCTGAACTCGAAACCTCATTCAAATAATGATCAGATATAAATTGTGCACTGATAAAAATTCATTTTTACAGACTGAAGAGCTTCGAGCCACTCTTATTTGCGTGGATGAGGGCTTCTGAGCGACGAGCTCACAGGTGCGTGACCTACCTTTAGTCACATGTTGTTATTTCATTTCATGAATTATTGAACTGTGGAACTGATGATTTGTTTACCTGTTTGTAGGTTGCTCAGCTGAAGGCGATACGTACCGAGTTGTCGATCCGTGATCAGCGGATCGTAGAGCTTCAGCGGGCCTTGCAGCAGCGCAGTGAGCTTCCTCAAGACGTGGCCGAGCTGCGGGTTGCCCTGGAGCTGGAGAAGAGGGAGCGTGCTCGTGAGCGCGGGGAGCGGGCTCGTGAGCGCGAGGAGTACCAGGCGGAGCGTGCCCGGTTCCAGGAGCAGTTGTTGGCACGAGAGCGTGAGCTGGCGGACTCGAGGACCCAGTTGATCCTTTCCCAGGAGCGGCTTCGAGTGTCCGAGGAGCGGCTGCAGCGAGGCCGTGAGCGAGCACGGGCTGCGGGGTACTCCTTCACCAGCTCCACCTTTGTGGCGGGTTCTTCCCTCCGAGAGAGGAGCGAGGCAGGGGGACACGTTCGGGTTCCGGCTTCTTCGCGGGGGCCTATGCCTCCTCCACCAGCGCCAGCTCGGGGCGGTGAGGAGGAGGTTGAGAGCAGGAGAGTAGAGGAGGGTGGAGGCGAGAGCTGAGAGTTTTGTACTTGTACTCCTCCACCTTCACACCTGTACATGATATACATGATGATATATATAAGATTTGAGCTTTTGTTACCTGAGTACTTGTATGGTTGTGGACTTGTGTTTGTGTACTTTTTCCTTCTCTCGTTCCTCGTGTTTGCTTTACTTTTGCCCTGTATCTGCGGCTGTGGTTTTCACTTGAACAAACAGGTTAATTCATCTGTTCGACTTGGCCCCTTGCCCGTTGAGCAAGGGGTGTAAATATTTTGACCTTAATAATGGGTCAAGGGGCCAAGCCTTTAATTAAAATAAGGCAAAAATGAAATGACCAAAACTGGGAGATGCCTCATGCAATCACACATATGCAAACAATAATTAAAAGCTGTCCAGGCAAGAGTGCAATTCATGCAACATGAAGAATTTATTTTTGTTCTTTTCATTATCTGTATATATTTTTTCTGGATTTTCGGAAAAACACGCCTTAGATTAGGTCGTTACTCTCGTAAAAGACGCCCTCGGAGACGGCGTTACTGTGAAAAGATTTTTGAATTTTGTTGAAAACACGACCTTCCAAGAGGCGTTATTTTTAAAAAAACGCCTAAGATCTAGGCGTGAATCAGCATAAAAGCGCCTTGAACAAAGGCGTTAATTTTTATTCCTCCCAAATTGGGCTGATAAAGAAATCAAGGTGGTGGGTCCTACTTGGTCATCTTCTAAGTTCCATTAACCTTTCTTGAATAATTAAAAGGGGAATTGGCGTGCATATAGTTGGACTTATACACGAGATTTCGTACAGTGCATTCTCTTCAGTTTGGTTTCGACCATTCCGCTGGTTCATGACTTTTTCCAAAATAAAAGAGAAAGCATGAGGAAGCCCACAAGAGATTTAAAGATGCTCGAGGCAAAGCCACCTCCCCTACCCTATGCCTGTTGGGGTTCGGTCTTTGGCGTAGGGACGCTTTGTTGCCTTTTTTGCCTCTTTTCACATTGCATACATACGCCCAAGGTTTTCCTTGCGGGGACTTTGCCCTCTTGACATGCTTTTCTTTTCACCATTGACTTTCACTTTGGAACTCGGCTTGCATTGAAATAGAACTGATGAACAACCTAATTGTACTTGGGCTTTTGTGGCATTTGTTCCCTTTTGGGCCTTGACTTCCTCCTACTAGGGCGGCGGATAGGCTTGGCAGGTCTACCTCGAGACCTCCCTTCCTCCCTTGTGGGCCGAAGAAGAAGAAGAATGGATATCGTCTTTCACCTTTGATCCGGTTTCAACTTTCCATCAGATTTTGCACTGCTTGATCTCAAGAGTAAAGTGTGTAGTGTGTGCGGGGTCAATTCCCATTTTAAATTAGCAAGACTGACAAATGGATTCTGGATTTTGACCTTTCGGACCGGGGACCTTTACATGTCATGTCAGCCCAAAAGGGAGAACCATGAAAGAAAACTCTTTTGTTTTGGATTTTGGAAATATTCAGAGATTTTTTTTTTTTTTTTTTTGGATTACCTGGGAGATTTCCATTTTCTTTGGTTTTTTGTGAAGTTTTCAATTTTTGTTTGGATTTTTGTTTAGGGGTAATATTTCTTGAGATACAAACCATTCCAGGGGTGAGTTAATTCCTCTCCTTCAGCATTAACCAGTTTATAAGCATTGCCAGGATAAACATCTTTTATGACAAACGGCCCTTCCCAATTTGGTTGGAGCTTTGAACGAGGGCCACCCGGCTTTATAAAAATTCTTTTGATTACCATTTCACCGACCTTAAATTTTCTCTCAATTACCTTCTTTTGATAAAAACGCGAGAGCCTGTTTTGATAAACGCGCGCATGCTCAGCGGCGACCAGACGCTTCTCGTCAAGGAGTTCCAACTGGGCAAGGAGTGAATCACGACGCTCATCGATAGAGAGCTCCTTGTCCAATTGCACTCGCAGAGAGGGAATAAGAATCTCATAAGGGACCACGGCCTCCATCCCATAAGTAAGGGCGAAAGGAGTTTGCCCAGTGGGGGTTCGAATGGAAGTGCGGTAAGCCCAAAGAGCTTCAACCAGCTTGTCCGGCCAGTCCGAAAATTTATTAGCCTCACACGTCTTCTTAACAATTTTGATCAAGGTTTTATTAGTGGCCTCTGCTTGGCCATTGCCCTGCGGATAATAGGGAGAAGAATGATGCAATGCAATGTTATACCTGTCGCAGAGATCCTTGAGATCTTGGGAGATAAATTGAGGTCCATTGTCGGTGACGATGGTGCTTGGGATCCCGAACCTCGTGATGATGTTCTTCATGATAAATTTGCAGACGGTTGATGCTTTAATCTCCACGTAAGCTTCTGCTTCCACCCACTTGGTGAAGTACTCCGTTGCCGTGAGAATGAATGATTTTTGCTTGGTCAGGAGGTTCGAATCACCAAGAGGTCCGATGATATCAAAAGCCCACATGGAAAAAGGCCATGGGGAGGACGTAGGGTGGAGTGAAGAAGCAGGAGAATGAATCTTGTCGGCGTGCAGTTGGCACTTAACACACCTACGAACATAGATAGAGCAGTCTTCTTCAAGAGTGGGCCAATAGAACCCTAGTCTAAGAATCTTCTTAGCTAGCATCTGGCTATTCACATGACCACCACACACACCAGAATGCGCCTCTTCCACGACCCTCCAAGATTCATCATCATCGAGGCATCTTAATAAAACACCGGTGAGCCCTCTTCTGTAGAGTACACCTCCAACCAAAGTGTAACGTTGAGCCACTCTCCTAATTGCTTTCTTTTCTTCGGCTGTGGCTTCCTCGGGGTAAGACTGATCATTACAATATCTGGCAATCTCATAAAACCAAGGCTTTTCTTCATCCGCCAGCTCTTCTTGCCAATCCAATAACATGACCTCTTTGCCTTCAAGAGCTTCTTTCCGCCTAACCTTCTCGAGCACCTGATCCCTAATATCAAGAAAAGCACGATCCCTAATAGCTGGAGTATCACGCTGATGAATCAGGGGAACATGAAAATCACGCTGAGGAGGGAAGACTAAGGCGGAAGCTAAAGAAGCAAGTGCGTCGGCCAAGATGTTCTGGCTACGCGGGACATGAACGAAAATCAATTTAGTGAAGAGTTTGGCGTAAGCTGAAGCGAGTTCCTGGTAGGGTTTGAGCTTAGGATTGATGGTGCGACACTTGACCAGCACCTGGCGCAAAATAAGCTGACTGTCACCGACAATTCGCAAATGAGTGACACCATATTGATGAGCGGTTTTGAGACCGGCCAAAAGAGCTTCATACTCGGCTATGTTATTGGTGACGGGAAAAGTAAGCCGAGCAGCAAATGGAATGGTGACCCCTTCGGGTGTTAAAAGAACCATGCCGATCCCTCTTCCTTGAGAGTTAAGGGCTCCATCAAAATGTAATGTCCACATAGGATCGTGGCGTTGATTAATGGACATTAATTCTTCATCTGGGAACTCCGAATTGACAGGATCAAAGTGGGGAAGAGGGTGGTGAGCAAGGTGCTCGGCAATGGCGTAACCTTTGATAGCTTTTTGCTGAATGTAAGTGATGTCAAATTGAGAAAGGAAGCTTTGCCAGCGAGCTAATCGATCAGTGAGGACAGATTTTTCAAGGAGGAATTTGATCGGATTCATGCGCGCAATGAGGTGAACCTCGTGAGCTAGGAAATAATGTTTTAACTTTTGAACTACCCAAACCAAAGCTGCACAAGTCTTTTCCATAGCTGAGTATCTCTGCTCACAGGGGTTAAGGAGTTTAGATAAGTAGTATGCTGCCCTCTCTTTACCTTCCTCATCCACTTGAGCTAAGACAGCACCTACGGAGTCATCCAGGACCGAAACATAAAGAATAAGTGGTTTGCCTGGAATTGGCGGCCTCAGGACAGGAGGATTGACCAAATAATCCTTCAATCCGTCAAAGGCTGCCTGACACTTGTCATCCCAATTAAACTTGACTCCCGGCTTAGTAAGCTCGTAGAACGGCCTACATCTTTGTGAGTGCTGGGAGACGAAACGGCGAATGAATTGCAACCTCCCTATTAATCCTCGAACTTCTTTCAAATTCTTGGGAGGAGGCATATCTCTAATGGCTTTTGCCTTGTTGGGATCAACTTCAATACCCCTCTTGCTAACAATGAAACCAAGCAATTTCCCTGAAGAAACACCAAATACGCACTTTTTGGGGTTCATTTTTAACTGAAATTCTCGGGATCTCTGCAAAACCTTAGCCAGCACCCCAGGATGCTCAATCCTTGTCCTTGATTTCACAACCAGGTCATCCACATACACCTCAATATAAATATGAATCATGTCATGAAAAATTGCCATCATAGCCCTTTGGTAAGTGGCTCCAGCATTCTTAAGTCCAAAGGGCATGACCACATAACAATATGTGCCCCATGGTGTAGTGAATGAGGTTTTCTCTTGATCTTCTTCAGCTAGACGAATCTGATTGTAGCCTGAAAAGCCGTCCATGAACGAAAGAGTCTCAAATCCTGCCGTGTTATCAATCAGCACATCAATATGAGGGAGGGGGAAGTCATCCTTAGGACACGCCCGGTTGAGGTCCCGAAAATCTATGCAAATTCGAACTTTTCCATCTTTCTTCATAACCGGGACAATGTTAGCCACCCAATTGGGATAAAGGACGACTCTAACAAATCTAGCCTTATGGAGTTTATCGACCTCTTCTTTCATTTTCAAAGCCATGCTAGGGTGGAAACGCCTCAACCGTTGTTTTACCGGGACAGACCCTGGCTTAAGTGTAAGGCGATGTTCAACGAGCGCAGGGTCTAATCCAGGCATATCTTCGTAGCTCCAAGCGAACGTGTCCTTGTATTCTTGAAGAACCAAAATAAGCGCCTCCTCCTCGGAGGGCGGCAAATTTTTACTGATGAGGACAATCCTAGGGTCTTCCTCGGTACCCAGATTGATTTCTTTGGTTGGCTCTTCTACTGAGGCTGATGGTTCGTCGAATCGTCTTATGCCACTAGCAAAAGCATCAGCCTCGTCCTCATATTCTTCATAACTTTCATCCCCCTCTTCAATAGGGTCTTCATCATTCATTATTTCATAAACGCCCAAACCCTCATAGGAAGCAATGGAATCCTCATATTCTAGCGCCGGCAGGATAATTGGATCCTCCACAAACTCAGGGATTGCTAAACAAGCATGGCATCTGGCAGCCAATTCTAACAAAAATCTTCGAGGAATCTGCCTACCCTTGGCCTTCTTATGTGGAACTAACCCCTGACTTTTAAAAGAAGAAGAGGAAGAAGAGGAGGAAGAGCAACTAGCTTGATTAGGGGAAGGAGATGAAAAAGCGGATACAGGAGGTGATACAGAGGAGGGCCCCTCACCAGAGGGGGAGAAAAGATTTATCAAGGAATTTCGAGAGAGCAGCCCCTGGGTTGGGACGCACTCGGAAGAAAAATAGGAAATCTCTTCAATAGAGATGGAGGACCGGAATGTTGGAGATTTGGCGTTTTTTTTTCGTTTTTAGTTTTTCCTTTGTTTTTATTTTCTTTTTCAAGTAAAAAGCAATGCGAAGGGAGAATAGCGGTGGGAGTGGAGATTGCAATTTTGGAGAAAGATTTAATCAAAGACGGCCCATGCGGGGGCGAGATGGAGATTTCAGAAAATCGCTCGAGGAGCGAAGGAGCAATCGAAAGGGAAATCTGAATTGAATCAGGAGACAAGTTAATGGTAATCGGTGGTGGTCGCGGCACGTGACCAAACCAACGGGAATAGAAAGAAGCCAACACTGATGGATGCACAGAAGTGAGGGAGAAAAGGCCGGCCCACAGCCTATCCACGGAGAAATCTTCTTCAAAGGGGACATCTGGTTCTCCCGTATCTGTGTAGTCACTTAACAGCTGCCTTTTATCTGTGATTGCGGCAGGCATTTCAATCAGTTCTTGAATCAATGGTGGCCATTCTGGATCTGTCGGCATGAACAAGCGGCTTAAAGAGAAAGTGATATCATTCATGTCAAACCACCTGTACCAGTCACATTCCGGGTCACCCATCTTCCTTCTTTTATCGGGCCTTAAAGACTCCAAGGCTTTGTAAGTGGCTAGTGGTGCAATGTGACGAGCGAACTGCCTAGCGTGCACATCTTGACAATCAAATAATGAAGTAATGATAGTAGTCTGCTCGTTGTTTTGAATGCCACCGGTGACAAAATGTGCCTTTAAAGTCCAGGTGAGCGGTTGGCGATCTGGCTTGAAGGTGGACGTCATAACAGCCCACGGCTCCCCTTCATTCTTGCCCGGTGCTTTGTAGCCTAAGCCGCCTCGTGCAATCATCTTTTGAGGCTTAATGGGCTTAACTCTGCCCTGGAGTTTGGCGCCCAGGCCCTTGCCATCTTGATATCCCATTCTTATAAGAATGTTCCAGCCTGGGGTATTCATCATATTTTTCTTTTTCTTCTTCCCCTTAGAAGGCAGAGGTGTCATGGCAACTGTGGTAACTGTCTCGGACAGCATCGGCCGCGGACGGGGAATGTCCAGCACAGATAATAACGGTTTGTTAGCAGGCCATATGGAAGGAACTGATGAAGCTACATGAATGTCTTCCTCTGGCAAGATCGGCACACTGGTCACCTTGATAATACGCCCCTTGTGCGGAAACTTGAGGCACTGATGGTTTGTAGAAGGCACCGCATCAAGCTGCTGAATGTAAGGGCGACCCAGGATGCCATTAAAGGTTGGGTCCATATCCAGAATATGAAAATCTGCCGTAATAGTGGCTGGACCCAAGCTGACTTTGAGAGTAATCATGCCCAGAGGAGGTTTCTTTGTATTATCATATGCCGTGACAGTAATGGTAGATGGCCGAATCTGGCTCTCAGGGATACCACATGACTTTAGAGTGCTCGGAGGCAACACATTAATAGATGCACCGGTGTCTACCAAACATTGCTTAACGGCCACTTTGTTGATATCAACCGTGATACATAGGGCATATTTTCTTGCTGGTAGAGGTGCTAACTCATATTCGTGGAATGTGATTGCCGGCTGACTGCTGGTAGGGGTTAAGACTGTAATTATCTGTTCAACCGGAAGGTCCTCATTGACCATGACCTTCTGCAGATATTCTTTCAGGGCCAGCTGATGAGTGGTAGACCTCTTGATTAACTCCAGAATGGAGATTCTGGCTGGAGTGCGATCCAAGTGCTTTAACAAATCATACTGAGTTCCCGGCACTGAATCTCGTTCCTGCTCTTGCTCTTGTGGCCCCTGCACGGGCTCTAGCTCTCTCTGGGGGAAAACACGGTGGAATATCCGTCCACTACGGAGGGGTGCTACGCCCTGACGCGCCTCTGTCGGGGCAATCTTAGGAGGAGGGTTGGAAGAAGAAGAAGGAATGTCGGTAGCAGAAACCGCACTTGGGGATAAAGGGGAATTCCACGAAAGGGGTGTCTCCGTAGGAGACGTGGTAGTGGTGTTCAATAAAGGTGCCCCCGAGGGAGGCATGGGAGGAGCATTTGAAGAAGGGGCCCTCACCGGAGAGGTGAGGGATATCCGAATACGAGGAGTATTGGTAGGTGGTGGAATAAGGAGAGATCGTGGCACAAAAGGTGGTTGGGGAGATGGTGAAGGAACTCTTGCCGGTGTAGGGGTGATAGAGGAGGTAGCGGGCGCTGGCGGTGAGCGAAGTAGGAGTGGCCTGGATGGCGCGGGTGTGGGATTGATGGGGGAAGGTGGAATGATAGATTGTTGGGGTGGTATGTGGTTAAGAAGGGAACGAGTCGGCAAGACTGTAGAATTGGTGGAGGTAGACGGGTTGACGGGGCGTAAAAGGGAACGTCCCGATAGGAGATTAGAAGAAGAAGGGGGATGCGCAAAAGGCGCGGGGTTTGATTTCGGGTTGTATCATGGTGAAATGCCCCGACAGAGGCGTTTTCTTCGTGCCATCCCTGCCCTCTCTCCACCTCGTAGAGAGACGTGACAGGGTTCACGTGCTGATTAGGAGCGTGGTCCGGTAGTGGATTACGGACAATCCCCATATCCTGCTGGGGTGCTGGAGCTTGTTGTGGTTGAGCCTGCTGCGGAGCTGGATGCTGCTGTTGCTGATTTTGCTGTTGCCGAGGCGGCCTTCTCTCTTTCATGGTGGCGATGACTTGCCTCATTTCATCCCAATTAATGCCTCCCTGGTCATTCAAATCATAAATATGATCTCTGAAGTGGAAACAACGGTCAAGGTTGTGACCAGGAGCGCGGTGAAATGCACAGTAGCGGGATGTGTCAACATTGTCGGGCCACACTGTTCTTTCTTTTGGTAGAACGAGCAGGTTGGCGGCCATTAAAGCATTAAAAATGTCAGGGAGACTCTCTGGGAGTGGCGGATAATGGGCCCTCTTGGGGCCAAGTGGTGGTCTCCGCTGTTGTTGGCCGTAGTGGGAAGGTGGAGGGACTTGATGGTATTGTGGTGGTGCTGGAGGGTCGGCGCGAGGCGCTTGGCTTGGTGATGGAGCAAAAGAAGGTTGGGGTGCGAAGTGGCGTTGTGGGGCGGAGGTAAAATGAGGGTTTTGTTGTGGAGGTGGTGGAGGTCGTGGGTTTGAATGGTGATGGGGGTGGCCAACTACGCCAACCTGCTCGTTTGTGACAGTGCCCTCAGTTGTGGGCCCACTGTTGACAGTTGTATTCTTTTTAAACAGCCGAGGCTTCGGCTCAAACATGCCCATGATGGGCGAATCCTTCATTTGTGTCTGTATATAACGAGCTCTTTCATAGAGCTCCTCCATGGTTGTCAGCCGATTCATGGCCAAAATGTGCCGGAATTGAGGGGTTGCATTAGAAATGACCATCTTCACTTGCTCCTGTTCCGACAATGTGTCTTTTAATTTTTCGGCCATGGACCGCCATCTATCAGCAAATACAATGAAGTCCTCCTCGGGCTTCATCTTCTCAGCAACTAAATCTGTAACAGAGAGGGAGGGTCCCACCCGGTCTCTGTACTTTTGCAGGAACTTTCTTTGAATAATATCAAAATCGCCAGCATCAGCTGGCTCCAGAGAATAAAACCATTCGAGGGCGGGTCCCTCAAGAGATCTCCTGAATAAATAGGCCAGGGAGGCCTTGTTGTCTTGCCAGAAAGAAGTTTCATAACGGAAATCCTTTAAATGAATGAACGGGTTACCGGTTCCATTATATCGCCGAAAGTGCGGCATTTCAGAAGGGGGTAAGTGGAACACCGGCAACGTAGGGAGAGAGATTTCCGGAGCATTCTTAGTTGCCGTAACCTTCTTGAGCTGCTCCTCCATGCTGGCTAGCTTTCGAAGCAACAGAGTGTTGGTATCGGGCTCGGCCGGGGCCTGATTCTGAATGAAAGCACGCGGTGTAGGCGTTTGCAAAATCTGAGGAGGTTGAAAGGATTGATGCCTAACCGCTGAATAGCTCGCCTGTGGGGCCGGCATGGCCGCAGTAGGCGTTTGTGGACGAGAGGAGGGGGAATGCAAGACCGCCTGGTCATTAATAATCTGATGGCCACCCACGGCCGGAGGGGGATTAGAAGAAGAAGAAAGAACTGACTTCCCCTTTAAAGCGGCCTGAACAGCTTGCCGCTGGGAGTCATCCAACTGGGAAAGAGCTTGGATTAAATCAGTGACGTTGATGGATGGGGAAGGGTTCCCTGAAGTATTAGAAGGTGGAACTTGAGACGGAGGGTCCGCCTCATGATTAGTGGTGTCGACCACATGAACCTGAGAGTAATAGGGATGAGGAGGAAGATAGTTCCCCTCATAATAAACCGAATCCTGGAGAGGGTCCTCATATTGACCAAATATGTTCTCATTCTCATCATCGTAAGAATACCCGTTTCCCGACATGTTGATGGTTTTACCTGAACGGAGTTTCATTCTTAAGAGAGAGAATGTTTTTAATGAAGGAACTATCACAAAATAATCAATCCAAACCAAGCAATCAAATCACCCAACTATGTTTATGCAAACAAGGTTGGCAAGAAACGCAAGATTTTAAGGTTTGATGTTTGAATTAGGGTGAATTATTTGTGAAAGTTCACTCTTTTGCCAAATGAGACCTAGTTTGATCCGAGTGTAATCTCCGGGTCAACTAAGTTCTTCCTCTCTTAACAACGCATGGGTTCTCTAAACTCCAGGTACTTCGAGGGTACAACCAGCCCAGCGTCCGTGAGGGAATCCACGGGTGCGGGGACTTATGGAGGTCTTGGAAAAGGGATTTCCAGTCCAAAGAGACGGAATGCTCAATGGAGGGTCGTCCCGATTCCAAGAAAGGTGTGTGGATCCTAGGATAGAGAGAGGAGGTCTCTCAACCAAGCCAGCAAATCAAGATAATAATATCAACACAAATGCCAAACAATGAATAATAGCCAATCTGTGAAAATGAACAGTAAAGACACGCCCTGGGAAGGGGCGTGTTCACAACAGCAAGAAAGACACGCCCTGAGATAGGTCGTGACAAACTTAAAACACGGCAGCGTGGCTGCCGTTAACTCTGTGAGGGGCTCACAGACAGTAGGAAAAACACGCCTTAGGGTGAGGCGTTCTCAGGAAAGGACGCCTACACTGGAGGGCGTCAAAACTCAGATAATAATTAAACACGCCCTGATGACAGGCGTTGACAATAGATGGAACGCCTCTGGGAGCGGCGTTAAGTCCACAGACAATAAAACAATCATGCAGCAGGCAGCAGTTATAGTAAAAGACGCCCTGGGAATGGGCGTTACTCAGAGAAACACGCCCCTGAGAGGGGCGTTAAATATCAGACGATGAAATAAGCAACCAGAAAGCCAGCAGGTGTAATAAACGCACGCCCTGGGGGGGGCGTGATTCAACAAGACACGTCCCCGTGAGGGGCGTGAAATCAAAAGACGCCTTCGTGAAAGGCGTTAATAATCAGAAATCGACTGACCCGGGGAGTGTGCAGAGTGCACAATGGAGGGTGCCCGAGGGGCACAAGGGAGAGGGTACCGAGGGTACCAAGGGGAAAGGGCACGCGAGGGTGCCTAAGGGGAAAGGACACACGAGGGTGTCAAGGGGAAAGGGCACTCGAGGGTGCCAATGGAGATGGTAATCAAGAAAGAAAACAGTGGAAGTCCCACCGTGATCGCCAATTTGTAGATTCGGATTAAAATCCACACTTAGGAATAAAAATAAAAATAATAAAATGAATAAGATGTAATAAAAATAGCACGAGGTGCTTAAAAGGGAGTTGTGATCGCCAGAGGGATTACCTCAATAGGAAGAAAAGGAGATCGCGTGTACCTGGTGGAAATTGGGATGCGGGATGGATGTGGATTTCCTCCTCCAACTTCAATCGGCCGGCCGATGAAGCGGGTCTTCTTAGTTGATTACCTTGCAAAACGGACAATAAACACAAACAAGAAGAGAGGGATCAGCCCAAAATGCAGTAGTATCTATCCAAATGGACGTGTAATAATGAAGGAAAGAAAGGCACATGCGCACCTTTTTTATTATTGTTTTTAAACCCCTTAACAAGACTTAAGGGAGGGGGAGTATGATGATAAAAAAAACAACAAAAAAAAACATGAACAGGTGTGAAGAGTAAATAAAACGGAGGGATGATGATATGAATGAAATGAAACAAAGGAGATGAAAAACCCTGCTGTCCCTGGTGACAGTAAAGGGAAAAAAAAACCAAATGATGATGATGGATGTAGGATGAAGCACCGGATGTAGCCCAAAGGGATGCAGAAGAGAGGCCGCAAGGATGAAGGAAGCTTCTGCTCGTGATGAAAAAGCTTCTGAGCGCTCAATCCGTTGAATGCTTAAGGTGCTTAACCTTCTGCACGAACGGTCAAGGCTTCAATTTATAGCTTCGATTGGATGTGATCAAGCAAGGTAAGATCAGAACGGGTAATGAGGCATTCAAGGAAGGATCAAGATCGAGCAAGAGACCAAATTATGATAGGGAACTGTGAGGGAAAGATCAAAAAAGGAAGGACTCTGGAGCGAAACACGCCTTAATCGAGGACGTCTCTTGATGAATTGACGACTGCAACAAAGGCGTTTCTTGAAACACGACCTAGCAAAGGACGTTTCTTCCTGGATTTAATTTTAGAAATAAAACTTACTCTGTTTAAACACTGGTATAACACGCCTATGATAACGGCGTTTCTTAAAAACACGCCTTGAGGAAGGGCGTTACTCAGAAAATGCCTTTTATTTTGAAAATTGATAATTCCAGAAATTAGCGGATAATACCAGGAATTGACGCCCTGTACAACGGTCGTCCTTTCTTTGAAAACGCCTTATTACAGGTCGTGACTTTATAAATTAACGCCCTTAATAAAGTCGTGAATAACAAAAATGCAGGAAAAATGCATAAAAATTCACAAAAATAGAAAAACTTTATATTATAAGAATATTGAAGTCCACTTGGGGCGTTTACATAATAACATGAGATTTGATCAACAAAACGTCAATTTTGGCGTGTCTACACCCGCTAAGATATCCGTGCTAGAGCTTATCAAAATATCTACCCTTCACCAAGATGCTCTCAAAACCTTCCTTCAAAAGGTGATGGTTAGTGAAGACGTGGCAGCCAACAGTTTACCTACGGCATTGGCAACTATCTCTAAGGGACCAGCTATAACCTTCTCTGAAAACGAGCTAGCACCACCAGAAGCTCGACAAATGCCGCTTTACATCACCGTTATTTTGAATAAAATCAGCATTGATGTGACATTAGTTGATACAGGGGCATCTATCAATGTGTGCCCGCTCAGCACTCTCAGAGCCTGCAATCTGTCAGAAGAGCTTCTACGCCCGACCCCCACTACTATAGCTGCTTATGACAATTCTCGGAGGGCATGTCACGGGATTGTTACTATTCAAGCTAAGCTTGGGCCTCTCACCATGCCCATTGAATTCCATGTGCTAGACATCGACCCCAAGTTCAAAGCTATCTTGAGTCATCCGTGGATCGATACTCTCAGTGCCGTACCCTCCACCGCGCATCAGTGACACACCCGACCCTCAGACACGTGACAATGAGCCACTTAACTTTAGCTCTCGGACCAACCCGAAGCTACCCTGCCAACCCGCCGTACAACGTGGCACGCAGCACGAGGTGAGCCCATATGCCCAAGGTGCCTCCTCCAAGCTGCTATGTACTTCTACCCTCGGCCGTAGGCCAAATCCAAGGCCCGACGGTCACCTACGTTCGGCAACCCGGGGTGTGTCTGGCATTTGCTCGAACACCTTGCGAGCGGCTATTACGACTCGAAGGACAACGGCCCCCACGGGCCCATCCCAGTTCCCAGAGCTTAACGTCCATCAAAGGACACTTGCATAAGACACAAGGAGACCCCGGGGGCCATCCCTTGGGGTCACGACCGGCCTTGGGGCCAGTTCGCCCCGCGGCGCGGCCCCACGCCCCCTGGGAAGGCGAGCTCCCCGGGGGTCGCGCCCTCTCTCCAGCTCGGTGGTCCCACGACCCCACTCAGCCTCAGTTCGTCCAGTTTATGGTCTTATGACGCGGTTCGTGTGCCGTACCAGTTCGATAAGTTGACACGTGGACGCGGGAGCGTAAAGTGACAGCACGGGGGAATTCCTCAAGTCAACGTGCACAAGCTTCCACGTATCCTCCCAGCACAACTGTCCTTTTCTTCTTAGTCAATTTAGGAAGAAAATAGGCCAAAAAAATCAAATTTTATAGAGGTGGGGCCGCCCTCTCTCTCTCTCTCTCAATCCAGTCCGCCTAAACCCCCCCTGGGGAGGGGTTTAGGTGGACCAGCCTGGACCCCGAGGCTGGTCCGCCTAAACCCCCCAAGGGGGGGGGGGTTAGGCGGACCAGCCTGGACCCCTAGGCTGGTCCGCCTAAACCCCTTGGTATTAAAAAAAAGGATTTTTAAAAATAAAAAAGGGGACCCATTTGGTCCGCCTAAACCCCATCCAATTAAAAAAAAAAGATTTTTACCCCTCCGAAGAGGGTTTAGGCGGACCAGACCAGCCCCTTGGGTTGGTCCGCCTAAACCCCATCCCCCACTCTGTCACACACACAAAAAAATACAAAAAAATAAAATAAAATGCTACTATTTAGGGGTTTACTCGGACCAAGTTGAACCTTAACTTGGTCCGCCTAAACCCCTCCCTCCACCCCTTCAAATTCCTATAAATTCCCCCCCTTACAAGCTCAAGAAGAAGAAGAATAAGGACGGCAACAACGGCAATAGTAGGAATGAACACCCCCTGACCTAATTGTCGCACCCTCGGACTCCCGAGGCCTTCGGCAAGGGTTGGGAACGCGAGAAGACAAGTGCACGCCCGGTTGGCTTGCTAGTCGGCTCACACACACCGAGGGTATATCACGTGTACTCCCCTCACGAGGTGTTTAGCCGTCTCATATCAAGACCATCGCCATCGCACGTAAGGTGGCTATGCCGACGGCAAACACACCTACATCCTGGGTTTGCCCGTGTACGTCAACTCACGACGGTGATGAGGTGCACTCCATAATTCCATGCCGGACCTTGACACGGAACTACGTGCCCATCGTTCACCTCCCAGCCGGCCGTTGGCCCCTCAGACTAACAACGCGAGTCCAGTCGGACCTCTGGCCCGGGAATCACAGTCCCGGGGCCGACCTTGACTCCCCAGCATGACGACACTCGCCGTCCGAGACACGGACCTGTGGAACGCACTGAGTTTCGTGTGGTTCGAAAATATCGTGGGATATCGGTGGTCTTTTTATCGGTTTATCTAGTGCGAGGGCGTGCCAGTCACCTAGGTGACAATGTGTTCGGGCTTCGAGCCTGGAGTGGTCCAAAGCCCAGGGTGCGCTCCATCTGACTGATCAGACGATTGTGGATATCGGGTCGGGACTGGAGACCCGCCGCGCCATAAAGGCCGCGACGTTAATTACATCCCCTCGGAGAGGGGAAGACCTCTGATTAATCGCCAAGAAAAGGGGTCAAATGACCTAGAGATCGTTTTTCATTAAAGCATGCGAGTTGGGTTGACATGATTTAAACCCTCCGCATCGGTATGCAAAACGGTGTTCAAAACCATATAAATACTTGCCGCGAGTGCGGCGAATTTAATGAAGGTGCGGGATTAGATCCCGGTATATATACATCAGCCACTAACAGGCAATTCCAGTATTCGGTCGAGAGTCCATATTCGAAGCATCGAAGGTAACAACAAAGACATTCAGATATCTGCCGTAGGTACGGCACGCTTCACGTGGGTGCGGGATCGGATCCCGGAAGAAGTGGGTCAAGCTGATGAACTATCGGCCCAAGAGGTGCACGGATCATGACCATGTCGGAGATCCCGAGGTCCACGTCCGATACCACGGGGCATCATTGCTTTTCTCTTCACGCACAGTCCGGGGGAGCGGGTTGTTAAGTGTAAAGCCAAAACTCGGCAACGTGCGCCCTCGCACGCGGATCGACCTGTGCGGTCAGGTCGCGGGGTTCGACCTGCCCGGTCAGGTCGTGGGGGTCAAGGGGGCAACGCCCCTTGCGGGGGTTTTCGGGGGCAGCGCCCCCCGGAACAAAATTTGGATTATAGTGGAGGGGAGACTTTTGATTAGTTTTCTATTAGCTTGAATTGCATGTTTTCTTTTATTTTCTTGATCACCTTCTCTCTTCCAGGCACGCCGGATTAAGTGATATTGAAGGGGGGCGCGCCGGTTAAGGATGCCACAAGGGGAAGGGCGCGCCGGTTTAAGGACACTACAAGGGGGCTGAAGGGGGGCGCGTCGGTTTAAGGGAGTTCAAGGGGGGCGCGCCGGTTAAGGTCCAGGAAGGGGGGCGCGCCGGTTAAATGGACTAGTACAAGGGGGCGCGCTGGATTGCTGCAAGGAAAAAAAAATGGGTTTTGAGTGTGGGGTTAAACCGGCGCGGGGGGTACCGCGCCGATTACCGCGCCGGATTAGGGGCGCCGATTAAGCATTGTATATCTTCTTTCAACCCGTTTGTGCTCTGTTTCTTCTTTCCTTCAACTGCAAGTTGATTTATTGATTGGTTTGTTCATCTTATTGGTGAATTATGTTTGTGGAAAGAAGATTTAAGTGTTTTAAGTGTTTGTTCAGGTGGATTGTCATGATGATTCAAGTGTTTTATTAGAACAGTTTGCTGTGCAGGAACATGGAAGTTTAGTTTGTCTTAGTAGTTTAGTGTGTTTGTCTGTCTGTTCCTATGCATTCTCTGTTCTTACATGTTCTTCCTCCGGCAAAATTTGGGCAGCACCTCCCCCGGACTGACGATTGCCAGAGAAAATAGAGGAACACCAAGTGGATTGCTCCAGGGTGAACCTCAAAATGTAGACCTTATGCGGTCCGATAACCCAAGTGTGAGTGTGGAAAAGCTCGAGGACTAGCCTTCCAGAGCTCTCACGACTCACGGGTAATGATCCCTCGAAGTGGAACGAGTGGGGAGTGAGATCAGAAACGCTGGAGGCCAAGTAGAAAGGGAGGGGCTACAGCCTGAACGTATTCCGAAGGGGGAGAAGAAGATGCAACATATCAAGAAAAGAGGATCTCCCGAAGGATCGTTTTCATTTCACCACGAAGGGGTGCAAATACATGGGCTCTTCATGCATCTA
Organism: Amorphophallus konjac; assembly: GCA_022559845.1. Classification (NCBI taxonomy): domain Eukaryota; kingdom Viridiplantae; phylum Streptophyta; class Magnoliopsida; order Alismatales; family Araceae; genus Amorphophallus; species Amorphophallus konjac. The sequence goes on from CM040121.1 coordinate 314,152,253, forward strand.
AAGCAAGGAACCAAAGGGAAGAATACATCGGAGGAAAGAAAAAGAAACAAGGGGGGGGGGGAGGGGAGATCTGTATCTCCCTCACCTCACTCTCTGCTCTCTCCTTCTATTTTCTCACTTCACTTCGCTCTCACAGGAACGCTAGCTTCGGGCTTCAAGGGGTTTCTCTCAGAAGAAGACTTCCACTTTTCAGGCTTCCAAGAGTTGTTCAACCCTTCCAACCTTCCAACCCATTTAAGCTTCGCCTGGGTGCTCCTTTTATAGGGGCCGGAGGCCCTGTTTTGGAGGGATGCCCTCTGGATTCTTCTTCCTCCCGTCGGTTCCTTGTTTCCCGCAACCACCACTGCAGCTGCTGACGTTGGTGACGTTGCTCTGCTGCTGCTGTCGACGTCGCCTCCGGCGAGGCTATGGTGTGATCGGGAGGGGGGCTCCGCTGGCACGTCCACCGCGAGCCACGTTGCTATCATCATTTGCTGAAGAATGGCCGGCCGATCGACGGAATGAGCGTTCGGCGGGATGGGGCTCGAGGACTTCCATTCACGGCATATGCTCGTTTGCTCGCCAGATCGAAGTGGGAGCTTTAACCATTTTAGGCTTGTTCATCATCATGCCGT